>JARHVA010000394.1:830000-2030000 GCA_037957365.1 Torreya grandis | reverse complement strand
TGCCATTTTATTCTGATGTCGAGGAACATGGGTGAAATATATCTCTTGAAAATTAACTCTCAATTGGTGAGTTTTGTCCATCTCTCTAGTTATTTGTCGATTCTTGCCCTTCTGCAATGTCGAATTGGATAACATGTTAATAATTATTTGAGAATCAAAATCCACTTGAATCTTATTCTAGCCAACTTTAATTGCTTCTTGTAAACCTCTAAAAAAATTGCCTTAATTTCTGCCAGATTATTTGATACATAACCTAGTCCTTCAAGAAAGAAAAATGTCACCGATCCATCTAATAGTCTGCCTATTCCACCCATGCTTGCTTGTCCTGGATTTCCTCTAAACGCTCCGTCAATATTCAGCTTCCCATAGCCACATGGAGGGGTTATCCATTTACCTTCACCATTAGATTTCCTCCTTGTTTTAAAAGCACCTATTTGATGATTGTCTAGGTTAATAGATAACTTTGTGATGAGATTAATCCATTGAGCACACATGTTCTGAGGATGTTTGATTTTGTACTTGATTGATTTAGCAATATTCCTCTCGATTACTTTCCAAACAAAGGAGTGTTGACCAAATTTTGGTCCTGCAAGCCAAAATTCGGTCTTCCTTTTCTTTTCTTGCTGTTTTGATTAGTCAGTCTCTAATGTCTTCGCCTTACTGCAATTGTGGTTTTTCCCTTTGTAATAGCCCTGTTCTTATAAAGAGCCGAGTGATTGGAGCCCTGTAGGTTTTCAGGTTGATTTGGGGCTTATTTTCGCTTCGAGCAAATTACCTTGGACAAGCCTTTTTTGGCAAAGGAATGGGCCATTTTCAAAGAGATGCAAGTCTTTCACAAGACTCCAAAGGTCAAGTGCCCTTGCGGAGGGCAGGAAGGTGACAAATGAGACCATTCAAGCAAGCTACGAAGGACAATTTTGGACCCAGGTTGCCCTTGCGGAGGGCAGAAAACACATTTGAAAGAGATCAAGGCAAAAGGCCGAAATGGAAGTTTCCTAAAGAAAGTGACAAGGCTGTCCAAGGATTTCTTCGGACTTTTTGTTCGAAGAAAATCCATGTAGAACGAAAGGTAAATTCCTTCAAACAAAATGCTTGAAGGAATTCTTTCGGACTTTTGTCCTTGTCTGAAGAAATTCACCAAAGGAAGGCTGAGACATGAAGGCAAGATTTTCTTTGGGCAAAATGTCTGAAGGAATTCCTTCGGACATTTTGTCCAAAGAAATTGGGAAGACAAAGGAGCCCGAAGGGAAAATGCCCTTGCGGAGGGCTCTCGGTTGCCAAAAAAGGACCCTCTTCTTTTCCGAAAGGTCACCTTCCCTTCGGGAGGCTCATTTTACAAAAAGCCGAAGGAATTATTAAAGTGATGACGGGCCCAAGCACGTCAACCTTAACATGGTGAACTAGCCGTTGAGGGTTCAAACGTCCAGTGACGTGCGCGCGAACGTCAAATTCAAGGCAGCAAAAGAGTCGTTAGTTTTCAAACAGTGACAAGCCTACGGACGTCAATTTTACGGTGATAAGATAGCTATTGATTTTCAAATGTTTAAGGACGGGCCCGCGCATGAAATGGGTTAACAATTGGAGAAAAGGCTAAAGGAGATTTCTTTCGGACAAGATGTCCGAAAGAATTCCAGAACGACTAAGCATCACCGAAAGCAAATGGTAAAGCTCGAAGGAAGGCAGAATTCCTTCGGACAAGTGTTCGACGGATTTCCTTCGGATGTTTTGTTGGAGGAAATTCAAAGGCTCGAAGACTCGAAGATAGACTCAGCGACCCGCTAGGAAAGGAGCCAGGAGACGAAAGATAGCCCCAAGAGCCAAGTTGCCAGGAAAAGACAAGAAGTAGCGCAGAAACGAATAGAGCAGTCCAGGTGGCACAGAAGGCGTCGGCAGGGGAAGTTATTGCTGCAGATGGAATAGTCCCCACCAAGTGGTCATCAAAGGGAGCGCAAACATTCAATAGAGTGGCATGTTTTTCTTTTTTTAAGCGTTAATGAGCAGACAGTTGCATAAGTTTCATAGAGAGGCGGCCTTGTCATTCAAAAGACAAAGTGACCCATGCTTTAACAGGAACATTTAATACAATTTAAGCTGCAAGGTCAATACCTGTGACATCTACATGGTTTTTTCCGGCCATTTATGGAAGGATGACACCAGCATGAGCGAATTCCTCTTTTCTAGGTGATCAATACAGTATGGGCCGCCTGTTCTTGAAGGGACCAATAGCCTTGTTCTTAATGCTTTATATTGTAACCTCTCACCTTGAAAAGATCTCTCATTTGTATAAGGCGAAGCCTTGCCAATTTTACCTTTGAATCAAAAGAACGTGTTTTACCTCCATCTGATGTGTCATACTTCTGCATATGTTTGTGTATCGACTTTGTGTTTAGTCATTTCATCTTGATGCTTTCATAGATCGACACCAACATATCTAGTATATCCTAGACCATTTTTGCAGGTTAACAGGAAGTGCCCAAGTTGGAGCATAGAGACAGAAGAGCAATTATCTGACAGTGTGCTTCTGCAGCATCTATGATAGGTTGTTTTTCTTTGTATCTCCATTAAACCCCTTGTTAAGGTGCACACGCAGTTTGGTTTTTGTTCAGATGAATTGTTTGTTCGCTCTGTTGGTGTAAAGTGTTGATATAAGCTGAGTAGATCAAAATCATTTGGTGCATCATCGTCTTAGATATGTTTTGCTTTTGTTATATCCTCCTCTCTTTTCACCCCCCCTTATTATTAACAGTAGTAGTTAAGAACCTCAAAGATGCATCATGGGGAGCTAGCCCATATCTAGAGATTCATTCCTCGATTTTGCCAAGCCCACAGCAGGAGGAATGTCTCTATTGTGCTGCGTGGAAGAGAGAAGCTGAGCCTTTTTTCTAAAGGTGCAATCCACAGCGTCAACAATTTTTGGCAGGTTCGGTGGGATAATTTTTGATCCTTAGAGAAGTTTCAGGATTGGTGTTGGTCCTGTTATTGCAAGAGTGAACAACTAACCCAACATCTGGCGACTTCATTTTCAAGAACTCAGTCTCTGGTCAGAGATCATCCTGACATCCCATGCCTAAGGTCACCACAAAATCTTTTGCCAAGGTTGTCCCTTTCGAATTCGTTGCGCTGCCCTTAAACTCAACAAAGCGGCTAAAGTTTGCAAGGACCCATCCCTATACAACAAATCAATTTTCTAGCCTGCCATAAAATATACTTACATAAGAAGGCCCCAGTTGAACCCTGTCATCGCCATGGCTTTACTTTTTTTAGCCTTACATGGTCAGAGCCCTTTAAACCTTCTGTATTATGACCCAATCCCAGGGATAGCCCTTAAGAGTGTTCCTCCTTTTAATGGAGAAGGGCCTATTACTGCTATTGAGCATATTATAACTATAGCCAACCTCTGTAACATTCATAGTCACTGAAGAGAACATAGCCATCAAGTTATTGACATTGTCTTTTAAAGGTAAAGTTTTGGACTGGTATGGGACTTTGCCTATGAATTCAGTTGGCTCATGGAATGAATTAGGCACCCTCTTGACAAATAGATTCGGGGAGAAGAGTGACCATTTCTCTCTTGCTGAACAATTGACCACCATGAAAAGAGCTCCACCTGAATCTATGTAGGATTTTAATACCAGGGTCCAAAAGACTTGGGATAGAATCCCCATTTTAGTGAGGTCGACCCCAAGCTATGCTTTCCTTTATTACTTAAAAGCTTTGAACGACATTGCTGTCATGATACAGTTCATGGGAGGAAAAGTGTTACTAGCCGCCTATGAAATAGCTATAGCCGTCGAAAATTGTCGGGTACAAGCAGGAAAGATAGCCCCTAGACCTATTATGCTGCTCTTTCCCGAATTACCACCCTCGGTTCAGACTGTTGCACCCACCTTAGCTCTTCTGCCTGGTGTAGAAAAGTCGACTACTACCTCGCCAAACGACCTCCATGAAGTTAAGAGCTTGTTACAAAGTGTAACCAATAAATTAGTGGCTCTCAAGAGGCAACAAACTCAAAACTATCGGCCGAATTAGGGATACCAGCAGTTTGGACAAACAAATAGACCTTCTTTCCAAAATTATAACCAAGGACAGGGTCAGATTATCCAAGCCATACCATATCAAGGTTATAATCCAGTTGCCCTTTCGTCATCCAAAGTTCTTGTTCCCCACTTAAAATAATTTGGTACAGGAACAGTCTAATTGTCCACCCTTGGGGTATGGTCAAGAACAGGTTGCGTATACTAATGAGTTGCCAAATCAATATGTGAATATGCAAAACAATCAAACAGTCCAATTCTCAAGTTTTGAGGCGTCAGTACAACCTGGGATGGACAATAGGCAGGCTCAGTCCGATTCCACTCTCATGAACCACGTGGAAGGAGAATTCTATTCAGTCAATTATGTGGGGAGTATGAATAACCAGGGTGATTGTGTTGCAGTCAATACTAGGTCCAAAAGGAGAGCCATGGAGGAAGCACAGGGAGCTAATCAAACGTCTGTAGCATCTTCATCACAAGTGAACCAAAAGTTTCCAAATTTCAAGCTGTCGGTTGCACCCTCAACTCGGCTTGCACCTCAAGGTGTAAATGCCTTCAAAAAAAATTCAAAAGGAAGCAATCCTCAGATCAATGTGGTCGACCAGATGAAAAAGCTGCACATGAATATCTCACTGTGGGATTCCTTAGCAATGCCGGGACAAAAGAATATACTCCAAAAGGAATTGCATGCGCTGAATGAACAAGCTGTCCTAGTAAATTCCGATACTGTGTTGATTATGAATGGGCACCCTTCCATGGCAGGTCAAGCAAACAAGGATGAAAAGGTTCCTCCTTTCTATCTATCTTTAGTCATCGGAGATTTCTTGGTTCACAATTGCATTATTGACAGTGGGACAAGCACCTTAGTAATGCCCAAATGCATAGCTGACAAGCTAGGACTCAAATATGAGGAAATGACTAAGGGAGTCCTGCAGTTAGAGGGATCACCAGCTAAAACATTGGGAGTAGTAAGAGGCTTGAATCTAACGCTGCATGCCTATCCAACCTTCTCCGTTCCTCACGACATGGTAGTGGCAGATGTTCTTCCCTACTTTGTTCTCTGCTTATCTAGGGATTTCACGTCCAAAATAGGCGGGTACTTAGCAACAAACTGGTCTTACATGGTTTTTAGAACCAAATATGGAACTAAAGTGAAGATTGAGTCGGAGCTCATCCACATAGATCATCTAGAGCCATACTCAACGCTGCAAACGTCAGCTACGCCATCATTGATGAAGAATTCCAAATAGATCAATCTCCACCCTCTTCCCTTGAAGGAGTTGCTGACCTGCTCTTAGACGAATGGGGAAGTGACAATTTTGAACATGACCCATACAAGTTCATAGAAGAGGCAGGTCTTGGAATTTATTGCATATGCATGAAGAAGGTGCTTTCGTGCCAAATTTGATGAAGGCAAACCAAGAGAGCTCGGGTTTATGGCAACTCTTCTTTGATGGCTCAAGAAGCAAATTGGGAGCTGGTGGTGGAGTAATGTTAATTTCACCCTCAAAGGAGAGATACTTCTCAACTTTCAGGTTCCAATTTTCTTGCACTTGCAATGTTGCAGAATATAAGTCTCTCATTCATAGTTTAGAATGGGCAAGGAAAAGGGGAATAAAAAATTGCAGGTTTTTGGAGACAGCGAGTTAATTGTATACCAGGGGAGGGCGAAATTTGACCAAAAATTCCTTGCTTAAGTCTTACAAGCACAAGGTGTGGGACCTAATGGAAAGTTTTCTAGCTTTCAAAAGCTATTATTTCCATTCCAAGAGAACAGAATAAGCAAGCAGATAGACTAGCAACAGTTGGTGCTCAGTTTGACATTCCCAAGGAAATAGGTTGAGACAACAGTCCATGCCATTTAGAAGTGATAATAAGACCCTCCGTACTTAATGTCACCAATTGGCAAGTGTTTGACAGTGATCAGCAGATAACATTCTTTTTGCAAGAGGAGGTTGAGTTTGCTTTTAGAAATCAATCCAAGCTACAGCAGCAGTACGACGGCCAAATTGTTCAGCTGAAGAACAAACTTCCCAAAGGTTTGGTCACTCTCGAGAGCATCTTCAATGAGGATGACCAACTAAAAAATGATAAATCAAGCATCACGACCAAGAAAGAAAATTATGAAAGAGTTGAAATATTCAATGACAGGTTGCTTGCACTTGGGAAGGTATGTACAGATGATGAAAGACATTTTTTCATTTTGTTATGCCAAGAATTTGCCGATGTCTTTTCTTGAGAATATAGCGACCTGAAGGGTTTTGACCTAAGTTGCTGATATGGATACGGGTATGAGTATCAGATACGGGGATACGTCGATTTTTTTTGGTGGTTTGGATACGGCCGTACAAATACATATATAAAAAATTAAAAATATAAAAATATAGCCATATAAGCAAAATTAACCACATAATATGCATAGAGGAAACAAAACAACTTCAAATAAGTTATATAACCACAAAATATATACTCATAATTCAATGCCAAATATCATAATATTTATATTTAAAATTTTAAACTAATTAATAATTTAAAATTAAAATTTAATACTTAATAAATATATACCTAAAGACTAAAGTCTAAAATTTAAAAACAAACATATTTTAAATTTTTAAGTTTTTAACCTAATAATAAAACTTAAAAAATTAAAAGAAATAAATAAAAATTTAAAAAACTAAACTCTGAAGTTGAACATGTTATATATTAAAATTAAAAAGAAATTTAAAACTAAAAACCCTTCTAGCACGGGCGGCAGGACGCGCAGTGGCACAGGGCAGCAGATGCGCGGTCGCGTAGTGGCGCAGGGGCAGTCGCGGAGGCACGGCAATGGTTGCGGAGGCGTGGGTCGCAGAGGCACGGTTCGCGGAGGCGCGGGCGCAGTAATAATCGCGTTTAGGGTTTTGAATTTTTTTATAAAGTGAAAAAATTAAAATGTTTTTTTATTCGACCGATCCGTGGGGGATACGGCCAGGGTACGTCGTGCCTCCTACGGATACGGCTGGATACATCCATGATGGTTGCAGAGGCGTGGGTCGCAGAGGCACGGTTTGCGGAGGCGCGGTCGCAGTAATAATTGCGTTTAGGGTTTTGAATTTTTTTTATAAAGTGAAAAAAATTAAAATGTTTTTTTATTCGGCCGATTCGCGGGGGATACGGCCAGGTACGTCGTGCCCCCTGCAGATACGGTTGGATACGTCCATGGACGTATCCGGCCGTATTCGCAGGGGGCACGACCTACCCTGGCCATATCTCCCACGGATCGGCCGCGTACCGTACCGTATCGGCGTATCCCTGCCATGGACGTATCCGGCCGTATCCACAGGGGGCACGGCGTACCTTGGCCGTATCCCCCACGGATCGGCTGCATACCGTACTGTACCGGCGTATCCCCGCGCTCCCAAGGCCTAGGAGGGGCGTATCCGGTAACGTAGGTTTTGACCCAAGCTTGGCCCAACACACCATTGAATTCGCCAAACCCATCAAACAAAAACAAAGGCCTATCAATCCGAAGATTGAGCCTCTCATGCGGAAGAACTCACCAAGCTGATTGAGTCCAGAATTATTTTTCCTATCAAACACTCTTCTTCGCTGGCTAATCTAGTTCCTGTTAGGAAAAAGAACGGGGAGATCAGACTATATGTGGATTTTAGAGACCTCAATAGAGTCTCGTTAAAAGATCACTACCCCCTCCCAAGTATGGAACAAATCCTTCAAATAGTGACAGACAGTGAACGTTTCTCCTTCTTGGATGGGTATTCAGGGTACAATCAAATTCTAGTCCAGGACTGCGACTAGTACAAGACAACCTTCACTACCAAGTGGGGAATTTTTGCTTACAGGAAGATGCCGTTTGGATTGTCAAATGCTGGAGCCACCTTTCAGCGAGCCATGGACATGGCTTTCTAGGACTTAATAAATAATATTGTATTGGTCTATCTTGACGACGTGACAGTTTTCTCTAAGGATGCAGGCCAACGTCTGAAACACCTGAGGTAAATCTTTGAGAGGTGTAGAGATTTTGGTATCTCTCTCAATCCAAAGAAATGTGTGTTCGCTGTCCATGAAGGTAAACTCCTTGGTCATGTTGTTTCAAAAGAGGGCTTGACCATTGATCCAGAAAGAGTACGCGCCATCCTAGCGCTGTCCTTACCTAAGCACAAGAAGGGTCTGCAAAGCTTCTCTGGCAGAATAAATTTTATTAGGAGGTTTATCCCTAATTTTGCCGAGATAGTCAAGCCACTAACTTCCATGTTGAAGAAGGATAAGAAGTTTGCATGGACGACACAAGGGAAGGATAGTTTTGAAGGGATTAAGCAAGCTATTGCTCAAGCTCCCACCTTGATTAGTCCTGACTTCTCTAAAGATTTCAACCTTTACACCTTTGAAAATAAAGAGGTAATCTCCGTCATGCTCACTCAAGCAAATGATGAAAACCTTGAACAACCTCTCGCATTCTTCAGCGAAGGTCTAGAAGGTTTCGAAATTAGGTACACATATGTTGAAAAGCAAGTGCTTGCAGTCATACGAAACCTGAAGAAATTCAGACATATGTTGTCAAACAACAAGGTTCATGTCATGGCGCCACATCCCAGTGTTAAAGATTTCTTAATTAGCCGTGATTTAATTGAAAAAAGGGCAGGATGGATCACCAAGGTAATGGAATGTGATGTGGATATCAAAACCACCAAGCTAGTAAGGGGAAGAGCGCTGTGTGAACACCTCGCTATTGACCTTAAACAACAAAAAGAGAGCATTTTGCTACTCCATGATGAAGTTGCAGCAAAAGAACCTGCAATCATAGAGGATTGGGAACAAGACATGACTCATTTCCTTCTCATCGGTGAGTGACCATAGGGCCTTGATAGGACTAAGAGGAGGTATTTCAGTTTCCAGTCGCTTCTTTATGACCTGGTTGATGGGGTGCTATTTATAAAAGATTTTTCAGGAGTACTCTTGAGATGCATAGACTCAAATCAGGTCAACAAGGTACTATCCGAATTTCATGATGGACCAGCTGGTGGTCACTTTGCTCCTAAGCCTACAGCTGCAAGAATTATGAGGGCTGATTATTTTTGGCCCACTTTATTCAGAGATACCCATACCTGGGTGCGAAAGTGCTAAAAATGTGCTCTCTTTGATGGAAAGCAACGATTGGCTACAATGCCTCTGCAACCTATTCAAGTAAAGCAACCGTTTATGCAATGGGGCCTAGACTTCATAGGAATGATCAACTCTCCTAGTGCTGGCCACAAGTGGGTCTTGACTGCTACAGATTATTTGACGAGATGGGTAGACGCTGTTGCTTTGAAGGAAGCCAACGAAAGTGCAGTCCTATACTTTTATGAGGCCCTGGTGACAAGATTTGGAGTCCCAGCTACCATCATCTCAGATAACGCATTGGTTTTCTTGGGAACCAAAACAAGCGAGTGGGCGTTAGGATACGACATCTACCTTAGTACTTATTTCAATTACTATCCACAAGGAAATGGGTTGGCTGAGTCCACCAATAAGAATTTGATCAAAATCATTAGGAGGACAATGTAGAAAAATCAGAGAACTTGGCACGCCACGCTGAAAACAGCCCTGTGGGCAGACAGGGTTACTCCAAAAAGAGCAGTTGGTAATTCACCATACACACTTGTGTATGGAAGGGAAGCTAGACTACCTATTTCGCTTGAATTGCCAGGCTTGGATCTTGCCCACTAGCTACAATTGGAAGAAAGCGACAGCATGGAGGTCAAACTTTGTGAATTAATGGAGCTTCAAGAGACAAGAGACCAAGCCATGGTTTTCATGACCAGCCGTCAGCAGCAAACGAAGAAGCATTTTGATAAAAAATCCTCATCGAAAGGCTTATCAGAAGGCGACATTGTCTTAAAATGGGATGATGACCGAGCTAAACCTGAAAAACACACGAAGTTCGATGCCGTATGGAGTGGTCCATATGTCATCACTCAATGCAAGCAACATAACGCATTTCAACTCTCCAGATTGGATGGTAGAGAACTGCATATCCCAGTTAATGGGATATATCTTAAGCATTGTCATTGAGCCTTCTCTTGTTATGTACATATTTTCTCTGTTTTTCCTAAGTGCTTTTGCGCATGTTCATAGTTTCTCAGCCTTGTGTGTGTTTTGTTTACCATTTGGGGTAAAAGCTTCATGTTGATTCTTTAGTCTCTCAAGGTTATTGTCAGCGTTTCAGGCTGTATTCTGACTCCATGCCCAACGGACTTGTAAGCCACTGGTTTTTTTAAGCATAGCGGGCATGCTTCCCCTGTGAATTGCCAAATATGTTGACCAAATTTTGGTCTTACAAGCCAAAATTTGGTCTTCCTTTTCTTTACTTGCTGTCCTGATTAGTCAGTCTCTAATGTCTTCGCCTTACTGCAATTGTGGTTTTTCCCTTTGTAATAGCACTGTTCTTATAAAGAGCCGAGTGATTGGAGTCCTGTAGGTTTTCAAGTTGATCTGGGGCTTATTTTCACTTTGAGCAAATTACCTTGGACAAGCCTTTTTTGGCAAAGGAATGGGCCAATTTCAAAGAGATGCAAGTCTTTCACAAGACTCCAAAGGTAAAGTGCCCTTGCGGAGGGCAGGGAGGTGACAAATGAGACCATTCAAGCAAAGCTCCGAAGGACAATATTGGACCCAGGGTGCCTTTGTGGAGGGCAGAGAACGCATTTGAAAGAGATCAAGCAGAAGGCTGAAAGGGAAGTTTCCCTCGGAAAAGTGACAAGGCAAAACCAAGGATTTCTTTGAATTTTTTGTCTGAAGAAAATCCATGTAGAACCAAAGGTAAATTTATTCGGACAAAATGCCCGAAGGAATTCCTTCGGACTTTTGTTCGAAGAAATTCACCAAAGGAAGGCCGAGACATGAAGGCAAGATTTCCTTTGGGCAAAATATCCGAAGGAATTCCTTCGGACATTTTGTCCGAAGAAATTGGGAAGACAAAGGACCCTGAAGGGCAAATGCCCTTGTGGAGGGTTCTCGGTTGCCAAAAAAGGACCCTCTCTTCTTTTTTGAAAGGTCACCTTCCCTTCGAGAAAGGTTCATTTTACAAAAAGCCGAAGGAATTACTAAAGTGATGACCGGCCCGAGCACGTCAACTTTAACATGGTGAACTAGCCGTTGAGGGTTCAAACGTTCGGTGACGTGCACGCGAACGTCAAATTCAAGGCAGCAAAAGAGTCGTTAGTTTTCAAATGGTGACGGGCTTGCGGATGTCAATTTTACGGTGATAAGATAGCCGTTGATTTTGAAATGTTTAAGGATGGGCTCGCGCATGAAATAGGTTAACAGTTGGAGAAAAGGCTAAAGGAGATTTCTTTCGGACAAGATGTCCGAAAGAATTCCAGAACGCCTAAGCATCACCGAAAGCAGATGGTAAAGCTCGAAGGAAGGCAGAATTCCTTCGGACAAGTGTCCGACGGATTTCCTTTGGATGTTTTGTCCGAGAAAATTTGAAGGATCGAAGACTCGAAGATAGACTTAGCGACTCGCTAGGAAAGGAGCCAGGAGGAGACAAAAGATAGCCCTGAGAGCCGAGTTGCCAGGAAAAGACAAGTAGCGCAGAAACGAATAGAGCAGTCCAGGTGGCATAGAAGGCGTCGGCAGGGGAAGTTATTGCTGCAGATGGAATAGTCCCCACCAAGTGGTCATCAAAGGGAGTGCAAGCATTCAATAGAGTGGCCCGTTTTTCTTCGTTTAAGCGTTAATGAGCAGATAATTGCGCAAGTTTCATAAAGAGGCAGCCTTGTCATTCAGAAGACAAAGTGACACATGCTTTAGCAGGAACATTTAATATGGTTTAAGCTACAAAGTCAATACCTGCAACATCTACAACATGGTTCTTTCAGGCCATATATGGAAGGATGACACCAGCATGAGCGAATTCCTCTTTCCTAAGTGTTCAATACAGTATGGACCAACTGTTCTTAAAGGGACCAATAATCTTTCTCTTAAAGCTATATATTGTAACCTCTCAGCTTGAAAAGGATATCTCTCACTTGTGTAAGGCAAAGCCTTGCCAATTTTATCTTTGAATCAAAAGAACGTGTTTTACCTCCATCTGATGTGTTATACTTCTGCATATGTCTGTGTATCGACTTTGTGTTTAGTCATTTCATCTTGATGCTTTCATAGATCGACACCAACATATCTAGTATATCTCAGACCATTTTTGCAGGTTAACAGGTAGTGCCCAAGTTGGAGCATAGAGACAAAAGAGCAATTATCTGACAGTGTGCTTCTACAGCACCTATGGTAGGTTCTTTTTCTTTGTATCTCCATTAAACCCTTTGTTAAAGTGCCCACGCAGTCTGGTTTTTTGTGCAGATGAAGTATCTGTTCGCTTTGTTGGTGTAAAGTGTTGATATAAGTTGAGTAGATCAAAATCATTTGGTGCATCACCATCTTAGATAGGCTCTGCTTTTGTTATATCCCCCTCTCTTTTCACCCCCTCTTATTATTAACAGTAGTAGTTAAGAACCTCAAAGATGCATCATGGGGAGCTAGCCCATATCTAGAGATTCATTCCTCGATTTTGCCAAGCCCACAGCAGGAGAAATGTCTCCATTGTGCCACGTGGAAGAGAGAAGTTGAGCCTTCTTTCTAAGGGTGCAATCCACACCGTCAACAAGGAGGAAGCCCTTGTTTCTCACTGAAAAATTATTTTATTTTTGTCCTTCCACACATTCCAAAGAAGTGTAATTCTTTTTCATAGAACAAATTTTGTCAACATTGTAACATGCACAATTCAGTCAAAATTTAACACTTTTATCGTACACATGTAGAAAATTGTTTATCTTGTTTGAAGGTCTTCTTGTGATGGCTGACTTACTAGAGAAGAAACCCCTTGTCCAACTTGTACATTGGAAACTCTCCCATAGTTGCCTCAAAATATCCCTAGGAAACATTCTCTCCATGCAACCCTCTGTGACCTTTGCACCATCTTGAAATAAGCCACTAAAGAACAATGTTGGATTCAAGAAATATCCAATTGTATGGAGGGGAGAATGCATTTGTCGATCGCATTTTTTATCAACTATCTCCCATAATGACATATGCTTAGCCCAGTTATTCTCCAATTTACTCCTAATAGCATCTTTGGCCCTATTAATTGCCTCATATGGATAACCCATGGGGGATTTATCCCCATCGACAAGTCTCAAAACTCGAACCAAGGGCTTAAAAAATAACACAATTTTTTCTGCCTCCTAAAAAAACGGTGAAAAAACAACCAACCACCATTTTGCCCTTCATATGTTTCACAAAGGAAAATCCACCCACTCAGTTGAAACGAATATTCATATTAAATTCATTTGTTGTTAGTAAAGATTTTGTAGCGTAAGGAAGTGGGTTGTAAACTTTGTCACCCCTGACCGTAAAAGTTCCTTACCATCTATGAATGTATGTATTACATTGAGCACCCTTGTGTGATTGTATATGAACTTGGTGATTGTGCAGGTCTTTTACAAAACTTCATTCACCCATGAAATTTTTCTAGTCATCCAAAGTCAAATCCAGACAATGTGCCACACTTGGAGTCCAAAACATAGTTCCATATTTGTCCATAAGAAACCTCTCAGTGGCCACGAAAGCAACAACATTATCTATAATGAATTGGACCACATTTTATGGCCCCACCTCAATCACAACCTCGTCAAATAGATGAAGAGTGTCTCAATCGATTTTATCGTCTCAGATGCATGGACACTCTTAAGAAACACTCTGCCAATGTCACATGACACAAAGAAGTTGATGAGTGTGTGGCTTCATTTGTCCATCCATCTAACATGATAGTGCATCCTGATTTTTGCCATTCCTTGCGATGTTTTGCAACAACATTGCTCACATCTTGTACGACATCCTTCACCAAAATAGTCTACAAAGCCTTGTATGATGGGGCAGTGAACTTAAAACCTACAAATGCAATTGCATCCACTATACTTTGCTAGTATGGAGATCTGGATACATTAAACAAGAAGCTAGAGTAGTACCAAAAGTTAGAGATTGCCTTCTTTGCTTGCTTGTGAACAATATTTTTTCAGTCAGTACTTTTTAGAGTGGGTTGCATTCCATGTGTAGTGCGAGGGTTAAAGAAGGCATAAATGTTTCCTCTGCCTGTGTTTGGCCCATGAGGTACTAATCCAAAGGTAGATTATTAGGAAGTTGTAATGATAAATGTTTCCACTATATTTCATAGCTAAAAATATTAAATATATTCAAATGAACGTCAAATATAGCACCTACCATAGAGGAGGTTTAGGGTTATTGGTTAGGGTCAGGTTTAGGTTTTTTAAAGTTTTGGGTGTATTAACTTTTTTTTTAATTGTAGCCAACATTTCAAATTGTTGCTTCATACGAGGCTTTGCAGTTTGATTTGCTGAAAAAAGTGCAAAAAAACAGGTTGAAAAAAACATTTTATGTTAAGTACAGTGATTAATCGCGTTTAAATCACACATTTTGCTACTATGGGCCAAACAATTTTTCTCTTTGCACTGCAAGGATGTAATGGGATTAGCTACTTTAGAAAAAATTCACAAACCTACGGTACTAACTATTTAACCCCATGAAGCTTCGCACCTCATGAACATTCCTAAGAGTAGACCACTCCTTGATGGCTTTGATCTTAGTGGATCAACAGAAAGGCCCACTTTTGAGGTTATATGTCGCAAGTAATGAATCATAGTTTTATAAAAGGAGCATTTAGAAAGCTTACCATAGAGTTTGTGCTATCTTAGCCTTTGCAAGACTAAGCATAGGTATTGTTCATGTTCAACTTCATTCTTGGGATTGTTTAACCTTTTTTGGAATTAAGGGTTAGGAGGAATAGACTATTTCAAGAATGAGATAACTTATTTCTTAAAGCAGACCAATTAAATAATTCAGTTTATGAAATTCAATTTCAATGTTGAATTACAAAAATACTAAATATAGAAAGTACAATGCCAAACAGTATTTTGATTGCACAATCACGAAGAATAAACAATACCTAGCTTATGCAATGATGCGTAGACAGATTTGAGATGTATAGGTGTGGATACAGACTGTCTGATGTTCTAGAAATAGTCGTCAGATTTTGGAAATATTCTTTTGGGTTTGCCTAGACACTTGTGTTGACGCTACTGTCCTAATCTCGACACAACTGCCTATATGAAATGTTCACTGTATCAAGATGTGACTACCTGAGTCTTTCTAGGTTTTCTATTGCCTTTCATCTGATGTATCTGGGTCTTACGTACAAGCTTTGTATCACTGTTTATAGCTCAAACCCTATCTCTCCACTTTAGATTAAGTTGCTTTGCCAAAAAATGGGTTAGTGGGCTCACAGTGTTGAGCTGATTTCAAAGACCCATCTACATAGCCAATACTCCAAGGAGGGCTTCAAACTTATGTAGTTCTCTATGTGGGAATGTGTGTGCACAAGGGTGCAATATACTATATAAAGACGTATGTAGTGATCTAGCTTGTAACTTATCAAATATGGCTCATGGCTTGTCTTTTGAGTGCTTCAGACCTGTAATATGACCGTTCCTATGATCGATAAGCAAATAGGAATGAATATGTAGAATAGTTTAGTTGTGCAATTGATTGATTGAGTTTGAATAGGCGCTTGCTTGGTAATTGCTAGATGTCCAAATGAATTGGCTTTGACTTGTATTTATACTAGCTTTTTTGAAATAATCCTCATGGAAAGGTTAGTGACATTTTTAGGCTGACCAATACACATCGAAAAATTTGCAAATTTGAGTGTTTGTAGGGTAATGACACTTGCATTGGAGCAAGGACAGTAGTGTCGATGCTACTGTCCTGCCTTGAACGCAACTGTTCAAGATGGAGGAAAGTTGTTGAGGTTTTGTAACACAATGAAGGTTATATATAAGATTTTAGGCATTTTGTGGTTACAGGGGATCTAGATAATCAGAGTAATCAGAGTTGTACTAAGAAATAAGTAGTTAGACCCCATGAGGTGGCGAGTGCGAACTTTTTGGTTGCAAAGGTCAAACCGAAGGGTAGAGCCTTGGGATATATTTGTCAAGTGTACAAGATTAGTTTAACATATAAATCCAGATTTAAGCATGTACATTTGCCCCCATTTTAATCTAGTAATGCATAATGATGAATTAATAGGTTAAAGGAAAGAAAGCATACCGTGGAGTGTAGAACACACCTTGTCTTTGCTTGAGCCCACTTGAAGTTGTATGTGTATGACCTACAACCAAGAACATGTTACAAGTATAATTAGTGCATATAATCTGAAATTGAATAATTTGTAATTACTTGAAAGAAAGAGAGCAAGGAAGAAGTACACTTGTGTGTCAATGCAACCATGTTGCCCTTCGGTAGTTTGTCTTAGTAGAGATGTTTCTTAGCTAAAGCATTGGAGAAAGGTTCACAACTGAACCTTGGAGATGTGAAGAGGGGAATTGGAGGGTGATCATGCCCCTAATCCGGTATAAGGATGAATTGTGCCAAGTCCATTGAGAGCACAAAATCTCAATCAAACAACTCAAGTATAACCAATCTAGACGATCTAGCCAATATAGCCAATCTCGCTTGCATCAAATGGTGTAACCGTATCAACCCAAAATAATATCATAGTGCCAAGTCCATTGAGGGCGTAGAATCTTGATTTCACTAATAAAAAAGAGCTAACTGTTGCAGCAGATAAGAGCTCAAACGGTACATTTTGGTAAGGTTGGTGCATAAATGTGTGTATAATCTGAAAGTGTATCTATAATTTGGTGCATGTGTACCTTGAATATGTCTAAGATCATAGTGCCAAGTCCATTGAGGGCGTAGAATCTTGATTTCACTAATAAAAAAGAGCTAATTGTTGCAGCAGATAAGAGCTCAAATGGTACATCTTGGAAAGGTTGATGCATAAATGTATGTATAATCTGAAAGTGTATCTATAATTTGGTGCATGTGTACCTCGAATATGTCTTACGCCAAAGTATCTTTCAAAATGTAATCTCTGCTCTGTAACATGTGTATAATATGTATCACAAATCTGAAAATTTGTTCCAAATTTGTACCCAATTCATAGAATTCTATCCCAAATGTATATCTGAATCATGTAAACTATGTAAACTGAATCAAATTCTGTCCATTCTATCAACTTTATGTATGTGTAGTCATGTCTTTTATGGCATGCCCCCACTGATATGCCCTCTCTTTTGAGGTGAGGGGGTTGCAAAAGTGATAATCATCTTATCTCAAAAGGATTAAAAAACTATGCTATATCAATGGGAATCACGTAGTAAAGAAGCATATAGTAGTGTCATGGCGAAGAAGATACATCAATCAAACTCGCAGTATGCATAAATAACAAGCCCTAAGATGCATGATATGAATCATGGCAATGTCTAGAAGATAACAAGCTCAACAAACAATTAAGCACACACGCAAGAGTACTTAAATGTGACATAAAGAGGGGTCCAAGGAGACTGCAAACAAGGGGCATGTTTAAATTCTGGACACTCAAGTAGTGGACATGTGCGAATGTCCACACACTAAATAAACAAGCAACACTTAGGGCACTGTGGCCAACAAGCAAAAGAACATGTTCAAATGTTTCACAAGCAAGACAAAGAAGCAAACAAGTACACTCAAGTAAGCTAATGTAAAAAAATGAAGTAATGACACATAAGCAACTAACATAAGCATGCCATACTAGTCCATTCATACATATGTTAGAAAAATGTCATGTAGAAAAGCATATCAAATACACTGTGTAGCAACATGGGTATAGGCATGTGCAAGATATAAAAGTTTAATAAGATATTGGAAAATGATCATAAAAGAATAAAGCTTGTGTCAATCATGATCAATATAAAAGCAAGATGCCCCCAACGTAGTATATCACGTTGGAAGAGGAAAGGTCCAACATTTGCCTGCTTGAGATATCATGGGTCTAATGTATGCTTGTATCACACTCAAGTACCCGTGAAACATGTGAATATAGAGATGATATGCTATCTATGAACATAAAGTAAACAACATATGCAAATGTTGGAAAACATGTGAAATGCTAAATATTATTGGTATTTTTGAATTATTTGCATGTTTTTGTATTTTTTGGAATATTTAATTTTTTGTTTTGGTTTTTTTGGAAAGATAAGCAAAGAAGACATGTACAAGGAAAAATGCCACTACAAGCCAAGGTACTCATCAAGGGGATGTGTCTATGAAGGCTTTGTATCATGTGTCATATTCATATGCTGCATAATCAGTATCGTGAGGATCATACCAATATTTTGTAATATTAGGATCATAATCATTAGTGTAATCATTATCATAGGAGACACATAACTTCTTAGGTTGTTTTTGAATGTGTGATATATCATTTTGAGCATCTATGTATGAAAAAATCATTGCACTCGATTGGAGATTCCTTCTTGAAAGTTTGTTTTTCTTTAGTACGTTCATCATTGTCAAAATATTGCATCTCATTATGGGCTAGAGAAGAGTGATGTATCTTTAAAGGCCTAAACACTATGAAAAGATTTAATTTGTGCCTTGACTTCTTTATTTGAGGAGGAAAGCATAGGCTTTGTAGTGTGATCCTTAACTTTTTGTTCCTCTATACATGAAATAGATATGATGTTTGGATCCTTAGCAAACCATATTTGTATTATTTGATTTTCTAGGCATGTCTTGCTTTGAAAACTCCTTTGTTAGTGGGCTCACGGTGTTGAATTGACCTCAAAGGCCCCTCTGTCAATGAGTGTTGCCTACATAGCCAGTACCTCAAGGAGGGTCTCAAACTTATGTAGTTCTCCCCTATGTGTGTGCACAAGGGTGCAATATATTATATGAAGATGCATGTAATGAGCTAGCTTGTAACTTGACAAATATGACTCATGTTGTCTTTCAAGTGCTTCAGACTTGTAATATGATTGCTCCTATGATTGATAAACAAATAGGAATGAATAGGGCATAATAGCTTAGTTGTGCAATTGATTGATTGAGCTTGAATAGGTGCTTGCTTAGTAATTGCTAGATGTCCAAATAAATTGGATTTGACTTGTATTTATACAAGCTGCTTAGTAATTGCTAGATGTCCAAATAAATTGGATTTGACTTGTATTTATACAAGCTCTTTTGAAATAATCTTCATGAAAGGGTTAATGACATTCTTAGGCCAACCTATACACATTGAAAGATATGCAAATTTGAGTGTTTGTAGGGTAAGGACACTTGCGTTGGAGCTGGGATAGTAGCGTCGATGCTACTGTCCTGTCTTGAACGCAACTGTCCAGGATGGAGGAAAGTTGTTGAGGTTCTATAACTAACAGTGAAAGATATATATAAGAATTTAGGCGTTCTGTGGTTACAGGTGATCTAGATGATTAGAGCAACCAGGGCTGGACTAAGAAATAAGTTGGAGTGGCAAGTGCAAGCTTTTTGGCTACAAGGAAGGTCAAACTGAAGGGTAGAGCTTTGAGATGTGTTTGTCAGTGATATAAGACTATTTTAACAGGGATAGACCAAAATATCATCCCAAAAAAACAACACAAATTGATTCAATAAATCTCTAAACATGTTCATTAGGTTCATGAACGCTGCCGGCTAAGTCACCGCATTCGACAATTTTGTTTGAAAAAATTCAGATTTCACCAAACATTAAGTAGACACCAAAAATGCGTTGAAATTCACGATTTAATTTTTGGGAATGGAATGAACAATCGGAACAACAAATATATCAAAAAAATTGTATTAAATAACATTGACAATCACGATTTATGGTTTGCATAAGGCCAATGTTGTATTCACAACTTGTTGTGAGTGTAAATAGTAAAAAGTAAAAAATAAATTGTAATGGCCTCCAAGGGGAAATGCATGAATTCTTACTTCATGTGCGTGGCCATGTTAGGTCGACGAAAGTTGCTACTTGCTAAAATTGCTAGTGATTTAAAAGCTGTCCAAGAAACTGCCTTTGTTCGCTGGTCAGACTTCCTAGTTGCCACTAGAATCGGTGCCCACCATTTAATTTTGTAGTGTCATCGACGTTACACATTTTAACTTGTTCAATAATATGGGAGTGCCTTGTTATTATCTAACATTAATATTTTGAGAATTATTAAGATTTTCCCAACATACCAGTTCAATATCTACAACGAACGAACTAATGTGAAACCCCATATAATATAATACACACACACTAGCATGCACACGCACACATGCACACACTTGCACGCGCGCGCACACACACACAATAGTTTTAAATTTATTATGTATTTTTTAAATCTATCTATTGGCTTGTTTCTGTTGGCCCTTCTTCCCATTCTATTGCCTCTCACAGGGTTGCTGGCTCCCACACATTTGCCGGTTCGTGTTCTTGCCATCTTGAGATACACAAGTCAATATTAGGCAAAAGAGTTTTCCCTAGAGATCCTTAGGGTAGAAACTTGTGCTCTACTACCATTGTCATCTCCTCAAAAATTCAAACTATAAATTTTTTGAACAATCAATGATATAAAGTTTTGTCCATAGCTTAACCAACCATTGGGTGAGTGATGTCTTCAATCAAACATACCTTCACAACACAACTCATCTAACTCAGGGTTGCTCAACACGTTTTAAGAACAACATGCATCAAGACAACAAGCAAAGATATGCAGAAGCTGATTAGGTCCATATCCAATCACAAAACTACTTGCTCAAGGTTGCTTAAGGATTTCGAGATTTATCTCAAGAAACTGAAATTGAAGCCCGCTTAATAGACAAGCCACCCCTTGTAGTGATTGGGGTGAATTAGGGGAAAGTTAATCACCCCAATTTAATCTGGATAAGATGTGCGGAGGTTTCTTAAGAGTTTGGAAGATCCATTTTGTTCTCAAGAGTTTATCTAGGAGTAAGGTTAACCCTAATTCCATTTAAAACAACGTTCAAATGCCACTTAATCAATGTGGTACTAGAAGCTACCCATACCTCAAGATTAAGCACAATACATGTATATCTCTTTCATTCTTATATCATAAAGTAGAATTTCCAAATGAAATGCTAACAATATGTTTAACTTTGCCAATCACAATCTCAATAATACTTAAATCAAAATAAGCACAGGTTAGCATTAACTTTCACAACTCATTTTTCCTTTACGCGTAAACTTTACCAATTCTTCCATAGATAACCAAGCAAGTTCAACAATCATTAATACTGCAATTCTAATTCTCATAATTACTTCATAACTCAGCATAAATACAACTTTCTTGAGAGAACCAAATGTTAAGTACAGCTAAACTAATCTGGGTGCATCTAATTTCCTTACAATGATAAATCATAGAGTTGAACTCTTAACAACATCAACTGGAATGATTATGCAGTCCTCATCACTTAATCAAATTGTCAAACTGAATTTGTATCAATGAAAGCCGAAGTATAGCCTTTCTAGTATTGCAAATGCATCATACTAAAATCATTTGCAAAAACACTACTACTCTGCCCTAGAATAGGGTCAGATCAATATGTTAGTGTTAAGCCAAATGCATTGTATCATCAAATGAATGCACAAGAATTAACAACTATAATCTCAAATGGAATTAATTCAGTACCATAAAAAGTTTCCAATTTAAAGCAGAGCATTCAGACCCAATAAAGTCATTTAGCTCTTCACAAACAAACCATGGTAAAGAGTTCTAAATTTTATCTATCTTAACTTGGTACCTACAACCAAATAAAACAATAAAGTCACCAATTGCATTAATAGGGCTCAGACACTCAGACCCTTTAGCAAGTCTGTACCAGTCCCTTTTTACAACTGAGTGCTTAGTTAGCACAAGGAATAGAGTGTTGCTTCAAGGTCATACACAATGTTTCCAAAGTAATAACAACTTTACTATTTCCCTAATACAATACGGTCAGTTCATACATTTACTGTTTAAACTGTCCAAAAACTAACCTAATTTTGATTAAACCATAATAAATGAAATACGACATAAACCATATATAGAGGTCTTACTTTACATAGAAGGACAGTCACTGCAATGCCGTATCAATTTTAAAATAACCTGAATATCAAAGTAAGCATATCAATTTTTTAATTAGAAATGAGAGACCACAGTTCCCACAGTCCAATCAAGTATGTAGGCTCAGATCTATGTCTGAATACCTACTCCAGAACAGGGGTTAGTGCTTCCATAATACTCAACGCACTTCAACAAGCTTGAGTGCAACATTGATATCAGCCAACTTCATGCAACTGGCTAAGTGCCCAAATACAAGTTCACATAGTACCACAATTCCTGGTCTCAATTGGGCAGAACAAGCTATGCCTTATCATTTTTAACCATTCGTTTTTTGTGGCACCCTAAAGCAGGATACAACACAGTCAAGCATTCATTCATTCATTCATATACTTATATCAATCAAAGTGCAAATAACATCCATTTCCATTGCAGTCAAGGTAAGAAGATCACAAGAAAATCAGTGACTATACACGGTCATCTTAGTGAAGAGAAGACAAAGCAATTTAATACTACTGTCAAACAACATAAATGGAATTCCCCTCTTAATAACCTTACGGCCACACCTAAGAAGGTTTATTCAACCCTCTGGTGGGAAGATATCCACAGTCATCATCATGCCCAACTAAATAAAGAAATGAAATGAACCCAATTAATACATGTCACAGTGCACTGTTCCCAGAAGTATAAAGTCACAGCCAACACAAGGACTTAATGCAACTGCTGTATGAAGGATCTCTTTTACAAAATAACACACTTATTCAAATTCAAGAAGTTAAACTGTCCTATTTAGAGAAAAAGTGAACAGTACAGTTCATACAACAAGAGAGCAAACACAGAATTTTTTTGATTCAGAACCTTGTATAGATCTTGCATGCCTTTGGCAATTCCATCACTCAATGGATAAGAAACCATTAGCAACTTTAGGTGTAGTTAGATGTGAATCCAAATGAACATCTAAACAATGTCACAATATCCTATCTTAAGAATGTAGTGATACAGTCATCATCACTTCCATGCTCTACAGTGACCTGATAGAAAAGTACGGAGGATAGTCTTAAAGACACAGCCATTCAGTTTATGGCATGGAAGTTCTAGTGCTGAAAATGATATCAGATAATTGAAGTCTATGCATAGGTGAGTTGTGATAAGAAGCAATACTATTTAAGCTACAACCAAAGATGTCCAGCTTCATAACAAGGTACAGCCAAGCATTTTCATAACACTATGCCAAATAAGAAAGTCAATCTTTCTTCATTTCACAACTTCCTTACATGGTAAGGTAATGCAACAACAAAATATTAAGAGTAAAACAAGCCTACCATGGTGTAGAAACGCCCGTTTCCCCTGAATTCTGGAACTGTATATTTTTGGACTATTTTTGTGTATTTTGATTTTTTTGGTGTTTTTGCATGAAAAAAAAAAAAAAAAGAGTGCGATTTTGCCAGATAAATTCAAATAAATAAATAAATCGCAGTATAATCTCTTAACTGGCTAATTTATATTCTTATTATTCTTCCAGATGGTTACAATATTAAATCACTGTCATGCATATAAAATAATATGAAATATTGTTCAAAACCCTGATTTTTCTTGCAAACCCTAGATCCGGTACAGTCGGTACGGCTGCAATAAATACCCCGTTCTCCACGCTTTTGAAGGTACAAAAAGATGATAGAAGTGTAGGCGCTCAAAAGGGTATCCTCAGTTTTTTCAAAAAGAAGGCGTTTTGCCCTAGGAGAGAGAAAATGCCCCTGCTAGCACTGTACGGCTTGGTACAGTACCGTACGGCATCATTAAAAATAGTACGGCATGGTACGACTGTACTCTAGAACCCTAGAAAATTGTGCCACAACTTTGAATCTTGTTATGGATAATTTTTGGATCAAACCCTGATGTAATAAATACCTGTGAACCCCTGTGATAACCTCTGTGTGAAGTTATCTCTCAACTAGCAATAGATCAGCTGATATCTCACAACCTCTGAATTGCACACACTAAAGATTGCACGTTCTTCAATGCAAATAGAATACTGGAACCCTTGGCTCAGTCTTCTCAGAAAAAACACTTAGCAAAAATATGTCTTCAACATGAATAATGGCGCTCCTCCCAATGAGAAACCCTTATATCCTCTAAAAGGTGTGCTTTGCCCTAATTAGGGTTTCTCAATTAAAAATTAGGGTTTTCTTTTTCTTTTAATATTCCAATAGTCTAAGACACAATTTTAATTATAAAATATAATTAAAATGGCCCCCTTCAATATGAGCGCCCCCTTGGGTCAAAATGCCTAAGGCATTAAATTCTGCCAAATAATTAATATTTAATTAAATCAATCAAATATTAATATCTCCCTCAATACACGTCCGATCCTCGATTCCACACATGACTAGACCATAATAGGGGTGCTCCGCTGAGTGCCAAAAATCCCTAAAAAATAGGAGCTCAGACAAACGTGTCCGAAAGAGCCCGAACAAAAGCCAACTGGAAAAATTTTGCTAGTCGAAGCCAAGCCAAGCTCCATCATGACCCTCTATCCATCCTATCAGCCTATGAGGGTCGCATAACAGGCTAAACATCATAAAACAAGATCACGCTAAAAAGGGGACATTACACATGGTCAACAAAACCAGGTCTGGACATGCTATTGCAATTTAACAATTTAATGAATATGCACTTAACCCTTTTGAAAGAGAAAATACAAAACAACAGTCAATGTATCCAACCGGAATGAATGCTATCTAATCTTCAAATTATCCACAAGTACAAGCCTGTTACCACAAAACAAAGATAAAGATCAAATAGAATAAACTCTTCATCATTCAATAAGTAGTCTTATCAAAAGCTTGCAATATCTTCCAAGCCATGGTTACAGCAACAAAATATAGAAACATCAGTAGTCGAACTACTATCCTATTAAACAAACTTCAATGCCACTGAGAACTAATGCAACCACTGCTCAATGGAAGCCAAGGAAGTACTAGAATCGACAATGCAACTGTCTATCTTCATCAAGCAAATCCACAAACAATGTCTTCATTGTGAAACTGCTGAATGAAAGGGGAAATGAGTTATATGACCCCATCCATCGGTGGCCCTTACTACCCCAACCATCAGCTTCAGGGCAAAGCTGTCCTCTAAGCAGACAAACAATGAAATAAAAGTGTATGCAAGTTTATGGAACATAGAGAGACACCGTGTATTTCCACCAAGCTAAACACTGAAAAGGATTAAGTAGCAAGGTGTAGAACAAAGGAAAATACAGAAAAATACACACAACACAATGAACTCATGATGGTCCAGGATACATAAACCCACCATCAATGGCAGCCATTTGAGCACACCTAGCCATTTTTTCCCCCTTGGAGCCATTAGAAGGCACCTAGCAAGTTATCAACCATTCCTCTCATTAGTTCATTGAGTAATGCATCTAAGGTTTTATTTTCCTTTCATCCAAAACATACACAAGGAATGCAACAACTAAAAAACACAGCATTGAGAAGCATGCAAGCTTATCAGGTTGTTGATACATAGTGAGTATCACCTAGTGAAGGAGGTCAAAGAGGAGGGTTATACAAGGACAACATGTATCTTGGAAGAACTTCCCCCTTATAGATTCAATGCATTGATGCTCCATGTTTACCCAAAAATGCACAGATATTTCCATTTTGCAGAACTCCAAGATCAAGCAACTACAACTATGAGCTTAGAAGGAAGAAGAAATGACAAAACTTACTTCTCACCATAAGATCGATATGAAAGTTGTAGAGTTGCCAAACACTAAGTTCCTTACCATTTGTTCTTGCTACCTTCGCTCTGTGTGTCATCCAACTTTCTAAATCTGTCATTTAATTCCATCCACAACTTCCCAAATAACTCCCTTGAGAGAAAACAGGGTCATGGAGGTTGATCTTGGCAGTTTTGCCATTATTTCTCTATGTCCCCACTCCCCCATTCTCCTTAGGTAGTTTTGCCCTAGCTTTTCCTCTTTCTCTTCACTCTCTTTCTTCTCCGACTCTTTCTTCTTTTCCCTCCTTTTCTTACTAGCTCGAGGTCAATGCCTTTTTGGCTTAATTTAATTATTATTTCCCTTTTTAATCATTAAAAGGCCATTAAAAAGATTTGCAATTAATCATATTTCCCCAAAGTCAAGGCTCATGACCATGTAGTGGTCTTTAAGTTGTTTCTTGGACTAAGCACTATAGGTGCAAACACATGAATATCAAAAGCTAAGTGATAGTAGCTTAGTACTGAATGGTGCCTAGTCATACCAAACATCAAACCGATGTTCATAACAAAATTGCACTACTAAGTGCATAACAAGAAAACATTAAACATGGAATAAACACCTAGTATTGGTAACCT
This sequence comes from Torreya grandis, assembly GCA_037957365.1. NCBI lineage: Eukaryota > Viridiplantae > Streptophyta > Pinopsida > Cupressales > Taxaceae > Torreya > Torreya grandis. Next base: position 2,003,626 of record JARHVA010000394.1, on the reverse strand, counting down.
TCTCAAAATTCCTTGACACTTGCTAAGGACTAAGTCCATTATGTAGAAACCGTTCTTGTGATCCTGAACGCATAGGAAGTGCATTTGAACTTATGCTCATTCTCAGGGATCATGCCAATACTACTGATCAAACCGGTTAGTCATCAAACACAACCACCCTAGTAAGGGTGACAAAAAATACAAAACACTGATCTAGCGTATCACGAACAAACATTCAAAGCATAAGTGGAAAGTATTTCTCTCATGGGTCCATGCACATGCATATACTTGTATATCATAGCTTTTTTTGCTCTTTGGTCTCTTTCGCCAACAGGGCTAGCTCATCCCCATCGGACAGTACTACTCGAAAACATGCAAACAAGTATCAATAGTGCTTGAACGAAAAATATGAAATATAAACCGTTGTAAGTACACAAATAACTAAAAGCAAACAATTGTAAGAAATGAAGTATTAAATCTCTAAAACTGACTAAATACAATAAGTTGATAAAGTAGTTCAACATAGTACTAAAAACAGATAATCCTATCCAGACAAACATCAAGCATGTCTTATTAAAATGGTGTTGTATGCCACTTATTTAAAGGCTCACAACTAGGATATGATATTTCTACTAAATTATTGGTTTGATTTCGGTTCAGGTTCCCCTGTATGACTATTTTCTTTGGGTTTGTTAGTACAAAAAATATATAAAAAATTAAAAAATATAGAAATTCTAGCCTAATACATAGGAAACTGGTGACATTGTCATTAACCACACAGTATGCATATTGATATGAAAATAATCACAAAATACTAACTGAATCCCAAATGTCATGATAATCATTAAACATAAATATCAATAATTATCCTATAATTAATTACATCAAACTTAACATTTAATTTTCATAGTCATCTTGCTCTTCATTGAGACATCAACATCAACATCAACATCATGTTGTGGTTCATTAGAACCACATGGACTAGCACCACTGCCACTCTCGCTAGCTAAGTTGTGTGTCGTCGAAGGAGTGTCAATGTCATCTAATAAGAAGCGGGAAATGGAAGCATCCAAGTCAATGACCTCTGGATCTATATCCCAATGCTTTGACGTCCCCTTGTACTTTGGGTTCTTGTACGATAGTAGACGCAAATTGGAGTGTATGTAGACCAACTCCTCGGCCTTTTTAGCTATGAGCTTTTTGTGCTTTTGTGAGTGGATGAACCTGTATGTGATCCAATTCTGCTCACAAAAAGATAAACTTGCAACCTATATTCATATTTATAAAAATAAAAATGAGAAGTTACAGCTCAATTCTTAAACATAAATTTAATTTTTTTAAAACAAAAAGAGAGTTAAAAACTTACAAACTTAAAAAAGAAACCTACCTGTGAGGATCTTGATTGCAAGAGGTTATAGGCTTGATATTACTTGGCCATGAAGGTACCACCACATAGGACCATCCTTCTTGTATTTGTCCCAAAGAGCACCAAGACTATGACCTCAAGAGGTAATGAAAACCCCAAACTTGTTTATAGCCATATCTTCTATCTCTGGATTAGGGAATATCCTAGAGAATACCAATTTATACCCTTCAATTACTTTGACATCCCTGTATGGTGGCACCCTCCTCGGCAAAGAAAGGATGACCTTGCTATAGAACCGAGGAGTCAATGCAAAGGCAAGGAGATGTAGTCGGGTTGGTCATTTTGTTCTACAGGTCAACAAGGATTGAATGCACTTGTTTGAAAAACGTTTCCTCAGGATCTCGCTCTTTTGCGTTAATGATGGCCTTCATCTTCTCAATCATTAAGTCAATGCCATCATATATTTCTCCCAAACATGGCTGATCCATGTCAGCAAAATGGATCATACTCATAATGGGCTTAGTGAAACTCAACAAATAATCTACACGGGCCCACCAATCATCATCTAGGATCAAATTTTTCATTCTTTGGGACCGCTCTTTGCTCAACTCTCTCCATACACTCTACAGGTTGCTGATGACCATGTTACCGAGTGCCTATCACACCTTCACAAGTCGTATCAAGACAATTGTGTGAGAGGCGAATCTAATCTCAACAATCTATTACAAAATTAAAATAAAAAAAATTAGAAACTTATGAAAATATACAAGTACTAAATTCAAAAACTAAAAAAGTTAAAATTTTAAAACAAAAATAAAATTACTAAAATAAAAATACTTTCAGTAGCTCCAATGTCAAGAAAGATTTGAAAAATGGCTTGAGGAGATGGTTGGTGACAAACATTTGAATCTTCTCAGCTTCGACATACACTTGTTTGATCCATTCAATTTGCCTCCCCATTTTTTGCAGCATGAGGTTGAGTGAGTGGACAACACAAGATGTCCAAAAAATGTGTCTATACCTCACCTCCGCCAACATCCCTGTGGCCTTGCAATTTTTGGCATTATCCATTACAACGTGGATAACATTTTGAGGTCCCACCGCCTCAATCATTTTGTAATGTCCCCTTTTCTAGATTAAAATAATTAATAATATTATTTAAGTTGGGCTCGATCATTTCTAATCTTTTGGGCAACTTAATAATAATATTATTATTAAAATAAAAAGTATTCTTAAATACTTAAAGTAAAAATAATAATATGACTAAGTTAGCTAAAAGTCACTTATTGTCGGCAACATATGTTTTATTATTTAAATAAAACAAGTTTGGAGTTTGAGTAGGAAAAGGTATTAAAAAAGATGAAGGGGATCATTTGTGAGCTATCTATCATCTATCAATTAATTCATTTGAGGCTAAGCACGTTTGCTTGCACCATCAGCTTTTGGGGACGAAAATCCTCATTGGCTTCAAGTATTCAAGGACAAAAATCCTCAATACTTAGTTGGTGATCTTATTCAGAGACCAGGTTTGGAGCGGGATCAGTTGGATAGCCCTTGGAGGTGGGCGAATTAGTTGGACAGCTTCGGGAAGTGACAAATCGGTTTAAATAGCCCTTGAGAGTTGGGCAAATCAGTATGGGAGCCTTAGGAGGTTGGGCACAGCAGTAGGGCAGCCTTGGAGGGGTAACATAACACTTTCAAGTCTCTAGAAGGGTGGCTACTTGCTTGGAGGGTTTGATTTTCAGTTTGGTTCTTGTTTGGTGGGTGGAAAATTTAGTTTCTTCCCTCATTGATTCAATAATATATATTATGATTTTTAGGTCTGAAATTGATGCAAAAAAATCAGCCTTGTGGTGTGAAATAAATATATTAAATTTCCATATTTTTCATGAGGGTTTCTATGAGATCTGAAATTTATATTCATGCATAAATAGTTCTTTCAAAATTCTATAATTTTTGCATTAAGGTTTCAATAAAAATCAGAATTTTGTTAGGGTTTGTTGTAAATTCCAGATTTGGTCCGAAAAGGGACATTACATATTTGATGAGGATGTTGGCAATGAACTCGACATCCTTCACACAACCTTCACAATCAACGGCCCTCAAAAACATTGCCCCTTTAGGGCACATTGCAACCACATTGATGAAAGCCCTGTATTTTGCATCTTTCCATCCACTGGAAATGATGGAGACCCTCGTTTTAGCCCACATATCTCTGATTGGCTTTAAAGAATCTTCAACATGTTTTCTCTCCTTTGTCAATAAGGTGGTGCGGAGTTTTTCAAACCCTGGACCGTTGTAATTTTTTGGGGCCTTGTTGATTGCTTTTACTATTTCTTGCCAATATGGTGATTGAACCACATTGAAAGACAATCCATTTGCATACACACATTGTACAATTTTCTGATCCGCAATCTCCCTACCCTCGTTTTGAAAATACCTTTCCAATGGTCCTTTTGTTCTTTTGTTTAAAAAAGGAGAAAGCTTTTCGTGCATTGAGGGTGCTGCCAAAGATGGATGTTTTCCAATGGGCACAACTGGAGAACCGCCAAGAGGAGTTGGGGAAATAGGTGGTTTCCTTGATCCTTTGCCTTTCTTTGCTAGAGGGTGACCTAATCTCAATGCATAGGCAACATTTGCATCTTCTTGCTCCTTGATGTATTCAAGGATTTTTGAATTTGGCACTAGAGAGTTATCCTTCCTCGTGCAACCTTTGATACTGGCACCAGGGATGTCCCATAAGTGGGCTTTCACTTGATTATATGAGCTTGTAAATTGACAATCACCAGTATTGCATTTTCAAACGTAGGCCCCACCTCCTAAAACTTGCTCTACTAGTGTCACATTTCCAAAGTGATGAGTGTGCAATGTCCATTTTGTGTTGTCTTTGGCCGATGGAGGAAGAACTACGAGACATTGTAGTATATATAACTACAAGTTAAAAAACAAACATAAAACAAAAAAAAAATTAAAAACAAACACTAGGGCAGCAACTTGTAAAAAAAATGACAAAAAAAAAAGATATAACAATACAAATCTTACCTTGGCAGCAAATGGGCTCCTCAACAGCATAGGAAAATGATTAGAATGATGCTTGATGAAGATTCAACCCTACAACAGCAATGGAAGCCGAGTGTGAAATGAGAAAATTAGAAAAATGGAGGCAAGTGGTTTTGCTTGTCACTTTGTTTTTATCACTTGTGTTGTTTTAGCTTTTGCTTGTTTTTCACTTGCCTTTTAGGGTTTAGAAATGCATTTTTAATTATTTAAAGTCATTGGTTATTGTGAAAAAATGATAAAAAATTTAGAAACCCCTCATTGACCCTTTATCACGTAGAAACCCCTCATTGACCCTTTATCACGGAATCGTCTTTAGCTGCGTAATAACTATATTACCTCGTTTATGAATTTATTTTTGTTGTTATGTGAAATGTGAAATACTTGTCTGATAAACTTTAAAGAATCTCGGTGAATTATTTATTTCTTATGATTAATGGATTGAAATGGGTTTGGTTTAGTTTGAAGCATTTCATTAGGAACAAGCGATTTTTTTCTTCGATTTAATGGATTTATTTTATCTTCATGTACAATATCAGCCCAAATATTTTGTTGTGCATTGATCCAACAATGGGGAGTTGAGGCCTCCACCTTAAGGAGCCCATGAACTGATATATCTCAATGTTTTGTCTCTTAGCATTACATGCTAGTCAATTTGATCTGGTGCATAGTATATAAATTTGAAAATCACAAGTTCAAAAATTTGTCTTACAAGTTATTTGGCAGTTAAATATTTGAAGGAGCTTAAAACAGTCCACATTTGTGTGCCAAAGTTTGCATTTTTCACTGATTCTATAGATCATTTTTTGTTTTGTGTGGACATTAATAAATCAACTTCCATCACCTCTTAATATTTAATTAAGGTAAAACTAGTGAAGCATTTCAAAGAAGTAAAGTGCCTTGGTAATTGTTCAGGAAGTTGAAGAAATGATATGTTGCTTTGATCTTCAACTACCTGAAATTCCTTTCTTACTACCATGTGATTAAGGTAACACTCTTGTGCTTTTATTGATGATAGCATTGATTTTCTTCCCCATTCAGATCTTATATCATCTGATCTGATGCTACAAATTAGGGAAGTAAGAGCAGTTGTTCATGGTTATGTATGTATTGTCTCAGCTTTTATAATTCAAGTCATATATTCTCGAGTCTGATGCTTGCTACTTAGGGAAGTGAGAACATTTATGTATGCATGCATGCATGCATGTGTGTGAAGTTTTCATTTTGTAAGCTCTATGAGGGTAGGACGTTCTTGAGACATAGCTATCACCCTCATTTGTTTTTCTGGTTTTCAATTGTTCACCTGTACTTTGGTATGAATTGCGGCTTTCTTTGGAAAATTTCTTACCTGATTTTTGTGTTCTTGCAGCTTAAAGTGGCATATAGAAAAAAAGCGTGGGAAAGCCATCCAGATCGTTTTCCTTCCTCTGAAAAATCTCATGCAGAGTCCAAATTCAAGCTCGTAACTTTCCTCAATACCTTCTCTATGAAGATAAATAAGACATTCTGTTGTTATGGAATTAGTGTCGACATAACCGAATAAGACGTATGGCATTATGTTTGAACCTATACTTAGTTGCTAAGTATTGGACGTATATGATATGACTACTTGTAATCTGTGACTGTGTTGGGTGGTTGTGCATGGGATGTTTGGGAAGTTGTCGCCAACCAACATACTTGCCATGGTGAAGCCTATATGTTCATCTTTCAACATCTGTTGAGGGAGATTTCTTGTAATTATCCCTATGTAGTATTGCCATCTATTTTGGAGAACTTGTACATTTTAGTTGATCATAATAAAAATATTGCCATTCAATATATATAATGTATTTGATGTATGGCATTCTGTTGATGTGAGTGGCATCTAATATGCATTCTGTATATACTTGTGTAGCTTTGTGTTTTGATTTTAGAATAGTTTATTGTTGCTAATTCACTAATCTAAACTTTTGTGTCGTTGGTGAATGAAGTTGGGTCCATAGATGTCAGGTGTAATCATTGCAATTGTTTACAATATGAAGTTGTAGAAAATAGGAAGATGGATTTTTGAGTGTATGGTGTGTAGTCATTGATGTGTAGATAGTTGGATTATATGGACAAAAATCAAAGAAGAGAAGATTAGTTGGCAAAGGATTTCAATTCCATATGGGATGTTGCAATCGGAGATTACATGCAATAGGAAGTAGAGGACACAAAAGGTTCACTTGATTGTTTCTTTGATAACTTGGTGTGGAACAAGTATGTGGATTGTTTGATGGTCAACCTACCCAAGTTCTTGGCATGCTGATTTATTTTTTTGCAATGTTTGTGTGAAGAGCACAAGCAAGAAGTTGAGCATTAGCTGAAGAGTATACCACTTATATTGATCTGCGTACTTCCCGCCTTCACAACTCGGAACAGCTGATGAGTGCCATGGCAAGTGCGAGTAGAGGTGATCTCAATCAGTTGATCCTTGGGCATGAAAAGCAGGTTAAGACAAATTCCAAACAAAGCCGTGATTCATACCAACAATAAAAAACCCAAAAAACAAATGAGAATGATGTTTGAAGTGGCATATAGGAAAAATGAGTCGGAAATCCATCCATACCGTTTTCCTCCCTCTGAAAATCTCATGTAGAGTCGAAATTCAAGCTGGTAAAGTTCCTCAATATCTCCTGTATGAAGATAAATAAGACATTCCATTGTTATGGAATTAGTAAACACATTATTGAACAAGAAATATGGCATTGTGTTTGAACCCATACTTAGTTATTCAAGTAATGTACATGTAACTACTACTAATTTGTGATTATGTTGGGTGGTTGTTGGTGGGATGTATGGGAAGTTTTTTCCAACCAACAGACTTGCCATAGGCATGCCTATATATTCATCTTTCAACATTTGTTGAGGGAGATTTCTTGTAATAATCCCTATATATTATTGTCATATACTTAGGAGAACCATCTATTTTGGAGAACTTGTACATTATAGTTGATCATAATACATTTTTTGCCATTCTATATATATTATGTATTCGACGTATGGCATTCTCTTGTTGATGTGAATGGTATCTAATGTGCATTCTGTATATACTTGTCTTGCTTTATGTTTAGATTCTATAATAGTTTATTGTTGCTAATTCACTAAACTGAACTTTTGTGTCGTTGGTGAATGAAGTCGGGTCCATAGATGTCAGGTGCAATCAGAGGACAATTGTCTATGGTTTGAAGTTGTAGAAAATAGGAAGATGGATTTTTGAGTATATCGTATGTAGTCATTGATGTGTAGATAACTGTACCATATAGACAGAAAACAAAGAAGAGTTAAGATCAGTTGGAAAAGGATTTCAGTTTCATTTAGGATTGCGATTGGAGATTACGTGCACTAGGAAGTAGATGACACAAAAGTTACACAATCAATTCTTTGATAACTCGGCATATAACAAGTATGTGGACCATTTGATGACCAGCCTACCCAAGATCTTGGCATGCTGATTTATTTTTATGCAATGTTTGTGTGAAGAGCACAAGCAAGAAGTTGAGCGTTAGATGAAGAGTATACCACTTAGCTTGATATGCATACTTCCCTGCCTTCACAACTTGGAACAAAGGATGAGTGCCATGGTGAGTGCGAGTAGAGGTGATCTCAGTGAGTTGATCCTTCTCTATTGGGGTCGAATGTGTGGGATCCAACTCTGATGGATGCTGAATTGTGAAAGTCTTGAGCAAAGGTGTCATGTATGACTTCAATAGCTCAACATTGAACACAAGATGCATGCCCAAGTGTGAGGATGAATGTAGTGTGGGGTTAACAACTTTTGTTTGTTCACCGTTTTTAGGATAGAAGAATGTTGATCTATCAAACTATGTTAAGCTTTTCTCACAAAGCTTGCTAGAAATGACTTACGAACTTGGGATTTTGATTGGATACAATGGAGAGAGGACCCCAAAGTGCATCCAAACGTGTTGAAAGATGATTTTGGTTGTCTTTGGTGCACTGATAGTATTTTTGCATGCAACCATGATCACCATCTTTGAGAATCAATCAACCACAACAAAAATGGAGTCATGTTGATGTTTAGTTGTGGGAAAACTAGATAGGAAAAACTTGTTGACAGATTCCCATGGCATGAACAAACCTAAAGTGTGTAAATACCTAGTGCATGATTCGTTGGTTTTGTAATGCTGCAAGGGATACAAGACTTGACGTGAACCTCAATGTATTTTGCATTTGTGACCAATAGAAATGTTGCTGAAGTGTAGTTAGTGTCTTGGCGACCCCAAAATGACCAGCTCATTTGTAGTAGTGTGCCTCCTAGATGAGTTTGTTATGAGGTGTGCAAAAGGAACACATATGTGGTCAAGCTTGTCCTACATATAGAAATATTCAACTTGTACTTGAGAGAGGGTGTCGTAGGCAGGGGCGAATTATAGATCCATAGTATTGTAGCCTCAAGTAGCGAGCACTTTTAACAACAAAGTGCCTAGAGGTTGACTTAGGTAGTGTTGACAATTTTGCCCCCACAAGGCAAATTGTCACCCCTACACTTCGGAACTTTGCTATGGTGCCAAGTTTGTCTTGTGAATCAGTTTTGGGGTCCTTAAATGAGCATTTACAGCCACCCAAGTGGCCATCTACAGCCAGGTGAAGTTTAGTCATGCAAAGGTTCCCAAGGAGCTTGCTTGATTATAGCCAAATGTGCAAATACAGCCAAGATATACAAGCTGTAAGTTTATTTGGTTGACAACAAAAGGAATTTTTTCGGGTCTAAGAGGTGGACTATTTCTTCGGACATTTTGTCTGAGAGAAAGAGCTCTCAAAGGACTGTGTAAAAGTTTGAAAAAATTGACTAAATAGTAGTCGTTCAAGGCTTTTTTCTTCGGGCTTTTTGTCTGAAAGAAAGGAGAAAAGCATAGTTGGGAAGACCGGTTTTCAAGTCAAGAAACAAATTCCTTCGGACAAAACTCTGAAGGAATGAAGACAGTTACAAAAAGCTTGGGTGCCCTACAAAAAGCCCAGGTGAGCTACAAAAAGCCCGGGTGCCCTTCAATTCTTCCGAAAAGCCACTTTTGAAGGCAGCCAAGCCCTTGCGGAGGGCACTTGGTCGGTGAAGTGGACCTTTTCAATTCTTCCGAAGGGCACTCCTGGAAGACAAGCCCTTGCAAAGGGCACTTGGTCGGTGGCAGGACCCTTTCACAAGTTTCGAAGGGCATTATTGGGAAGCAGAAGCCCTTGCGGAGGGCAGAGACAAGCAAAGGACAAAAGCAAGGGAAAAAGTAGCCAAAGGAGACGAATTCCTTAGGATAAAAAGTTCGAAGAAATTCGAGAGAATAAAAAAAACCTGGGGAAAATAAGAAACAAAGGCAAAAAGGAGATCCTTCGAAATAATTGTCAAACAAGAAATCTGCGGGAATTTGAAATTAGCAAAAGTCCGAAGAAAATCAAAGGCAAGACACAAGAGCCTAACAGGAATAAATTCGGGGAAATTGGCAAGGAAATGAATTCCTTTGGACTTTTTGTCCAAAGGAATAAGTAAGGTCGACAAAAGCCGTAGGAAATGAAACAAAGGGACAAGCAAAATAATCTGAATCAAATACAAATAATGGAAGGGATGGACTAAGTTGAAACAGAATATCTGAGGAAAGTCTAAGGGAAATCTGACTATGCAAAAGGGTTGAAAATAGATAATCCGACGGGAAGTCGAAGACAAAAATAGAATCCTGCCAAAAATAGACAAGACACAGGTAGGGCAAAATAAGAGAATACATGCAAGCAAAGATTATTTTTGGTTGACTGGTCAAATCTTGAGTTGACTCGCTGTTAAAGTCACGCTTCTCTGTAGTTTGACTAGTCAACCACATGCATCCAAACGTTCCAGCTCAGTTCAAGCTTGACTTCCAAATTTGGATGTTCTTTCCACGTTGCAAGGCTCTCAATGATCTGGTAGTCCAAGTGGAGTTGACTGGACACATTCGTTAAATGTTTTCTTTGTCCATGCAAACACAAGCAGCTCAAGGGGAGTCTATTTTGAAAACTTGGCGTAATCTTCCATGCAAAGAGAGGTGGGCGTTTTAATAGACCCACTGACCATTCTCAAACGCCAAAGAGCTAGTGAAGTTTCTAATTTTAGACATGGCTTAGCTGAGCATGCACAAGCAAAGTCAAACATATGAATTCACCGTCTAATTCTAGCGCCAAGGAGCTTTCATGCAAAGAGGAAGAAGACAAAATGGCTTTTTTGTAAAGGCTGAGTTGGTTTGAGTTTACTCCCTCTCTATTTTCCAACGCCAATCTCTTGGCTTGTAAATTTCTATATTAATGGTTTTTTAGCCTTGTAAAAATCCATCCCTCTCTTGGTAAGACCAGACTTTGCCATTGGTGAGTTGTGTAACCTCTTCAATCAATAGAAGGATTGTACTTTCAGATTTCAAGTGCTGGCATAGTGTACATTCATTCAACAATTTGAATACGTGGTAGATTTCTCTCCCTTCCCAAATTTTGATTCGTACCTAGTTGCTAGCTCATCATGTTATGCAGGTCATGTTTAGTGTTCTGTATGTCTTTTGCTGAAGCTGTAAGTGGATGTTAGGTGGTTGCAAAGTGTCTTGTATCAGACCTCTCTCCATCGTTTTTCCTCACATTTTTTGTCATTGGATCGAACCTTCTCATGAAATATTTATGCATAGTGATCAATTGAAATCAAAGGTCTTCCTTTTCCCTTGTTTGACTCAGTGTTCAAGGTTCCAAGTAGAGTGGGTCAACATTCTGGTGTATCACCGTCATTAGGTAGGATTTCTCTTTCAAGTTTCTTTCTCCCTTTTCCATGGTAGATTCGCAGCACAGAGTAGAGATCCATTGATACATCTCACATGAACCAACCTTCTCTGGAGGTTCTTCTCACCATTGAGGCACCCACTATCATGAGAAGATCCCATTGTTTCAATCGGAGAGAGGATTAGCCGTTTTAGTACGTCTTCGATTCAGGGTGCAACTCTAGGTTGACAACAGGGAGTCAGATGCTTTATTTTCTTTCCCATTCTTATGCTTGATCCCTAGATGGAACTACTGTAAATTTCATCCACTTCATGTACCTTGGATTCTTTAGGTTACCTTGTGTATTTAAACCTTGAAGGGGCTTTTAATAAGAATGAATGATGGTCTCCTTACCTAAGAGATAGTCTTTCCATTGCTTCAAAACTTGAACAATTGCTTAAAGCTCCTTCTTGCAGGTAGAGTACCTTCGCATGGTGTTGCTAAACGTATTGGAATGGTATGAATCAAGATGTACATGCTGATGGACTACATCGATTGCAAAATCAGATGCCTTGGTCTCGAGTTTGAAGGGTTGGTTGATGTTAGGCATTGTGAAGATGGGGGAAAAGCAAAGTTTGGGTTTAAGTTCTTCAAACACTTAGTGTTGTGTTGGTGTCCATTAAAATTTGAAACTAGCTTACATGATTTGATTCATCATATAGATGTGAGAGATATTCAAAACACAAACCAACGACAAAAATTTGCAAGTCTTGTGTGGTTGCGAGGAATTGGCCAATCTTGATCTTTGCTAGATCCACATGAATGGCTTCACGATCAATGATGTAGCCCAAGTATTACACTTAACACCAAAGGTACACTTGCCTTAGTTGGATTGCACCTTGTGAGTGTGAAGTTTGTCAAAAACATTTTGAACATGTGTGATATGCTTTTCTTGGTCTTGCTATGGATGAGAATGTCATCTAAGCTATCAACAATGAAGTTGTTGGTGAAAGGTAGCAACATATCGTTCATAAGATACATGCATGTTGCATGTGCGTTTGTCAAGCCAAAAGGCATTACCAACCACTCGTATAGGCCTTCCTTTGTCTTGAAGAGTCTTCAAATTGTCTTCTGGGTTGATTGGAAGTTGATGATAACTGGACTTGTAGAATTGAGATTGATCTTAGTGAAATGTTGTGCATCTTAGAGCTGGTCGAAAAGATCACCAATGCAAGGTAGAGGTTACATGCTTTTCATAGTGATCATGTTGAGGGCATAGTAGTCAATGCAAAGATGCAATGAACCATCCTTTGGTGCAAAGATGATCAGACTAACCCAAGTTTAAGAACTTGGCCAAATCTTCCTTTCATCGACGAGCTCTTGTATTTGATTGTGAATCTCACCGTTCTCCCAAACTAGTTTGCTATAGATAGCATTTTTTGGAAGTGGGGATCTGGTAATGAGATCACTTTGATGCTTGATAGAGCAACGTGGAGTGCTTTTAGGATCTTCAAAGACATCTTTTTATTGCTGTAGAAAATTACCACGTTGTTGCTGTTGCATTGTGTACATTACAGATTGAGCTGCGAGTGAGTGATTTTTCGCAGTGTTTCACATCGACACTAGGTGAACCATGAGTTGTACAAACTTCTGTACATGGGAGAAGCTTTCTTCATTGATTTGCAGGTAGCAATGAGATGCTGGTCTTTAGAGTGCACTTTAGAATGTGGTAGAAACAATTGTTGACCTCAATAGACTAGTGTTGAGGCTTAACTCTGTAGGTAGCATCTCAGTAAATACAAGTAAAGCTTGCCAAGAAGAACATCATATATCTCAAATGGTACTTGTTGTCAACTTGGAGTTGCACCCTGAATCGAAGACGTGCTGAAATGGCTAATCCTCTCTCTAGTTGAAACAATGAGATCTTACGAGGGTGGGTGCCTCAATGATGAGAAGAACCTCCTGAGAAGTTTGGTTCCTGTAAGATGTATATATGAGGATCTCAATTTCTACGCTACAAACTGTCTGGGAAAAAGGGAAGAAAGAACTTGAAAGGAAATCCTAGCTAAAGCGGTGATACATGTAATTTGCTTGATCCACTCAAATCGAGCTTCTGAGAACACTGATTCAGATAAGGAAGAGGCAGAACTTCAACTCCAATTGATCAATACACATAAGTATTTCACGAAAAGGTTCTATCTAATGATCTAAACTTGAGGGAAATGTAGAAATAGGTCTGATTGAAGGCACTAACAGCCACTAATATCCACTATAAACTCAACAAAAGACAATCCAACATAGAACGTGACCTGCATAAATGATTAGCTAGTAACTAGGTACAAATTCAGATTTGACAAGAAAGAAATAAAATCTATCATTTAGACAAATCTATAACAAAAGTACACTATACCAGCTACTGGAAATTGAAAAAACATAGTCCTCTTATTGATTCCGAAAAAGGTTGCAGCCCAAACTTTGATAGAAGATTGTCTTGCCAAAAGAGGGATCCCTTTAATCTAAGGCTGAAAGCCAACTTCTAGAAAAATACAATAGCCAAGAGATGGTGTTGAAAATAGGAAAGGAAGTTAACTCCTCATTAGCCCAAGTCCAAATTATGTTGCATGAGTCTTCCAAATTTGTCCTTTCTTGTCTTTTGTCTTGCATGAAGAATCCTTGGCGTTGAAGTGGACAGTGGTCAATTTTGGGATGTGAAATTATTTATCATGCAAAAAATGGTACACCTGGCTCCAAATTTGACATTCTTCATGAGCTGCTGGAACGTTTGGAAGTATGAGATGACAATAGCATGCATGAAATCCACGGCATGCTAAAATTAGAACTCCAATTGAAGCGTTGGAAGTTGAGTTAGAGTGTTTGAAAGCACAAGTTTGACCAAGAGATGAGCTTGACTTCAACAACCAGTCAACTGAAGCTTTGACCAGTCAATCGAAAATAGCCTTTGCTTGCATGGATTTTCCTCTTATTTTGGTCTGCCTATTTGTGTCTATTTTCTGTGGACTTTTATTTTTTGTCCCTTTTTGTTGACTTTACCTTGGTCTTTTTATTTCTTGCGGACTTTATGTTCTGCGGATTTTATCTATCTTTCATTTCTTGCCCAAGTCCAATTATTCCTTCGGAATTTTGTCTTGCCTTTGTTTTTATTTTATTTTATTTCCTTTCGAAATTCTTGTTGGCTTCTCTTTCGTATTTTTCCTTTATTGGTTGTATTTTTTCCTTAGGAACTTTATGCTCTGCCCCTTGAATTCTTTGTTTCCTGTCCTTCTTGTGGACTCTTGTGTTATCTCCCATTGGCTTCTATTTCCCTCGAAAATTTCCGTTGACTTTATTTACCTTGGTCTTCCTTCGGAATTTTTGTTTTGGTCCATCTCCTCTCGGAATTCTTTCAGACTTATGTTTATTTGCCCTAGTCTCGGATTTACTACCTGCCAATTTTCCCGAAGGAATCCTTCGGACAAAAATTTCGAAGGAATTCCTTCGGACTTTTTGTCCGAAGGATATCCTTCAATTTTTCTTTTTTCCTTGTTTATATTTACCTAGGCTTTTTGAATGGCACCCGGGCTTTTTGAAGGGCACCTTCCGAAGTCTTCCCGAAGGGTAGGTGCCCTTCAATATTTTTGCCTTAATCCTTTTTTGCCAAGTGAATCTCCCGTGGCTCTTCTAAGTGAACCTTCCCGAAGGGTACGTACCCTTCAGGGCTTTTGCAATTGTCCTCTGAGAGCTCTTTCTTTCGGACAAAAAGTCCGAAGAAATACTCTTCCTCTTACAACCCCGAAAAAATCTTTGCTTAGACAAAATAAATGAACTTATAGTTCGTATGTCTTGTCTTTTGGCTTTACATGATGCTTAGAAAAGGAGAAAAAACTGTTTCAAACTGCTGTAGATGACGTTTTTAGGAGAAAAAACCCTCTTAAAACTGCTGCATGTGTCCTTCTTTTGAACGAACTGTATGCTCTATATGATCGCTGTAGGAGTCCATCAGAATTTACATGGCCGTAGGAGACCTTTTCATCATCATTTGCATGGCTGTATTTGTACATTGCGTTGGCTGTAATCAAGAAAGCTCCTTGGAAACCTCTGAATGACTAAACTTCACCATAGCAAAGTTTCGAACAATAGGGGTGACAATTTGCCCTGTGGGGGGAAAAATTGTCAACAGTACCACTAGTAATGGTGTCTTGCAAGGGTGAGATACCATACTCGAATGTGTATTGGTGCCACTTTGAATTCTCATCCTTATTGAAGCCATCCAAGCGAGTAAGGCTACGAGTGGGCTTTTGTTGCAAGGCCTAGATGTTACTTTGTGTCTTATGCAATGAATTTCTTTTGGCTTTCAATGTCGATGATGATATGGAGTGGTTGTCCCTTAACCAAACACTTGACGTAAAACAGGCACTCTCGTTCTTCAACATCAATGGGTGTGGCTTGGAATTAATAGTCAAACAAGTTGTAACATTAGGGCTTGTGCTTTCCTTTCCTTTGATTACAAGTTGCGTAGCCCAAGTGTGCATAATAATATATGCCCAACATTCTCTATCATCACGGGTGTCAACCCTATGATGACTACATCATTTCTTTCCCTTCCCTTTGTTTGGATTATGAGCAGGAGCATTAAGTTGGGTAGTCACCTATAGCTTAGGCAAAGGTCCGTTGCAAATTTTTTATTGTGTGATACAATGTGGATTGTTGTTTGAAGAATTACTCTTTGTGCAAGGACCCAAAAGAGGCTGGGCTTTTTTTGCTTCATTGTGGATTGCTCCTCGGTCTTGAAGGAATGTCGATAAGCTTGTCCCAATGTTTCATAAGGCAAAAACTCCATAGTGGCTTTTATTTAGTAGTGGAGACTGCTAGTCTACTTTAGGAATTTGTGAAGCTCCATTTTGCAAAGGTTTAGGCATGCATAGAGTTCATGGAACTTGTTTGTTTAATATGGCATTAATTGATCCCTCTTTTTCCTCAACAACTAGAATCTCTTGTACATGTTGTGGTAATACTTGAGAGGATAATATTCTTTCCATATGTGGTGTCGGTTAGTTTGGACCACATATCAATAGGTTCATACTCGCTTTCTTTCTTTGCATTGTAAGACTTTCACCAACAAAGCACCGGTTTGGACATCTTAAGCGTTGCAAAGGTGATCTTGTTAGCATGTGTGAACTTATAAATGTTGCAATACACATCCATTTTTTGAAGCCATCATCTAGTACTTCTATGCTAATTTTGCCTTGGATCAATAGGATATTGAGATTGACTTGCAATGTGAATGGAATTTGGTGCTAAAATGATGAATTGGCAATGGTAGTGGGTGTCGAAGGACCTAGTTGGAGCCTTAGGTCATGGAATTGATAGAAAATTTCTTTCCTCTGTTCTTATAAAGCATCTTGGATAAACTTCTAGAATTCTGTCAAAGTTGGTTTCTTCATATCATCTGAAGTCTTGGCCTTTTTTTGGTGTTCTTACATATAGTTTGAGACGGGCCCGAGTTGTATGCCTTCTTTGTGATATTGTGAGTAGGTAGTCATGCACGGCTAGGGCCAAAAAGATATTTTTCAAGACTGACTGGCAGGATGTGGGGTTTTGGCAGAGATTGCTCTAATATCAACGATCCATGTCAGGCTTGGGAGTGGCATAGACAACAAACTAAAAACCAATTATTAGACGGATACCGCTTACTAATCTGTAAGTTATGTTGAACTTGCAATGGAAATGGAAAACAAATGTGGAAGGACCATTACACATTTGATGGAAATAGAGGATTGCAAATAAAGATATTCTAATCACCTGGAGTAGGATAATTCACGAGTACAATGTTGGACTCAGAGTCCAAAACTGTGTATTCTCGTGAGCCGAATCCAATGATGGATTGTATGGCATTGAGAATGTAATACAGGAAACTGAAGTTTGTGCAATGTCCAACTTCATAAATCGGGAGGAATAGAATTATAGATCCTGCAGATCAACTACAAGAACTGTTCGTGTGCCAATTGATTCAATTGTGCAAACTAATTCTTGATCTGGAAGGTGAAGTGTCACATAGTCTCTAGGTGTCAAAGTTGTTGCTTGATCATTTACATAAAGCGTGCACTTTTTGGTGTCTTGGCCTTGTCTTCTTGTGGATGTGGGATCCGAAGAAGTGACGTAGACTTCGTAGTGTGCTTCACATTGAACTGAAGTGCTGCTGCGAAGTTTGTTGTCTGCAAAGTGAAGGAGTCATTCACAGTGACCCATGAAGTGTTGATGACGATTCACTGCAAATTCTGGGTGGAGTTTGTAGCTGCAAATCCAACCTGCATGTGCTCGGATCAGTGCATCAACTCTGAAAGTCCACATCTATAATTGTTTGTTGGTAAAAGCTTATGTAGCCACGTATTCACCTAAGAAATCCCTAACTTCCTTAAAGACTTCCACTAGAACTCCAGCAGGGGAGGGTACATTTGTATCCACATCATGGGGCATGAGATATTTTCTGTTGCCAAATTAAATCCTAGCGATTGGAAACACATATACACAAACCACACTGTTGAAGCACCACCCTTCTTTGAAGATGCATTGTCTATCTAGGATGTTAGAGAAATCCACATTAAAGAAGCCCTTGGCTTTTGTAATAGCTCATATTCCATTTGTGACTACCAAATCTTATTGATCCCGGACTTAGCATTCTTTATGCATCCAAACCAATTTTCTGCTTAGTATTTGACATAATCTCTTAAAGCTCTCCATTACATTAGTTAAATAAGTAATCATAATAAAGCAACATTCACAAATGAGTTGTTTAACTAGAGATTATTTTGGGCCACCTCGATGTGACCTTGTATTGCCCATTACCATGTTTCTTGTATCTGTTGGAATTTATTTAAAGGGGAAAGCAGTAATTCAAATAATTGACTTGCTTTTGGAAAAGTTACCTTCAAAATTTTTGCTATACAATTTCTTCCACTAAAAGTTGTAAGGGATTTCTAGAACCGTTTTCTAAGAGCTTTTGAATATATTCTTCTTCTTGTTCCATAGATGAACTTTGAAAAACATTGGGTGCATTGACTTGGAACCTTGAAATATACCTGGTGGTCCGTCTCTCTTTGAAGTAGCAATCTTGTACGTGAGTCATCAAGAAAACACATCCTTGTTTTTTAGGGTTTATATGCATTTTCCTCCATCAACTCTTTGCATCAACACATATATGCACAATTTAATTCTAGCCAATCTCCTTAAGATTATGAGCAAAAAGAATGAAGATCTTATTACCCTAAACTTAGTCCTTCGTAAAAGTGAAGGACATGGGCTATGGGAAGGAGTTAAATATAGTCTATAATCTACAATCAAACTATACTTTTCCATCTTCATGCTAACAAATCTAAGGTGGTCATTAGATACAAATAGATCCATGTGATCCAATAATGAGTACTTTGTGTGTTCCTAATTTCACCTTTGTAGATAAATTGTTCAAATTTTGTACCCCTTAGTTTTCGACGTCATGACCAAGCTCTAGAGAAAACCTACTAGTAGAGGGCCTTTTTCATCATGTTATGATTTTCGTATGAATCTCTTAGACTAGAAATTGTGAGTGCATTCATCATCGAGCAACATTTCAGGTGTTTTGCCATACTCAATAACAAATTAATAGGTCCAAATGTTTATATGCTCTACCATTTATATTTGCTGACTTTTTGTAGCATGTCTTCCACTTCTAGGTAGGGAGAAGTTTTACCAAGCTGTTATAACACTTACCTCCCACTAATACACAAAGGACAATCTCTAGAAATACTTCAAAGGTTATCATATGTTCGTGCCTACTTAAGTATATTTCATTCTGTCATTGTCTTAAAGGAATGCAACTCTAGGGTTCACAATATGGAGAGCTTGAACCTCTACAAAAGTTACTCCGTTAATGATTAGTGCTAAAGGCATTATGCCATCAGTCTTCAGCCAGAGTGGCGGCAATGACTCATACATGACTCCAATGTTTTGCTAGATAACACTACACACGAGAGCATTTTGCACCTCACAATCCTCGCTGTTGGGTAGGCATCACTTGTCCATCCAAGTAGGTGCGAAAATGCATAAATAGGATCCTGTTCTCTCTGAACCAGTAAGCTTCCAATATGCTCCTTCATCCAAATGGAGTTTCACATATCATGCAAGTTGGGAATAATTATATCTATTCTAGGCACAACAACTTAGCCTGATCCTTAGTGGGTCTCAAGTGAACAGTAGTAGGAATTAATTTCAATTAGCTAGGTATTTCGCCACAATTCTCATATCTCATCATTACCTTTAGGTCCAACACTCTACCCTTGGTATTTCTGATTAACCGCCAATGCTTATTTTTTCCTAAGCATGCATATGTATCTTTGATATCATAATATGATACTCAAGCATCATTCTTGTCCTTGTGTCAATAGACTTGCAGAGAATTGACAACAACTTTAGCTCACCTGAACATAGTAACGTGCCTCTTTCTTTGCTCAGTCCTTACTTGTATGCTAGAGAATGCAAGCCTATTATGGACAACCCAAACGTAAATACATAAACAAATTAACATATTCAACACTGGACTGAAATACTTTCAACATGCTTAATCAGGCTATAGAACACTCTAGAATGAGTAATATGCAATGCATTGTTCCAAATCATACAATAGAGATGTTAAGAGTGCTTTATGTTGCAGCAAACATGTAGACCAGCTTGGACCACCCAAAGTCAATACTGTAAGAATGGAAGACCAAACATTATGGGTCCCATTGAGTTACCGACACTTGTGGTATACCTTTAGGTTATGTGTACCTTGAATTTTGTAGTGTCTACCTTGCGAGTGTATCTTGTTAGGGGTTAGTGCCTTACTATGGGTTGGCCTACCATTATTTCATATATTGATAGGTGTATAAATAGAGACTATGTCTGTCACCTGATTATTCATTTTTCATTTTCGTACATTAAGAGGTTATTATTCTTTAGGTGTCTATTGACACCATCACATATCTGTGTTTTCTTCTATTTCTGTGAAGCTATTTACTTGGTCGATTATGGACTTGTGTGTATAATCTGACACGGTACCAGAGCTTAGTGTTGTTAAAGTGTAAATGTCCCTAGGTTCTGGTCCTTTGCTGCTGTGAGGGTGCATAGAGGAGTAGCGATATCTCATAAGGCGTTTGGACACAACTTGGTTTTTTTTATAAGGGTCCTTTTTCTAAAGAAGACGAGAGATCTAGCATTTTTGTGGGCAAGGACATTTTCTGATCTCAGATCTGATTTTTTTGTCGAATTTGGAGGCAGTACAAACTTGTTTGAAAAGAATTGGTTCGTGGAGCTCCCCTGGTGCAAGATTTTTGTTTGGATTGGTGGTTTAAGGTTTCTAAAGGGTCCCTTGTCCAGGATTAAAATTTTCTAGATCTGACAACATTGACTAGAGTAGTGAAGGCGATAGATGCCCAACTTGCTCTATAAATTGGTAGAGGGTTCACAAGTTGTTGCATAACAGAAATTGGAAGGTTGTGATGTGCTTGTTCTCCAAGTCGATTTCTTGTAGGGATTCTCTGAGATGACTATGGTGTGATTGTCATTGGATCCGACATTTTTTGGAAGATCAGTCCGTGGTATTGCTGTGATGACACCTCCTGGTACAGTCAACACATTTTGTGATGAGCATGGCACAATAAGTTATTTTTCCTACCAGATTTGGAATTTTTGAAATTTGAATTATCTTCTTGTTTTGGGGGATTATTGTGCAGTTAAAGTTCCAAACTTTGACAGGTGTTATTGAGGTTTCACTTGGGCTACACATTGTGTGGCATTTTTGTGAGTTTGGATACAATATCTTCTGAAGGCCATAACTTCATTTTACGAACTTTATTTGCCCCCATTTTTGAAGCATTGGAAAGCTATTTTAGAGCTCTTCATAGTGGTGTTGTTTTTGTGTGGCTACATCTATTGAGGTATCCCTTGGGTGACACCTTGGGTGACAACTTGTGTGGAATTTTGGTGAGTTTTTATACCTTATCTTCTGGGGGCAATAACTTTGTTGTAGGGACTTCATTTGAGCCTATTTTCGATCCGTTGGAAAGAATTTTCTGAGCTCTTCGTAGTGGTACTATTATTTTTTCAGGGTTTTATAGCCGTCTTAGTAGTGGTGAAGATGGAGAACATTCCAGGTGTCCTACCATTGGCTGGCCACAATTTTCATGCATGAGAGTCATTCATTGAGATTGATTTGAGGACTGACTAGGGTTTGTGGGGATGAAATGTCCGCCAAGAAGAAGCAAGATATATCCTATAATCGAGAGGATTAAGTGATTGGGATTATGTTGAATCACATTTCATCTAAGCTTCATTTTCATCTGATGAAGTGCAAGATTTGGAAGGAGATGATGGATATCCTAAGCAAGTTGTTTGCGAAAGTTGACGAGTCAAGGGTTTGCAGGCTTAGTTGTGATCTAGCAGCATTGGATCCTTTGTATTTTGATAAGATTGAGGACTCTCTATTTCATGCGATGGGTTTTCAGTTTGAGTAATGCAGTGAGGATTATAAGAAAAAGGATGGAGAGATTATTGAGATCGTCCTCAAACATTTGAGGCTGCCATATGACATGTTTCTCTTCATACTTTCTTCCCAGAGGGCTGCAATGATGGAGGAGGGCAAGAGCTTCTCTAGTTCATTTTTTTCTTTAACAATTTTTGTGTTTGCCAAATAAAACAGGAGTTTTAATTGCTGATTAAAACAAGAGATGCACTATTCACTAGCTTCAATATCAGAATATTTTATTTCTACTCTTTACATCAATTACGAATTCAAATCCGAAGGTGTACATATCATATGATACAAATGAAGTACAACAACTAAATTATCTTCATCTGAAGCTTGATGCAATAGAATGTTTGACAAAGCTTTTCATTGCAAGCAATGTGGACCTCTCCCAATTAGTGCACTTCAAAGGTTAGTTCGGCAAGCAAGTCCTATGCTCCCCTCGTATATCCAACTTCATCAACAAAATGAAGAGCTTAAAAGAACATTTCATAGGTTGGTAGGATTGGCAGGCCTTCTTGTTGTCTCCGGAGTCCAACTCCATCAACAAAGCAAGGGGCTCAAAAGAGAACCTCAAAGGCGGCTTGGGCTGGCAAGCAATGTGATCATAGGCCCCATAAGGCTTATTTTCTCCAAGAGTTTTAGAGATGCATTTCTAAAATGCTTCCCTCCATAGGCTATCTCTTCTGCGGCATGTTGAATAGGCATCCAATAGGCCATAGTTAGAGAAATATCCATGCTATTGAAGAGAAGGTATCCTCAACACCCAGTGCATCTGGTAAAAAATGGGAGAATATACCTAGATCAATACAGCTAGACTTTTCCAGTTCCTCCTGTTCCAAAGCTATATGGACCACAATTCGTAGTCCTCTCTTAGGCCATGGAACAATATGTAAATACTTATGACAAAGCTTACTACTAATCATTTCCATTTTTAGTGATACTCAGTACGATATGAAACACAACTATGATCATCTATTTATAGGATGATTAAGGTTAGTAAATGTCTCATCAAACTTGAATTAAAGTTGCAAGTGCAAAGAATCCTTGTGATCACCAAAACTAGATTTCTAATTGCACTTGGAATACTAGCTTAATTTCACAGCCACACAAACACCCGCCACATGTTAAAAATCAGGAAAACATTTCTATGTGAGATTAATATGGGGAAATTAAGGATAAGTACTTAGTTGCCATTAATACATTAGACTTAAGAGGCCAAAGTACGAAGTGTGCCAAGAGCCATGCAACTGGAAATGTTTTTTTAATAGATAAGGCACAAAATTCTTGAGTTCTCAACATCCCGTAAGGGGAATCCGTCCCCAAGCAAAGAGCATTTGTTGTTCTCTAAAGCAACACCCCTTACATTTTTCAATTTTTTTGGCAAATTTTCTGGATGTTATGCCCACTGTCATGATTCTCAAATTAAAGGAGAATTTTTGAATGGCTACTTCAGCTTATCTTATTTTTATCTACCGAGCCACAAGAGCAAAAGCTTTGCTTTACAATCTAACTATTGACATGAATTTTTCGCAGCTGGAAAATTATTAGCTATTGCATTAGCCAATCAGATGCCAGCTCTGGGTCAAACATATGTTTGACTTTAAATAGGTGAAATAACCCTCAAGCTACCCTAAAAAACAAACTTTAATTTATGGAAAAGTAAATCCCTTTAACTCTATATATGAATCAATGTAACACATGATATTTTAATCAACAACATGCGAGCTATATATTCTAATGGCTGAAAACCCTCCTCTGAGTCAAACTTTCGTTTGACCCCACAAGCTTTTGATCTTACCCGAGACTCACTATAGACCATCGATAGCCTCGAGCTGTGACATAAGCTATCTCATCAGATCAAGCTCTCTTTATCTTAATTCTTACCCACTACAATCTATTCAATAATTTTGTTTTATGCATATGAAACCTACTTGGTGTCAAACCCACGTTAGACTCCCCTAAAGCTAAAGTAATTATGAGCTTGAATCTCATCTGTGCACCTGTCCTCAGAAATCAATGCACATTGTGCCTACTCTTCCCATTTTAAAAGGCATCACCTGACTTACTAAGCTTGATCCCAAGCTCATACCCTAGCTGTTTGATCAATAATTGATCAACACTTGATTTTAAAACAAGCTTAAAGCAACAAAACTAATTTTATTGTATCATTCAAACTAAAATCTAGTTTTGAGCCACTGAAATTTAATTCACATGAGGCGTGCCATACCACCATAACTTATTTACAACTTTCCCTTAACAATCGACCTATCTCACTCATTTGTCCCCTGCAAATTCAAAAGCTCTTTGTAGAACCAAACCCTAAGCCCAATTTGAAGTTAACAAATTTATGTTGCAAGTATCTACATGAAAGGAAAGTCTAATTGAATAGGTATTGGGTATGATATAGCCATATGATTCATCAGGAAAGTTGAATTCTAGAAGGTATTTGCAAGAGAATCAAAGAGTAAAGAAACCTTGTGACCTCACAGGGTTATTTTCTAAAATTATAATTAGTTATTAGTTAATGTTTAACTAATGGGCAATTATCAAACCTTCCCAACTAATGTAACCACTTTTTGCTTAATAAAAAGATGGACACACAAGAGTTTAAGTGTGCCATATGCCTTCCATTTCTCTTCATTATTTTAGCATTCATTTGCTAACATTGATATTACAGCCAATGTTTGAGGAAGCCATGGGAGGAAGAGTATGAACAAGTTTCCTGTTTTCGAAGAAGCCCTTGGAATATGGTACGAACAAAGGTAGAGACATTAGAGAGGCGTGGGACTTAAAGAAGACACTCATTACAGAGCATTAGGGTCTTTTAGGAGGATTTTACAGAGCAACAACAAAAGTTGTGAAACATAGACACTATCACACATCATACAAATTCAAAGAAATTGCGGTAAAGAGTAGATAGGTTGTGACTAGATGCAAAAGAAAAACAATGCTCATAGGACATTGTGACAACTCGTGCTAGGGCACGACCAATTTCAGAATGACGAAGCACATCAAATTGTGATTCAATTCTACAATCGTGATTTACAAATTGCTGAAAGTCACATGTTTAATGTAGGAATGTGTGCAGAGAAAATGAAAGGAAAAAACAATTTGATTCATCAGTTTGTATGTTATTGCATAGTATTGAATAATGCTAGAAAAATCATAGTAAGGAATGTTAGGTATGTTTGTAGCATGAATAAAAGTCTCTTATATGTTGGTTAGTTAACGAAAAATCCAACCTTGGTGTACATTTCTCCGGGAAACAATTTATTGTGTTTCATGTCAAACATGACAAAGTGGTTGCCTTAAGCATTGGGCAAGATGGCTTGTATAGGCTCGTTGACCGTGCTACTTTCAATGCACATGCACATGCGGAGAGAGACTCCACCACATAGGATTCCAAAAGGATGAAATTACTTATAGGCTTGTTGACCTTGATTTAGTCAACCTACATGCATTAGTGGTGGAGAGAACTACCACTATAAAGGATGTGCAGGGGGATGCAATTCCTTAATCTCAATTACATGCACAAGTAGTTGTGTAGGCGGATGATATGCCGAAGTAACAAGCATTGGCTCATCTTGTTGGGAATGACTTTTCACAACAAGAGGGAATCGATGAGTTGGTTTCTTCTCATATTGTGGAGTTGGTTTTAACTCCTATTACTAAGGAGTTGGTTTTTACTTCTACTGCAAAGAGGATATCATTTTTGTTGCTTCTCTCCAAATCAACCTAGTTTGGTTTCTTGAGTGGCCATTTGGATGAGGAGGTCTTCATGGTGCTCCTTGTTAAATATTGTAAAGGCTTAACTGCTTATTAGTTAATGCCTAACTAATAACTTCTGTAACCTCCTTGGAACCAATTTTGGATTGCATAAATAAGATCTTGCACTGATCAAGTGCATCAAGTGCTTTTCACATATCTCTTCTCATTTGCTAACAGTGGTATCAGAGCCACCACTCGAGGAAGCCGAGGAGGTACGAGTGTGTTTGAGGAAACCCTGGTTCTAGGGTATGAACAAAAGGAGAAAGAGAAAATCACGAAGGGTTTTGTGGAAGGCACACTCTGAAGGGGTCGTAAAGCACGTCGACAGAAGTCATGGAAATCGAGGGAGAAAACGAAAGTCCCATCGAAGAATCGTGAAGGATTTACAGTCAGTCGAGGGCACGAAATACATAGTGACGAAGGGCACGGGGCACACAAATTTCAAACAACCGTCGCCAAAAGAAGTGTCGTCGAGGGTTTGCTAAAAAGAACATGAAATTTTGCACGAAATAAACAGTCATGGAAAGAAATAATGCGAGGATAAAATTGCGATTTATAGTAGAAAGGGAGAAAGACACGAAGTCGAGTCGTTGCACACAACAGTCATGGGCAAAAGAGAAATGCTGAGCTTGAACATAGAAAGGGTTTCTTGGAAGAAACTAGCCGCGGGAAGGTTTGTGGCAGCAAGGATTTCGTAAAAGTTTACCAACAGTCGTGGAAGAGTAAAACGCAGTCGACGAAGGGAGAGATGAGGGCACAAAAGTGAGTCGTGGAAAGCACGCATAGGTTCATGGAAAAGCTGGAGGGCACGAAGTCGAGGTCGAAGATAAACAAAAACAAACATCGCCGAAGGTAACACAATTGTGGTTTGCACAGTCACGCGAATTTACACCGTCGAGGGCACAACGTTTTTCAAGGGAAGGACGAAAAGGAAGATAGAAGACATAGGCTGCGTATCGAAGACACAGGTTGCAAAAAATCGTCAAGGGTTTTTTCACAGACCTGTGCAGGGACAAGTTTCACCAGGCACAAATTTTCGTGAGCCATTTATTTATTTTTCGGATTTTTTAGAAACAAATATTTTTTTGAAAGATTGAACGGAATCAAGAAATAATTTAAAAAAAAATATTGCGGATTTTATTTTATTGGTTCAAAATAATTTTTTGGAGTGAAAAATGGAAAATATCCAAAACCTAGTCCTTCCGGGGGCCCAAAAATTGACTGGGCAAAATTATAATGTGTGGAGTCATAAAATTTTAATGATTGCGAAATATCGCAATTGTGACAAAATTATTCTTGGCACTGAGGCAAGACCTGTTATAGATTTTGCAGATTATGACGTGTCATAAGGAGGCCTTGCTGTTACTGAAGCTATCCGTGTTAAATGATATGATTCATGAGGTTCGGAATGCCACTACGACAAATGTGCTATGGACCAGTTTGCAGAACAAGTATCGGTCTTCGGAGAAAAGCCGGGTGTTCTACCTAAAAAAATGCTATTCTCTGTCAAGATGGATGAGGGTGATTTTCTGTCAAATCACCTACTTCGGATGAAAGATCTCTGAGACCAACTTTCAGAGATTAACAAGAAGGTTCATGATGACGACATGGTGGCATTGGTTCTGAACAACTTACCACCATCCTACCAATCTTTTGTGGAGGCTCTTCATTTATGGCAGAAAGCCAAACATTGACATTTGATCAGGTGAGTTCCTATCTGCTACGAAAAGAACAGAGACAGACACAAGTAGAGGAGTCCGGTGTTGGACAAGAAGAGAGTGCACTTGCTGCTCAGACGAAGGGGAAAGGGAAGTGGAAACGTATTTCTATAGATCCATCTTCAAAGTATCAGGTAACATGTTTTTACTGTCATAAGGTTGGGCATATGAAAAAAGATTGCTGGAAGCGACAATTTGCAATTTCCCAACAAACCAATCAAGCAGCAAATGTGGCAGCAATTGAAGAAGGGGAATCTGAAGAAGAGAATGCCCTTATGGCATCATACTCACACTCACATACCAGTCGTTGGTTCATTGATTTTGGCGCATCCAGGCACTTTACATGTCGTAAAGATTGGTATGTCAAATTCATTGCAAGTACAAACCATTATGATTCAATTTCTTTAGCTGATGGCATGTCATATGTAGTAGAGGGGATAGGAGATGTTCGTATAAAATTGAATAATGCAAAAACAATCATAGTCAGTAATGTTTTGTATGTTCCTAGCCTAAGTAAAAATCTCCTATCTATTATTCAATTAACAGAAAATCCCAATATTGCTATAAATTTCTCTGGAAAACAATGTGTTGTGTCTCATATAAGACAAGATAAGGTAATTTCCCGGGGTATTGGGCAAGGTGGTCTGTATAGACTCGTTGACTCTACCACATCCAATGTAGATGCACAAGTGGAGGATGAATCCACCATACAGGATGTGTAGAGGGATAGATTTGTTGACCCTAATCCAGTCAACTTAGATGCATTAGTGGTGGAGGGAATATCCACTATACAGGATGTGCAGGAGGATGCAATTCCTCAATCTCAGTTGGATGCACTACTAATTGTGCAGGAGGATGAAATGCCTTGGTCAAATTCACTGGCTCAGAGAATCAAGAATAAGGTTGTTTGTTCAATAGAGCATGGTCATTTTGCTCTAGATTCTAACCCTGGTATGGTACCTGAATGACCAGTTCTACACTCCATTGGATACACATGGATGGATACATTTTGTACTTTGCACAAGTACATGGCTCATCCTGTTGTGAAAGGCTTTTCCCAATAGGGGGGATTGATGAGGATGCGTATACTACGAAGATGGTCACAAATCAGTTGCTTCTCTTCGGATGTTTGGACGTGGAGGTCTATATGGTGCAACCTGATGGTTTTTGGGTTCCCCATAATGATCATTTGTTTGGCAGGATGATTGAGTCATTGTATGGACTTCGACAAGGTTCACAAGCATGGGATGTTTTATTTGATCAACATCTCCAGGGTTCTGGATTTAGACTTTTGGAGATTGGGCTGAAATCATCAGCCATTGATGATTCATTACTGGTCAATGAATCACTCATCAGAGACATGGACAACTTGCTACATCTTATGTCCACATGGTCGAATCTTCGTTTTGCTGTTGGCTATCATGTTCGGTTGTTGTCTACATCGAAGTTTTCACATTGGACAGTAGCAAAATGTCAAAGGACTACGGATTTCATGTTGATATCTCTTGATCATTAGTATATGTAATGACTAAACTATTTGATCCTATTTTGTTTTTAAAAATTCGGGAGAAACTTGGTGTTGTTTCTGGTTTAGTCATTAAGAGGGGGTGTTAAATATTGTAAAGGCTTAATTGGTTATTAGTTAATGCCTAACTAATAACTTCTGTAACCTCCTTGTAACCAATTTTGGATTGCATAAATAAGATCTTGCATTGATCAAGTGCATCAAGTGCTTTTCACATATCTCTTCTCATTTGCTAACACTCCTGAAGGTTTTCGGTTTTGTCGTGATCATTCGGTTTGTAGAATGGTTAAGTCCCTGTATGGACTTAAGTAGGCTCCACAAGCTTGGGATATTTTGTTTGAGTAGCATCTCCAAGATTCTAGATTCAAAACAATGGAGGTCAGGGTGAAGTTATCAATCAATGACAATTCATCGGTCAGTGAATCAACTTACAATGAATTGGTGGACAACTTGATACATGTTATGTCCACATGGATGGATCTTTGTTTTGTTGTTGGCTATCTTTTTTGGTTTTTGTCTACACTGAAACCCCTACATTGGACAACAACAAAATATCAGAGGAATGTAGATTTCATGTTGATAACTTTAGAACAATTTTTAAATGTAATGACTAAACTCTTTGGTCCTATTGTGTTTGTAAAATTTTGAGACAAACTTGGAGTAGTGTCCGGTTTAGCCATTAAGGGAGGGTGTTAAAGTTATTATTAGCTATTAGTTATTGTTTAAACTAATGGGCGGTTGTCAAACCTTCCCAACTGATATAGCCACTTTCTGCTTAATAAAAAGATGGACACACAAGAGTGTAAGTGTGCCGTATGCCTTCCATTTCTCTTCATTCTTTCAACGTTCATTTGCTAACATTATTGAGAAATCATTATGGGAGACAAACGTGAAGGGATCAAACTAAGTCTTTTGAACAAGAAGAAAATTAAATATTTTCAGCTTTGGCCACAGACCCATATGCAAAAACTAAGGGCTTATTTAACTATTATGGGGATGTACACAATGCAATAATAACAAATTATGACCAAATAACACCTGGGTACGCAGCTGCACAAAAAAAGCACCAAGCGTAGAATTGATACAGACAAGGTCCATGCTTGGAAGTCACATTTAGTATGGTTTGTGTTCCCACAAACATACACAGTCCCTTTAAATGTAGAACTATTGGTGCAAAAGTTTGAAGCCTATACAGACAGCATAACCCGTGTGAATGGAGTAGCTGTTGCTTTGGTAATCTTTGAAGAAACAGTGTTGAGGGGTTTTCAAGTACCTCAGAATGCGAGAGGAAGGGTAGATAATAATGCTGATGGACAAGCTAGAAGATGGATAAGCAATACCCAGATGAGAAACAAGCAATATTGAGACAGTGCATCATCTCTTTAAAGAAATACCTGAGCTAGAAACCTCTGTCTTGACTCTCATGAACAACTAGACGAGGTATTTTATCAATATGACAACTTCAGCCTGTGGACTTCAAAAAGATAACCATGTAGATTATTTTATGCTAGATATGTTTGTAGCCATCCACTCCAATAACTCAGGTCCAATTATATTCAACTATTGTTGCCACATAGCAGAATGCATAAAGTATGATTTATGCCACTTTGATCAAGATAAAACCTTCATGCTCTTTCTAGTAATGTGCTACGTATTCCTCTATGAGTTCAAAGATTTTTTTAATGCTTTGTCTTTTAATGTAGTCACCCAAGATATTGAAAACCTTGTTTTTGAATGGTGTCCTCTAAGAAGAATAGGATTTGAATCTCATTATGATGTTTTTTATGACAAACTTATCATTCCTTTATCTAAGATCATTGTTTGGTAGAAACTCCCAAGAATTGATAAATGTTGCATAGATTTTCTACAGCCACCAGGTTGTGAACATTTTGCTGATTGGTATCTATTTGAGAATCATATTGTTATAAGGTTCTGTGGGGGACAACTAAGTCCCAATAGATTGCCAAAGTATGTGTCACATAGGATTGTGTTTCTAGAATACATCAGACAAATGTCAGAAATCGATGCCCACTATTTCAATGGGCATAAGAAGAAAAATTATTTTTCCCTTTTGCCAGTTGCTCATACAAGTTTTACTTTTACTAGATAATGGTTATCAATTGCCGTCAAAATTTTGGATTCAACAAAGTTCAAATTGGACTTTGAATGGCAGTATGACCCTTGGGGCATTTTCAGCCTCAGAATAGAGCAATACAGGTTTCCACCTTTCATTCATGAAAGGAAACCCGAGCTGGAAAGAATGGCTAATAAATCATCCTAGGAAGAAGCAGCTGAAGTCATTGCACTGCTAACTCAACAACAAGGAATAACAACATATCAAGTTCTGAACAGTATTTTAGTGATTCCTTAGCCTGTGACATGGAGGAACTTTTACTAAAAGTCCTCACAGCTACTGAAAACAAGGAAAGTACCTGGCGAGGTAAAGAACAAGCTGAATGAGTGGAAATGGTCCAACACAAAACAATAAAATTAGTACAAATTGAGGTGTGAAATAGGAGATGTTGAAACAAAATTTCCAGAGCTTCCTGAAGATACAACTTTCTCTGAGAAATGGAATTGAATTCCCCCTAGATACATCAGACGAAAGAGAAAATATTGATGAGGGAGAATTTGGTGATGTGTCTAAGTACCAGCCTAAGATGAATCTAGATCTACTTGACACATATACCAAGGGTACAACTATGTTACAACAATCGGGATATACCTATTGTGGACTTGGGGCTGAAGGACAGGGTATTTGGCACCCTATCTATGTTGATACCCAGCCCATGACTGCTGGAATTGGTGCCCTTTTGGACCCTCATGCAGAAACAACCCAAGCCGGTACAAATACCATTCTAAACATATAGGATGAGGGTTGCCCTTTAGGATTTGTGCCCTCCCCACAACAAGCTAGTGTTTCTAAAAGCTTGGCCACTTCACAAGTTGGTAAGAGAGTAGCAGGGTATGAACCTATTGAGGAAGCTTCCACCAAAAGGCCTAAGCTGCAGTTTACAATACCTAAAATTCCACCACAGCTGGTTACAAAACCCACAATCACAGGTACCATTGTCTCTTCTCCTTCTCATACATCTTTTTTATCTAGCTTAGGTACTATTGCAATTATGCAGAATCCTATGAATGCAACAGCCATTAGCCCAGAGAGCAGTGCCTGCAGCCCAATCAACAAACGGACTAGATACTACTTCAATTCACCCAATCTAGTGCCTCTACTACTATCTTTTCCGGCTTGACCATGAACAATCCTTCCACCCCAACACAAGCTTTGATTCGATCCTTATCATCCTCAGTGTTAATGTTGCTTCCTCCCATTCCCACCCTGCCCATCATGCTATAAAGCCCTATGAGGCCATTAGTCTCACCTGATTATTTTGAAGACTTCAGAATCGTGCCACAGCTAAAAGAAAGCAAAAGTCAGCTCCCAAGTCCATTCTAGTCAGCACTGAAGTTGCAACTAGTAGGCTTTTAGCTGAGACAATCGGGCCAAAGACATTCTGAATTACATTCTTAACCCCACAAGTTATAAGCTCTCAAAACCAAATGAGGCCAGAAGATTATAACTTTGAAGGTGGTGATGCAGATCTAACAAGCTACCAAGTTGAAGCCGAAGTTAATTTGAAAAACAAAGTTGGGAAAGAAGTAGACATAGACTAGGTAGAATTAGTCATGAAACTAGAGAAAGCTGAGAAGCAAACTGAGAAATTAATGGAAATGCCACAAAATGAAAATACTAAAGGGATGTCTTAGCTAATGGAAATTGATTTTTTGAATAATTTAATGAGGAAGGGCTATCAACAAATCATTGATTTAAGGAGTATGCTTCAAGATGAATCTAGATTATTAAGCCAATTAAACCAAGTTATAGCAAAACTAGCAAAGAGGGAGACCACAATTAATGATGTTAAAATCCTTTTGAAAGATTCGTATAAAGCTGAATGGGAAAAACTTTAACCAATGACACCCAACTTCGTAAGTGGCAATGAGGGAGGAGGGCAAGAGATTCTCTAGTTCACTTTTTTATTTAACAATTTTTGTGTTTTGTAGAATAAAACAAGGGATACAATATTCACTAGCTTCAAAATTGCAATATGGGGTATGTTCTCTCTCTTGAGTATGCCAATACGATCTTAATGAGGCGTAGAGCTTCACGTTTGACATTCATTCGGCTTCCCTTTGCCAAAGCGCCCCCCTTTGCTCACATTACTATGGATTAGATCTACCCAATATGAGCCACCAATCTAAGCCTAAGCCATATTTCGCCTCCAATTGAGACGGAATATGGCACTACTTTCTACATCAATTACAATTTCAAAGCCAAAGGTTTACATGAAGTACACCATTTAAATCATCTTCATCTGAAGCTCGATGCAACAAAATATTTGACAAAGCTCTTCATGGCAAACAATATGAACCTCTTTCGACTAGGGTTCTTCAAAGGTTAGCTGGGCAAGCAAGCTCTGTGGTTCTCTCGTCTATCAAACTCCATCAACAAAGTGAAGTGCTAAGAAGAGCACTTCAAATGCTGGCAGAATTGGCAGGCCCCATTGTCATCTCCGGAGTCCAACTCAATCAACGAACCAAAGGGCTCAAAAGTGCACCTCAAAGGCTACTTGTGCTGGCAAGCAAAGTGATCCTTTCCAAGTCCCAACTACACCTACAAACAAAAGGGCCTATAAGACTACTTTTTTCCTAGGGTTTTAGTTGTGTACTTATAAAATACTTCCACAGGCTATCTCTATTGTGGCATGTTGAATAGGTATCTGATAGGCCATGGCAAGAGAGATATCCATGTTGTTGAAGAAAAGGCATTCCTAACATGCAACACATTTGGTAAAAAATAGGGAGTATACCCAGATCAAAATGGCCAAACTTTTCTAAACTAAAGAAGCTCACAAACTTGGGTATAATTGGTTTGAAGTAGTAGGCTCAAGTGATAGGGGGAAGGAAAAACTGAAATCCAAGTAAACCAAGACAATAGAGTGTGTTTGAGGAATAATACAAAGGAGGTGATAGCAACAGGGAGAAGAGTTGTTCTCATGTTGGTGATTGCAAGTGTGGTCTCAAGGGCAAGAAAATAAGCACAAGGAGTGTAGTTACTGCAACAAGCTTGGACATATAGAGATTGCATGCTACAAGAAGATGAAGGATCTTGAACAATAGGTCAAGGATATCATGGAACACCAAGTCAGTCAAATGGTAATGTTCTTGCTGCATCTACTTGTCACGCCTTTCATGCCCATAAATCCAAGTGTGAGTTTATTGTGGATTTTGGATGTACTCATCATATGGCTAAGGATGAAAATTTCTTCTAGTCTCTTGGCAAAGCTAATGATGAGAAAGTTTATATAGTGGATGTTTCAACTTTTCCTATATGTGAGAGTGGTGATGTTGTGCTAGAAGATAGCATGATTAGAGATGTTTATCATGACCCAAATTTGAGTTGAATCTTTAGCTATTTATCAATGAACGTAGCATAGAAATAAAGTTGAGTTTTGGCCTGACAAGGTGGTTATGAAAGATTGTAACAAGTTTTAGGTGGCCGCTACTAGTTTGCTTGATAATATGACACATGCTTATAAGTTTACCAGCTTCGGTGACGTTTCAAAACATCACAAGAGTGATGTCTCCAATTTTGGATGCATGGAAGTGTATTGTTTATTTTTCTTTTAATCAGACTATTGGTGAGGCACCAAATCCTTGGATGGTAGATGCTTTAGTTGCGACTTTTGAGGATTCTTCTGAGGTTGATGAGGTGAATTCATTTGAGAATGCACTGAAGTGCATTGGTGCCTCTGTCCAAATTGATGATGTGGTTGAGGATGTGACACCTAGTTATAGTCTCCTAGGATCTTTAGTTGTGATTTGTGAGATTCTTTCAGAGAATGATGGCGTTGTTTAAAATGTTGTTGCATCAATAGAGGCTTCAATTGAGAGAGCTTTGGGTGGTGACCCCAATGTATTGGATAGTGTTGGCCATGAGGTAGATTCAACACATGAGATTCCTTCTCCTAAGGGGGATGTGACTTGTCCCTAAGGGAGTTACTGTTGCTTCTAAAGGATATAAGGATTATAGGAGGATATGTACTTGCCATTGAGGACTTGTAGTGGAAATCTATGGACCAATTACACTCTCATGTCTTGGGTGGTGGATGTTTGTGATTCACAATCATATGTGAAAGAGAAGGACAAGGCTATGAAGGATGAGTTTAGTTATTTCACTGATATTCTAAGGATGTTGGACTGAAGGTTTGTGAGTGATGTCATGGATCAACATTTGATGGGCTTTCTATTACATTATATGGATGGATGGACTTGTGTGTGGGCCATTCCTTTGAGTTAGCATTATTATGTTGATTTCATCTTTACTTTTGAGAGTGCATTATTGAAAATGTTAAAAAATGTCATAGTGACTTAAGTTATCCACAACAGTTGTGGTGGTTTTAGGCCTCTAGTGACCTTGTAAACTAAGAACATGATCATGGTGTTTTGGATTGGTGATGATTTCTAGAGTGCATTTTGGTGCTTAGCTTTATTTTCTTTTGCACGTTATTTTGAATCATGTAGGATTTGGGAGCATATGCACATTTATGGGATGCTTGGAATAACCGACTTACTGATTATATTCATATGAAGCTTCAGTCTTTGGCCATCATCATTGTTTTGGTAGATTCTCCTTGTGATTCCTCTTTGGGGGGATATTGTTTAGAGGGAATGCGACTACCATATGATGGTTCCTCTGTGGAAAATAAGGGACCATTCTTTCTCTCATATTCAAACGGGAGTTGGTGTCTATTCCTTGATGAAGAGTCAAGATATGTTCTTCCTCACTGAGAGTAGAGGTATGCTTTTGGTCGGATCGAGTCTTAGTAATTGGTCGAGTACGGAGCAACATAGCTTTCCATCTTTGAGGTGGAGCATAGAGGAACATCGATTACAACACTGATTGTGGTTTGTGATTGTTAGTTCAGTTGTTTCTTTAGGTTGCTTGTCTCGTGTGGCAAAGATTCGTCCAGTTGATGGATTTTATCGACCTTTCAGAAGTTGTCATTAGGGGGGATGGTAAGGCCTCTTTTCTTTCAAAAGGTTTGGCTTCTTAATGCTACCTTCCTTTTGTAAGCAAATATGATTGATGAAAGAATGAAGAGAAAATGGAAGGCACACATTGAGGTGCATGTGCATCCTTCATTTATTATGCAAAATGAAGCTACATATAGTTGGGGTAGTTGGAAACTAACCATTAGTTAAATATAACTAATATAGTATCAATTAAGTCTAATTAATATATTAAATCAATATATTTAACACCCCCTCTTAATGACGAAAACAAAAATAACACCAAGTCTGTCCCAAAATTTTACAAACAAAATACGACCAAAAGGTTTAGTCATTAGATTTGTAGGGTGCTCTATAGAAACACATAAGTGAAGAGAAATATCATTGTAGTCAACCAACTGTTGAATGTAGTGATGATGGATCTCGATATGTTGGTGTGTGCATGAAATACCAAATTCTTCACTAACTTCAATACACCTTGATTGTCATAGAAAAGTGGAGTATGTGTAGGTTGACAAAGTTGAAAATCAATCAAAATCCGATTTAGCCACACTACTTCACAACTAGCATTGACTATTGCCTTGTATTTAGCTTCGGTGGAAGATATAGCTACAATATGCTGAAGCTTGCTTTGCCATGAAACAACTCCTGAACCAAAGAAAAAAATATACTTGGTGTTAGACCTTCAAGTATTCACTGATCCTTCCCAATTAGAGTATGTATAACCTGTCAAGCTGAAATCTTCTGCTCTCTGATAAAGGATGGCAAATTCAAAAGTTCCTTTGACATATCACAAAACATGTTTTGCTATTGTCCAATGAATGAGCTTCACTTGAGAAAAGAATCGATAAAGATAGCTGACAACAAAACATAGATTCAATCGTGTGGACGTAAGAGATATTAGGCTGCCCGCCAACTGTCTATAGAGTGATTCATTGATTGGTGATGAATCATCATGTGTTGACAACTTCAGCCCGACCTCCATAGGTGTGGAAGCAAGATTACAATTTGTCATTCCAAACTACTTTTAAAGATTTGTGGCATACTTGCCTTGAGCTATGAAAATGAGATGGTCATGTTGCCATAATTCTACACCTAAGCAATAGTGTAGGAGGCTTGGATCAGTCATGTCAAAAGCAACACACAAATCTGATTTTACTTGCTGAATTGTAGTGGCCCCACTACCTGTGATGGCAAGATTGTTAACATAGACAATGAGTACCATAATGTCATCACCATCTCTTTAGACATAAGAATTCAGATCAGAAGGACTTCTGAATCCAGAATCTTGTAGAGATGCTGATCAATTTTGATATACCAAGCTTGTGGAGCTTGTTAAAGCCCGTATAGAGATTTGATCAATTTGCAAAGCAAATGATCACTACCAGGGACCTAAAAGCCTTCAGGTTGTATCACGTAGACCTCCTCTTCCAAATCTCCATTTAGGAAAGCACTTATGACATCCATCTGGAACACTTTCCACCCAAACTACCCTGCTAGGGAGAGAAGCAACCAAAATGTGACCATTTTTGCAATGGGAGCAAAAATCTCAGTCTATTCCCTCTTGTTGTGAAAAACCTTTCGCAACAAGACGTGCCTTGTACTTATCGAACGTACCATCAGCTTTGCACCTAACTTTGTACACCCATTTGCAACCAATGGGTTGTTTACTTGGAGGCAACTCTTCAATTTCTAGGTATTTTTCTTCATCAAGGCATCATATTCTAATTGCATGATAGTCTACCATTCAGGTTTTCCTTTCGCTTTAGAATATCTCTGTGGTTCAGAAATTGTGAAAAGATCAGAAGCAAGAGCAAAATGAACATGCTCCTCAGCTAAATCCACCCCTTTCTTGCTTGTCCTTCGAGGCTGTGCATGTGATTGAGGCATTTCATCCTCTCGCACATACTTTAGAGTGGAATAAAACCACTTAGACGACAAATGTACCGAAGAATATTGTATCAATAGAATGCCATCCCTAGTGTTAACCAACTTAGGTTGGCATTGTTGATATACTAGTGGGGTATTGGAACTATTAGCCATGGGATGCTGCACTAGAGTTTGTGGCGGAGTACTAAATGATCTTGATTCCTCATCTTACAAAGGAACGACAACACTAGATTCAGGTGCCTTAGAGAGTGCTTGCTGGTTGCAAACAAAGAAGGATTCTGTGATTTTCACATCAACATCTCGACTAACAATTATCTTGTTAGTGGAAACATTAATAAGTCTATAGTACTTAGATTGGACACTATAATCAGCGAAAAAATATCTAGCACTCTTGGAATCTAGTTTACTACTCTTTCTATTAGGAACCAAAGTATATGTAGCAGAAACAAAAACACGAAAATGTGTAACCTCAATCCAAACCATGCTTCCTCAGGTGTGACATTCTACAAAGCTTTGTAGGGACTCCCATTCAAGATATATGCTGTCGTGTTCAATGCTTCTCCCCAATATTTGTATGACATGCTCCTCATATGCATCATGGACTGAGCCATCTCCATGATGGTGCAATTACGCCTCTCAACCACCCCATTATGTTGTGGAGTACACAAGGCTGTCAACTGTCAATGAATTCCTTCCTTGCTGCAGTAGTTTTGGAACTACTTGGAAATAAATTCACCCTCGTTGTTGGATCTTAGAGTCTTGATTTGCTGGTTTGTCTGGTTTTCCACCAAAGCTTTGAACTTCACAAATGCAACAAAACAATTAGAATTTTTTTTCAAGTAGACCCACATCTTTTTAGAGAAGTCATCCACCAACAACAGAAAATATCTTGCTCCAAGGACCGTAGATGATTTCTAGGATGGATTGCAAAGATCTGCATGAACAAGATCTAAAAGCTCTTTTGCACGGTAGACACCCTCAGTGGGAAATGGTTTCCAATTCTGCTTGCCAGCCAAACACCCTGCACATATATCCTATTTTTATTGGATGGTAGGCAAACCAAGAATCATATTTGTTCTTATGAGTTTGGCTAAGTATTGAAGGTTGAGATGTCCAAATATCTCATGCTACACAATGCTGGTATTATCTTCCACAACTAATGCATGCAAGTTGATTGTGGCAGGATCAATAAGCCGATACAAGCCATTTTGCCCAATGCTTAGGGCTACTGTTTTGTCAAGTTTTACATCAGGTAATACCTTTATTCCTCGAGATATTCACTGAAATTTTAGGATTTTCAGTTAGTTAATAGATAAGAGATTTTTATTCATTTTAGGGACATACCTAACATTTTTTACTATAAAATTTGCAACATTATTCAATACAGTGTGTATATCTGTTATCCCGTCCACAACATGTGATCTTCCATCACCTAATGAAACTAAATCAGAAAATAATGTTTTTGCATCAAAGTTAACATACCAATGTTTGCAACATATTAAATGTTTAGATGTGCCGGAATCAAATAACCAACAACTAGTAGTACTTTAATTTGAGCATGATGCCATGAGAGCATATTCTTCTTTAGACTCTTGTTCATTTTCATTTGCTGCCACATTTGCTTGCCACTTTGACTTTTTGTTATGTGAAAGATCATATTGTCTCTTCCGGAATCCCTCTTGACATGCCCAACCGTATGACAATAATAACACTTTACCTTATTTTTGGAAGTAGATCCTTCGGGATTCAATTTCCACTCAAAGAACCAACAATTGGTGGTACTTCCATTTGAGCATGATGCCACAAGACCATATTTTCTTTAGATTCTCATCCAGCTTCATCTGCTACAACATTTGCTTGCTCCTTCGACTTTTTGTTATGTGAAAGACTATACTGTCTCTTCCGAAATCCCTCTTGACATATCCAACCTAATGACAGTAATAACACTTTACCTTATTTTCGGAAGTAGATCCTTCGGGATTCCATTTCCACTTCCCTTTTGACTGAGCAACAAGTGCACTCTTTGTCCAAAATTGGACTCATTGAATTATGCGTACTTGCATTTTTTTTGCAGCAAATAAGAACTAACTTGATCAAACATTAGTGTCTGACTTTCCGCCATCAAGTGTATAGCTTCCATGAAAGATTCATAGGAGAATGTCAAGCAGTTTAGAACCAATGCCACCATATCATTAGCGCCTACCTTTTTGTTGATCACTGATGGTCTCAGAGATCTTTCATCTAAGCAAGTGTTTTGAAAGAGACCCACTCAGTCATATTTGTAGAGAAAAGCATATTTTTCAAATACAAGACTCAACT
Organism: Torreya grandis; assembly: GCA_037957365.1. NCBI lineage: Eukaryota > Viridiplantae > Streptophyta > Pinopsida > Cupressales > Taxaceae > Torreya > Torreya grandis. The sequence goes on along the minus strand of JARHVA010000394.1, from coordinate 1,963,661 downwards.
CTTCTTTGAAGTTTGGTATTTGTTCTTCAAATTGGTCCACAACGACTTGCCTCGGTGGCATTGCAGATCTCAGGAATCATGTCATTTAACACAAATAGTTTCAATAACAAGGCCTCCTTATGACGTTTGTCATACTTAGCAAAATTTGTAGCAAATTTTGCTTCAGTGTTTAGAATAATTTTGTCGCAATCATGATATTCCGCGATTGTCAGAATTTTATGACTTCAAAAATTATAATTTTGCCCAGTTAACTTCCACGCTTCTGAACCAGATTTTGAATGTTGGCCATTTTATACACAATTTTTGAATTTGAACAAAGAAAAGGACAAGGCTGACCTGGAAATCAATACAACTACAATTTTCTAACCTAAAAATTAATTCAATAGGAGTACAGTTGACTGACTGACCCAAAAATCAATGCAACTACAATTTTCTAATCTTTGACTCGGAAATGAGGGAAATAAATAGTTTCGAAAATACAATTTCTGATTTGAAAATTAATGCAGAAATAATAAATACAAAATTTGCTGATAGGGCTGATTACCTCTGTATACAGGTCTAATTATCAAAAACGTTAACCTTTTTGGACTGCAATCTTCCTTCTCTGGTTGTGCCCTAATGGCACAACAAAATTGTGATGTGTGCCCTAGCAATTTGTTTTGACTGCTATGTGATCATGCTCTAAAACAAAAGTTGTGTTTTTGACTGGTTTGTTTTGTGATTGTTGCGTGGTCGTGCCCTAGAACGAAAGTCATGTTTTCAAATTGGTTTGTTTTTCCTCGTGTTGGATTGCTCTTCCTCGCGTATGTGCGTGTTCTTTTGCATCTAGTTCTGTGTATTCCCATGACCCTTGCGACTATTGCAATTTTGCTATATGCTTCATTTGCTGTCCTCCACATTGAGTTCATTGAAGTCTGTTCACATTTTTCCTCTTGCCACGTTTCTGCCCTTATATGCATCGTTTCAAAGTTTTCCATCATGTAGGTTCCATAGAAATTCTATCCTGCAATTATCAAAGAGTCGTTCCCTAGCGGACAATGTCTTCTTGCTTTGCCATTGTCTTCAAGCTTTGCCTCTGCAACTCAACCTTTTCTTCGCAATTTGCACCCGTCTAGGGTTTCCTCGAACTCTGCAAGTGATTGTTTGTATCATCTTCTAGGGCTTCGTTGAATAGTGGCTCTGATACCAATGTAAGCAAATACAATTGCTGAAAGAATGAAGAGAAACTAAAATGCACACACTTAAGTGCGTGTGCATCCTTGATTTATTATGCAAAGGGAAGTTACATACAGTTGGGGTGGTTGGCAACTAACCACTAGTTAAGTCTAACTAATATATTAAATCAATATATTTAATACCTTTGGCCCTCTAGGTTGTGTTTTAGGGGGGATGTTAGAGCGAAAAATCCAACTTTATGGGTTCTATTGAGTTACTGACATTTGTGGTATACCTTTGGGTTATGTGTACCTTGTTCATGTACTTTGCATTGTGGAGTATGTACCTTGCCAATATATCTTGTATTGGGGTTAGTGCCTTACCATAAGTCGACTTGTGTGTGCTAGTATTGGATAAGGGAGAGAATATAAGGTTGATTCGACTATATTACACCCAAGGGAAAACATGCATAATTTTTTTTTTAAACTTGGAATTTTTCATTATTTTTTCCGAGTTTTCTCATTTGCATTTATTATGATAGCCTTCTCTTCTCATCTTATCTTCTAGCATCAATATTTTCATGGTTCCATCCATAGTGAATTATGAAAATTATTTTTGACTTGATTTAAATGCTATAAATATTCATTATATTTTTTTCTTATTGAGCTAGTCAAGAACGTTAAGGGGAGCATCAAGATAGTAATCCATAATTTTGATCCAACCAACCCAAAGTCACCTTGAAATATCTGAAGATAGGTCAATATTTGTTTCCATATGCATAATAATGCATGCATTCACATCTGTGAAATGTTGTGAGATATAAATTTTTCCATGAAATGGTTGAAACATCATGAAAGAACGACCAACATGTAATATCCCTTTCAGGAAAACAACTTTGAATTTTATTTTTTTAATTTTGCAATTCTATTCAAAGCTGGAATATTATAAAATAACAGCTGAAAACATAATGCAAACTAATAAGCAGAATTCAATTTGAGTCTTTATTCAATCCTGAAAGGTACAAACAACATAGTAACTTTAAATACCAATCAATCCCTGAGAATTCATAAAACCATAACCTGAAACAACATAATAAAGCATAAAAATTGAATGTCTTGAAAACCCTAGCTGAAGATGTCTCTAAACATTACAGCAGGTCCAGGTATGACATTGGCAGTTCTGATGGGGTACAACAGCTTGTAGATGTATTGATTATGCTGGTTTTGACACAACAGGTTCTCTTAAGTCAACGATCAGGGCACTTATGGCAACAAATGTTGGGAATGGCCTTCAAAATGACTGCGCTACTATGGAATGGCCATGATCTGCCCCTGAAGTGGTACGCTTCTGCCCTAGGGGCAACGATCTGCCTTCCAAGTGTGACACCCTTGTACAACAACCTTAGAATGCTGAAAATTTTGAGTTTTATTGCCACACATGTCCTTACTAACTCTGAAAACTAATTATGGCTTCCGATCAACACAAATATGAAAATCCCTTGATTATTTGAACAATTGTAATTCTTAGATGGAGTCACCTTTGAAGATTGGAAAGTTTTCGTCTTCAACCCTGTTTGCAATGGAGGGTTTCCATCCTCAAAAACAGAAGTTGAACCAATTTTGATTTCAATTGTGAATAATGAAAAGTGAATAATGAATAATCCATCTTTTTGGCCTCACTTGTCCATTTATAATTTCACTTTTCCAATTTAACCCTAACCCTAAGAGCATTTAAAACACTTTTAGGTAATTATTATCTTTTTGGCCATGTCATTAATATTGCTTTTTGGCACCTTTTAATAATAATAACACCTAAGTGTTCTTTTTTCGTTTTATAAAATAAAGTAACTTGGGCAACTTAAATGAATTATTATTAAGTTATTTGAATCATTAAATATTTCAAAAAGGGGACATGACAGTTTGCCCTTCCAAAAAGTGCTTTCCCTCAAGCAATTACAAGTTCAACTGCTTTGACTCTCCTATCTGATCATCTTTGCAATACGCGGATACCAAATCATCTTTGAAAATTTACAATTTTATATTATGACTTCCCACAAGGCTAACGACTGCGAGATGTACTCACCACCTTGTCTTTGTTGCCCTAATTGGCTTCTCCAAAGTGATGAAGAATCCAGAACACTTATGAGAGCTTCATAACCAAAATCTTGATTTCCAATGGATCCTCCTATAATGTTGCAAGCTGTACCTTCCCAAATATGGTGCAAATCGGACTGTGTATGCGCTGGAAACAAGTTACAACAGCGACAAACCAACTGGAATTTCATCCGAATTAGAACTAGGGTGGCTGAAATGATGGTTCCCTTCAGCTGAAATCTCCTACCAATGTCATCCAGCAGTGATAGTGCATTAAAATGTGCAAACTTGCAGCTGTTTATGACTGAAATCATCAAAACCAGCAATATAAAGATGATGTAACAGTTACAAAGATCAAAAAACCGAGCAAAAGTCCACATTGTGATCAATGTAGAAGTGGTGGGCAGCCATGCAAGGGTTGAAAACTCCCCACCAGTAGTCACAAACTGAAAAGTACTCCTTCCCATGATTGGAAATCCTTGCAAATCCACTTGTATGAGTGAAAATGAAATAATGCAGGGGCTGATAATGGTGATGATAGTATCATCAAGGCTGGAAATTAGACTCGTAGCTGTCCCGAGTGTGTTCCTTTTAACATTTGATGATAGGGTACTATTATCACTTGCTTCCTTCATATCTTGTTGATGATCCTCTGCACAAATGTCCAAATTTGAAGTTACTCCACCATGCTTATGCTATGCTACTCTAATATTCATGCGAACATCTCCTTGAGATCTTCTTGTGGTGCCCATAACTTCCTCAACAGGAAGTATGTATCCAACACAATTCCTCAACTCTTGATGGTACTCTTTACTCAATAGCAATTTTAGAAAATATAAAATAAAACACCATGCAAATCTAATCTAGAGTAGACCAAATACCATACAATGAGAAGGTGCGAATGCCTTTGAAAGCCAAGCATTTGGGTGCCCCTACTACTTGTCTTTAATGAAAAGATCTCTCCAACCTTTTGGCTGGGATAATTGTAGGGATTCCATTGGCAATACCTTGGAATATTCCCTGTTTTCCTTTTGATTTGAATTTCAGTTCCATAGTCTGATAATTCTGAATTCCCCAAGGGAATGTAACCACTGCACCCCGAAAACCATATCTATTTCTATTATGCTGACAACATAGAAGTCATCACACACCCTATGTTTGCAAAGTGTAACCTCTAACTGCTAAATTCTCCTGGTTCAAGGAATAGTAAAACTATCAACTACAATAACATTGAACCCATCAACGTCCTCTGTTTTCAAACCTCTTCTAGCTACTAGTCGCTCATCTATGAAGTTGTGGGTTTCCCCACTATCAATCAACACTGTGAATTCATGACCTTACATAACTCCACGAAATCAAAAAGGATAATATATGGGTACACCAGAGAGAGCAGCACGAGTGCCTCTTGAAATAAGTGTGGCAAGTGTGCCTGCCGAACTATCTCCTTCCCTTCTTTCAGGTTTCGGTACTCTTTAATTTTTGGTTTAGGTTCTTCTACCTCTGACTTATCAATGATATCACTTCTATGTAATGTACTTGACCTTGCCCAACACATCCGTGACTAGCCTCACATGGATCCTTGCAAGTGAAGCACAATTTCTTTCTTCCGAGCTCATTTATGGTTTCTATCTATTTACTTGGCTTCTATGACAACTCTTTTGCTGAGAAAGCCCTTGCTGAAATGGTTTATTTTGTTGCTCAAAAGCTGATGTCATTGGCTGCCAATAAGATGTTTGTTTTGGCTGCCCATAAGGTGTTGTCCTTTGTTGTTTTACAGGGAGTATTTGCTCTTAGGAGTTGATGATTCCAGGTTCAAGGCACTCTTAATTGCTTCCTGGGGAGACAGAGGGTCAAAGGCTTTTACTAAACCCTTGAGAGGTTTAGCCAAGCCTTCAACAAATAATACCACCCGTCTTCTTTTAGTTACATCCGACACCATCCTCTGAAAATCAACAATGTAACTGCCCATTGTTCCTTCCTGTTTGAGTTGGGCTAACTCCCTGAAATGAATCTCTGTAATTTTCTTATCAAATCTTTCTGTTAACTTTTGGCTGAATTCTTTTAATGTAGAAATAGATCCGTGTCCCTGGGTGACCTTGCCATGGTACCACCACTCATGTACCACTCCTTCCAAGTGGAGGGAAGCAAATTTGATTGCCTCTTCCTCATACATCGGATTCAAAGAGAAGTGTCCAACGTTTGTAACCAAGACCTAGTTGAACATTTGTTTGATCCATCATAAATAGGAAGGGTAATCTTACCCAATCGCTGTTGAATATCTTTTTGTGGCTGATCTGGATGATTTCTCCTACCTCTTTTGGTGCTGTTTTTCATTTTCAGATCACATAACTCTTTGAAAGTTAGGGCTTGTTGCACTGCAAGGTTGAGTTCTTCATACTCCGCATGATATACTGCAAACTCATTACTTGCGTGAAGTTGTTGAGGCTCTACCTCTTCAAGGTGATCTTCTTTATGTAGGAATTTTGCACGAAAAGTTTTAGGTGGGGTGATTGAGACCTGCGCATTGCCGGAAGAGCTTCCTTCTCCCAAATTTACCTTAGATTCACATTCTGCAAACCCTATGCTATTCCTACCATGGATTCTCTCAATGTCATTTGGATTGTTCTCACCGAATCTTTTTGACCCCAACTGATTATTTTACATAGATAACTCATTTCATATGTAGGAGGTTTCTGATCTCTTTCCCCCTATGTCCTCTGTTTCTTTTTCAAGGGTTTGAACCCTTTTCTTTTCTCGTTGGTAATACCTGATTTTCCTTTGATCCTCTTGCATGTGAAATCAAAATTTAATTTTTCCCTGTACGTTGGCAAGATCTTGCTTTGATACCACAATAATATCCCTTTAAGGAAAACAACTTTGAATTTGGTTTTTTTATATTTTTGTAATTCTATTCAAGTTTGGAATATTATAAAATAACAGCTGAAAACATAATGCAAACCAATAAGTAGAATTCAATTTGAGTCTTTATTCAATCATGAGAGGTACAAACAACATGACAAAATTCGAATATCAATTATTTCCTGAGAATTCATAAAACCCTAACCTAAAACAATATAATAGAGCATAAAATTGAGTGTCTTAAAAAACCTAGTTGAAGATGTCTCTGAACAGTATGGTAGGTCTAGGTATGACGTTGGCAGTTTTGATGGGGTACGACAGCGAGCAAATGTATCAATTATGTTGGTTTTGTCACAGTAGGTTCTCAAGAGTCAGCGATCAGGTCACTTATGGCAGCAAATGTTGGGAATGGCCTTAAAAATGTCTGCACTATTGCTGAATGGCCATAATATGCTGCTAAAGTGGTATGCTTCTTCCCTAGGGGCAGCGATCTGCCTTCCAAGTGTGAAGTCCTTGTATGATTATTGTCCCACACGTCCTCACAAACCCTGAAAACTGATTGTGTTTTTTAGCGAACACAAATCTGATTTCCCTTGATCATTTGAACAATTGTAACACCTGGATGGAGTCACCTTTGAAGAATAGAGGGTTTTCGTTCTCAAACCTGTTTGCAATGGAAGGGTTTTGTCTTCAAATGCAGAAGTGGAACCAATTTTGATTTCGATCGTGAATAATAAAAAGTGAATAATGAATGATCCATCTTTTAGGCCCCACTTGTCCTTTTATAATTTCACTTTTCCAATTTCACCCCGACTCTAAGAGCATTTAAAACACTTTTACGCAATTATTACTTTTTTGGCCATTTAATAAATATTCCCTTGTTGAACATATAATTAATATTGCTTTTTGGCCCCTTTTAATAATAATAACAACCAAGTGTTATTTTTCTAATTATAACAGAAAGTAACTTGGACAACTTAAATGTATTATTATTAAATTATTTCCCTCATTAAATATTTCGAAAACGGGACATAACACAACATAATTTAGAAACATAGTTATAGTAACCATTCAAGTTGGAAGAGGCCCGTACTTTATAGTGGGGGGATTGTAAACCAAAAAGAAATAAAGGCATGGTAGGATGGACATGCTAAAGCTCTAGAATTTGAAGATGGAAATTTGATCATTCACAATTGGTTTTTCATTCTATAAATGCCATGATCAAATGCTGAGGCTTAATCGCATGATGCTTCAATGTTTCGTTCTGATTGAGATAGCTTCACAAGAAAAAATATTAAATATAATTAAAGGATGTTGTTTGAGGAAACATCATACTTGCTGATAGAATATATCTCTTTATCATTGCTGCAATGTAGTGAAAGTAAAGTTCTGCGATGATACAAAATAATAATAAAAATAAATAAGGGGTTGCAGACATCAAAGGGAAGATATAAAAGAAGAACAGAGATTTTATGGAAGAAAAAGGTTGACCCTTTCAAGCAACAATTAAAGAGTTAAAGCAACTAGTGAAGAAGTAAAGAAACTGAAGAAATGATGATTTAGCAAATAGGAAATTGATACAACTTGTAAAACCATAAGTGTTTGACATTCATAGAAGCGGTTGTTGAATGGTTAGTGGAGATCAAAGAGCATATTGGAAATTTCTAAAGGTGACATGGATGATGAAATACCCAATAAGGAAAGATTCATTATGCTTCTATTGACACCAACGTGATTCGTGGGTTACTATTGCCTTGATTCTATTGGAAGTTGCATTAGATGAGTAGCAGCAGCCCATGCATTAGAAGTTGTCAAAATGATTGATCACTTATCATTTTCTTTGAACTCCCTTTGTTTTTAGTTAATATGCTTCTATTGACACCAACATAATTCGTGGGCAAATATTGGCTTGATTCTATTGGAAGTTGGTTTAGATGAGTAGCAACAGCCAATGCATTTGAAGTTATCAAAATGATTGATCAACCATCATTTTCTTTTAACTCTCCTTGTTAGGTAATATGCTAAATAATAAAGGAAATCTATTTATTTGATGATTGGTGGAACCATTGTCTCATAAACTCAGTTACATCTGAATGAATTCATCACATGGTTATAGAATGCAATTGAAAGTGTAGATACAAAATGCTATTGGAACTAGGTTCATAATCTGCAATGCAATCATAATTGGTACCATTAGCTTTTAGAAAGTAGTTATATGAATTCTTGAAATTTGTTAAGATAATTTCATAGTTCAAGACAATAGTTATTTTTTGCTTGATCAATGAGGGTTTTTCTATGAATACCACAACCTTGCGACGTAGATGGGGGCCCAATCCTCGGGTGTGAGTTTTATACGTCTGCCCATGTGCTTTGGGATCCACATTGTCACAGTCCATGCACATGTGCGTCCATCAGTTTCCATGGTGATTTGAACGCGGGTCTTCATCGTGGTAACACTCCGCCTTTACAAATCAGTCACACCTGCCAAACTAGTTCAAGGCAATAGTTATATTGCTATCCAAAAATAAAAATTTCAAATGGCATCATGATCTCTTATTAGTTATCATGAAATGAATGGGGACTCAAGGTGGATGAGGATGAGAGAAAGATGTCATTCAAAAGCTAGGGTTGGAAGGACACTTTCATTTTCCCACATTAATCTATTATTCAAATATAGTGAATAAAATGGTATATATTGTGCTAGTGGTAGTGGTAATGTTCAAGGTCATAATCCAAACAAGAACACCATACAAACATTTTCTAACCCAATTCTAAGAACACTTAAATGGTTTTTTTTTTTTGGTTTCCACGGTTCTTAATGATAATACAAAGCGCTTGGAAAGACTTGTGGTTAGATTTTTGAAACCATTGACATTTTAGATCACCCTACGTGATCCATCATCAAAATGAAAAAAATATGCTCGATTGAAGAGTTAGTGTTTCTTTATAAAGATGAATCCTTAATACTTCCACAAGATGTGTGGGACCAACCCAAGAAGGACATTGATTACTTTCAATAATCAAATTAGTTGCAAAATAGTTGTTGAGACCCAACTTTTTAACTATTTATTTTGTAGTGTCCCCAAATGGGACAAATTAAAAAAACAGGGGTTTTCTCCAAATTCCTCTAAATCTGATTTGAAAATTAGTAAACCCTAGATTGAGAAATTAATTCTCAAAACCCTTATTGAATACAAAAAACCCTAGATGCTAAAAATGAGGGTTTTGTAAGGATTTTTTGCCAATTTAAATATCTTGAAATAATCTGAAAATAAATAATAAATTTCAGATTTAAATCCACTTAAATAAATACCTTTTTCTCTCCCTTTTTTGCCACAAAATGATGAAGAAAAAATCAGATTTAATCACCAATTTTCTGCTGCTGTTCGGAGAATAAAAGATCTAAACCCTTGCCAAAAATCGCTGCCAACCTCAAAAAAATATATCAGCACCTTATTTTGGCATAAAAATTGTCAATTTGACCCTCTTAGGTCAACCATTTCACTCTTAGGAACCCTGAAAAAATAGCAGAAAAATAAGAGGACTATTCCAGCTTTTCACAAGCAAGAAAATATCCGAAAACCTGCTAGAAAAATTAATAATAATTCTGAATTTTTTCTATTAATTTTTTGTTTTCAAAATCTTTTGCAAATCATCCAAAATGCCACAATAATGATAAAAAAATAATAAATAAATGCAGATAATTATTTGTGAATATTTTGACCGAATAAGGCCTTCAAACCCTAGCACCAACCTCCTCAAGTGGTTCGCTCCACTTGCAAAATTAATATAATAATTTTAGCAAGCCAAAAATGCAAGAAAATATTGCCAAACCCTCAAAAGCAAGCACAAAATCCCTTCCAGGTAGTTCACTCCACTTCAAGGGCACAAAACAATCTTTTTTTGCAAAAGGTGGTGTCAATAGACATCTTTGTAAGATTGATCATTCACTAAGTGACGAATTTCTATTGGGCATGCATCCCAATAGCTTTCTTCACACAGGAAGAACAAGAATATCAATTTTAGCATGTCCTCCATTGTAGCTTTCGCCATGTATTTATGACTTTCTAAAGGGGGTGAACCGTTTTGGGAAGATAAAACACCTTTCCTTATCTTCAGTTTAGCTTCCATGCAAAAATCTCCTTTTTGAATAATATACTAATTATTAGCCTTAATTAAAATAGTAATTAAAATTACTTTAAGACGAATAAATTAATATTTAATTCACTTAAGCACTGTAGTGGTAAAAACCACTTTTAAAATATTTTATTAATTAATTAATAATTGCCTTATGAGAAAAATCACTATTTCAACAATTAATAAATAACCAATAAAATAACATTCCCCAAAAAGGGCTCCAATCTATGGGGAGATAGACTAAAGGTTCTCATACCTGTTTATTTATGAAGGGAAAAATGGGGATATTACAGTCCTCCCTTCCAAAAATTGCTTGTTCTCAAGCAATTGCAAAATCCAAGTGGTTGTCCTAACACTTCTTATTAAACAATGTCTACATTTTCTTATTTTCCAATGAAGGAAATCCTCACATGTCTTCTTTATACTGCTGTTCCTGTACTTTGGGGGTTGCCCCCAAATGCTAGATGTGTCCTCATGGCCTTCCAAAGGCTCCACATGTTCCTAGCCAAGCACCCCTTTCAATACCAAGTGGTGGATGAGGAAGCTCTTTTCCCTTATACCCTCCAAGGAAGTGATATGTGGCCAAAAGTTAGAATAAAAAACATAATAGAATTTGTTTACCTTGCTGCCCCGAAGGTAATGACTACCTGAATGCCATGTTATCACTCTCTAATCAAGCCCAAAGAAATCAGCTAGATACCATCTTGTAAGCTTACCATGATGTGAAGTCTCAAGGTAGTACAATTCAACATATATGGGCTTTCTTGTGTATGCCTTCTGCCCTACCAAAGGCTGCCCCTTATCAACATTCCCATGTATGCATGTAACACTCCATAAGCACATCAAGAGTCCCCAAATGCTTATCAATGAGAGCTGTATCCTCTTCGTGTATGTGAAACCTTTATTACTTGCAAATGGAACCCAAACATGCATGTTTCCAAAACCTTGCAAAAGATGGAATGTATCCCAAAAATCAGTTTTTCTTTCATGATATTGCTGTAAGTACACGTCTAATTCTGTTTTTTCTTGATGACAAGATTCAAAATTAATACTTGCAATCTCTCTTCTTCCCATGCTTTGTGGGATGCCCTCGAAACTTCTTACCTTGCCATATCTGTATCTAATATGCTGCTCAAAAGAACTCAATGTGTTATGCAACTCAAAATAGTAGCTATCATACCTCTTATCATGCTTCGAACTTATCCATAAGGTCCCCTTATGAGTTGAAACCTCTCCCCAAAGATTGTATGTAAATATGTTGGCTGTCATAGTAAAACACAACCATGTCTTTGCTCAGAAATTTTAATTTGTACATTACCAGGATGATCCTTAATGGGCTCTCTAACTCCGTGCTTCTCCAACAAACCTATTGTTAAACTGGAGTTGTACCCTAAATCGAAGACGTGCTGAAATGGCTAATCCTCTCTCCGTTGAAACAATGGGATCTTCGCACGAGGGTTGGTGTCTCAATGGTGAGAAGAACCTCTAGAGAAGGCTGGTTCCTGTAAGATGTATCAATGAGGATCTCTACTCTGTGTTGCGGACTACCATGGAAAAGGGAGAAAGAAACTTGAAGGAAAAATCCTACCTAATGATGGTGGTATACCAGAATGTTGATCCACTCTACTTGGAACCTTGAACATTGAATCAAACAAGGGAAAAGGAAGACCTTTGATTTCAATTGATCACTATGCATAAGTATTTCATGAGAAGGTTTGATTCAATGACAAAAACGTGACGGAAAACGATGGAGAGGTCTGATACAAGACACTTTGCAGCCACCTAACATCCATTTATAGCTTCAGCAAAAGACATAAAACATTGAATATGTCCTGCATAACATGATAAGCTAGCAATTAGGTACAAGTCAAAATTTGGGAAGGGAGAGAAATCTACCACGTATGCAAATTGCAGAATGAATGTACACTATGCGAGCACTTAAAATATAAAAGTACACTCCTATTGATTAAAGAGGTTACACAACTCACCAATGGTAGAGTCTGGGCTTATCAAAAGGGATGGATTTTACAACGCTGAAAAACCATTAATATAGAAGAATTACAAAAAGTTAGAGATTGGCATTGAAAAATAGAGAGGGAGTAAACTCAAACCAACTTAGCCTTTACAAAAGTCTATTTTGTCTTGTATGAAAATTCCTTGCATTGAAAAAGAAGAAGACAAGCTTTGGATGCATGAAATCTATGAATAAATGTCTTGACTTGGAAACCAGTCAACTCTAAAACAAAAGTAGTCAAATCTACTTGAATTGCTGGAACATTTGAAAGTCTCTCTTTTGCATGAAATCAATGCAAATGGCAAATTAAGAATTACGCTTGAACCGTCGAAACGTTTCAAGCTTTGAGACAAACGAGAGTGCGTGCATGGAATTTATGACTGTTTGAAACGTTCAACGCTTTGCCCGTTCGTCATGGAAGACAACTCTATTATCAGAACTGAAGCATGCTTGCTTTCTTAAACGTGTTCACTTCGTTGGAGTCACTCACGTTAGTCTGTGCATGATCTTTGTTTATCTTGCCTTTGTCTTTATTCTGCATTTGTTTTATTCACTGTTCATGCTTATGTTTCTACGTTTGTCTTACTTGTTCAGTTTGGTTTAGTCCTGTTGGTGCTTACGTCTCTGTTCATGCTATTGATCATGCTTAATTCACTTCGTGTTTTCTTTGGCTTTTCCCGTGTTCTGCTTTAATTCAAGATTCGGGCTTTATTTTAGTTTTCGTCTTTCGTACAAATTGTCTAAAGGACTCTCTGTCTCTTCTCTTTCTTGGGCTTGGAATTTCCTTCTCTTTTTTGGCCTTTGCTTTGCCCTTGTCTTTTCTATCGGGCTTTTTGTACCTCCTGAATTCCTTAGGACTTTTTGTTTGAAGGAATTCCTTCGGACAAAAAGTCCGAAAAAATTCATAAAAAGACCCGACGGAGGATACACCTAGGGAAAATCCCAATAAAGATAAAACAAAGGCACAAGGAAACGAATTCCTTCAGACTTTTTGTCCAAAGGAATTCGTCTCCTTTGGCTATCATTCCCCGAAGGGCATGTGCCCTTCGGGTACTTTGTTTTTGTCCTTCGCTTCATGAAGGTGCCCTCCGCAAGGGCTTCTGCATCCCAAAAATGCCCTTCGGGCTTCTTGATTTGGTCCTCTCGCTGCCAAGTGCCTTCCGCAAAAGCTATTCATCCTCAAAAGTGCCTTTCAGAACTTTTGAAAGGGTCCTGCCACTGACCAAGTGCCCTCCTCAAGGGCACTTCTTCGAAAAAATTGATTTTATCCTTTGGAACTTTTACCAAGGTCTTTTTCATGCTTGAAGTGTCCCCTGCAAGGGCACATACCCTTTGGGATTTTTGAAGGGCACCCGGGCTTTTTGAAATTGTCCTTCGGAACTTTTTGTCTTGACTTGAAAACCATAAAGTGAACCAACCTGAAGGGTACATACCCTTCAGGACTTTTGAATTGGACCTTCTCGAAGGGCAGGTGCCCTTCGGATCTTTTCAACTGTGCTTTTCCCTTTTCCTTCGGACAAAAAGTTCGAAGAAAATAAACTTTGAATGACTGCCACTTAGTCATTTTTTCGGAACTTTACACAGTCCTTTGAGAGCTCTTTCTCTCGGACAAAATGTCCGAAGAAATAGTCCACCTCTTATAGCCCGAAAAAATCCTTGGGAAGACAATAAATAAACTTATAGCTTGTATGTCTTGGCTTTTGGCTGTACGTGATGCTTAGAAGAGGAGGAAAACCCTTTCAAACTGCTATAGATGGCCACTTGGGTGGCTGCAAATGCACATTTAAGAACCTCAAAACTGATTCACAAGACAAACTTGGCACCATAGCAAAGTTCCGAATAGTAGTGGTGACAATTTGCCCTGTAGGGGCAAAATTGTCAACAAAACCATCATGGACTTATTCCCTATATGAAAAATATTAGGAATGCAAAATTGAACCAATTTAATATGCTTAGCAAGGCTGCTCATAATTAAATTCATCTCATGGAAAAGCATTATAGGAGGTGTGCTCCCATTGTATGCATTCCAAGTTGTGCTAAGACCTTCTTTATACCATATCAATTTTTCTTCATCTTGGAAATGTAATCCTTCCATTTGTAGAAAGAACACAAGCTTAATTAGATTGGAAAACATACCTTGCAAGTGCATAACATAAGCATCTAAACCCATTGGTAGGGATCCCCTTATGTAAGAAGTATGTCCTCTTGGCTGCCCTTTGTTAACTTCCTCACACATGTATGCATCATCAAACAAACCTCACCAATACTGAATTTTATCTCCTTTTATATACTGCTGTTTTGTGTCCCTATACTTCCCTCTTTTTTCCTATGCAAATTGTGACCTTGGTCATTGATATTTGCAGGATTTATGGACAGCTGAAAGTACATGACAAAATTAGACCTATTGCCCGTGTGAAAGGGCTGTAATAGAGATGCAAAAACTAAGTTTTTTGATTGTACCAAAGAAGAATTACACCTAGCAACATTTTCCTTTGTCATAAGTGTTAGAATGCTCCCAAAATCAGATTTCTTATGCATGATAGGTGGCTGCCATAGGTTGCTCAACTCAGAATTTTTGGGAGTAAAGTTTCCATACCTTTCAACAACTTTTGACCTCTTAGTTGGCTGCCCTGTATCAATTGTGCTTTTTTCTATGGAGTTCCAAGGCCCAAAATGTTGCCAATATTTTTTTGATTCTTTCTTTATTTCCACGGAAATGGTCATAAAGAATTTAAAATCATGATTGAGAACCTTTGTAGAATTCAGAAAATTATTAGGATCCCATACCTCTTGGTGCCAATAATTGTGAACTTGAATCAAGAAATCCTCATGCCTTGATTTGCAAACCATATCCTTCTTGATTGTATGTAAGTCCATCATAGTGTTTTTTTCCTTCAAGCATTTCCTCATCTCATTGTACATTGATCTATCAAGAGGCCCCTTTGTGCCATCCAACCTTGTCAAAGCTTGCACTCCTTATTTGTGATTGAGAATTTTTCCTTCCAAACCCTTTCATCAAATCTAGCGTCATGCAACAAATTTGAACAATTATTAAATACCAAACAAAAATCATCATTCAATTCATACCTTTCTATGAATATCTCGGTTTTTTTGGCTTCTTCAAAATCATCTTTTGGAATAACAAAGTTTGGGGTACTTGGCTGCCCCAAAGCACCTAGCATCTCCTCATTTTCATCCATCATTTGCAGCCTTCTTTGCTGCTCCAAAAACTCAGATTTTTGGTTTTCACAATTTTCCACTCTAGGCTGCCCCAAAGTGTCATCTTTTTGTATCTCATCTTCCTCCTTCAAATCTGATTTTTCTATTTCATTGGCTTTTTCATGAAGCGCTGCCCCTTCATTTTCTTCCTCCAACTCTCCATGTAGTTTTGTCCTTTCTTCCTTGATGACTCCTTGTCTTTCCCCTTGATGCAAGTGTCTATGGGGCTGCTTGTTTGGTACACCATCCTTTATCTCATAATAATCCTGAAAAGACAATAATGCTTGTGTGGCAAGGGTTAGGGTTGCATACTTTTTTGACGAATTTCCAAAGTATCATCTCTTGGCGTCTTTTTTTCTATCACTGATTCTTTCTGCAAAAAGGTGGCCTTGAAGAATTTTTGAGGGGGGTTAATAGAAACCCTCTCATCATTATTTGAATGTCCTCCATTGGAGAAGTGATCTTTCCTTGGAGTAACATCTTTCAACATAATTGCGATTTGCACACTCCAATTTTGTTGAAGTTCTTTTTGGCTTTCCTTGTTTAAGCCATTCATAAGTTTAAATTGTTCTGGAGAGAACACTTACTCTTGGTCCTCAGTCTTTTTCTTCTTCTGATAAACTATGTATTCCTTACCTGTTTGCATCCAACAATCCACACACAGGGATACAAGACCAATGCTTTGATACCACTGTAGTGTCCCCAAATGGGACAAATTAGGAAAATAGGGGTTTTCCCCAAATTCTTCTAAATTTGATCTGAAAATTAGTAAACCCTAGATTGAGAATTAAATTCTCAAAACCCTTATTGAATGCAAGAAACTCTAAACGCCAAAAAATGAGGGTTTTGTAGGGAATTTTTGCCAATTTAAATACCTTAAAATAATCTGAAAATAAATAGTAAATTCGAGATTTAAATCCACTTAAATAAATACTTTTTTCTCTCTTTTTTCTACCACAAAATGATGAAGGAAAAATCAGATTTAATCATCAATTTTTTGCTACTGTTCAGAGAATAAAAGATCTTCAAAATTCTTGCCAAAGTTGTTGCCAACCTCAAAATATAGGAAAAATATTGGCGCCTTATTTTGGCATAAAAACCGCCAATTTAACCCTCCTAGGTCAATCGCCTCACTTTTAGGAACCCTGGAAAAATGGCAGAAAAATAGGACTATTGCAGCCTTCCACAAGCAAGAAAATATCCGAAAACCTGTTAGAAAAAGTAATAATAATTTTGAAAATTATCTATTAATTTTTCGTCTTCAAAATCTTTTGCAAATCATTCAAAATGCCACAATAATGATTAGAAAAATAATAAATAACTGCAGATAATTATTTGTGAATATTTTGAGCGAATAAGGCCTTCAAACCCTAGTTCCAACCTCCCCAAGTGGTTCGCTCCACTTGAAAAATTAATATAATAATTTTAGCAAGCCAAAAATGCAAGAAAATATTACCAAACCCTCAAAAGCAAGCACAAAAACCTTCCTAGATAGTTTGCTCCACTTCTAGGGCACAAAACAAGCTTTTCTTTGCAAAATTTGGTGTCAATAGACACCTTTGTAAGATTGATCAATCACCAAGCGATGAACTTTTATTGGGCATGCATCCCAATAGCCTTCTTCACACAGGGAGAACAAGAATATCAATTTCAACATGTCCTCCATTGTAGCCTTTGCCATGTATTTATAACTTTCCAAATGGGTGAACCGTTTTGGGAAGATAAAACACCTTTCCTTATCTTCACTTTAGCTCCCATACCAAAATATTTTTTTTAAATAATATATTAATTACTGGCCTTAATCAAAATAGTAATTAAAATTACTTTAAGGCAAATAAATTAATATTTAATTCACTTAAGCACTTTAGTGGTAAAAACCACTTTAAAAATATTATATTAATTATTTAATAATTGCCTTATGATAAAAATCATTATTATGACAATTAATAAATAACCAATAAAATAATATTCCCCAAAAGGGGCTCTTTTAATCTGTGGGGAGATAGACTAAAGGTCTTCATACTTGTTTTTAATGAGGGGAAAAATGGGGACAATTAATAAATAACCAATAAAATAACATTCTCCTTTTTGGGGAATGTTATTTTATTGGTTATTTATCAATTGTCGTAATAATGATTTTTTTCATAAGGCAATTATGAATTAATTAATATAATATTTTAAAAGTGGCTTTTACCACTAAAGTGCTTAAGTGAATTAAATATTAATTTATTCGTCTTAAAGATTACTTTAAGGCAAATAAATTAATATTTAATTCACTTAAGCACTTTAGTGGTAAAAGCCACTTTTAAAATATTATATTAATTAATTAATAATTGCCTTATGTTAGATAAATAACCAATAAAATAACATTCTCCAAAAAGGGCTCCTTATTTTAAGGCAAATAAATTTATATTTAATTCACTTAAGCACTTTAGTGGTAAAAACCACTTTTAAAATATTATATTAATTAATTAATAATTGCCTTATGTTAAATAAATAACCAATAAAATAACATTCCCCAAAAAGGGCTCCTTTAGTCTGTGGGGAGATAGACTAAAGGTCTTCATACCTGTTTTTAATGAGGGGAAAAATGGGGACATTACATATTTACAACTAAATGATGAATCAATTTATTTCAACTTGACCAACCATTTATCTAATTTAATTATTAATAATAAATTAAAGTAATTTAACCACTTAAGTTAACCAAGTAATTAATTGTGGAACCTCCCATAAGTTTGTCGTATGAGTATGACAGTTCTCCACAAATGACTAAAGCTTAGGCCCTTGTCCCTATTCAAGTTTTTTGGGCGTTTTCCCATCTCCACAGCTTCCCTCAATCGGTGTTTGAAGAAATGATCCCTGTTAGCAATGGCTTTCGTTTGAAGAAATGATCCTTCTTAGTGATGGCTTCATGTTTGAAGAAACGATCCTCCTTAGCAATGACTTCTGCCTTTTCAATGCAAATGTGGTGCTTTTTCTGATCTGAGTGTTCTGCTAAAGTTGACTTCTCTACTTTGTTGAGGAGAATGTCCGCACTATGCTCTTTTATACTTGTTTGTATTTATCTGCCTTTTTCTCCTATACATGGTCTCCCACGAGCTTTAATGTTTTAGGTCCTACCCCACTTCTTATAAATGATTACCATCACACTTGCATGTGTATTTTTGTGTCATTTTAAAGTTCTTAAATGATTTCAAGGGTGGCCCCTATAGCTTTCTACTATGGATTTTGATTGTATCATATGACTAATGCGTATTCAATCAACTTTTGATGACAATGCTTTTCACTACTTGTTTCTAGTAGCCATCCAAAAAAAATTCGTGTACAAGTTCCTTAGCCTCTTGTCCCCATAAGGACTTATTGCCTTTGCATAGCGGTTCTCCTTCAGCATGTTTTCTTGGTAAAAAAAACCCGTAAATGATAGAATTGCATGACTGTAATATTCCAATACAATTACACCTCTAGTAAGGTCTTTGACGAGACTTTAAATGCTTATCCTTTGATTTATTATTGGTGCTTATGTTTCTAATTATTACGATTTTGTCTCACCTAACCATGAAGAATATAGATTGCAGGCTCTTTATAAAGAAAAATATACTTTGTTTATCTGCGAAAGTTTGTTTATCTGTGAAAGTTTTGAAAGTAGAAAAATTGATCAAGAATATCTTATTAGAAACTTGATTGTTGTCAATTTTTTTTCAGGTTTCAGAAGCCTATACATGCCTCAAGACTGGTATGAAGAATGAGAGTCTGCTCTTTACTCTTGTTTTTTGTATACATCTGTTAGCACTCATTTTATTTTATCTTATTAAGGAACCTTTTTAAATGGTGTTCTTGTATGTAGCTTATTGTTTCTAAACACATTTGATGTTAATATTTGTTGTCTAACTTATTACTATCTTGTAAGAATGCATATCATTTTTACATTGCAAACCATCTTTTTGTATACACATCTTTTATCACTCATTCTATTTGATCTTATTTAGGAACCTTTCTAAATGGTTTTCTTCGATGTAGCATATTGTTTCTAAAGTTAGATTTGATGTTTGCTGTTGATTTAATTGTTTTTTAATTTTTAACTAACTAGTAAGAATAAAGACCTCTCTTAGAAGGATGGGTTTTGTCGAATCTTCACCGGATTCCTTAATCTCTTCCACAACACTTACCAAGCATCTCAGTCGGCAAGGTCCGCACTTTATTCCCCTAGAAGGGAAATTGTCTTGAAATATCCACCCACTACTCACTTGTGAGGGCATACTTCAGCACCCATTGATCCCTTCCTTCGTTTCGGCTTAGGCTTTGGCTGTCTCTTTCGTTTTGGTTTCATTATGCATGAGCATTTGGGGTATGATGTGCAATC
Organism: Torreya grandis; assembly: GCA_037957365.1. Lineage (NCBI taxonomy): Eukaryota > Viridiplantae > Streptophyta > Pinopsida > Cupressales > Taxaceae > Torreya > Torreya grandis. The sequence goes on along the minus strand of JARHVA010000394.1, from coordinate 1,943,821 downwards.
TTGCATCAACCGAAAAGATGTGCATGTCTTGTTTTTGTTTGTTTCCTTTTTGTCACATGTGGAAGAGTCATCCCACAGTTCCCATAAGACTTATGAACTCCAATAAGCCCCAGGATCAGAGAAGAGCAAGTTTTCGCCATCAAATAGGGATCAACCTGAGTATTCCTTGAATGATGACGAAACTGCCAGTTCTTGCAGACGGCACTGCCGGTTCCTGCAGACGGTAGCTGTGAAACAACCTGTATGCATTAATCAGTAGTTGTGAAACTGCTGGTCTGTGTTAAGTGGCAGTTGCATATGCAGAGTAATGGCCCAAAATGATTGTTTTGGCCATTTGGAGCAGTTTTCAAGAACAAGGGGATTCAAAGAGACACTCCAGAAGGTTGAGAATGAGGAGGAAAGATTCAGATTGGGTAGGTTTAGTTGGCAAGAGTAGAGGGTGCTTGAGAGAACAATGAGTAGATTCAAATCCATTGAGGGACTGTTATTGTAATGTCTTCTTCATGTTAGCAATTCAAGAAATAAGGCAAGTGAAGTATGTGTTATATTTTGTAATTTGGTCATCTGAATCCAATAAAGTTGTAGTCTCAATCTCTAGTTCTAATTGTCTTGTGTGTATGTGTGTCCATTGAAGAGTGTTGGGTACATGCTGCACGGACAAGGAAGCCATTCACTTGGCCCACTAACTCTGAATGCACCATTTGGTATCAGAGTAGGTTGTGTCTTGCACAGTTGAATGTGTGAGGCTCAAGCTGAGTTTGTTGTAGGTTGCGAAGGGTCCTGCATTGTTGAGTTGGGACTTGGGAGGAGTACAAGATGGCACACAGAGGAGTACCTGTTGACAATTTTTCCCCAAAGGGAAGAACGGATTTATTCAAGTAGTTGAAGGGTTCACAAATTTGCCGAAGGGTCATTCTTTCGGCCAAGAGACCAGTTGCAATTTTTCCGAGGAAAAACCAAGAGGCCGAAGGAAAGAGTCCATTACAAGAATTCCGAAGGGCAGGGTACCCTTTGGAAGGGTCACTTTCAACAATCCTGAAGGGCACTTACCCTTCGGGAAGGTGAGAGAATAGATTCAAAATCTTTGCAAAAAGGCCGGGAGCCCTACAATTCTTCCGAAAAAAGGCACAGACACGAGCAACTAGCCCTTGCGGAGGGCACTTGGTCGGCGAGAGGACCGTGGTGACTTTTCCGAAGGGCACATTTCAAAGGCGCAACAAAGGAAGATAACCTTAGAACTTTTTGTTCGAAGGAATTCCTTCGGGAAAAAGTCCGAAGGAAAGAAGACCGAAGACAAAACGCCGACGGCAAAAGACAAAGGCAACGGAGAATGAATACCTTCAGACAAAAAGTCCGAAGAAATGGCCACGCAGAAACCCTGAGAAAATAAACCCGAAGAAGAATTCCGGTGGCCAAAAGAAGTGATCGAGATAATTCTTGAGGACATTTTGTCCGCGGGAAAATGACTAAGAGAAAAACCCGACTAAGACAAAAAGTCCGAAAGAATTCCTTCGGACTTTTAGTCCGAAGGAATACTTCGGAGGATAAAGCCGAAGGAAAGAAAGCCACAGGAAATACATGCAGAGAAGAGGTTCCGAAGGAAATAAGAAGACTAAGGGTGACGTCCCGCAAGACGTCAAATTTTGACCGCGGGAAGTAACCGTTGAAACAAAGGTAAAGCCGGAATTCCGAAAGAATTAAAATCACGGGAGGTTGACCTCAGATTAAGAGATGGGAAGTTAAGAAAAGGCCAAACTGGAAAAAATATAGACAAATACATGCGAATATAGAATCCCGCCAGAAATAGACATGAACAGGCAGACCAGAGCATGATAAAATACATGCAAGCAGGGGCTATCTTCGAACGCCGTTCAAAGCTTCAGTTGATTGGTTATTAAAGTCCCGCTCGTCTCCAGATCATCTCACGCATCCAAGGGTTCAACTCAGCTTCAACCGTAGTTCTGAATATGAATGACGAGTCGACTGTTCCAGATTTAGAATTGACTAATTGTTAAACGCCGCATCCACTAGGAGCTTTCCATGCAAAGGAGAATGATCTCTTCGACCAACTCAGCGGCCAAACAGTCAACTTAGCTTACCAAACGACCAACTCAGCCTTTCCAACGTTCCAATTCGGCATCAAGCAATGCACATAGAGTTCTAAAATTAACATTGGCGTGGATTTCCATGCAAAGAGGGGCGGTTCATAACAAAGACAAGTTCACTTCTTCAAGCGCAAGAAGCTTCATGCAAAGACAAAAGAAAACATATTTTATTGAAAGGCCAGGTAAGCTTTGAGTTAACCGAAGTGAATCTTTCTCTTCAAATTTTCAACGCCAATCTTTGGCCTTTTGTAATTCTCTATATAATGGCTTTTAGCCTTGATTAAAAATCATCCTATCTCTCTCTTGGTTAGACCAGACTCTGCCATTGGTGAGTTGTATAACCTCTTCGATCAATAGAAGGACTGTACTTTCAGATTTCTAGTGTTGGCATAGTGTATATTTCATTCAGCAATTTGCATAAGTGGTAGATTTCTCTCCCTTCCCAAATTCTGGTTCATACCTAGTTGCTAGATTATCCTTATGCAGGTCATCTTAAAGTGTTTTTTGTCTTTTGCTGAAGCTATAAGTGGATGTCAGGTCGCTGCAAAGTGTCTTTTATCAGACCTCTCTCCATTTTCCCTCATGTTTTGGTCATTGGATCGGACCTCTTCATGAAATATTTATGCATAAGTGATTGATTGAAATCTAAGGTCTTCTTTTTTCCTTGTTTGTTCAGTGTTCAAGGTTCCAAGTTGAGTGGATCAAAATTCTGGTGTATCACCCTGTTTTAGGTAGGATTTCCCCTTTAAGTTTCCTTCTCCCTTTTCCACGGTAGGCCGCAACATAGAGTAGAGATCCTCATTGATACATCATACAGGAACCAGCCTTCTCTGGAGGTTCTTCTCACTGTCGAGGCACCCACCCTTGTGAGATCCCATTGTTTCAACCGGATAGAGGATTGGCCATTTTGTGCACGTCTTCGAATCAGGGCGCAGGTCCAGGTTGACAACAGATACATTTTAAATTTTGCTACTGTAGCTAAACCACTTACAGCCATGTTAAAGAAAAATAAGAACTTCAGCTGGTCAAAAGAGGAAATAATAGGGTTTGAAGATGTTACGAAAGCCATAGCAAGTGCTACACTTTTGAACCTAGATTTTAAAAAATACTTCATTCTATATATGTATGCCAATGTGGACACCATTTCAGGCATTCTTATGCAACAGAACCATGAAGATTTGGAGCAGCGAATAGCCTTGTTCAGCCAAGGCTTGCAGGAGTATGAGACAAAGTACTCTTTTGTTGAAAAGCACGTTCTTTCAGTTATAAGATCTCTGAAGAAATTTAGGCACTTGTTGTCTAATAATAAAATACGTCTAATGGTCGCTCATCCAAGCATCAAATAATTTCTTTTGAACAAAGACATAAATGAGAAAAGGGCTGGTTGGATAACCAAAGTGATGGAATACGACATAGAAATTAAGATCACAACACTGGTTAGAGGTAAAGGACTTTGTGAGCATCTAGCTCAGGACTTACAAGAAACTAACGAAGCTGTTTTAGTGTCAAATGATGAAGAAATTGCTGCTGTTCACACCTCATCTTCTAGTTGGTTTCGTGATTTGGTAAGCTATTTGCAGGAAGGTTGTTACCCTTCTCACCTAAGTGCTCCAAAAAGAAGGTATTTCAGATTGCAATCAATTCCATTCTTGCTCGTTGACGGCGTTTTGTTCAAAAATGATATCAATGGAATGTTACTAAGGTGTGTGGAGCCAAGTCATACTCAAAGATTACTTGAAGAATTCCATGATGGACTTGGTGGAGGGCACTTTTTTTCCAGAACTACAGCACTTAAAATCATGAGAGGTGGGTACTATTGGCCTACCATATTTAGTGATTGCTATACATGGGTTAGGAAGTGCAAACAATGCACTATGTTTGTAGGAAAAGTTAAACTTGCAGCCCTGCCCTTTCAACCAATTACAATGGATCATCCATTTGTCCAGTGGGGATTGGACTTCATTAGCCTCATTAACCCTCCTTCCAGTTCAGGGCATAAGTGGATTCTAACAGCTACGGACTACTTCACACGTTGGATGGAAGCAGTTGCATTGAAGGAAGCAAACGAAACTAGCGTCTTTGATTTCTATGAAGTTTTGATCACTAGATTTGGAGTTCCCTCAACCATTATTTCTGACATTGCAATGGCTTTTGTGGGATCTAGGATCAGCCAATGCGCTGTCCAACATGGAGTTTATCTCAGCACTTCATTGAATTATTATCCACAAGGAAATGGCCTCGCTGAGTCTACAAACAAGAACCTCTTGAGAATCATAGGAAGGGTTATTGAAGACAATCAGAGATCATGGCATCTCAAGTTGAAGTCAACACTATGGGCTGACAGGATCATTTACAAGAGGTCAATAGCCAACTCCTCCTACAAGCTAGTCTATGGTAAGGAAGCAACGTTACCTATTTCTCTCGAGTTTCTAGCTTTAGAACTAATACATCAACTTGAGTTATTAGAGAATGAGCCTATGGAGATCAGGGATGCAGAGCTTATGGAGCTGGAAAAGGCAAGAAATCAAGCCATGCTAGCCATAGAAAGTCATCAGGCACAGCTAAAAAGAACATTCGACAAAGGCGCTTCCTCACGAAGCTTCAATGAAGGAGTTTTGGTCCTCAAGTGGGATGAGGATCGAGCCAAACCAGGAAGGCACACAAAGTTTGATTCCCTTTGGAGTGGCCCATATACGATCTCCAGTTGCAAATCCCACAACGCCTTCCAACTTGCTAAGATAGACGGCCAAGAACTTCCAATCCCAGTCAATGGGATACATCTAAAACATTGCTATTAAAGAGCAAAATTCTATGTACATATTTAGTTATTTTTTGCTTTCCTCCAAGTGCTGTTTAAGCACAATAGTTTACTTTAGTTTTTGTTTCAATAAGTGCTTGTTGCACATTTTGCTTCTTAGTTAGTTTTCTACTTTCGTGTGTTTCCTTCTTATTTTGAAGGAGGTTACTACAACGATGATCAGAGCAGATTTTTAGTCAGAAATCAGGTCACCATTTGGGAAGTCAAATAAGCATCTAAACATGTCTGAGTTCTCAAGCATAGCAGGGATGCTTCCCAGTTGAGTCGCCAGAATGTTGACAATTTTTCCCCAAAGGGAAGAACGGATTTATTCAAGTAGTTGAAGGGTTCACAAATTTGCCGAAGGGTCATTCTTTCGGCCAAGAGACCAGTTGCAATTTTTTCGAGGAAAAACCAAGTAAGAGGCCGAAGGAAAGAGTCCATTACAAGAATTTCGAAGGGTAGGGTACCCTTCGGAAGGGTACCCTTCGGAAGGGTCACTTTCAACAATCCCGAAGGGCACCTACCCTTCGGGAAGGTGAGAGAACAGATTCAGAATCTTTGCAAAAAGGCCGGGTGCCCTACAATTCTTTCGAAAAATGGCACAAACACGAGAAACTAGCCCTTGCGGAGGGCAGTTGGTCGGCGAGAGGACCGTGGTGACTTTTTCGAAGGGCACATTTCGAAGGCACTCGAAGGCGCAGCAAAGGAAGATAACCTTCGGACTTTTTGTCTGAAGGAATTCTTTCGGGAAAAAGTCCGAAGGAATTCGGAAGATGCAGGAAAGAAGACCGAAGACAAAACGTCGACGACAAAAGACAAAGGCAACGGAGAATGAATACCTTCGGGCTTTTTGTCCGAAGGAATTCCTTGGGACAAAAAGTCCGAAGAAATTCAGAGAAATGGCCATGCAAAAAGCCCGAGAAAATAAACCCGAAGAAGAATTCCAGAGGCCAAAAGAAGTGATCGAGATAATTTTTGCTGACATTTTGTCCGCGGGAAAATGACTAAGAGAAAAACCCGACTACGACAAAAAGTCCGAAGGAAAGAAAGCCACAGGAAATACATGCAGAGAAGAGGTTTCGAAGGAAATAAGAAGACTAAGGGTGACGTCCCGCAAGACGTCAAATTTTGACCTCGGGAAGTAACCGTTGAAACAAAGGTAAAGCCGAAATTTCGAAAGAATTAAAATCACGGGAGGTTGACCTCAGATTAAGAGACGGGAAGTTAAGAAAAGGCCAAACGGGGAAAAATATAGACAAATACATCCGAATATAGAATCCCGCCAGAAATAGACATGAACAGGCAGACCAGAGCATGATAAAATACATGCAAGTAGGGGCTATCTTCGAACGCCGTTCAAAGCTTCAGTTGACTGGTTATTAAAGTCCCGCTCGTCTCCAAATCATCTCACACATTCGAGGGTCCAACTCAGCTTCAACCGGAGTTCTGAATTCGAATGACGAGTTGACTGTTCCAGATTGAGTTGAGTAATTGTTAAACGCCGCATCCACTAGGAGCGTTCCATGCGAAGGAGAATGATCTCTTCGACCAACTCAGCTGCCAAACAGTCAACTTAGCTTATTAAACGACCAATTCAGCCTTTCCAACGTTCCAATTTGGCATCAAGCAGCGCACATAGAGTTCTAAAATTAACATTGGCGTGGATTTCCATGCAAAGAGAGGTGGGCGGTTCATAACAAAGACAAGTTCACTTCTTCAAGCGCAAGAAGCTTCATGCAAAGACAAAAGAAAACATATTTTATTGAAAGGCCAAGTAAGCCTTGAGTTAACCGAAGTGAATCCTTCTCTTCAAATTTTCAACGCCAATCTTTGGCCTCTTGTAATTCTCTATATAATGGCTTTCAGCCTTGATTAAAAATCATCTAATCTCTCTCTTGGTTAGACCAGACTCTGCCATTGGTGAGTTGTGTAACCTCTTCGATCAATAGAAGGACTGTACTTTCAGATTTCTAGTGTTGGCATAGTGTATATTTCATTCAGCAATTTGCATAAGTGGTAGATTTCTCTCCCTTCCCAAATTTTGGTTTATACCTAGTTGCTAGATTATTCTTATTGAGGTCATGTTTAAGTGTTCTTTATGTCTTTTGCTGAAGCTATAAGTGGATGTCAGGTGGCTGCAACCTCTCTCCATCGTTTTTCCTCATGTTTTAGTCATTGGATTGGACCTCTTCATGAAATATTTATGCATAAGTGATTGATTGAAATCTAAGGTCTTCCTTTTTCCTTGTTTGTTTAGTGTTCAAGGTTCCAAGTTGAGTGGATCAAAATTCTGGTGTATCACCCCGTTTTAGGTAGGATTTCCCCTTTAAGTTTCCTTCTCCCTTTGCCACGGTAGTCCGCAACATAGAGTAGAGATTCTCATTGATACATCATACAGGAACCAGCCTTCTCTGGAGGTTCTTCTCACCGTCGAGGCACCCACCCTCGTGAGAAGATCCCATTGTTTCAACCGGATAGAGGACTGGCCATTTTGTGCACATCTTCGAATCAGAGCGCAGCTCTAGGTTGACAACAGTACCTCTTGGAAGAGGAGGACGAGCACCAAGAGTTGTGGATTTAGCAGTGATGTTAAGAGGAATACAAGTCTGAATGGATAATGTGGAGACTGCACGCTGCAAAGGAGTTGTTGCAGACATGAGTGAAGATGAAGGAAAATCCCCAAAAGTACATCTAGAAGAGTTAAATGAAGAACTGGAGTATAGATTCTTGAAGGCCATTTCTAGAATGGGAGGCAAGCCAACGTTGGACACCCCTAGCTACTTAGGAAAGTTTGTGTTTGGAAGATCTAATTTATTGGATCATGGAGCTGGAAAAATACTTTGATGATGAATAAATAGAGGACCCCAAAAGAGTGAAGTTTGCTTGCACAAAGTTCAAGGGACATGCATCCTCATGGTGGGATCATGTGCAACTAGAAAGGGCTAGTAAAGATAAAATCAAGACTTGGGATAGATGAACTGTAAAGTTGAAAGGTAAGTTTATACCTTCTGATTATTAGCCGAGTTTGCTCAAAAAGTTGCAAAATTTGAAGTAGAAAGACACAAGGGTAAAGGATTACACAAAGGAGTTCTACAAGCGGACAATCTAGGCAGGTCATGCGGAAAATGACGAAGAGAAGATTTCAAGGTATGTGAATGGTCTTTGTATTTTCATACAAGATGAGTTTGGATTGATAAGAATGCGTTTTTAAGAAAAAACCTATCAATGTGCTTTGAATGCAAAAGAGAAATTGTCAAGGAAAAAACGAAATACAAGAAGAGGTAGAGGCAAATTTTCAAGGGCAATAGGTAAAGCAAATGCTGGAAGAGGACAGCATACATGTGAGGGAGAAGCCAAAAATTTTCACAATCAAAATCATGCACCAAGAGGAAGAGCATATCCTTCAAGAGGAAGAGGATACTATGGTAGAGGAAGAGGTAGAGATTTCCTAGGTATATGCTTTAGGTGTGAAGAGGTTGGTCATAGAGCTTATGAATGCCCACAAACACAAAATAACAACAGTCGGATAAATGAGGCCAACACTCATTCTTAATCCATTTATGCAGTAACCATTGCATCATTTGCAAATCCGAAGTGTTGCAAAGTCATTGTTGATCGCTGTAGCATGGATAATTTGGTGTCTAATGAAATGGTAGATAAGCTTGGGTTTACAAGAGTAACACACCCAAATCTGTATAATCTTGGTTGTAGAAGGAATATCAGATTTTGGTGAATGCACAATGTGTGGTCAACTTTCGTAATGGGTTATACAGGAATGAAGTTTTGTCTGACATTATGCCCATATATGTGTGTCATGTGTTGTTGGGTAGACTATTACAATTTTATAGGACAGCCATACATAACGGAAGAGCCAATATTTACCCACTTGTGAAGGACGAAAATAAATATACATTGAGCCCATTGAAAGACAAAGGAGTGAAAAACGGTCTTAAAGTTTTGATTATTTCTGGAAAACGATTTTTGAAAGAGGCAAAGAAAGAGAAGGTAGGCATTGCTTTGATTCCCAAACACTTGTAGGCTGGAACAGTGGATAAGGTGAGTGATATTCCAAGTTAAGTGAAAGATTTGTTGGGAGAATATGCTGATATTGTTTCCAAGGATTTTCCGGATGGATTGCCACCTACAAGGAGCATTAGCCAGCATATGTATTTGATATCTTGATCTAGTTTGCTAAACAAGACAACTTATAGATTGACACCCATGGAGAATGAAGAGGTGAAAAGATACATGCAAGGGTTGTTGGAGAAGGGTCTGATAAGAGAAAGTTTGAGCCCATATGTAGTTTCAATAGTGTTAGCACCCAAGAAAAATGGAGAATGGCCTATGTGCACATATTCTAGGGCCATAAACAAGATAACAATTAATTACAAATTTTCATTGCCTTGGATGGATGACTTGATGGATTGTTTGAATGGAGCCAGATACTTCACACAGATAGATTTGAAGAATGGGCATCACCAAATCAGAATTTGGGAAGGTAACGAATGGAAGACCACATCAAGACAAAGCGTGGCTTGTACGAGTGGCTGGTTATGCCATTTGGTTTGAAAAATGCACCAAGTACATTCATGAGACTAATAAATGAAGTGTTGAAGCTATATCTTGGTAAATTTGATATTGTTTATTTGGATGACAATTTGTTTTTTAGCAAGACAAGAGGAGCATTTAATGCATTTGAGACAATTATTGTAAAGATTGAAAGAAGAAAAGTTGTTGGTCAACTTGAAAAAGTGAAGTTTTATGAATACTGAGTTGGTTTACTTGGGTTTTGTGGTCTCAAATGTTGGATTGAGGATTGGTTCGGAAAAAAAGTGAAAGCCATTGTGGAGTGGCCATCATCAAAGAGCATGTTTGAAGCAAGGAGTTTTCATGGGTAAGCTAGTTATTGCCAAAAGTTGACTAGAAACTTTAGCAGGATATGTGAACCAATTACTGAAACAATCAAAGGGTATAGAAAATAATTCACATGGATAGTTGCAGCTGAAAAAAAATTCAGATTTTGAAGAAAAAGGTAACCAAACCACCAGTGTTAGCAATTCCATATTTCAACAAGGTGTTCCAAGTTGATTGTGATGCTAGGGGGACAATGGTAGGTGCAGTGCTGAGTCAAGAGGGCAGACCCATTGCATATTTTAGCGAGAAGTGGAATTATGATCAAGAGTTTTACACCATTGTGCAAGCTTTTAAGAAATGGAGACATTACTTGCTTTTGAAGGGGTTTGTTTTGTACACAGATCATCAAGCATTGCAGTTTATAAATAGCCAAGGTAAGTTGAACCAAAAGCATATGAAATAGGTTGAATATCTTCAAAGTTATTCATTTGTTTTGAAGCATAGAAGTGGAAAACCCAATAGAAATGGATATGCATTGAGTAGATGTCTTTTGTTGAATGAAATGAGAATGGAAGTGACCCAGTTTGACTCCATGAAAGATTTGTATGAAGAGGATTTAGATTTTAGAGATGCATGGGAAGCTCGCAAGAGCCCAACTGACATGGATAGGACTCCATGGCTGGATTTCTTTTTGCAAGATGGATAATTCTTCTAAGGGAAATGATTGTGTATACCTCAAAGATCAATGAGGGAGGACTTGATAAGAGAGAAGCATAGTGGAGGATTGGTTGGTGATTTTGGCATGAAAAAGGCATTGGTACAATTGAGTGAGGGATACTATTGGCCGAATATGAGGGTAGATGTGACGAAGTTTGTGCAAGCTTGTAACATATGTCAATATGCCAAGGAAAAAATACAGAAGGTGGGTTTGTACAAGCCATTTCCAATATTGGAAAGACCATGGGAAGACACTAGCATGGACTTCTTGCTTAGGTTGCCAAGGACACAAAATGGCAATGATTCTATTATTGTTGATGCTAATAGATTTTTAAAAACGACACATTTCATTGCATGCAAGAAGACTAGTGATGTGACGAACATTGCTAATTATTTTTTCAAAGTAGTTGTAAGACTACATGGATTGCCCAAAAATTGTAGTGTCAGATAGAGACACCAAGTTTGTTTGTCATTTTTGGAGAACTTCATGGAAGAAGTTGGGCACTAAATTGAGTTTTAGTTCAACATACCATCTAAAAAACGGATGGGAAAACAAAGGTGGTGAATAGAAGTCTTGGAAATTTGCTGAGATGTTTGGTGGGAGATAAGCCCAAACAATGGGATTTGGTATTGTTGCAAGCTGAATTTGTTTACAACAATTCAGTTAATAGAAGTACAATGGAGAATCCTTTCCAAATAGTGTATGGATGTAGCCCAAGAGGTGTTTTAGAATTGCCAAACATGAGTGATTGAGTAGTAAGAGTGATGAAGTAGAGGATTATGTGGAGTATATGCAAGAAATGTACCAACAAGTGGGAGAAAAGTTGGAGCAAAACACCATGAGATACAAGCAACATGCTAATCTCAAGCACAATGCCAAATAATTTCAGGTTGGGGGTTTGGTGTTAGCGCATTTGAAGAAAGGTAGGTTTTTGAGGGGAACATACAATAAATTGAAGTGGAAGAAGACAAGGCCATGCAAAGCTTTGAGAAAGTTTTCAAAAATGCAAATAGAGCTACTCGATGGGATTGATATCTCAACCATTTTCAACCTAGCAGATTTGTATTCTTTTCATGAGGGACAACCCCCTTGGAAGTGATGTTGGTTCAATTTCTTCAATTTTACAATGGAGACATTAGTTGCTTGAGAAAGAGAAAGGAGATAGAGACTATTTTAGGCTCTAAGGTTATCAAGAAGACCAGAGGTAAGGAGTATGTGGAGTATTTGGTCAAGTGGAAGGATAGAGAAGCAAAAGATGGAATTAGGTAAATGAATATGAGATTGGTAAGTACGATAGATCATTGGAAGAGTTCACTGCAGGTTCATGTGCAAAAGTTCATGGATCTTATCACTTACACAGGTTGTCTAATGTAGGAGCATCTAGGGTACGATGTGCAATCTTGCATCAACCAAAAAGATGCGTGTGCATGTCTTATGTTTTTCTATATATTTATTTTGTATCACGTGGAAGAGTCTTGTCAGAGTTCTTTAAAGATTTTTGGACTCCAACAAGCCCTAGGATTAGAGAAGAGCAGGTTTTTGTCATCAAATAAGGATTAGTCTAAATATTCCATGAATGATGATGAAACTGCTAGTTCTTGTAGGTGATGTTTGCAAAACCATTGGTTTGCATTCCAATGGTTTTGAAACTATCTTGGCAACCATGAAATTGCTGGTCTGCATTAAGTGGTAGTTTTGCCTGTTGCAGTTGCATTCACAGAGTAATGACATAGAATGATTGTTTTGGCTAGTTGGACCATTTTCCAAGAACATAGGAATTCAAAGAGGCATGCCAAAAGGTTGAGAACACAAAGGAAAGATTCGGATTGGGTAGCTTCAATTGGCAAGAGCAAAGGGTGCTTGAGAGAGCAGTGAGTAGCAATTAATTGATTCAAGTCCATTCAGGGATTATCATTGTAATGTATTCTTCTTCATGTTAGCAATTCAAGAAATAAGACAAGTGAAGTGTGTTATCTTCTATAATTTATTCATCTGAATGCTATAAAGTTATGGTCTTGGTCTCTAGTTTTAAATGTCTTGTGGGTGGGTGTGTCCATTGAAGAGTCTTGGGTAAAGGCTGCAGGGATAAGGTAGCCATTCACTTGGCTCCCTAACCTAGATGGCACTACTTCAGCTCTACCCTAAGAGGTTGCTAAAAGTGGTCGCCTCTCACATTGTTCGTCTTAGCTCTTGCTGGCCCAAGAGTCTATTAGACTGTTTAATCTCTTGTTCCATTCCCTTACTCCATTGTATTCTACTGCCTTTTTTTGGGGGTCAATGGCATAAATTCCATCTTTTTCGGTGTCAGTCTTCAGATCTTTCTTATTATTCATGACAACACCTCTCCACGTACCATTGTAAAATTGGTTGCTGTCGTACTTCACGATCACGTTTGACACAAACATTTTGTAGAATAATATAGTACCTGGCAAGGAGTCTGGGTAGATTATGAAGCAGTTGATCCACTTCTTTTGTCACCACCAAGTTTCCCCAGATATAATTTGAAAGCACTTGGTTCCTTACTGATTCTTCTTTGACGTGCTCATATACACAATGATCCCACAAATCTTTGTTTTTGCTAGTTCCAATTGTTTCTTGAATTGGTTGACCCATTCACTCTGTTATGTTTCCATTATGTGATGTATCCTCGTCAATAAGTATTGTCGACTAACTTCAATTTTACCTGACTTTACCTTGACCCAACTTCCCAAATGCAACGATGTCGTAAATGTTTGCTCTAAAACTACACTACCAAGAGAATACTATTGTAGAATGAAAAGTACATACCAGATTATAGAACAATAGACCATAAGAGAATGAAAAATTTACTTCAGAAGGCAGTGTTCAATACAATTGCTCGGTACAAGGAAGAATTGTGAAATTGGCACCCTTACCTCGGCGTACATCATTCTATTTAAAAGTCTCAACGGTTTTTGGTTAAAGTACAACCCTCAAATACAACCGAACATAACTAAAGAGACATTAAGACACTGCCTAAAGCCAACAAGGTAATAACCATAACAAGGTTGGTTACAAAACTATGCTTGTATTAAATACATTAGTCTACACTATTAATCCCAAACTTGGTACGAACAAATGATTGATATTCAATGAAAATTTCTATGGAGGGGAGTGGAAGACATATTTAATCATCCCTTGGTTTCTTGGAAAACAATATGTCAAGCAAAAAAATCTGATGGAATCAATCTCAAAAATATATGTTCTCTATGAAGATGGCTTGGTGACTAACAATCGCCCAATGCCTCATGAAGCAGCATAATCAGCAACAAATATCTTGCTCAGCCTTATTAAGATATCCTCAATGCCTGATGGAAACTCCAGCTATCAAGGACAACCAGACACCTTTGGAAAGGAATGTGATTACTCACCCAACGTACCAAACAGTAAATGGAAAATGGGGAACATATTTCTTTGTTGGGAGATTGTCAAAATGGACACCAACCTCTTACATCGACGAACATTCTAAGAAATGCAAAGCCAAGGACATCAACATCTTGTGGACTATTGCCATGATAGGAATGACAAAATGATTTGATGGAATGGTGAACTGCTCATCCAATACCAACATTGTCACTTAAATCAAGTGTAACACCTGTTTAAGGTGTCAAATAGTAGAGTAATTGTTCCTTCACCAAGTAAAGATAAGTTGGTTTGGAGGCGTACACAAAATGCCGAAATGAGTGTTACCTCAACATACACTACACTTTGCTCTAAAAAATGGAAAGGTGAAAAGAAGTGGAAAAGATTATGGAACCAAAATTCATGGCCTGACCTTAAAGGTTTCGATTGGCTAGTCCTCCATGGGAGAATTATCTCTAAAACAAGGGATGGATTGGCCCAACAAGATGCCTAAATTGTTAGCATGATTCAAAAAATATTGAACACTATTTTTTGGCATTATACATATTATGTAAAAAGCATAGGGAAGGACATGGAAAACTTATTAGCTACTTCCACTCCAACACCTACCTCTCTTGCCAAAATTCTCTCGAAATGGTCCATGCTGAACGTAGATATGCCCATCATGTATTGCTTTCACAACTTGACTCCAAGATTTGTCCTTTAGAATTTATGGAGGGAAATAAATCTTCAAATATTTGAAAACATGCAAAGAGACTGCTTAGTATTGACTAAAAGTATATAGGTCCAGGTTCATAACACGATACTAACCTATACATCTCAAATACGTGACAAGTATGACTTGGCAAGCATGATGAATTTTACCTTATCTCAAATATGGAATATTCCTTTCCATTACAGGTACAACTTTTTCCATGTTAGAGCTAATAAAATGTGAGCCCCACCACCCCCGAATTACTATAAATTGAACTTTTATGGTATCGAGAGGAACAACTAGGACAAGCATGGATAGGTGGAATAATTTGGTACTGCTAAGATACAAATATCCAAAATACAAAAATATTGTATGATATAACATAAATTACATGCACAAGAGATGTCTGGTTGGTCAATTTTCCCTAATATTTAATATATTTAGAAATAGAAATAGAAATACCCCTAAGGCATGGAAAAACTATACAATATTCCTTAAGGAAGAATCACTCCATAAGATCTTCCAATATGAGAATGCCACTTCGAGGGTGACAATCTCCAATATTGATACTTCACATTTGATACCAAAATGATCCTTCTTGCTTTCTTCCAAATGAATTATATGTCTCCCTATTTATAATATATAATCTAATAACATTAGGGTACGGGTAAACTCTTAACCTCCACATTATCCAACTCAGGTGACCTATTCCAATAAAATGAATTATTATTTGTGTGCCAAATGTCGTCATCTCCATAACCTCCATACATATCACAATACCATACGCCTAGGTGGATAACAATCCACCTCATTATTACATAACACTTAATCCTCCTTGAAATGTTTTGCCCTCGAAACATAAGAAGAAGCTGAGTGTTCCTCAATTCATTGCGCACTTGATGCCATGCTCGATCATTCAACCACTTGTATGTCATATTGGTGGGTGACAACTCTCCAAACCTTGTTCCATATTCTGTTGCTTTACTCTCATTCCATTCATGACCATAGATGTTCCCCTCTGATTCTTTGCATAATCACTGTGGTTGCTCCTCTCATTCCATGTTCTATATTCCATTGTGCTACTTTAATTGCATTCATGACGATAGTTGTTCCTCCTTGGTTTACATGCATAGCCATAGAGATTGCTTCTCTGATTCCATGTTTGTCCATAATTGTTGTTCTTTCGCTCCATGTTAGAGATAGTTATTTGTCTTCGGATGCTCTACGTTATGCCTCCATGATTGTTTCCTCTCATGGTAGTGTGGATGTCTATAAATTGCAACCTTTGTAGATTTGACCTCCTTTTGTGTTTCAACCTTTTCTTCCACTTGTACCTTTGGCTCGAGCAGGTGAAGTGATTTGGTGCCTATGAGGTGACCAGGTGGACAACACTCTAAACGAGGATTTAGATGTGTTATATGTGTATGCAGATGCTATATGAGAAAATATGCAAAGAATCGAGAGAGAGAATAGAACTGGAATAGTAAATGTGTTTATTTATTTGTGAATCTTGTAGATGTATACTCTTGAGAAAGATGTATGGTTGTCTATCTTCTGCTCTGATTGCTTGTTAAAGCTACAAATGTGTATACATATATTACAAAGCCGAGAAAGTATAAAGAACCATTACAAAATTTGAAACAATTGAGCTTCTACGTGACTCTTTGTCCTCTGACATTTGCATTGATCGGCATCAGAAGTAATGCTAATTTTTTTACACAAAATGGGCCACTATCCTTCAAAACCAAATTGGTTAAGCCTTTGAATTTGATGTGTGCCATGCCTGTGGGAATGCAGACAGTAAGTTGGTGGCACCTAGTGGTACCATGCAGTGTGAGTTGTCCTTTGTAGTTTGGCATGGAGGTGTGTTAGACCTTGTTGAAGCCGATGGTACACACACAGGTGGCACAATATCCAATCTGCGCAAGCTTCTATGTGCCACTGTTGGGGTGTGTGCGGTATTTGGAGGTTGCTCTGGTGTACCATTGACCATGGAAGTGGAACTGTAGTTACCACAAGCTGTGAGAATAGGCTTGATAGTGTTGTTGGAACTTCTATTTGGAGATCCTCCTGGATCAATCGCCCCTCCTTGTAAAGCAATAGTCCCAATTGCGTTAAGTCTAGGAAGCAAGTGTGGAACATTGGCTTCTAGTTGATACTTTGTGAACCATTTGGCTTGTTGTTGAAGCTGACCTGCTTTGACGACTCTATATACAAGAAAAGAACAAGTTTGTTTAAAGATGGTTTCTAGAGTATGATGTCTTTGCTAGTTGAGGTCATGTGTCAATAGGAAGTCATGTTTTGAATGCTGAATATGAATGGTTGTATGGCACAATCTTTTTGGGAGTTGGCACAACATAGTTGAGTGTGAAATGACTTCAGGTATCCAATATCTCTTACTACTCATTGACACAACTACGCTGTGAGGATTGACATTGTACATATACTTGTGACTATGCATGTAGGGATGCCCAAGGAATACATCACAAACATCAGTTGGCATTATATCACAGATTAGCTCCTCTTTGAAAGGATGGATAGAATATGAAAAGTGACATTGGAGAGTGACATTATACCTTTGGTGTTGTAGGAATTGAATTGTCCCAATTTGTAAGGATGCGGATGAGGCATGGTTGGTAGATTCAGTCACTTGATATTTGCTTCAAAGATGAGGTTCTTCATTCTACTGCCATTGATCAAAAAATCTGGTGGCTGCCTTTGCACCCACATTTGCTAGTGGAATATGCATCTTGCATTATTGGTGTTGCTTGTGCGGTAACTACTAAAACATTTGGATGTGTGCCAATTATTCCATCAGAGGGCTTGACTTCATACTCCTTTGTTTTTATCTGCGTAAGAAAACTCTTTTGAGCATGGCACTCTATGTTGAAGTGGCTGCTGCTGTTATGTGTGTCACATCATTCACTTGGCTTAGACGGTTTGGACTTGTTTGAATTAGGTGTATGCCTTGGCATGGAAGTTGTTTCTCACTTGCCCTTTTGCTTGAACTCTTTCTCAATGGTTGCTGCATAGCAATATGCTTCTCCCATTGTCTTGACATTGGATGACTTCAGTTTGGATTGAATGGGTGGTCATATGCTATTGTGGTACTTGAGGACTCTATGATGCTCTGACTCAAATGAGACCAATCTTGAATATAGGTCATGGACGGCATCGGTGTAGGCTTGAACTATTTGGTCATGTCCTTACTATAGTTGTTGTTGATGAATGTAGCCATCATCATACACATCTTTAGGATAATATTCATTCTTGAAGGCTTATATAAATTTATCCCAATTTGGGTCAGATTTGTCTCTTGTTTGGTATTTCTCCCATAAAGAATGTGATTGCCACCAATTTTTGATAGGTGAAGAGAGTTTCAAAAGTGCAATCTTGATTTCCTCTTCATAAAAAAACTTGTTCATAGAGAAATATGACTATAATTGATATAACCAATTATCTACTACGTCTACATTTATTTTATCCTCAAGCATAAGAACATCTAGATTTACTTGAAACCTATTTGGGACTCTTCCACCAAAATATTTACTTGATTTAAGAGTCGATGGAACCACCCGTTTAAGTACTTTAGCTAACTGGCTAAACAGAAATGTCTTTTGCTCTTGACATGCTTTTTGGTTGTTATTGATCATCTCTTGGATTGCATATTGTGAGCCTTTCGCCATCAAAACTTGCTTGGAATGACACGATAGGCAGTCTAATGGGTTTCATGGTTTGACATCGAGCTTCAAATACTCTAACGTGGTTTGATGGGACATGCATGAACAAGATGAACAGCTTTGATAGCACTGATCTGGGGTCCAAGAGGTGATCCGGTGGGACACCACTCTAAATGTGATCTAGATGTGTTATATGCATATGTGGAAGCTATATGAGAAAATATGCAGAGAATCAAGGGAGAGAGAGAGAGATATTAGAACTTTGTTTATTTATCTTTGCATCTTGTGCATGGCATACTCTTGAGAAAGATGTATGGTTGTTTATCTTCTACTCTTATTGTTTACTAAAGCTACATATGTGTTTACGTATATTACAAAGATGCAAAGGCAGAAAGAACCTTTACAAAAGTTGAAACGATTGAGCTTCTGTGTGACTCTTTGTATTTTGATAGTTGAGTTGATCGGCATCAGAAGTAACACTCTACATTTTGGCATGGGGCATTTGCCCCTCTACCTTGCATCAGTTAAGCCTTTGAAATTAACATGCTCAGTGCTTGTGGGAATGGAGGCAACAAGTTGTCAGCACTTGGCGGTACCATGCAGTGTGTGTTGTCTTTTTGTGGTTTGGCATGGAGGTGTGTCAGACCTTGTTGAAGATGATGGTAGGCACCACATAAGGTTTGGCACACATGGGTGGCACCACATCCGATATGTGCAGACTGCACTGTTGGAGTGTGTGTGGCATTTATTGGAGATGAGATGATGATCTTGGAGGTACTGCGAGCTTCTAAAGGTTGCTCCAATGTACTGCAAACCATGGAAGTGAAACCACAATCATCGCAAGCTGTGAGAACAGGCTTGGCGGTGTTTCTGGAATTGTTGTTTGGAGATCCTTTTGGATCATGAAGGGTTTGAGATGCCTTCACGAGTACCCACGACCATCTCATGCTTTCCTTCCAATTATTCTATATGTTCTTCTTCCATGGCTTCCTTGTGCTCTTCTTTGGATTTTTTGTTGTGCTTATCTGGATTTTTTTCCTTACGCTTTTCTTCAATTACTTCCTTGTGCTCTTCTTTAGACTTTTCTTTGTGCTCTTGAATTTAATAATAATGCTCTTCTTCAATTTCTTCCTCGTGCTCCTTTAGATTCTTCGTGTGCTTTTATTTGTTTCCTTGGATGTGTGTCATCCTGCAATGTTATATTCTTTTTATCGCACCATGGCTTCATAAAGTTCTTTGTAACATCAATATTAATAGTTCCCAAAGTCTTTAGCCAAGAATACCCAAGGGCAATAACCAAACCATCAATAGCTAAGCATAAAAATGAGAATGCAATATATAATCATCCATAGTGAGCTTCAAATATTCATAAACACGAGTCTTCTCACCATTTACTTTTGTCTCCTCAATTTTCCTTTCTTCAACCTGCAAACCCTTAACCAAATCAATGTTGTTGAAGTTATACTTGCTACTAGGGTTTATAGAGACAATAACCACCTTCTTTTGGATGCATCCATGAACCTGCAAGATTGCATCTTCATTAGTTGGAAACCAAGATCTTGGATTACTTTCTCTCTTTCCTTGACCCAAAGATAGGCTTTCCTTCTCCTTTACTGCAACAAGCTTATTAATGTTGTCTTGCATTGTGGAAATCACTTCATCATTGCTTTGCAATTCCCTTTTGAAGACTTCAATGCTTTCCTTCACTTTAAATATTTCTGCATCTTTGTTTTGCAAAGCCATTTTGTAGACATCATATCTCTTTTTCAATTTTGATATATTTACATCTTTGTTATTCTTCTCTATTCTCAATGCTTTCCCCATAACATGCTTAACTGTACAAGTATCTTGCACTAGAGGATCATGCGTAACATTCTCCTTGAACCCATTGATGTAGATTTGAGGTCTCCCTTAGGCTATCAAATTTGTCCCAATGGCTAATCTCAAGTGCCTTGTATTTTATTCAGCTGCAGATCTTGTTTGCTTCAGATTTGTCAACTGGGTATGGTAATCTTCCATTCTGATTTTAAAGGACATATAGGAAAGAAAATCTAAAATTTACCTTGAAATTCTAAAATTTACCTCGGAAATCTAAAATTGACCTCCACATTGCAAAAAATGGCACTTGATTTGCTTACCTGGATCAGAAGACAAATATTTTCCTAGGGTTGCGCCATGAAAAAATGCCAAATCTACAGTTTAGTAGACCAATTTTAGATGACCATAACTTCCTCAATATGGCTTAACTGTACAAGTATCTTGTAATAGAGGATCATGCACATTTATACAAAGGATTACGAATGGGGAATATTGAAACTGTCCTACCCAGTTTTTTTTTGATAGGCATTTGATTTTAACCGAAGCTATGAACCGGTCTTGGATAAAATCGAGGGCCCAGATCTCCAAGTGATCATCTATCACATGTACCAGATATACCAACAACAACCATAACTGGCCTGAGAATACCCACAATGACCACAATCGGCCCATGAATACCAACAATGGCCATAACTGACCCAAAAATACCAACGAATGGCCACAATTGGCCCAAGAATACCAACAAACGGCCACAACCAGCCCAAGAATACCAATGAACGGCCACAACCGGCCCAAGAATACCAATGATGGCCAAAACCGACCCAAGAATACCAATAATGACCACATCCGGCCTCAGATATCATAGTGAGATTTGAACCTGGATAGGGCTTGTAATAACTAAGTTACTTTACCAACTCACTTACATCTCATTGATTCCTATCCAACAATATTGCTGCTGTGTTTTTTGCGTCTTTTATTGTGGCCGGAACAATGTGATATGGTTCTGCAACCACTCCGATTGAGTTATTCAGTCCCACTCGTTACCAGTGGGATCATGGATACTTCCAACAAGAAATAGATTAATGGGTTTGTGAAGGTTTGGCCGAGAATCTAAGTATAACCTTCTCACTCAACCAATTATGCAGTTTTGAAGTCTGCCATAGGCTGTCAAATTTGTCCTACTGGCTAATCTCAAGTGCTGTGCATCATATTCAGCTATAGATCTTGTTTGCTTCAGATTCGTCAACTGGGTATGGTAATCATCAATTCTGAATATAAAGGACATGTAGGAAAGAAGATCTAATTTTTTCTTTGACATTACAAAAAATGACACTTGATTTGCTTACGTGGATCAAAAGATATGAATGTTTTTCAAGGGTTACTCGAAAACAAATTAATCACCCAAAAATTCCAAACAAGTTTTTTTTTGAGGATTTCTTACTAACAAGCATTAGATACACAAGTAGTAGGGTAAAATTAAGAATGCTTAAAGAGATAACTAGGGTTCATACAACATTTCTATCAGAGGAAATAAAATCCAAGCAGCTGAAAGGTTTCAAGTAAGCATCTGATTCCAATCATTACAAGAAGGTAAACTTCTATATTGAATGCAACTTTTGTCATTGCCTTCTCAAATTGTCACGACACATGATAATGCAAGACTTAATACTGAACCTGAATATTTAAATACCATAAACTTCATAGGGTATAACCAGAGGTCAGTTTAGAACTCAAGAACAGTAGTATTAGTCCTCATTGGAAAACCTTAAGTTTTTCCTTGTGGACATGCTCCCTTATTTTTCTTACAAGGTAAGTGCTCAATTAAACTGAGTTCCTCCTTGGTAATGTTGAAATGGTTCCTAACAGCCCATAAGCATAAGTTCCTTGCTATTTCCTTTTCACTTTTACAAATAGAACAAAATTCATAGACACATTCTGTCCAGACAAGCATTCCTACCAAAGGACAATTCTGTGATCAGAACTGAGAATTAATAAGATTATTACATAGTACTATGTTGCACTGTCTAATTGTCCAAAAAGGTACTCCAGGGCATCCGTAGAACCCTTACACTTGTTCCAAGTATTGGAACATACAGATAGAGATTTAATCTAGGTCCCTTATAGTCCTATTCCTCTATTCTTGTTCCAAAAACTGAACTTATCTCAGATAGCCTGTTGCGAAAGGCCAAACCTCTCTTGGACATAAGGAGGGGAAATATTAAGCTTTATATTGCTTGCCAGACTTCCATTCAACTAACAAATTTTTGGTTGAATGTACCAGGAGTATTATTTGAACTCAAGGTTGGGAGACAGTTTAGACAAATGAACATTCCATCTATTCAACAATGTTTCCAAAGTTATCTCTTATCACCATCAAAACAGCCTTGCAACAGTAATAAATCCAACTACAGTATTTAGTGTTGTCATGCAATGGAATAAACAGCGTTAGTTTAAGACTATGATCCTTAACAGTCCATTGGAGCAGTTGTGTTACAACTATTCTCCCGAGTCTTGACTTGAGTAACTACTGCGTTGAAATCTTTTGAATTCACTTTTTATACTGCTGATTATGCCTCCCATCAACCTTTATTCAAGCAACACATACATAGAAGGAGAGGATAGTTGTGTCACAATTGTTACGTTAATTTCATTCACTAACATAGGCCTAGTTGGTATTCTTTTGGCAAAAGTCTCTACATGGTACAACTGAAGTTGTTTCTTATAGCTTTACCAGTGAATTTCAATTTTTCTTAAAGCAAATGTAGTTCCAGTCAATACCATATGACATCCCCAGTTACACAATCATTCTTTTAGATAGAATATCTATTTCAAACATAGTTCTGAGGGAAGCTTCTTATTACTGTTTGCTATCTGAGAATTTGCTACAGATTTCACAACTATAATGACTTTTTTACAAACTCTTAATCCAAGAAGTTTTGTACAAAGAGAAGTGAGGTAATCATCATTGGAAAACCCCTGGTTTTCCAATGATGACCCTCTCTTTTAATTTACATTTTTCCAACTGAGACATGCATGCAGTTGATATAGGTCTGTAAAATATTAAATAACTGATAGTCATGAAGCATCAGCTCCATGTGAGGTGATGATTTACATGGTTTACAATCTATGTATTGGCAACGAGATTTACAAAGTACACTTAGCCACTGAAAATTCTCCTTATAGAAAAGAAGATAGTAACAATATACAATTAAGATTTCCATTCATTACAATCCTCCTTTAAGGGAAGGTGTTTTCTTATCTGAAGGATGGATTTCATAATGCTTGCAAACTCTAACATTGCAGTTCTTAAACACAGATAATTTAACTCTGGTCTCAGAATTTCCAGAATTGTGGCATTCATTACATTCTTGGCATTCATTACATTTTTATGAGTGGATGACAGCTTTCGATATAAGTGAGAGCCTAAATACTCTTATCAATACACTGTGCAATAAAACAAGAATCATTCCAGTCACTGATGATTATGAGCCTATCTAACATATATGCCCAAGCTTAAATCAGAACTCCATAACTTATATTTTCTTTTATCTTTTGAATCTTACCGTTGACATAGGCTAAAGATTTATAGCTTCAAGTAAACCTGCCAGAACAGAATCTGAGATTACATTAGGATGAAATGTCCGACGGGGGAGCTGGTAGAATTATTCTAGCTTTTTGGCAATCATTGTACAACCTTATCTCTCTAGGTATAGTTATCTCTCAGAATTTCCATATGTTTCACAATATAGAACCACTGCTTAACAGTACAAATTGAGCAATTAATGCATGTTCCAAGCTAGAGACCAATGAATCTCCATCACACAGAACAATAGCCTGAAGATCCTTGCAACAAATAAAAATCTAGAAGGTGACTGGTGGGGGATGGGCATGCTGAGCCCTCCATCGGCACCCCTAACCATCCCAACCACCAGTCCAAGTGTGCAAAGGTGTTTCTTAAAGAGTACTTATTCCATGGAAGAGAGAGAGATAGGAAATCCAAGTAGGACCTCAGTAACTCCTATTACTCAAGCAATCATGCACTCAATGCTAAAACCACAGATCTTACATCTTCAAATGAGAACCAATGTTTACTACAGTCAAGAAACAAAGAGCCTGCTGATAGCAGCAACATAATCAGTTCAAAGCTTGAGCAATATATCAATTGACTCAAACAGGTAAATGCTTTACTTTTTTCATTCCACATTGTTAAAAGACCCTAAGAGACTGCTTATAATGCAACGTATCAACCACTCATGTGAATCCATCCTTGGGCATATCTTGTAGACCAACCACGTCAATGACAAGTTACAGGTTTATGCCATCTAAGGGTCTTGTTTGAAAAGCTTTCTTAGCTTCAGCTAACCATCAGCTTGTAATCAAAGCTACACTTTTCTAGGCTTAAGATTCTAGAGTGAATATTACATGATGGCAATAACAGCATGCCAACAATTGTGAATCCAAAGTCTTCTAAGTTTAGCAGACAGTCAATGCCATAAGGGTGTACTATCCCTAAAATCAAAACACTAGCAACTTCTACTTTTTTGTTTTTACACAAAACCAGTGGCTCTAACAACCACCTAACAACAACTATTCATAGTAATGAAGCGAGAAACATATATTGTTCGTATCATGGAATCAATAAGAGAGTTTCCACATGTCCGTACATACATAAATTGAAGTACACCACTCAGTAAAATACAGCAGAGGGGAAATGAAGACTATGGACAGTTGTTACCTCCTATTCACTCTGCCTTTTGAGACTTTCTGATTTTCTCCTATTGCTCAAAACCCTTACTGCACTTTCCTTCACTTGCCTTTTCCTTGTAATATTCCTTCACTGTTTGTGTCCTCCTTTCCCAACACATGCACACGCACACGCACACACACACAAATGCCAGCAAAACTCAAACCACAACCTCCCTGTCAACGGGTTAATATCTTACCAGCTTATATAAACTAAAAATACAAATACAGATGGCTGATTTAAATCAACCCATGTTGAAATTCCTTGGCAGTGCACACGTGCACACACACACACACACACACCCCTAAATTATCATATCTCCTCCGATAAAAAAGAGAGGGACACCATAAAGAGTAACAGCCATTGACCACCCTGCCCTCCCCTCCTCCTGCCCCCTTCCTCCCTCCAACCTCTCCCCACACCCACCCATCCCCAAATTATCATATCTCCTTCGATAAAAAAGAGAGGGACAGCAGAAAGAGTAATGACCATTGACCACACTCCCCCCTTCCACCGCCCCACTCCCCCCCCCTAAATTATCATATCACACACACCCACACCCACACCTATGGCAGCCACCCCCCCCACCCAAAAAAGAAAAATAAAATAAAATAAAATTATCATATCTCCTTAGAGAAAAAGAGAGGGATGCCATAAAGAGTAATGGCCATTGACCCCCGCCCCTGCCCCTGCCTCTGCCCACTCATCCCTAAATTATCATATCTTCTTCGATAAAAAGAGAGGGATGCCATAAAGAGTAATGGCCATATTGACGTCTATCAGTCAAAAATGCCTCGTGGCATGCCAATCACTAAACTATCATGGTGTTTGACTAAAAGGACTACAATATGTCATGCATTGATCGGCATCTTCTATTCCCATCCCCTGCCATCATTGCCTGAAAAAACCCTAACCTTCTTTCATTTCTTTTCTTTCTGACCACAGTCCTGCCTGTGGTTTTGTATAACCCAGGTTATCTTTTCATAACCCTAAAATCAAATCCAAACAATTAACCTAGAGATTAAGTGCTTATTTAATATTATAATCCCTTTGGTGTTAAAGTTATGCCACCCTAAGGAGATAGATGACCTCAAGGTTTACATATGCCACTATAGAGAGATAGGTGACCTCAAAGTTTTTATGACATAGGCCCTCATGGTGTTTAACGTTTACCTCTGTCAACGTTAGATCCTTAATTACAACCAGATTAGAAAGGTCGTAGTTTGATGAGTCCAGGTGGTCTATTTGCCAGCATGACCCCATTATTGTTCATTCTAGCTCTATCAGCTGAGTTTATGATATGAAATTGCTGAAGGCTATCACATTGTAAACTAGTCCATATCAAACGTTTCCACCAAGCCAGTGGATATCAAAATTAATTTAAAGTTACAAGTAATCTCACAAGTCAAAGAAAGTCAAATCCAACAAACACCGATAAGCATGCACACATAGAGTAAAGGGATCTACTATGGACCTATCAAGAATGTCCTATTTATCTATCTTCTTGTGTACACTTACTCTTTAGGGAATACCTTTCCATACCTAGGCCTAGCTGGTCAATGATGATCCTGGTCTTCTGTGGTACCTGCAACCAACACAAGGACATCGGTAGCACCTGTAGAAATCTGATGTAATAATGATAACATTGATTGGTAAAAGTAACTACCAACTAGATAACATGAAATCAACAACTGCATAACTATACCCATCAAAATATATACGAATTGAAATAATCCATTAATGAAATATAATAATATATCACATATCCATATAATATCAAAACATGAAACTGAACAATGTCATAGAGCCATACAAGTCTCTGTATTACAATTCGTTCTTCAAGCACTATTTTAACAGAAAAGCAAAAGGCTAAAACATGGGAATATTACAAAAATGCGAGATTTGCAGTTCCGTTGGTCAACTTTAGATGGCCATAACATCCTCAATGTTAAGAGATTTGATATTTTCACAGTCCATGTGATTGATCAGCAGATTTCTGGGTGAAACTGGGTGCCTATTTTTGATTAAAAATATGCACAGAGTTTCACCCAGAAATCTGCTGATCAATCTTCAAAATTGTTTTAAATTCTTAATGTGAACACTTTTCGTAAAACTCTCAAAATTTTTTTTAAGATGGTGCAGGATTCATCGTAATCAGAAAATATGGCAGGGAGAATGAAGTGTCTGAAGTTGACTGTTTTTCTCCTAGTTCGTCGCCAAAAAAAAAATCCAGAAATCAGATTCGTAGGGTCAATTTTTCTTGACCACATCTCCCTCAATATTGCTTTGAATCTTTAACATGACAACTTTCTGGAAAGCTCTCAAAAAGATCTTTCCAACAGTGATGGATTCGTCTCGATAGGCTTATCCAACTGTGAAAATGAGATACTTGAAGTTGATTGCTGTTTCCTTGAAAACAAATCTGCAATATTTCACATTCTACCTAGAAAAATATTCTCCCAATTTTCCCCAAATTCCTGCTTTGATACCACTTGTTAAGATACAAATATCCATAATACAAAAATAATGTAGAATATAACATAAATCATATGCACAAGAGATGTCTCGTGAGCCATTTTGTCCTAATATTTAATATATTTAGGAATAAAAATAAAAATACCCTTGCGGTAGGGAAACACCATACAATATTCCTGATGGAAGGAATCACTCTGCAAGATCTCCCAATATGAGGATGCCACTTTGAGGGGGACAACCTCCAATATGCAACTCCACTCCTAGCACCGAAATAATCTTTCTTGCTTTCTTCCAAATGAATGATATGACTCCCTATTTATAATATTTAATCTAATAAAACTAGGGTAGGGTAAACCCTTTACCCACACATTATCCAATCAAGTGACCCTTCTGTCTCAATACAATGAACCATTAGTTTTGGGTGCCACATGTTGGCATCTCCATAACCTACATGCCACAATACAATAGGCCTAGGTAGATAACATGCCACCCCCTCACTACATAACATTAATTCTAACCTATACATTTCAAATACATGACAAGCATGACTCAACAATCATGATGGATATTCACCTATCTTGGATATGTAATATTCTGTTATGCTACAAGTACAAGTTTTTCCGCAATTAGAGCTAAGAAAACGTGGGCCTGACCATCCCCATATTACTATAAATTGAAGTTTGATGGTATTGCAAGGAACAACCTAGGGCAAGCAAGGATAGGTGGATTTTGGGACCCAAATGGTAAGCCTTTCTTGTGTTACCACCAAAGCCTTGGGATTTAGACCACCAATTATGCTGAGCTTCTAGCAATGTACAAGAGCATTCGGTTAGCCTATAAATAAAGGTAACTCATCTCTATATTGAAGAGGACTCCAGAGTTATCCTAAATCTCATCAAAAAATCTAGGTATGAGTGAACTTCTTAGAGGACATGTAACAATCACTTGGGAATTGAAAAAACTAGAAAATGGAACCAACAATTGCCCAAATAATTGATTACAATTCAAGAAAATGCAAATTCATTGTGAAAAATGCCATCACAACACTATGATTGACTTTCTAGCTCACAAGGTGGCAGCTCATGATAGGAAAGGTGAGCTCTTTGTTTACAAAGGTCCCACAGAGCTCCCAACTCAGCCCATAACAATGGTGGACTTAGAGAAACCCACCACCACAGAAGATGTCAACCGTGATAACTACACTTCTAAAGTTGTAATTGAACACATCCATGCAAAGTTAAGTCAACAATATGGAAATGGCAAGGGGCAAAAAGGTAAAAGTCATTCCTATGCTTCACACACAGTGACACAACCATGTCCACAACTATCACCCACCAAATTTTGCCCCGCCTAACCCTATCACTATTCGTTGCTATTTGGAAACACCTCTTTTTGACTTATCCCTATACCCATTTCACCCCATCAACACTTTACCTTTAGCAATTAAAAAAAACATTTAATAACACATAAAGTCCCTAGGGAACAACACTTTTTCCCTCTCACTTTATTCCATAGCTACAAAAATCACGAGAAATTGTAGGAAAATCTCCACACAAAAGTTTTTGCGCTGGGTGAATAACTTGGCTAGTTTTTGGAGAGTACTCATGAGTCCATCCAAAAAACTTGCGAGTCGACAATTTTTTTTCAATTATTTTAAATATTTTTTGGCCTAAAACTAATATAAAATATACCTATGCATTCTTAATTTTTTTTTAAAAAAAATTTTATGTTTTTTTTGATAGGTGATTGAGGGTTGGTTGGTTCATCACTTGTTTTATTAACACGAAAAAGACAGGGTTACAAGAAATCGAGAGTCCCTCAAACATGAATAGATCCGAAAAGGTCAAAATCTAGTATAAGAGATCAAAATAACCAAAAAGATGACTGAGGCTGAAGATCAAAACTGAAACAAAAATAACCAAACAGGGTTCAATCCATTGAAAGAAAGCCTAAGTCTTTTTGCCAACTTCCCCTTGGGGGCTGCCTTTACATTTCAATCTTCTTGACTACAGGACTCGAGGGGGAGGTTCAGAGGATATTCGGCCTTTCATCTTTTTCTTAACTATCGTCCATTCCTCAGATAAAATTACAGACACATTACTCAGAATCCCTTCTACTAGGACAAGATTTTCAGCTACAACGCCCTTGTCCTTATCAACATGTGAATCTGGATCCAACAAAGTGGGAGTAACGCGAATGATTTCATTTGGTTTGCCACACCATTTTTGGTTTGAAATAAATGTGAGATGCAATGGGAGTGCATCCTTCCACAAAGATGCTGCAGACTTGTGCTTGGTGATAGAACAATCTGTCGCTAAATGTTGGATTTCAAAGCATTTCCAACATCTAAATGGGATGCCTTCATAATCCAGCGACTGTGTCCAACAACAATCTCTAATTTTTAAATTAAAATTGGCTAGGAGGTTCTGTGAGATATCCATCATCACCAAGATTCAGGCATAGGTGGTGTGAAGAAAACCAGTGGTTGAAGCATCAATCGTCAACAGCTTGCCCAGGGTGCTCCCAATACTCGTGAGGCAAGACGCTGACCAAAATTGTAGAGGTAAGTGAGGTAGACGAATCCACACAAGGCTATTGGTTATGGTTTCCACTAGGGGGTTGAAATCTGTAAACTAGTGTTTAAGAATGAGAAGGTGATTGTTTTAGCACAAAGTTTTGTCTTGTGGAACTTTGGCTTGGACATTCAAACCATCGAAGACAACAATGAAGAAACCTTTCGCACATGGGTAAATCTCCATGTTATCTTCCATGAGCGGTTGCTAATTTATTGAAACCCAGTCATGTAGGGCCGAAAGGTTGGGCCATTGTCTGTCGAGTTTGCAAATAAGCCCCCATGAGGAGAACCAATCCTCATTCCTGAGGACTTCCTTAGTCTCCTCCAAACCAAACTCAATAGAAGGATTACTATCTGTTGCTTGGAGGGGAGGCTCTATTTTGTCCTTAGAAGAGATTTGAGCAACAACTTCCACAATAAATTTTCCTGAGGCAATGCTAATTCATTCCTTATTGTCCACAGCCACCGCTGCCTTGTCTTTTATCTTTTGCCACCTACTCAAATGCCTGCCTCTCCTCTTGGATTGCAACCCTGTCCTCTTGAGGGCCACGAATGGCCAAAACCTTTTTTGCAAGCTGCAGGGCCTCCTCATCCAAAAGATTTCACTTGCAAGTACCTGGCAATGAATGGCGTTCATTGTGCAGAGGCTCCGAAGGGATCAGGGCAGAGTGTAAGGACCCTTCCAAATTTTTTCTGAGATATTTGAAGAATTCCAACTTGATATTAATTCAAATATACTCAAATCTAACATACACTAACATGCATGGCACATGCACTAACAATATGAAATGCAATGCAATGCTATATGATTGGAGGTTAACCATCCAATCGAACAATAATGAAATTTAATGAAGATCACAGCTGAAATCTTTATTATCAAACTGAAATAGATACAATTGCTGCAATAAGGTATTTTAGATGATAATAGTATTTGAAATAGTTTGAGTACTCACAAGATGCACTGTAAATGTGAACCCAAAGGCACTGATGCTGCTCTGCACACTGCCAAAGATAGAATGCAATCTGAAACCACTCTGAAACACTGCAAACCTCACTGAAACCCACAAGTGAAGCCAAAACAACAATACCCAGAAACGCCAAACTGCATAACTGCTTCTATCACATCAAACCCACTGAAGAAGCATGCTAAACTTCTACCAAACACTCCCAAATAGAAAGGAACAGCCAACTACAAAACTCTGAAGGTGTAGAACAACATCATAGACCTAAGCACCTCATTTCCGTGAAGTTTCTGCTCTCTAGAATAAGCCCTTATTTCCCTCCAAATTTCCCACGTCTCATTGCTAGGGTTTATTTTGCTCTTTTCAAATCTTCAACGCAACTCTTTGAAAAAATATTACCTAGCAATTGTAATGATAGGAAAATGCTTCCTAATACTATGCGCCACTAATAGATTTTATTTCACTCTCAAAATGAATCGAACCAATCCCCGAATATCCATGCCATGCCTGGATGCATTGCGAACAACAAAGGGAAATGATGCTGCAAGTAATATATTCTCAATATGCCTCTCAAAGAGTCAATCCACACAAAATTAAGCTTTGCTTGAATGCAATGATAAATCCCTGCACAACCATTAAATCTCCAATGAAGCACAAATGTGATCTCCGTATGAAATCACCACAACAACCAACCAGGGAGGATCTTTCACCACTGAAACTAGTCTTCTCCAAGAGGGTTTTCGTCCTCATGAAGGTTTGAAAGAACTCAGGTTTATTCCAACAACATAACAATATCAAATTCATCAACAACCATAACAATGAGCCCTCAAACCCTTTTTATAACTTTTCTGGAGAGAAATATACAATTTTAATATATAATAATTTACTTTATTTCCCTCACAAAGACCTTTTTGAAATAACAATATTATTTCATGTGCAAAGGTCCCTTTTTCCAAGCATCCATCATTTAAAACATTTAATTACCTTTCCAATGACCTATTACACTTAGTTGCTTTTAAAATTTTTTCATAAAATTGAGCAACTTTAGTGAAATAATTAAATAATTACTCATTAACTCCCCTGAGTTGCAGAAACCACTGAAACAGTATTGGCATACTGGAATGATACTGATGATGAGAAGTGATAATCGGAGCTAATCGAGTGACTTACTAAAGATAGACACTCTCTCCAAGAAGTTTGGAGAAAACCCCAAAAGTGAGAAAACACTTGTGAAAGTGTCATGTTGATCCTTACTGCCAACTGCGCTCATTGACATAAACCAAAGTCACCGCTTACCAACCTTGAGCACTCCAAGAAGTTTGGAGTTCTCCCCAACTCACCAAGAAGCGTATGAGAAAACTCAGAAACGGGGCAAAATCTCACAAAGCAATATTGCTAAAAATGGGGACATTATAGTCATCCCTCCCCATAATTGCTTGCCCTCAAGCAATCACCAGTTTTAACCAACAATTCAACTCTAAATAATTAGTGTGGCTCCTGGATCCCAAATCAATCTAGGAGGTTTGTAAATTTTCTTGTTTGCTACACTATGATGCCTTAAACCTGTAAATGGAACCTCCTGCAAATGTCTAACCAAATTTGCAGCAATCTTCTGCAAGCACGCGGCAAATTCCCCTGACATGAGCTTTGCACTTCCCTGTCTCCGTTGCACCACTCTGATAAATACTGACAAACTAATAAAAATATTTTTTGTTTTCACCTCTAGAGCCTTTGACTGATGGCCATGACCATGTGGAAATTTGCTACCCTGTATTTGTTCCAAATATTAACCTCCAACATCCTCAACAAATTCATCTCCCTTGTCATGCAAATATGAATTTGTTTTCTTACCCATGGTTATGATGGAATATTTGGAGCTAATAGCTTCCATTCTTTTAGCTGTAATCTGATGAGTTGGAGGGTGAGGAATGCCTTTCAATGTTACCTCTTTCCCTTCGTGCTAAAAACTTAACTCCATGGTCTGATAGTTTTGAGAAATTTCACCCAATGAATATAACCATTGAACTTCAAGCACTATCCTAGTCCCACCTAAATCGATAAAATAAAAATCATCACAAATTGTGTGCTCACCAATGAGGATGCTGAGATTACTGATCTTCCTCTTACAAGGGATGGTAAACCCATCATCCATCACCACATCAAAGCCTTCAAATTCTTCTGCATGCAGATCCCTTTTTACCACTAAGCCCTTATCAATGTAATTGTGAGTAGCACCACCATCAAGAAGTACTATTGACTGTGCGCCCACACAAAACTCCTTGGAACCTGAAGGGATTATACCTTGGTGCGCTATAAAGAGAAGCAAGTAGTAAGGATCCTTCCAAGAGACCTAAAATAATTTCTCAAATTTCTGTTTTCTAAAGTGTAGACATTCCGTCAAACACTTTGCATCTTACCATTCTCAGTGATAGGTTTCAATATATTGATTCGAAATAATTTGTGTGCAGTTTAGTATTAAAATTCAATCAATATTACATAATCAGAACATAGGAACAGCAAGAGGCATTTTGTCAAATTGTTTGCAGTTCAAGACTAAGAATATTGATTTATTTTAATATCAAGGTCGCTGTTTACAATCAGAATTTGCAGGTCTGGAAACTTCCAGCAAAAAAACTTAATATACATACCAAGAATAAAGGTAAGGCAGATTACAAGCATCCCACGTGGTTGATTAGTTGTAATGTGTCTTCCATTGATATTGGCACCTTGAAATCTCACCAAAGCATGTCCACGACTCACACCAAACCCCTATAAGCTGCTATGACTTCTCACAATCTTCACCAAGGCCCATGTAGACTCCAAAGATGGCTCGATCTCAACTTAAGAAGTGGCTGGGATAGAAGTGAGAGTTGCAACTATACCAAGGTTGCGATGTGATCTTTAGGAGACTACAACTATCGCGATGAGGTGAGCCATAGTGCAGATATCCACCATAATACCTTGAGCCCGTAGGGTCTTCAACAAAGGAGGCATCTATACAAAGGATGCTACGCCTAGAAGCCACGGAACCCCAATACTTACGCCAAAATAAACTCCCCTAGGACGTGAGGAAAACTATGAGGAAAGCCTATTCAATCCTCTTCAAGGCTTCTCCATATGTTGTCATCACTCGTTCGGCACTTGTGTGAACCCTGTATGATTCCACCTGCAAATCGGCTAGGGTAGATATCTCACTACCGAAACCGATACCCTTAGGGATTTCGTCCTAGGGTTTGCTAAAGCTCAAAGCTCAAATTCCACAATAGAGTATAATAAACAAGCATGCCCAAAATGAGCTTTCAAACCTCCTTTTATAATTTCCCATAGAACTTTCCCGAAGTTTTTTTTTTTTTTTTAAAAATTTCTCGCTCAAAATATATCATTTAATGCACTTTTATAAAGTGACTTGATAATATTTCTCTTTCAAAACATTTAAGCCACTTTATTAAATTAATTAAAATAAAGTCATTCGAAAATTTACTTAATTGGATAAATTTATTTAATTAATTAATTTATTCCCTATCAAGACTGAAATTAGCCTATGGGAATTAACTAGGCTAAATGGGTCATTTACGGCTACTCCCCGAAAGGGGACATTATAGTCCTCCCTTCCCGAGATTGCTTGTCCTCAAGCAATTGCTAGTCTTAACCAACAGTTCAACTCTTAATAATCAATGTGGCTCCTAGATCCCAAATCTGTCTAGGAGGTTTGTAAATTTTCTTGTTTGCTACACTATGATGCCTTTCATCTGTAAATAGAAACTCCTGCAAATGTCTAACCAAAATTGCAGCACTCTTCTGCAAGCATGTGGCAAATTCCCTTGACATGAGCTTTGCTCTTCCCTATTTCCGCTGCACCACTCTGATAAATACTGACAAACTAATAAAAATATTTTTTGTTTTCACCTCCAGAGCCTCAAACTGAGGGCCATAACCATGTGGAAATCTGCTATCCTGTATTTGTTCCAAAGATAAACCTCCAACATCCTCAATAAATTCATCTCCCCTGTCATGCTAATATGAATTTGTTTGCTTACCCACGGTTATGATGAAATATTTGGAGCTAATATATTCCATTATTTTAGCTGTAATTTGATGAGTTAGAGGGTGATGAATGCCCTTCAATTTTACCTCCTTCCCTTTGTGCTGAAAACTTAACTCCATGGTCTGATAGTTTTGAGAAATTTCACCCAGCTAATAGATTCCATTATTTTAGCTATAATTTGATGAGGTAGAGGGTGATGATAGCCGTTCAATGTTACCTCCTTCCCTTTGTGCTGAAAACTTAACTCCATGGTTTAATAGTTTTGAGAAATTTTACCCAGTGAATATAACCATTGAACTCCAAGCACTATGTCAATCGCACCTAAATCGATAACATAAACATCATCACAAATTGTGTGCTCACCAATGAGGATGCTGAGATTACTAATCTTCTTCTTACAAGGGATGGTAAACCCATCAACTGCCACCACATCAAAGCCTTCAAACTCTTCTGTGTGTAGATCCCTTTTTACCGCTAAGTCCTCATTAATGTAATTGTGAGTAGCACCACCATCAAGAAGTATTATGACTTTGCGCCCACACAAAACTTCTTGGAACCTGAAGGGATTATACCTTGGTGTGCCAGAAAGAGAGGCAAGTGTACCTTCCTTGGTACCCTTGTCCATGAAATCCAATTGTTGATCTTTGATCCTTTCCCAAATCTGCTGGATCTATAGTCTCTTCCTCATTAGAAATCACCTCAACATAATGTATCTTCCCCCTTCCAAGGTATCTATGTCCTAGAGTCCACGGTTCCCTGCATTGGAAATACAATTTCTTCCTTCTAAGTTCTTCCCTGGATTCATATTCTTTGTTTGTTTTGGATGGTAAGCTCCTCTGAGGCTGAATTTGAGATTCTTCTTTTTGAAAGGGCTTCTTTTGCTGTCTTGCATGTGAATCCTCTGAATTGTATTTACTCTTAGGGTAGAAAAATCCATGTTACGTGCTCTTCTTATTGCATCCTGTAGAGTAGGTGTGTCAAATGCCTTAACCCAACCACATAGTGGCTCTGTTAATCCTTCCATAAAAAGGACTATCAACCTCCTCTCTGAAATATCAGAAACCATAATTGACAGTCTTTGAAATTCTGAAAATAAGCATTTATTGTACCATGCTATTTCAAATGGCCTAGCTCTCTTAAGTGTATTTGTGGATATTTCTTATCAAACCTGTCAATCAATCTCTGCGTGAAATCCACAAAGGGATATTGTCATGTCCCAAGGTCACCAAACCATGGTACCACCACTCATGAGCCTTTCCATCCAAATAAAGTGTGGCATACTTAATAGCCTCAGTTTCTAACATGGGATTGAGCTGAAAGTATGTATCTAACTTCTGCACCCATGAACGTGTAGTGCATTGACTAGAACCATCAAAACTAGGATTAGTCAACTTGCCCACATTACACTGCAAACCTTGATTAAAACCGTGTCCCCTATCTTGTGGCCTATTTCTATACTTAACCTGGCAAAAATCAGCTAAGGGCATAGTTGCATGAAATTCATCCCCCAAGGTTTGGTACTCCCTTAAATAATTTGCCCAACCTTCACTACCTCCTTGATGTCCTGCTTGTTCTCTTGGTGGTGCTTCCAAGAATTCAGTTATTAAAGATCTAGGAGTAATTCAGCTGGCTGTCCTGGAGCTGTTAGCTAGATTATTAGCTTTACTCCCTTCTCCATGGTCGCCATTGTTTTCATTCTCATGGTCGCCATTGTTTTCATTCTCACCATTATTGACATTGTTCCCATGATCACCTTGAGTTTTGTTATTCATTGTTTGCATCATTTGGGTCATAAGCTGAACCAACTGCTATTGTCCTCTAGCCAAATCATTTAATATATCCATGGTACTAGGATTTGTTTGTTCATGTCTATCACCCATGTTCCCTACAACTCTCTCACCAAACAAATCTGCAATAGAAATTTCTTCTTCAATCTCTGGTTGTTCCAGGGGATTGTTTGGTCTCCATCTAAAATAATCTCTGTGAGACTCTCCCGGTTGCATAGGAATTTTCTGCTAACATAGATCTGCATAAATTCCCACTTTTCTATGCCAATATACATGCAAGTCCAGAATATTGACATGCAATATTCAAAATCGACATGCAATTGCTAACCACCAACATGCAAAGCTCAAAAACAACATGCAAGTGTGGATCACTGACATGCAAATAACCCAATAGGCTGGAAAGAAGTTCTGGGCTCTGATACCAATGTAAGGACGCCTCCAAAAGACCTCAAAAAGAATTTCTCAAATTTCTGATTTCTAAAGTGCAGGTATTCTATCAAACACTTTGCATCTTACCATTCTTAGTGATAGGTTTCAATATATTGATTGGAAATAATTTGTGTGTAGTTTGGTATTAAAAATCAATCAATATTGCATAATCAGAACATAGGAACAACAAGAGGCATTTTGTCAAATAGTTTGCAGTTCAAGACTAAAGAATATTGTTTTATTTTAATATCAAGCTCGCTGTTTTACAATCAGAATTTGCAGGTCTGGAAACTTCCAGAAAAAAAAACTCAATATACATACCAAGAATAATGGTAAGGCAGATTACAAGCAACCCCAAGTGGTTGATTAGTTGTAATGTGTCTTCCATTGATATTGGCACCTTGAACTCTCATCAAAGCTTGTTCAAGACTCACACCAAACCCTTGTCAGCGGCTATGACTTCTCACAATCTTCACCAAGGCCCGCGTAGACTCCAAAATGGCTCGATCTTAACTTAAGTAGTGGCTGGGATAGAAGTGAGAGTTGCGACTATACCAAGGTTATGACGTGACCTTTAGTAGACTACAACTATCACGATGAGGTGAGCCATAGTGCAGATATCCACCATAATACGCCATAGTGTAGATATCCACCATAATACCTTGAGCACTTAGGGTCTTCAACAAAGGAGGCATCTATACAAAGGATGCTACGCCTAGAAGCCACGAAACCCCAATACTTACGCCAAAATAAACTCCCCTAGGTAGTGAGGAAAACTATGAGGAAAGCCTATTCAATCCTCTTC
Source organism: Torreya grandis (assembly GCA_037957365.1). Lineage (NCBI taxonomy): Eukaryota > Viridiplantae > Streptophyta > Pinopsida > Cupressales > Taxaceae > Torreya > Torreya grandis. Next base: position 1,905,949 of record JARHVA010000394.1, on the reverse strand, counting down.
AAGGCTTCTCCATATGTTGTCATCACTCGTTCGGCACTTGTGTGAACCCTGTATGATTCCACCTACAAATCGGCTAGGGTAGATATCTCACTACCGAAACTGATACCCTTAGGGATTTCGTCCTAAGGTTTGCTAAAGCTCAAAGCTCAAATTCCACAATAGAGTATAATAAACAAGCATGCCCAAAATGAGCTTTCAAACCTCCTTTTATAATTTCCCATAGAACTTTCTTGAAGTTATTTTTTTCAATTTCTCGCTCAAAATATATCATTTAATGCACTTTTATAAAGTGACTTTATAATATTTCTCTTTTAAAACATTTAAGCCACTTTATTAAATTAATTGAAATAAAGTCATTTGGAAATTTACTTAATTGGATAACTTTATTTAATTAATTAATTTGCTCCCTATCAAGCCCGAAATTAGCCTACGGGAATTGAATAGGTTAAATGGGTCATTTCCGGCAACTCCCCAGAAGGGGACTTTACAATCCTTCCTTCCCGAGATTACTTGTCCTTAAACAATCGTTAGTCTTAACCAACAATTCAACTTTGAATAATCAATGTGGCTCCCGGATCCCAAATCAATCTAGGATGTTTGTAAATTTTCTTGTTTTTTACACTATGATGCCTTTCATCTTTACATAGAACCTCCTACAAATGTCTAACCAAAATTGCAGCAATCTTCTGCAAGCATGCAGCAAATTCCCCGGACATGAGCTTTGCTCTTCCTTGTTTTGACTGCATAACTCTGATAAACACTGACAAACTAATAAAAATATTTTTAGTTTTCGCCTCTAGAGCCTCTGACTGATGGCCATAACTATGTGGAAATATGCAATCCTGTATTTGTTCCAAAGATAAACCTCCAACATCCTCAACAAATTCATCTCCCCTGTCATGCAAATATGAATTTGTTTGCTTACCCACGGTTATGATGGAATATTTGGAGTTAATAGCTTCCATTCTTTTAGCTGTAATTTGGTGAGATAGATGGTGAGGAATGCCCTTCAATGTTATCTCCTTCCCTTCGTGCTGAAAATTTAACTCCATGGTTTGATAGTTTTGATAAATTTCATTTAGTGATTATAACCATTGAACTCTAAGCACTATGTCAGTCCCACCTAAACTGATAGCATAAAAATCATCACAAATTCTGTGCTCACCAATGAGGATGCTAAGATTACTGATCTTCTTCTTACAAGGGATGGCAAACCCATTAGCCACCACTACATCAAAGCCTTCAACTTCTTCTGCATTCAGATCCTTTTTTACCACTAAGTCCTCATCAATGTAATTGTGAGTGGCACCACCATCAAGAAGAAATATGACTCTGTACGCACTCAAAACTCCTTGGAACCTGAAGGGATTATACCTTGCTGCGTCGGAAAGAGGAGCAAGTGTACCTTCTTTGGTACCCGTATCCTTGAGATCCAATTGTTGATATTGATCCTTTCCCAAATCTGTTGGGTCTATAGTCTCTTCTCAGAAATCACCTCAACGTAATGTATCTTCCCCTTTCCCAGGCATCTATGCCCTAGAGTCCACGGTTCCCTGCATTGGAAACACAACTTCTTCTAAGTTCTTCCCTAGATTCATCTTCTTTGTTTTGGATGGTAAGCTCGTTTGAGGCTGAATTTGAGATTCTTCTTTTTGAAAGGGCTTCTTTTGTTGTCTTGCATGCGAATCCTCTTAACTGTATTTACCCTTGGGGGTAGAAAACTCCATGTTGCATGCTCTTCTTATTGCATCCCATAGAGTAGGTGAGTCAAATGCCTTAACCCAACCACATAGTGGCTTTGTCAATTCTTCCATAAAAGGGACTATAGACCTCTTCTTTGAAATATCAGGAACCATAACTGACAGTCTTTGAAATTATGAAATATAAACATCTACTGTACCATGTTGTTTCAAATGGGCTAGCTCCCAAAAGTGTGTATGTGGATATTTCTTATCAAACCTGTCAATCTCTGCGTGAAATCCGCATAAGAAGTGATCCTATCATGTCCCAAGGTCATCAAACCATGGTACCACTACTCATGAGCCTCCCCATCCAAATGAAGTGTGGTATACTTAATAGCCTTAGTTTCCAACATGAGATTGAGTTGAAAGTATGTATTTAACTTTTGCACCTGTCAATGTGCAGTGCATCGACTAGAACCATCAAAACTAAGAATAGACAACTTGCCCACCTTACGCTGCAAATCCTGATAAGAACCCCCCTATCTCGTGGCCTATTCCTATACTTAACCTGGCAAAAATCAGCTAAGGTCATAGTTGCATGAAATTCATCCCACAGGGTTTGATACTCCCTTAAATAATCCGCCCAACCTTCACCTCCTTGCTGTCCTGCTTGTTCTCTTGGTGGTGCTTCCAAGAATTCAGGTATTAAAGGTCTAGGAGTAATTCTATTGATTGTCTTGGAGCTGTTAGCTAAATAATTAGTGTTACTCCCTTCTCCATGGTTGCCATTGTTTTCATTTTCACCGTTATTGCCATTGTTGCCATTGTTCCCATGATCACCCTGAGTTCTGTTATTCATTGTTTGCATCATTTGGGTCATAAGTTGAACCAACTGCTCCTGTCCTCTAGCCAAATCATTTAATATATCCATTGTACTAGGATTCAGTTGTTCATGTCTATCACCCATGTTCCCGACAACTCTCTCATTGAACAAATCTACAATAGAAATTTCTTCTTCAATCTCTCGTTCTGGTGGATTGTTTGGTCTCTGTCTAAAATAATACCTGCGAAATCCTCTCGGCAACATAGGAAATTTTTGCTATCATAGACGCACACAAATTCCCACTTTTCTATACCAATTTACATGCAAGTCTAGAACACTGACATGCAATGCTTAAAATCGACATGCAAGTGTCGACCACTAACATGGAAAGCTTAAAACCAACTTGCAACTGCGGATCACTGACATACAAATCACCCAACACGATGGTAAGAAGTTCTGGGCTCTGATACCACTGTAAGGACCCTCCCAAGAGACCTCAAAAAGAATTTCTCAAATTTCTGATTTCTAAAGTGCAAACATTTTGTCAAACTCTTTGCATGTTACTATTCTCAGTGATAGGTTTCAATATATTGATTCAAAATAATTTGTGTGCAGTTTGGTATTAAAAATCAATAAATATTGCTTTAATCAAACCATAGGAACATCAAGAGGCATTTTGTCAAATAGTTTGCAGTTCAAGACTAAGAGAATATTGATTTATTTTAATAACAAGCTCGCTGTTTACAATCAGAATTTGCAGGTCTGGAAACTTCCAGAAAAAAAATACCAAGAATAAAGGAAGGCAGATTACAAGCATCCCAAATGGTTGATTAGCTGTAATTTGTTTTCCATTGATATTGGCGCCTTGAAATCTCACCAAAGTTTGTCCAGGACTCACACCAAACCCCTGTAAGCTGCTGCGACTTCTCACAATCTTCACCAAGGGCCATGTAGACTCCAAAGATGGTTCGATCTCAACTTAAGTAGTGGTTGGGATAGAAGTGAGAGTTGTGACTATACCAAGGTTGTGACGTGATCTTTAGGAGACTATAGCTATCACGATGAGGTGAGCCATAGTGCAGATATCCACCATAATACCCTGAGCCCTTAGGATCTTCAACAAAGGAGGCATCTATATGAAGGATGCTGCGCCTAGCAGCCAAGAAACCCCAATACTTACGCCAAAATAAACTCTCCAAGTACGTGAGGAAAACTGTGAGGAAAGCCTATTCAATCCTCTTCAAGGCTTCTCCATATGTTGTCATCACTCGTTCGGCACTTGTGTGAAACCTGTATGATTCCACCTGCAAATCGGCTAGGGTAGATGCCTCACTACCGAAGTCGATACCCTTAGGAATTTTGCCCTGAGGTTTGCTCAAGGTCAAAGCTCAAATTCCACAATAGAGTATAATAAACAAGCATGTCCAAAATGAGCTTTCAAACCTCCTTTTATAATTTCCCATAGAACTTTCCCGAAGTTACTTTTTTTAATTTTTTGCTCAAAATCTATCATTTAATGCACTTTTATAAAGTGACTTTATAATATTTCTCTTTTAAAACATTTAAGCCACTTTATTAAATTAATTAAAATAAAGTCATTCTGAAATTTACGTAATTGGATAACTTTATTTAATTAATTAATTTATTCCCTATCAAGCCTGAAATTAGCCTACAAGAATTAAATAGGCTAAATGGGTCATTTCCGGCTACTCCCCGAAAGGGGACATTACACAAGTGTACCTCCCTTGGTACCCTTATCCTTGAGATCCAATTGTTGATCTTGATCCTTTCCCAAATCTGCTGGATCTATAGTCTCTTCCTCGTCTGAAATCACCTCAACGTAATGTATCTCCCCTTTCCAAGGCATCTATGCCCTAGAGTCCATGGTTCCCTGCATTGGACACAACTTCTTCCTTCTAAGTTCTTCTCTGGATTCATCTTCTTTGTTTGTTTTGGATGGTGAGCTCCTCTGAGGCTGAATTTTAGATTCTTCTTTTTGAAAGGGCTTCTTTTGTTGTTTTGCATGCAAATCCTCTGAACTGTATTTACCCTTAGGGGTAGAAAACTCCATGTTACGTGCTCTTCTTATTGCATCTAGTAGAGTAGGTGGGCCAAATGCCTTAACCCAATCACGTAGTGGCTCTATCAATCCTTCCATAAAATCAACCTCCTCTCTGAAATATCAGGGACCATAACTGACAGCGTTTGAAATTCTAAAATATTAACATCTATTGTACCATGCTGTTTCAAATGGCCTAGCTCCCGAAAGTGTATCTCTGGATTTTTCTTATCAAATTTGTCAATCAATCTTTGCGTGAAATCTGCATAAGTGATATTGTCATGTCCCAAGGTCTCCAAACCATGGTACCACCACTCATGAGCCTCCCCATCCAAATGAAGTGTGGCATACTTAATGGCTTCTATATCTAACATGAGGTGAAGCTGAAAATATGTGTCTAATTTTTGCACCCACGAACATGCATTACACTTGTTGGAACCATCAAACTGGGAATGGACAGCTTGCCCACTCTATGCTACAACTCTTGGTTAGGTCCTTGTCCCCTATCTCCTCTGTGCCTATACCTGTACTTCACCTAGCAAAAATATGCTAAGGAGATGGCTGCATGGAATTCATCACCTAATGATTAGTATTCCCTCAATAGTCTGCAAAAAATTTACCATCTCCCTGCTGTCCTGCTTGTCCTCTTGGCTGTGCCTCTTTAAGAAATCAGGGATTAGAGGTCTAGGTGTTGTTCTACTAGCTGCCCTGAAGTTGTTGGCGGGGATATGAGTGTTACTTGCCTCCCCATGGTTGCCATTGTTTCCATTAGTGCCATTATTGTTTTGCATCATCTAAGTGATCAACTCAACCAATTGTTGTTGTCCTCTAGCCAAGTCATTTAAAATTTGCATAGTACTAAGATTTTGTTGATCATTCCTATCACCCATGTTCCCTACAACTCTCTCACCGAACAAATCTGCAATAGCAAGTTCTTCTTCAATCTCTTGTTGTTCCGATGGATTGTTTGGCCTCCGTCTAAAATAATACCTATGAGACCCTCCCGACTGCATAAGAAATTTCTGCAATCATAAACTTGAACAAATTCCCACTCGCTGGTAGGATACATGGATCTGTTATCACTGTAAGAACCCTTCCAAAAATTTTCTGAGATATCTAAAGAATTCCAACTTGATATTCATGCAAATATACTCAAATCTAACATACACAAGCCATGCACTAACAATATGAAATGCAAAGCTATATGATTGGCAGTTAACCATCCAATTGAACAATAATGAAATGTAATGAAGATCATAGCTGAAATCTTTATCATCAAATTGAAATAAATACAACTGCTGCAATAAGAGATTTCAGATGATAATATTATTTGAAATACTTTGAGTACCCACAAGATGCACTGTAAATCTGAACCTAGAGGCACTGAAGTTGCTTTGCACACTGCTGAAGACATAATGCAATTTGAAACCACTCTAAAACACTGCAAACCTCACTAAAACCCACAACTGAAGCCAAAACAACAATACTTAGAAACCCCAAACTGCACAACTGCTTCTATCACATCAAACCCACTGAAGAAGCATGCTAAACTTCTACCAAACACTCCCAAACAAAAAGGAACAACAAACTACAGAAGTCTGAAGGTGTAGAACAACATCATAGACCTAAGCGCCTCATTTCCATGAAGTTTCCGCTCTCCAAAATAAGCGCTTATTTCCCTCCAAATTTCTCACGTCTCATAGCTAGGGTTTATTTCGCTCTTTTCTAATCTTCAATGTAGTGTTGAGCACATGCTTATACTGAAAGGGGGGGTGAATCAATATGATCTTATCTTTTACTTAATGAAACTTAATATCCATAATCAAAGCATTCACATAAAAATGACAGTTTGACACCAGATTTACGTGAAAACCCTTTTGGAGAAAAACCACAAATGAATCGCTGCTTGGAACTACCATCCAAATTCAACCACAAATAAAATTATGCTAAGCAATTTGTAGGCACCGACTTACTAGAAACACCAATCCCCACTACTAAGCAATTTGTAGGCACCGACCTACGGAGACACCAATCCCCATTGCTAAGCACTTTGTAGTCACCAACAAACTGGAGACACCAATCTCTACTGCTAAGCACCAACTTAGCAAGAGACCCCCATCTCTTGGATCTGAGGCACCGACCTCCACTGAAACAATCTTCCACCTTACTATTGTTGCTCATCAATGAATGATGGCAAATTCAAACTCCTCTTCTTCTCCACAAAAATCCGCTTATGCTCGAATGATAAAAATAATTAATTTCATTCTTCAAATCTGCATGTGTTTGTATGATATATCTTTTTATTCTCCACACACTTGCTTCCTTCTCTTCTTCACATATCTCACACTCACTTTTTTTCATTTCTTTCTCAACCTTTATCTGCCTTTAATAGCCTTCAAAGGAGGTGTCCCATCCAAGAGGCACCTCTTCACCAAAAGATGTGGCCGTTGACATTTTCGTTGACATTTCTGTCGACATGTTCGTCGTCCGTTGACAATTCCATTGGCAATTTTGTTGATATCAATTACAATTCTTTTGACATCAATGACTATATTCCAACAATCTCCCTTTTTGTCATTGATGATAAATCTATAAAGAAACTCCCCTTTGCTTTAAATCTCTTCCTTTGCTTCCCCTTTCGTTAATTCTCCCCCTTTGACATCAATGGCAAAGGGATGTTCATTATACTTCCATCCACAAATAAATCATGGGAAACATCCATGTCATTTTTTTCAACATCATCACAATTGAATGATTGTCTTTCTACTCTTCCCTATCCTTTTGCATAAGGACTTTTCTCATTTGCTCTCTTTGATTTTGATCAAATCTGGGCTTTTGACATCATCTACATCCATTTGGATTATCTCTAGCTATGCAAGTGGTAACTCCTCTTTTCCACTTCCCTTTCTATCTGCATATCATGCTCCATATGCTCATTAACATTCCCAACTTGACCACTTGTTGGATCTGAGCTACCTTTTGCAATCTGTACTTGACACTGGCCCATTCCTGTTGTAAGATGTTCTGCACCCTGACTGATTTCATTTTGCTCTGTTCCTATTTCTCTGACTTGTTTCTAATAATAGTACCATCACTTGCATCATCACTCTCACAAAGAATATTCATTAGTTGATCTTCCTCTTTGTCTTCTGAATGCATATCACCAAAGAATCTACGGAACTGAAAGATAATCTAGTGATTAGCTCCCCCTGAATTGGTGCATTTTCTTATGAGCTTAGTGATACTTCTTGTGCATGAAATACAGTTTGCACAAGCATAGTTCTCTCATTTTCTTGCTCCAACTTCTTCCAAACTTTAATAGATTCTTCCTTTTGTTGGCCAAGGGTATCCACCTTGTTTGGTCTAGGAGGTTCCACAAAAATCACTTCTACAGAGGCGTAATGTATGTCCAAAGTTGTTGCACTTATAGCATTTGACATTTTAATCTACTAAAGGAGCAAATGGATTGTAGTTTCTATTTGAAGATCCATAAGAACTGTTATTGTTCCATACAAAGTCATTTCTTGTACGTGCCCTACAATCTCTAACTTTATGACCAAAATGATTACAAAAATAGCAATAACCATAAAATGAACTTTGGAACCTGGTCATATGTGCCTGCCTTAGAGGAAATGACCTTCTGGATGTATTTTTATCTTTGTTGTCTTCATGAAGAATTCTGGTTTTTTGAGGAATGTCACTTTCTTTCTTCTTGTTGATAAGACTTTTGATAGGGCTTTTCAGGGATTCAACACAACTCTTTGGTTTTTCTTCATTTGACTTCTTTGGTGCCTCATTGGAGTCTTCTTTATTCGCCATCTTATTTTCCTCATATCCAAGACCAGTCTTTATAAATGGCAACCTTTGTCCATTTATAATATCATCGAAAATCTCGGTACTCTTCTCAAACTTAAGACTCCTGTTTAACTTAATCGTCATTTTCTCTAGTTCCTCCCCCAAGGAAACAATTTTGGACTCTAGCCTCTCACAATTTTCTTCCTTTGTCTTCAATTGGATTCTCACCTCTTCTTCTATCCTTTTCGCTTCCTCTAGTTGAATTTTAAGGCTGATGATAGTCTTTTTTGATTCCTCAACACTTTGCGACATTCTTGTTTTTAAAACACAATCCTCTTCATATTTTTGAAGCTGTAATTTTTGTTTCATATTCTTTTTCTTAAGCTTCTTGATCACGTTTAAGGCATAAATGAGTTCTCCTTCAAGATCCACATCTCTTTCATTTTCATCATATTCTTCTACTTCTAAACCCATCTCTTCTTTTCCTTCACTCACAAAATTGTCTTCATTTGCCATGACATCACTCTTTGTTTCTATTGCCATGAACAAAGTTTCTTCTCTGTCACTGTCTGATATGCTCTCATCGCTCTCCTCAGCTGAGCTACTATCCTTTTTGGAATAGAGGCTTTATTGTGCTTACCAAACTTTTTCTTATATTCAATTTGTTTGAAGCTTTTATTGTATGGAGGTTTGATTTCCATCTTATTTCTTTCCTCGTTATGATTTTCGTCATCATCGATATCATCCTTATGTGGACATTTAGCAGCAAAGTACTCTATTTTACCACAATTGAAACACTTGAAAGGTAGCTTACCTTTGTATTTGCCGGATCCCTTTTTAAGCTTTCTGACAACCAGGGCCTCCTCATCTTCTTCATCGATGGTGCTATCGCTTTATTCAGGATCTTTATATTGCCCTTTCTTAGAAGCTTTGAAGGTTGCTTCCTTTTTAGATGATTTCTCCTTTTCGGTCCTCATTTCACATGGCGTGAGAATCCCATGCAATTCATCCATTGTTAGTGTATCTAGAACTCTCATTTTTTCGACGGCGGAGACTTTGGCATCAAATATTAAGGGGAGAGACCTTAATACTTTTTGCACAATCATTGTATCTTCAATCTTTTCTCCAAGACCTCTGATAGTGTTGACGATTTTATCCACACGAAGCAGATAGGCTGCAATGTTTTCTTCATCCTTCATTTTTAAACTTTCGAATTGTCTTTTATGTGTTCGAAGCTTGGCCTTCTTTACCTTATTATCACCTTTGTAAATGTTTTGTAGTTTGTCCCATATTTCCTTCATCGATTTATAATGCATCACCTTGACAAACTTTGATTTTGATAGACCACACAAGATTGCATTCATAGTTTTTGCATTGTTCTCATCGGGCTTCTTTCTTGCTTGTTCTGTTGGTGGAGATGATGGAGCAATATAACCATTTACTATTGCTTGCCAGATATCAAACCCTAAAGCCATAAAATAGGTTCTCATTCTTATACTCCAAAAAGCATAATTTGTTTTGTCAAACAATGAAGCCTTGTTTGTGGAGAAACCTTATTGTTCGGCCATGTGTACTCCCGAGATCTACCTTATAGCAGTTAGGTTATTTCTGAAGGAATTGCTTTGATACCAATTGTTAAGCGCACACTTATACTGAGAGGGGAGGTGAATTAGTTTAATCTTATCTTTTACTTAATAAAACTTAATATCCATAATCAAAGCATTCACATAAAAATGACACAGATTGACACCAAATTTACGTGGAAACCCTTTCGGAAAAAAATCACAAATGAATAGCTGCTTGGAACTACCGTCCAAATCTAGCCACAGTTAAAATTCTGCTAAGCAATTTGTAGGCACCAACCTATTAGAGACACCAATTGCCACTACTAAGCAATTTGTAGGCATTGATCTACTGGAGACATCAATCCCCACTGCTAAGCACTTTGTAGGCACCAACCTACTGGAGACACCAATCTCCATTGCGAAGCACCAACTTAGCAAGAGACACCCATCTCTTTGATCCGAGGCACCGACCTCTACTGAAACAATCTTCCACCTTACTATTGTTGCTTCATCAATGAATGATGGCAAATTCAATCTCTTCTTCTTCTCCAAAAAAATATGCTTATGTTTGAATGATAAAAAGAATTAATTTCATTCTTCAAATTTGTATGTGTTTGTATGATATATCTTTTTATTCTCCACACACTTGCTTCCTTCTCTTCTTCACATATCTCACACTTCCATTTTTTTCATGTCTTTCTCAACCTTCATCCGCCTTGTATAGCCTTGAAAGGCTCTTCACAAGGGAGGCGTCCCATCCAAGAGGCACTCTTCATCAAAAGATGTGACCGTTGACATTTCTGTCGTCCGTCGATAATTCCGTTGACATTTTCGTCGTCTGTTGACAATTTTGTCGATATTTTCGTTGACAATTCCGTTGGCAATTTTGTTGACATCAATTACAATTCCTTTGACATCGATGACAATATTCCAACACGTAGCTCTTTGATAAAATATCACTTGGCAATTGTAATGATAGGAAAATGCTTCCTAATAATAGGCGCCTCTAATAGATTTTCTTTCACTCTCAAAATGAATCGAATCAATCCCCAAATATCCATGCCATGTCTGGATGCATTGCAAACAACAAAGGGAAATGGTGCTACAAGTAATATATTCTCAATATGCCTCTCAAAGAATCAATCCACACAAAATTTAGCTTTGCTTGAATGCAATGATTAATCCCTGTGCAACCATTAAATCTCCAATGAAGCATAGATGTGATCTCTGTATGAAATCATCACAACAACTAGCTAGGGAGGATCTTTTGCCACCGAAACTAGTCTTCTTCAAGAGGGTTTTCGTCCTCAAGAAGGTTTGGAAGAACTCAGGGTCATTCTAGCAGCAAACAATATCAAATTCATCAACAACCACAACAATGAGCACCCAACCCCTTTCTAAAAATTTTCTGGAGAGAAATATTCAATTTATTTCCCTCACAAAGACTTTTTTGAAATAATAATAGTATTTCATGTGCAAAGGTCCCCTTTTCCAATCGTCCATCATTTAAAACATTTAATTACTTTTCCAACGAGCTATTACACTAAGTTGCTTTTAAAATTATTTCATAAAATTAAGCAACCTTTGTGAAATAATTAAATAATTACTCATTAACTCATCTGAGCTATGGAAACCACTGAAACAATATCAGAATCAAAATCTGACTATATTGGAATGATATTGATGATGAAGAATGATAATTGGAGCCAATCAGGTGGCTTACTAAAAGACACTCTCTCCAAGAAGTTTGGAGAACACCCCAAAAGTCAGAAAACACTTCTGAAAGTGTTACATTGATCCTTACTACCAACTGAGCTCGTTGACATAAACCAAAGTTACTGCTTACCAACCCTGAGCACTCCAACAAGTTTGGAGTTCTCCCCAACTTACCAAGAAGCTTTTACGGGAAAACTCGGAAACTGGACAAAAGTTCACAAATCAATATTGCTAAAAAAGGGGACATTACATAGAGGGAAAGCTAACCCTAGCTTTGGTAGGGTCCTGTAGAAGCACAAAACTCCAGCCTGACAATTTTTTATCATCCACACCTATTGATCCGCCAATAGAGAGCCCTATCTCCTCAGTAAGTGTCGTAGTCTGCTCAATTCTTAGACCCGGTAGGGTTGCATCCTCTGTTGCCAAAACCCTTTTCTCTTGTGCCCCCATGCTCCTACTGTCGCTACATTGGCCCCCCGCACCAGCTTTGTCTGCTCAAAATCTCCCTTCGACCTTTCTGCGTGAAAATCTGGGTTCAAAACCCTAAAATGCGAAGCAATGGTAGCGATGGGAGCCATCGATTATTCCAAACTTGGATTCACTTTCAGCCTCAATAATTTTTATGCTTTTTAATATTATTTTGGATGCTATTTAAGTTTATTTTATGAATTTATATATTTTTTAATTTTCTGAGTTTTTTCCTAAGTCGCAAGTCTGAGTCAAAATTTTTGGGCTGCCAAGTTTTTGAACTTTGCTTTATTCAATCTACACTTAATCTCCACCTTGTAATGAGTTCCATGACACCCAAGAGGACCTTAAGACTTCGAAGATTGTCTATAGATAGAAACAATAGCTTCACTAGATGCATATGTTATTGGACAAACGTGAAACCATTAAGATTCTATAGAATAAGAAGGTGGAGTAATGGGATGCAGCCCTACAATGCAAGTGCATAACTTAGAATGGGAAGAGCGGGCTTGTCTATTGGCATGGCTCCCAATCCCATCAGCATTGATGATGAGAAACAAGTGGTTGTGCCCCAGATCTCCTCTCCTATAGTCTCTCAGACATCGTCAGTTCTAGGCACTGCCCAGGGAATTTTCCATCCCCATTGACCTCCTATTATTGGAAATTCTGTATCTCCCACCCCTCCACCTGAAAATTCTACAAAGGTCTTCTCCATGTCAGATTTATCTGGCTTGCATCCATAATGCATTCATTCTTTACCTCCCACCACCATCAGAAATAACATCCTCCCACCCCCACCTTTTGCTTTCAACAGGCCCACCTTTCATTACTAGAACCAGGGTAACTTTTAACATGCGGTCCCCCATGCTACTTTGTCGAATACCTCCACCTTTGCTCTCCAGCATAGTCCTCACTTGAAGTTCAGGGAGGCACTGATACTCAAAGAAACACAAATGAGCCATCCAAAGGGTTCTTATCCCTGATAAGTGCTATCAATCCTGTTGCATCTAGCATACAGCAGCTCAGGGGAAACATTTGGGAGAAAGAGATCAAAATCCCCATGCAGGAAAATTGCATTGCTCATGTGAGTCATTGTGTCAAGAAGCAACACAAGTGTATTGAACAATTGGTAAAAAATAATCAGCTCCAACAACGCAGAATTGTGACTCTTGAAAAACTGGTCATAATTGGTCCTTCAAAGAAAAGGATGCCTGATTTTATTCATGAAGGAACCGAGGAATAACAGGTGAGAAAGAAACAAGCTACTGTGAGATAATGTTCGAGTGCAAACTTTCCTCAGAATGCCAAGTGGAAGGTTCCTATTTGCAGGCTTCAGCCCAATCCCAACTAATTTGCCAATGAGCTGATGGAAGAGGGTGACATGCAGCCTTCTACAGACAAAAGTCCATATGCAGGACAGCAGAAGGAGAGGAATATGAGCTTTGGTCACCCTATTCTGTAACAAAAACATTATGACCAGCTCTTTTCTTTTTTAACGGGTGCTTTGTGTTTTGGTCACTTTGCAAACTCTCTACTGCCCTGGATGCTCTTTTTTAACCTTTTGTTAGCTTAGCGGTATATATTTTGCAGTATGTTTATCTGTTACCTCTTTGGTTATTTGTTTTATTGCTGGCTTGTAAATACAGAATGGATGTGTGCCTCATACAATGTTGTAATTTTCAGGCTTGGGCCATTAGTGACATTTCTTCACAGCCATGATTATCGCCAGCTCCACTGTTTTTGCCTCTATCAGGGAACTGGCTTTTTGCGACACATATTATATTATAATATAAGTTAGCCTTTATCAAACAAAAAGTATTCAACCACTATCGACAATGTAGGTAAAGCAGGACCATTACATACAGTGATCTGTAGGAGCAATAATTATTTTGGACATTTCCAAGTATATGATAGTTAACACCATGGAATAGAGCTATTACCCCAGGACCTTATGGAGACTAAGGTTTTATGACTTAATCTTATTTGAGAGTTATTGAATCAGGTTGTTTTCTAACATCTCTTGGCCTTTAATGTAGCGTGCTTCAATATTAGTACATATATTTTACAATTATTGTTAATTACATCTATTAATCTTGTAATATTTTATTTTCCTTCTATATATATTTTTGTGTTTCCCCAAACCCCTGTATTGTGTTTTCTGAAAAATCAGTGTACCTGTACCCATCCCCATCCTTGTTCCCTGTATCCATACTTGTTTTCTTGTAAGTTGTAACTAAGTTTGCATTCAGTCATCCACCATTCACACATGTTATCCCAAACCATAACATGTTTCTTATCCCAAAAATGTTCCATCGTTGCAATTCAACATTAAAATAATTTTCTTTCTATTAAAAGTAATTAACATATGGATCTCTAGTATATCTTTTTATCAACATAGCATAACTTCACAGATAGTGACATCCAAGCATATGCAATGTTATCTTACGGAAATGACATATCTTCTTCTACAATATCAAATGTCTATTTTAACATATTAAATTTAGAACTCGTCTTTTTCAAATGTAAGCTCTAGCACACTGTATCTTCCATCGTGTGCCACTTTGATATAGGGTTATCCAAAAACCTATGGTACATTAAATATGCAGACATTGTTTGCAATGAGAGATTGACATGTAAATCAAACAGGATGCAATTTGAAGAACTTGAAGAATGATGGGAAAATTGAACCTGGCTATAACAGAGAGAGATGATGCAAGTACAAGGAAAACCCTCGACAGTCAGCACGAACGAGATGCAATGATTCAGGAGTTGAACAGACTATGCGCAGAGAGAAAGGCCTACAAGAATCCAACTCCATCTCTCCCTACAACTTAGGTGAAGATCCTATGACAGGAAAATATTCCAATTTGGGGTCTTTTAAGCAAGCACCCTTTGGGAATACTATGGAGGGTAAAGCTCCACAATCACCTTGGGGTGAATCTGCCAAGGTTAACTCTAATACCACTCCACAATTGCAAAAAAGATAAATTTCCAACTATAGGTAATTCTTGTTAGCACAATTTCTAGCAAGCACCCTTGGGGAAAACTGCAGAGGGTAAAGCTCCAAAATCACCTTGGGGTGAATCTGCCAAGGTTAACTCTTAACACCACACCACAATTGCAAAAAGATAAATATCCAGCTACAGGTAATTCTTATCAGCGTAGTTTGAAGCCATATTTTGTTCTTGATAAATTTGTTCAACCCACTATAGTCCGGTTAGAAGACAAGAAAATGAAAAGGACTACTAGGTGTTTACAAGAGATGGTTTAATTTCAAAATCTAGTGGACCTTGTTTGATTCTTCTGGCTTTTCGTGAATGGATTTTGTTGAACTGGAGCCCTCTCATTCAAGTCGATATCAATATTCTTCCTTGTGCACAAAGATTGATTATAACTGTATTGATTCTTATGAGGGGCAACAAATTATTTTTCATGGGGTCCCTGCTTTTATGTAGTAGGGCTATTTCTGAAGCCCTTGGAAGCTAACCTTAATCCAACAATAGAAACCTTGTCTTTTGTTCCAATTTGGTTGAGGTTACTAAACCTCTCTTTGCATTTTTGTTAGCCAAAACCCTACAGTACTCAATTAGAAAATTCATCACTTTGGAGACACATAATTTCAAACGACTTGAGCTTTGCTTTGTGTTGAGGTGGACCTCAGCAAAGGACTTCCAGATGAAATTATTTTGGAATGGTCCATGGAAGGGTTTAATAAGGGCCCAAAATACCGCGGACTGCATGAATATTGCATTCAGGTGCAAAAATTGCTTCAAATGAAAACATTTGGCTCTGGCTCATCTACGTGCAGTGTAGCCACAACACAAAAATTTAGTTAAAATTGATTTTGGAACTAAATAAGAATATCAATTGGTTAGAAGGTCAAAATTGAAGGCCATATGGTGGTGGTTGAACTCCACCCTATCAGATACGAGAAGGAAATACCAGACAAGCTGCAACATCTCTTTTCTTTCGAAAAATTAGTTTACTTGAGAGCATGATTTCACGATGAAAGATTTAGTGTATAAAAATGATACATTGCAATCCCAACCTCTTCATGAGCATGATTTGTAGATAGTAATCTTCATGGATGTGAAAGGACAAACAACTTCATAATATGAACTTTTTAGTTATGTGAAGAAGAGAAGCCTCAAACCCCCCCTCTTTTGGAGATCATGTCTTTGGAACTAAAGAGTTTAAATAGTTGAAGTCTTACAAACTTCTGATCGTGGGAATTTTTTTTCCCTCGGGATTACAGCCTTTTATCTTTTTGAAATTGTTTACTGATGGATACCCCACATGGATTGTGATCTAATGGACACCAAAAAGTATGCATTATGTGTCACTCGTGCATTGGGACACTTGTCCTACATTCATGAGTGATTTGTGTAAAGATTCTTTTAGTATAATATAATTTCTCTGACAAACAAAAGCATGTAAAATAAACTAAAGTACGTGATTAATATAGATGTTTGTTATTAACCTAATTTAAACTTGTTGGTTATTATCACTGACTCTCAACTTCCTCATGCGATCAACACATATTAGCATCAAACTAAGTTTTGGCCGTCAATCTGTTTTACTTATCTATAGTTTTGTGTTTCTTCATCCTTTACATAAATATTTAATTGAACTTACAATTGAGAGCTTGTCTTCTAGAGGCATTCTTTTCTATTAACAACTGAATAATTGGAATGCACCTCAAGGTAATTAAAAGTAATTCCTTTACCTTAAATCATCCACTTCATTGAACATACCTATAATTTGTAGGCTTAAAATAAACCAATAAATATGTTTTATATGACTTTCAACTACTTAATCTGAACACATTGAATTGTTATTCTATGGAGTGTAAACAAATATTCATTAAAATTGAAAAGACTATGAGGTTTGCACAATATCAAAATGATCTCAGTAAAATCCATATGTGATCAGAGCAGCACAAGTACTTTGGGGATGGACCACACCTTCCCAAGGCTTGTTCACATCTTTTTGGGACTTCGTAAGATGTTCACAAATCCTTTTGTGCACCTATTGCAAAATCCTTTGTTCCGAAGCTCACTTCTTTGTTGCGAAGAAAGTCCTTTGAAAAGCTCATTTTTTCTTTGCAAAGCAATTCTTTTTTTGGGAAGTTTATCTCTACTTCGCTAAGTTCCTCCATTTTTCAAACCTCTTACGTTGCACCACAATAAATCTCTTCGTTGTGAAGCTCCCTGCTTTGCACTCCCAGTAAAACAACACTATTATATTCACTTGTAATGGGGTGGAGTCCCAACGCACCTTGAGTGTTTTGATTGTCAAATTTTGACACCGATTAGATCAACATTCAGAAGGTGAAGAGTCACACAAGGAAGTCTAATGATTCCAACTTCCATTATGGTTCTTTAGCCTTCACCGCTCTATGATACATGTAACCATATCTTCACTTGTAATGGGGCAGAGTCCCAATATCACTTGAGTGTTTTGATTGTCAAATTTTGACGCTGATTAGATCAATGGTTAGGACGTGAAGAGTCATGCATGGAAGTGCAATGATTCCAACTTCCATAATGGTTCTTTAGCCTTCACCGCTCTGTAATATATGTAACCATATTTGCAACATTAGATATTAGAAGATAAAAAACCTTACATTTCCCTCGAGAGTATGCCATATACATAACACATATGTTTATAAACTTTCTATTTCAATTCTATTATTTTCTCTTTTTAGAATATGTTTTAATATTTGCTTTAGCGTGCACATATATGATATAACACATCTAAATTCTCATTTAGAGTGTTATCCCCCAAATACCTCATGGATTTAGATCAATATGTGAATCTTTAAATGCATCATGTTTCTAAGTCCATGATTACTTCATGTCTTTTTATTCTCTGTTTTTTCATATTTACATTCTTCAAATAATCCATTATTTTAGATTCTTATATGAACACATTATTTCATTGTCAGGTACAACATTTCGGGATAGCACTCCAGGTACTATCATTCTTTCTTTCTTTTTGTGTTCATATTGTGTTTGTTCCTGCACTCAATATGACACCTTCATATTTTAAACATTTCATTTCTTTTTCGTATCTGATTGTCCCTAACACTCGTATGTATTTAGATTGTTACGTGCATGTTATGAGGAGAGGGGTATACCCAAAAAGTATGCCAATCAACTCTACATTAGTCAAGATTCCATTCGCAATAATAGTTCTTGGAACAGTGTTTCTTGGTGGGTTTAATGCTGCAAGGTAAGTTTTAAAAATCATGGATAAACATGATCCTTCGTTAATAGATGCTATTTTATTTCCAATCCAGTACATTTGATTTTACTAAAAAATGCACGCCTAGAATTATAATGAACATTGTGAATTCTAGAGGTAAGTTATAAATGTTTTGGAATCTCAAAAATATCCTCTAAACAACTTTTTGTCTAAAATGAGCCATAGAGAATAGATCAAAGTTTAAAAAAAGATACATTAAGCCACTTCTGAAATCTATTCATTTTCCAAAATTTGTATATGCCATATTCACCAGGGAATTTGGGTTCAAGGAATGGATCTCATCTCCATACCTTAACCCACATCTTGTGATTATATTTAAATGTAATATAGTCATACCCTTATTCATATACTCCCATAAAATGTTATTGGTAAGAATAACGTTCTTTTTTCACATACTAAAACTTTTCACGCCTCTACTTCCAAGTGTGAATTCATTATGGACTCTAGATGTACTCTTCATATGGCTAAGGATGGTGGTTTGTACCAAAAGCTTGTCAAAGCTGATGATGAAAAGGTTTATATTATCAACAATTCAATGCTTGCTATTACTAGTAGTGGTGATGTGCTAGAATATGGCATGATAATGAATGTTTACATGTTTGTAATTGGAATGTGAATTTGTTGGATATTTTATAGTTTAGTATGTCATTAGTGAATGTAATTGATATTAAAATATGTGATATGCCTAACCCCACTATTGTAGGGATCTGTGATATGCGCAACTCCACTATTGTAGGAGTTCATAAGGCCTATATACCTAAGTACTACATCATTGAATAATTAATAAAGTTTATTGTGTGAAATCGTGGATCAACTCTATCATTGGTATCAGAGCAGACTTCACTAAGAGGATAGATGGAAAAGTAGATTGATTGAGGGCAACATAATTGTGTGTTTAGTTGCCCGCCACATGAGGACCTCTAATAGCATTTTGTTTAATCTAGATTAGTTTTAACTTCAGTTTTGTAATAGTTAAAGAAATAAATCAGCAGTGCGAGGAAGTAATTTGTTTGTTGTGTGAAGCAACATTATCTTTAGCATAGAATATTTGTATAGGGGCATTTTGGTATTGAAGCCCCACTACCACAAAAGTGCAGTTGTACAAGTGGAAAATAGCGCAGCTGTACGAGGAAATATTTAAGCTGCTGTGAAAACGTTAAATAAGGGCAGCATTGTATTAGTAAAGGCTCTATATTATGAGTAAAGTTCTGTATTATTTTTTCTAATCCGTTTGTGATGTTTACTTCGGGAGTTATTCACAAACCTGTGTGCTGATCCTTCCATTCACATCGGTTTCATAGTTGTTTGTCGGCATCTCTGTCCACCGGCCCGGCCATTCACCCATGTGCTTTGAATGTTCTTCTAATGCGTTTGCGCAGACCTATTCGTGTGCACTACAGTCTTTAAATCATCTATACGTCCACATCTCATGCATACTCAACTGCCATATGTTTCTCGATCTTCTTATCAATTCCATGCAAAGTGCCATCAAAAGTGGTATAGTATAATCGTCATTTAAGTTGATTTGCCTTTTCTGTCTTATGTATTTTATAAGGATTAGATAGTTGTCTTGTATATGTTTGTTTCTCATTATTATTATTAGTTAAGAGTTTATTGTCTTAAATAAGTCAACATCGGTATTTGTCTTGAATAGTTTAAAAAGCTATAAGACAAGATTGCATTTATAGTTGCTTTATGTTTTGTGGCAGTTATTGTCTTTAGTGTTGGTTGTTGTGAGTAATCAAGTTTGTTGATCTTAGGAATGAGAAGTATATTAGGCTTAGCATTTAAGTATTATTTGAGTCTTGAAATGTGTTCATTACGTCCAGAGTTTTGAGTTAATAAACATTTGTATGTCATCAATGGATGTCAAAATGTCATTAGGTGTTAATTCTCAATAAAGTCCTATTAGTTAGGGCAAAGCCATTGTATGTTGTCTAAATTTGAAAATGAACTCTCTGTATAGACGCATTTTTAGGGTGAACACGACGTCCACACCACATGTATTGTAATAGAATGTGTTCTTGATTAGAGTTATATTGAGGCCATTCCCACTCCTTTTATTGGTTTGGTTGATGAGTTCCCATGGATTGGTCGATGGGTCCCCATCTATGGACGTCTATTGCAGTGTGTCAAGTATATGTACATTTCAGTGCTTGAGTGGTGTTTCTTCTCCCCATGTACGTACTAAGAGGTGAAATGTTGGATATTTTATAGTTTAGTACATCATGAATGTGTAATTGATATTAAAATGTATGTGAGGAATTATATATATTCACCTATAGATTCGAGTGAGAGGGATTATAGGGATTTGTGATATGCCTAACTCCACTATTGTAGGAGTTCATTAGACCTATATATGTAAGCTCTCCATCATTGAGTAACTAATAAAGCTTATCTTGTGAATCTCGGAAGAACTCTGTCAGGATTTTTCATATGTTCTCCAACGAACTCATCAAAGAATGAAAGTTGAGTTTTGGCCTAAAAAAATTGTTGTGAAGGATATTAATGTTTAACCCAAATTGAAAATATGGGGGAGATCCAGGGTTAAGAAGATAGAGTAGTCTAGGGCACAAGGGTGATAAACTACCTATATAGCAGGTCAATTAATAGAAATCTTAGACAAACAATTTTATGAATTTATACAACTGAGATTGCTAAAAATAGTAAAGTACAACTATTAATAGATTTTGCAATAAATTGGAAACAATGATACTTGGCTAGTTTACTTGTGCATGCAGGTTGGAGCAAAAATACGCTAGAAGTGGACTGGATGATGATCTTAGAACAGTCATCAGTTTATAGAAATATTTTTTTTGTAGCCTCGGACACTTGTGTTAGATTTGGGCAGTTGCGTCGATGTAGGTGTCTAACTTTGCCACAAGTGCCTTGTGTAGAATATTGATTGGATCTAGGTGTGACCAACTGAGCCTTTTGGGTTTTTTGTCACCTTTCTTTTGATGTCTTTAGATTGTGCGCATAGACTGTCGCGCTTTGTCAAATGATCAAACCCTAGCTTTTCACTCTTGGAGTGGCTATGGTAAAAATGGGTTAGTGGGCTCACGATGTCGAACTAACCCCAAAGACCCCTCTGTCAATGGGTGCTACCTACATAGCTGTTTCGAAGAGGGCCACAGACTGATGTAGTTCTCCCCTACGTGTTGGATTGTGTGTGCATGAGGGTGCAACGTGCGATAAACAAAGACATGCAATGACCTAGCTTGTGACTTGACAAATATGACTCATGGGCTGCTCTTTGAATGCTTCAGACCTGTAGAAAGATTGCTCTTATTATTGATATGAAAATAGAGACAAATAGGACAAATTTGCTCACTTGAATGCTTGATTGAATATTTCTTGGTATATTTCATTGTGAGTTGTATGTGATTCCCAGATGAGGAATAAATGAGGGTTGATTTTGTATATATACCAATCCCTTTTGGAAATATCTCATATTAAAGCACTTAGGCCAACCTTTTGGATACATGTTTTTTGCAAATTGGATGACTTTTGGGCACTAGACATTGTAGGAAAATGGATAGTTGCGTTGACGCATGTGTCCCCTTGGGACGCAAGTATCTGGGAAGCTAGAAAACATGATAGGTCCAAAATTGGCAGTGAAAGATAAACATCATGTTTAGAGCCTTTTACACAATATAGAAGGTCTAAGTCATCAGAATAACAATGGGCGAACTAAAAGATAAACAATTAAGCACAAAGAGATAGTGAATGTAAGCCTTTTGGTAGCGGGAAGGTTTAGAACTGAAATGTATAACTATGATAGGTATTTGTCAAGTGTACAACACTGAGGTACTATATAAATCAGATTTTAGTATCTACATTTGTCCTCCCTTTAATCTAGTAATGAAATTGCTAGTTCAAAGGATAGAAATGTGTACTTGGGTATGTACAACACACCTTGTCTTTGTGTGAGCCCACCTTGAGTGTTTTGCTGGTGACTGACCTGTAACCAAAATCATGTTACAATATATAATTAGTGTATTAAATCTGAAATTGAAATGCTTAAAAGTAAGAAGAGCAGGGTTAAGAGTACACCTATGTGCTAATGCAACCATCTTGCCCTTTGGCACTTTGAATTGTAAGGATGCCTCATTATGAAGCATTGGAGGTAAGATTAGGACAAGTTTGAACCTACAAGTGCATATATTTATATAGAGATTGGAGGACAACATGCCACCAATCTTGGTGTAAAAATGAGCTGCAATGCATCCATTGAGCTTGTTTCATCTTTATCGTGCAACCCAAATATGTGCCTAACCTAGTGAATGTGAGCGATTTAATCAACTCGTGCCATATATCTGGTGAGGGTGGATGATTTAATCAAATCCAACCTATAAATCTGGTGAAGTTAGATGATTTAATCAAATATAACTTATAAGTTTTGTAAGATTGAGTGATTAAATCAACTCAACCTTCCAAAGGTGAACCAATTACTACAGTAGATTGGCTCGATAACAATCCATAACAATCCATTCTGGATATGATAATTGTTCATAATAGGATTTGATATCTGCAAAATGTTTTGATTTTGTAATTTTTAAGTGCCTCTTGCATGACATATGCACCTCATATATGTCTTGAGCTGAAATATGGGTATAATAACAATCCCAATGTATAGAATGCTACCACAAATGTGTATCTAAATCATGTAATTGTGAAATTTGACGAGTTGTAAAACTAGTGGAAGTGTGAACATGTTTCTATGACATGCCCCCACTGAATTTGGAGAATCTGAGAACTGCGACAAATGTGGAGAACATGTTTATATAACATGCCCCCACTATAATCTGAAACTATGGAAATGTAGATGTCATGCTTCTATGACATGCCCCCACTGATATGCCCCGCTTTTGAGGTGAGGGGAAATAGAATTTGGTAGTTACCTTACCTCAAAAGGATAGGATAACTGTATAAGTTGTGTATGGATCATGTAACATATAAGAATAACATATCTAGGTAGATATAACATTGAAACACATAGTCTGTGATCACATCAAGTCCTAAGATGCATGATATATATCATAATGTCTAGAGAGTAACATTACAAGATCAACAAGCAATTAAACACACACACATGAGCACTCAAAAGTAAATCAACAAGAAATGATCCAAGGAGACCTCATACAATGGGCATGTTCAAATGCCGCACAATCGAAGGGACATGACTTAGTCAAATTTCCATAAAGCATAGAATGACATATTCAAATGTCCATATAACACACAATGACATATTCAAATATCCTAACAGGCAAACAAAGGCACGAGTGTCACAATCAAAGGAGCATATTCAAATGCTCAAATATGCAAGACAATAGCAAGCAAGGCAAGACACTTAAGGAAGTGCAAAAAGGAAAGCATGAAATAAAAACAACTGACATAAACATGGCATGCTAGCTCTTACAAATATGTGTTAGCAAAAAATGTTAAGTACATAACATATCAAGTACATTGTGAAATGACATGAGCATGGATATAGGCATGTGTAGATATAGAAACTCAAACATGATAATGAAAAGTGATCATAGAATAATATAACCTGGGTATTGTTGGTGGTTTGTTTGGCACAACCACACCAACTCTACGGGGAAAAGAGGAAGAGGAAAGGCTTGACTGGTGAGGATTCCCCCTCTTCCCTTCCACCTCTCCTGAAAGGAAGTAGGCTACGACAACAACTTCCTCAAGGTCTCTGTCTACTAGGTCATGGCGTACGAGATACATCAATTCGCTGATGCAAGTTGTTCCATGTAAAGGGCCTATTTGGAGTATTTCTCTAAAACTTATGCAAGAAACTATGGTCTCTTGTATTTAGAAGAACCAACTCATTCATATTTGTCAATGAACTTACGACTAGTTGGCACTTGTCTTTAGTCCACTAATTTCAACAATGTATAAAAGAAGATGAGTGGAAAGGTGAACATGCAGTCCAGATAAGACTTGAGCAACTGACTGCAATTCAGACTAATTTAAAGCTAATCTAATGTTGATATAAAGAAGAGCAAAAGAGAGAGAGGCTAGGGAGAAAAGAAAGATGAACTTGCTTTCTAATGAGGGTAGTTCTTGTTCAGTTGAACAACAAACCTCTGCACAACCAGAAAGTAGAGAATGTACAAGAGTTTGAGGACAAACAAGCTACGTAGAAGAGGGAAATAAATCCACCATAGACATGCGTAGGCAATGAATATCAATCACAGAGCTTTCATATAACAGATAATTCATGAAACACAACACTAAGATTCTTCAATGTTCAGATGAACTACAGAAAGACTTTCAAACAGCCTCAACTCATGCTAAAATGAAAGTTAAACTAAGAAAGCAAAAAATTACAAGAGAATGAAAACGACCAAATCCTCTACTCTAGCTCAAATTCTAAATGGACCAGCCCTCATTCCAACAGATAATTGGTCTTATATAGGCCACTCAGTCCATTCAATCATAAAGCCAACCACCTGAATGGTGGTTGCAAATCTTAATAAGATGTGTCCCTCTCTATTTAAATTTGAATTGGGCCATGTGCAATCTCGATGAAATCAGGATCAAGGCCCTAGTAACTGATCTTTGAATTCAATTTTGGGTGGTTGGAGTCATTGAAGGTGCCCTTGAGCCAACGAGTTGGCCTCTCTACTTGGTGATGGCCATACCTAATTAAGACAAAAGTCCATCGTTTATGCTTTGGCTCAATCCCAATGCACACGCCAAATCTCCCAGTTAATGTTAGTGCCTGACTTGATTTGGAATCCGCATCATATTCCTTTTAGATGCTAAAAGACGATTATTCATGGTTGTGCAAATCTAACTAGACACTCTAAATCCCAGGTCTTGACGGTTTGGACGGGCAAGACGAGTGTCAAGTTTAGGCTTGGATCCTATTTGTGGAGGCCCACGTATCTTCCTCGAGAAGGTCGTTCCATGCGTCCACTCCTCGTTGCTCGAGAAGACCCAACATGTCAGTTATATGTCATAAGTGCTACCACGTGTTGATTTTCTGTTAACTCACAAGGTGCTGAGTGTTCGGACTGCCTTGACTTTTCCACCACCATGATGCAACGTGATCTTGACAGGGGGCAAGATCCTGCTCACTCGGAGTTCTACGGTCCCTTGGTCTCTATTCCATGTTTTGACTTCCATGGAGCCCCAAGATCATGCCACATGGCATCATCTTGGGGGCTCACTTGTTCTCAGCCCTGTCATATTGTTTCTATTTGATCTTGAGGTGCAGAGAAGCAAAATGATGCCACATGGCATCATCTCGTTCACTCATAACGTCTCTTGCTTGCTCACTACGTCTCGATTATCCTGAGGCCCCAGAGAAGTGGGATCATGCCACGTGGAATGATTTTGGGCACTCATAATGTCGAATGCTTTGGCTCTTTGTTCATTGTCTTTTGGAGGAGCAAAATTTTGAGATGTTGACATGTGATAGTTCTTGGATGAATCTGGACTTGCAGGCAGACAATTAGCCATTAGTTTTTTTAATATAAAAACTAGCTATTAGAGTTTAGATTTTTAGTTTTAACCCAAAAATGATTAAGGCAAAGTTTGAGGGCAACAACGAAAAATCCCTTGAAATTACTAATTGAAAAGGGGCTTTTGTCAACGAGATAATTGATCTTATGCAATCAGATGAAATGACTAAACCCTTAGATCAAAACACATGCAATTCAGTTCATTTCAAAGAAAAATCGGCCATGACTAAGGATAAAACAAAACATGCAATTAGCCACTTACAGTTGAAACAAGGCAAAACCAAAGAGCAAATAAACCCCTTAAGAATCTAATATGTTAATTGATATGGGCACATGACTAGTTTCAAAAAGGAAAACTGCATAAAGGATTAATTCACGAATTCAACAATGATAAAAATAGGCTAAACCAATGAATTCAAAACTGCAAAAAGGATCAAAACAGAACCCTGAGATAATTCGGTAATTAGATAAGCTTTGAGTATAATCTCAGGGTTGGCGGTCTTGACAGGTTAGACAACCATCAAATTTATGCTCATTAAATGTTGACGTGCTCGCCACCATGTTGTCTAGTTGGTAGTGCATGCCACGTGGCTTCTGGTTGCTCATTCGAGGTCTAATTTGTAGATTACTTGGATTGATGACTTGCACACTCTCGATGAAACGAGACCTTGACACTTGTCTAGATCTCGTTCATTCGAAAGGATCTTGAACATGCTGACCACCCTGGGGGCTTCGAAGAAATGGGATTGTGCCACGTGCCACGATCTTGGGCAACTGAGGGCTTGATTATCAAAGGGAAGCATACAAACTATCCTGGGACCTGGAGAAATGAGATTGTGCCATGTGGTAGGATCTCGTGCATTTGGGAGGCCTAAGGCTTGTTGAAGAAACTAAGTAGGCCGAGGTCACGATGAAGTGGGATCACGCCACGTGGTGTGATCATGCACATCTGGAAGGTCGATGGGCCAGGCTTGTGGATCTAAAAGGCACTATGAGGCGTGTAATTGGGATCGTGATACTTGTCAAGATCTTGATTGCTCGGGAGGCTTATCGTTAGGTGAAGAAACTGAGGGGACCTAAGGAAGAGATAAGATAGGGTCATGCCATGTGGCATGATCCTGTTTCTCCGAAAGGCCCAACCAAAAAGACCAAGGCAAAAGAGACTTGGGGAAGTGAGGAAACGACAAGTGGCACAATCCCGCTTGCCCTACCACTCACAGAAAATTTTAGAAGACCGTTAGCTCATGGGGAAATCACTTAGCCATTTGATTTCAAATTTAAATTTGAAGCAAAAATAGACTAAGGTAAAAGCCAAGGAAAGGCATGAGGAAACAAGCCCATGCATGAAATGCAATCTTTTTGTTGGACATAGTCATTGATGTATGAAGGATTGTCATTGATGTCAAAGGCATCATGTGCTATTATGCATTAATGACAAAGGTGTTCAGTTGAACAGACTTGTTGCAGAGCCCCATGGAGTTGTGTGTACACTTTGAATGACTATGAAAATACAAGAACAGTCATATGAATGCCTTTGCTCACATGGTTATCTTGATAGTACACAGGTTGATGTTAACAACATTTGCATGTATGGCAGCATCTGAAGGAAATGATCACACTATGATAATTAGGTTTGTGCCTAGTCTTTGTGGTCTAAGTTCTAAGTCATAAGGATGAGTAGAGCAAATGTTACAAATGCATAAGGTTGTCCCTCAGCTAAAAGCCTACTAAGTTTCCATACTTAGTCGATTTTACACCTTTGCATTTGTTTAGGGAATTATTTTGGAAGAAGTGACTTGGGCAATTGTTTCGGAAATAATGGTAAAGGAAATTCTTTCGGAAAAATGTTAAAGACTCTTCGGACAGAAAGCCCACAACAATTGTTTCGAAGCTTTGGAATTCTGTCGGGAAAAGTGTTTCGGCGAAATTGTTTAAGTCTCTATTGGACAAATTGTTCCAAACAAAAGTCCCGAAGGAATGGGTCTCGAACAAAAGTTCCGAAGGGAGCTTTGCAAAAATGCCGAAGGGTAAGTGACCTGAACAAAGTTTCAGAAGGGTACATTTTCACAAGTTCCGAAGGGTATGTGTTCCAATCAAAAGTTACGAAGGGTATGTTGCAAAATTTCCGAAGGGACACTTGCAATTGTTCCGAAGGATAGTTCGAATGGAGCAGAGGACACTTGCAAAGTTTTCGAAAGGTTTTTTGAAAAGCCCCGAAGGGTACATGCCAAAAGTTCCGAAGGGCACTTAGACATTTTTTCGAGGAAATTATCTCGAAGCCCCTTAGACAAAAAGCCTGCAACAATTTGTCCGAAGGATATGCTCTGAAGGGTATGTGCCACAAACCCAAGTCCCGAAGGATATAGTCAGATGGGTCAAGGACCATTACAAAGTCTCCGAAGGATAATTCGGAAGAAGTATAGGGCATTTTCACAAGTGTCAAAGGATCAAGACAAGATAAAGGTCGAGCAAGTTTGAAGAGATCGATAGAGTGAAAGCATGCCATTGTTGCCGAAAGAAGCGAGATGAGGTCAAATGCCGAAGTTTAACGACCAAGCCAATGTAAAGATCATGCATCTTCAGAGATCGTATGGCATGCATAAATTTGAATGAGGAAGATCCAACGGAGCGTGAGGACACATTGGAACAAGGTGATCAATGATTATCGACATAGCGTGAGATTATGGATCAAGCATATTAGAGTACATCGAAAGGAGCGAAAGCGACCCAATTATATAGGAGATAGCAAGATGCAAAAAGGAGCTCGACGATTAATGAAAGAGCAAAATAAAATGCAAACTGTTTTGGAGATCCAACGACTTGTGGGACCTTAGATAAAGAGATCGATGGATGCGTTTCAAAAGTTGAACTAATGCATACAAAATGTCTGACGTTGCAAGATAGATTGTGAATGGCACCAAAGACAAGATCAAGGATCCTCGTTTAAAGACATGACCAGATAAATGGTTAGCTCGATGTGTTAACATAGGAACCAAGATTGATCGATTCAACCGATCAGTCTGCAAATAGAAGATATGTACATTTAATATTTGGCAAAAATGGCTGCCATAGTTAATAAGAAAGAGCAGTGGGTTCCCTTGAAACGAGATGCATAAAGCGTACATGTCAAGTCGCATTTATGACTTGAATCCAACAGTTGCCATAGAAAATAGCCCTGAACATTACGGCGTGAAGCATGAACCGAGACGCGAGAAATCAATAGGCAAGTCATAATGGAGAAAGGTCCTTAATGGAGATAAATGAGTGTAGTCGAAGTGTGAACACATTGAAGACATGAAACCCTAGATTCATTGTCCATATATACATCTAGAACATTGTCACTTGCTATTGTTGCAATTGCCAAAGGTGCTACTAAAGCGACTCGAAGTGCATCGATTGGAGACGTATGCAGACACAGTAAAAGTTAGAGGGATAGAGAGATGAAGTGTCTAAAAAGGTATACCCAGACACAAAGAGAGTGAGGCAATGAGGAAGAAAGGGCCCACATAGAATGTGCAAAGATTGAGCAGTTACAGACCAGACTTGTAATAGAGAAATAGAATCGGATTCATTTATAAATCTGTCATGTATACTGGAGTTGTAGCTCCATTGTTCTAACTGGTTGGTGCCGTCAGACAAACTGAGTTGGTGCTCAATCAGGGGATGGGTGTCTCCTTAGGATGGGTGTCCTTAAATGTAACTAGCGTGGTTTTGCCAGTGAGGTGTTTAACTGTGAGGCTGGATTAGAATAGTAGATTTTAGCAGCTATTCTCACTGTGGTTTTTTCCTTTGGGTTTTCCACGTATAAATCTGGTGTAATGTGTTTTTGTGTGTGTGATCTCTACGTCTGTTCTTTAATATATCGAGCATATTAGAGTATATCGAAAGGAGCGAAAGCGACCCAATTATATAGGAGATAGCGAGATGCAAAAAGGAGCTTGATGGTTAATGAAAGAGAGATAAAATGCATGCTATTTTGGAGATCCAATGGCTTGTGGGACCTTGGATAAAGAGATTGATGGATGCGTTTCAAAAGTTGAACTAATGCATACAAAAGATCTGACGTTGCAAGATAGACTGTGAATGGCACCAAAGACAAGATCAATGATCCTCGTTTGAAGACATGACTAGATAAATGGTTAGCTCGATGTGTTGACATAGGAACCAAGATTGATCGATTCAACCGATCAGTCTGCGAAGAGAAGATATGCGCATTTAAGATTTGGCAAAAACAGTTGCCATAGTTAATAAGAAAGAGTGGTGGGTTCCCTTGAAATGAGATGCTAAAAGCATACATGTCAAGTCACATTTATGACTTGAATCCAACAGTTGCCATAGAAAATAGACCTGAACATTACGACGTGAAGCATGAACCGAGACGCGGGAAATCGACAGGTCAAGTCATAATGGAGAAAAGTCCTTAATGCAGATAAATGAGTGTAGTCGAAGTGTGAATACATTGAAGACATGAAACCCTAGATTCATTGCCCATATATACGACATCTAGAACATTGTCACTTGCTGCTGTTGCAATTGCCAAAGGTGCTACTAGAGCAACTTGAAGTGTGTCGATTGGAGACGTATGTAGACACAAAGTAAAAGTTAGAGGGACAGAGAGATGAAGTGTGTCTAAAAAGGTATACCCAAACACAAAGAGAGTGAGGTAGAGAGGAAGAAAGGGCACACATAGAATGTGCAGAGATTGAGCAGTTACAGACCAGACTCGTAACAGAGAAATAGAACCGTATTCATTTATAAATCTATCTTGTATACTGGAGTTGTAGCTCCATAGTTCTGATTGGTTGGTGTCGTCAGACAAATTGAGTTGGTGCTCAGTCAGGGGATGGGTGTCTCCTTAGGATGGGTGTCCTTAAATGTAACCAGCGTGGTTTTGCCAGTGAGGCGTTTAACCTGTGAGGCTGGAGTAAAACAGTAGATTCTAGCAGCTATTCTCACTGTGGTTTTTTCCTTTGGGTTTTTCATGTATAAATCTGGTGTAATGTGTTTTTGTGTGTGTGATCTCTGCATCTGTTCTTTAATATGCATATGCATTTGTATTTTCACTAAAAGGTTTAATGAACTAGTTTTTAGCTGATCTACTGATTCACCCCCCCAGTAGATAGTTGTGTTCAAGATACTTGTCAAGATCTTGGTTGCTCGGGAGGCTTATCGTTAGGCGAAGAATAAAAGGTTTAATGAACTAGTTTTTTGCTGATCCACTGATTCACCCCCTCCCCCTAGTAGATAGTTGTGTTCAAGATACTTGTCAAGATCTTGGTTGCTCGGGAGGCTTATCGTTAGGCAAAGAAATCGAGGGACCTAAGGAAGCGATAAAATAGGATTGTGCCATGTGGCCCGATCCCGCTTATCCGAAAAGCCCAACCAAAAAGACCAAGGCAAAAGAGACTTGGGGAAGCGAGGAAACGACAAGTGGCACAATCCCGCTTGCCCTGCCACTCGCAGGAAATTTTAGAAGACTGTTAGCTCATGGGGAAATCACTTAGCCGTTTGATTTCAAATTTAAATTTGAAACAAAAAGAGACTAAGGTAAAAACCAAGGAAAGGCATGAGGAAACAAGCCCGTGCATGAAATGCAATCTTTTGCCTTAGCCCAAAACCAAAATCAGTCCATTATTTAAAAGCGAACAAGCCTAAAATGAGATTTTGAAGAACACCTAGCCATTTTCACTTTAATCAAGAGAAGACACAACTGGATTGTCTAAGAAAAGATCACAAAAACTTTGGAAACTCACAATTAGATCAATCCAAAAGGGGCAAAAAAGACCTAAACAAAGATGAAAAAGGTGGATGAAAAGGTCTCATTTTATCAACACTTAGCCAATTCAATCTGACAGCTCACTAATAGACCGGGTTTTAAAAGTTAATCAAATGGGAATGCTCAGTCAAATAAACCAAACACAGACAATATCATGCCAAGATGCTCAAAGAAAACACAAAAGTATTACAGTGGTCAAGTAATTTGCACAAATTCGAGATGAAATGGTCTGAAAATGTGAACCTCTATGCAATTCAAAACATGATTCAGAATAGACCAGGGCCTGTTAGATTTGTGACAAACTCAGATAGTTACATCAAAGAAGCCCCAAAATACCATCTCTTAGACCAATTGTATAGACATCTTTAAGTTCAGACTTGGCCTAAAGAGTGAAACAAGCATAACATTAAGACAACTCTTTTAGGATTTTCCCATTTAAAGCAGTAGATAAAACAAGCCTAGACTTGACTAAGACCCAGAATACTAGACTCCAGAGCAAAGGAGGTCCCCTGATTTCGTGAAGAAATTAGGGTGTGTTATGTAAACAACAGGTATATTGTGATCAAAGAAGTAGATGCCCCCAACATATTTATGACTTGAATAGAGGGAAGGGCCAACATTTGTATGTGCATATATCATGTATCTGGGTATGCTTGTATCACACTCAAATGATGTGTGAAACGTGTATATATGGGAAGGAATGATATGCTATCTACTATCATGGAACAAACAACATATGTATAAGAAATAGTACAACTAGAAACATGCTGAATATTTTTGTATTTGAATTATTTGAATGTTTTAGTATTTTCTTGAATATTTGATTTTTTTGTATTTTTTGGAATATTTTAATGTTTTTGTATTTTCTAGAATATTTCGAAAGAAAAAATGTTACCCTATGATCCCATTCAATGGATGGTCATAGGT
The DNA here is from genome assembly GCA_037957365.1 of Torreya grandis. Taxonomy (NCBI): domain Eukaryota; kingdom Viridiplantae; phylum Streptophyta; class Pinopsida; order Cupressales; family Taxaceae; genus Torreya; species Torreya grandis. Next base: position 1,873,387 of record JARHVA010000394.1, on the reverse strand, counting down.
AGCGCCAAGCTCGGAATATAGTATATCAAATTGGTGGTACCGTTGAGGAGCATTTATAGTTGTAATATTTGGCACTATAGGCTCTATGATGCTTTACATATGTATCATAGGACTTTGCAGTCTCAAAGAGGTAATAGTAGGGGATCGTGGTACCCATCATTTTGTGCTCTGTAGTTTATTTGAAGTAGCAATAATAGGAACATGCTTAGTTGCTCTGGATAATTGAGCATGATGCATAGTAGTAGATGAGGATTATGTGGAATCCATTGTGTATCTTTGATGCAGTGGTCTCTCAAGTATGGGCAACCTAGGAAGGGGGATTGCTCGTTGCTTACCCTTTCACGAAGGATTAACATTAGTAGGTTTGATAATTAGCTATCTTGGAATAAACTTCTCTTGTTCAAGTGGATGTTCATATGGAATTCCAGAAACTGTGATTACCCTGTTGGTATAAATGTATTTAACACACTCATGCACCGTAGTAGGTATTGCGTAGAATTTGTGTATCTAAGGTCATCCCAATAACATATCAAAGACTTTCGTGTATGGTATAATTGAGAAGGTAGTGACCACGTGTTGGGCCACCTGCAGAGGTAAGTCAATCTCATCAAGAACGCGCTGTGAGGTCCCATCTAATGCTCTGACCATTTTGGTCGAAGGGTACAAATCATGTGTATATCCCAAATGTGCAAGTAATGTCACGGTGGAAACATTCTCGCTCGCACCATTATTAGTCATAACACTTTGAATACGCTGGTGATCAAGGTATGCTCGAATAAACATTGAATGAATAAATGAGTCGTCATCTGCAATCTCACTGTCATCGAAAGTAACAAAGGGTCTTTGAACCATAGGAGATATATGCTATGTATAAGTACCAATAATCCCATCTAATGGGTGCCCATAATGTGGTGGAGGATGTGCATTATATGCCTTTTGAACTTTCAAATTCTTCTAAGAATGATCTTGTAATGTATCCCGAAACATCTTTTGGTTTTGATGGTCACTAGGTTGTGAACCTGATTTCTTTGGAGGATCATCGAATGTAAGCTACTGGTTATCAATAAGGTCTTGTATTTTATGCTTCAAGGTATAACATTGGTTAGTAGAATGTCTAGGGCCCTCGTGATAGTCACAATAAGTATTGGCATATATCTACGAGATAGAGGTCTTACTCATATCAACCTCTATGGGAGGAGGGAGAGATTTAAGATGAAAATCTACAAGCTTCTTAAGTAGTGAAGATTGAGACTTCGGTAATCATTTAAATTGTCTCCTTTGTGCATTGGATAAAACAAGCCAATTATGTTGTGACACTGCATTAACAGTTGTAGTTGTTTCTTTTTTAGGTTCTGTAGGTTTTACCTTGTAGCTTGGTTTGATATGAAACTTGGTATTGGATGTAGTCGGGGTATTTGCTACATACTTAAGCTTGTTCAATGAAATAAGTTTCATTTCACAATCTCGCACAATATAGCACAAGTCATCAAAATATTTGAATTTTTTGAAAACAATGGACTCATGTAATGAGGTAAGCAAACTTTGCTTGAAGATGTCTTGAAGCTCTTTATCTGCCATTTAATTTGTTATTTTGGCCAACATTGTCTTGTACCTCAAGACATTCATCGATAGGTTCATTGGTTCCTTGTTTGATCTTTGCAATTTGGGCATAGGATACATTTTTGGTAATGTTAATAGAGAAGTGTGCCAAAATTTGATCCGCAAGAGGTTTGAATGCTTTTACTGATTGGATTAGTAAAGCATAGAACCATCTTAGAGCATAGTCCTTGAGGCTCCTTGGAAATAGTTTAGTCAAAAGTTTATCATTAGAGGCATAAACAAGGCATGTCGCATAAAAAGATTGGAGATGTTCAAGATCACCCTTGCCATCATAAAATGTGAACTTAGGTTTAACAAATCTAGTTGGCAGGGGGTGCAAAGATATCTCAGGTGCAAGAGAGTTATGTAACATCTCTTGTGAATCAATAGCATAAGGTGATTTCATAGAATTTTGCTCAATATTAGTAACTTTAGCTTGCAAAAGTTTTTTAGTTTGGACAAGATCTTGCACATTTTGATTGCTAAGATTGGAAGATTGAGAAGCTACCAAAGGAGATGTACCCATGGTTTGAGTTGATATAGGCATTAAAACTGGTAATTGGATTGAAGTGCCAATGTTTCCCATGGAGGATGTAGCAATAGGATTTTGGCCCTTGGGGAACAATGGTGTAAAGACATAATATGTGTCCCCATTAGATGTATGAATCGATGATGTGCTCAAGGGAAGGGTTATTGGTATGGAATCAATTGTGGTACCATCCAAGGATGCACCATCACTAGGTGAGGATGCCTTATCCTTGGCATATTTACTGATCTCATCTCTTGTAACATACAAAAAATGCATTCATTAAGGTCTTTTTATTGAGATGATCAACTAGTGCTTCCTTCCATTCGAAAATGATGTTTGTGATTAACATTTTCCATTTCTTATAAATAATAATAAAAAAATTCAGAATTTGAACAACAATTTTACAGTGATTAGAAATTAAAAAACAAAAAATCCTAGGTCAATCTAGGGTCTTGAAACCAATGGCTGGGTTCATCAAATGTTTAACCCTACTTTGAAAATATGGGGGAGATATAGGGTTAAGAAGATAGAGTAGTCTAGGGCACAAGGGTGATAAACTACCTCTATAACAAACCAATTAATAGAAAACTCAAACAAACAATATTCTGAATTTATACAATTGAGATTGCGAAAAATATTAAAATACAACTATTGATAAATATTACAACAAATTGGAAACAATGATACTAAGCTTTTTATTGTGCGCATGCAGGTCTGAGTAGGAACATGCTGGAAGTGGAGTAGATGATGATCCTAGAACAATCGTCAATTTCTGGGAATATCCTTTTTGTAGCCTCGGACGCTTGCGTCAGATCTGGCAATTGCATTGATGCATGGGTCTAACTCTGCTGCATGTGTTTGTACGAAATGTTGACTAGATCTGGGTGCAACCAATTGGAGCCTTCTAGGTTTTCCATCACTGTTTTTCTAATGTCGTCAGATTGTGCGTACAGGGTGTCATTCTTTGTCAAATGATTAAAACCCTAGATCTTTACTCTTGGAGTGATTGTGATAAAAATGAGTTAGTGGGTTCATGGTGTCAAGCTAACCGCAAAGACCCCTCTATCAATGGGCGTTGTCTACGTAGCCGCTACTCCAAAGAAGGTCTCAGACTGATGTAGTTTTTCCCTACGTGTTGGCTTGTGTGCACAAGGGTGCAATGCGTGATAAGCAAAAACACACAACCTAGCTTGTGACTTGGCAAATATGTCTCATGGGCTGCTCTTTGAATGCTTCAACCCTGTAGAAAGATTGCTCCTATTACTGATATGGAAATAGGGACAAATATGACATATTTGCTCACTTGAATGCTTTTTGGTATATTTCTTTGTGAGTTGTATGTGATTGCTAGGTGAGGAATAAATGAGGGTTGATCTTGTATTACCAATCCCTTTTGAAAATATCTCACATTAAAGCACTTAGGATGACCTTTTGGATACATTTATTTTGCGAATTGGATGACTTTTGGGCATTAGACACTTTGTAGGAAAATGGATTGTTGCATCAATGTATGTGTCTGCCTGAGATGTAAGTGTCTAGGGAGCTAGAAAAGGACATGTCCAAAATTGATAGTGAAGGATAAACATCAGGTTTAGAGCTTTTTGCATAGTATAGAAGGCATGGGTTATAAGAATAACAATAGTCAGAGTAAGAGATAAGCAATTAGGCACAAAGAGATAGTGAATTCGAGCTTTTTGGCAGCACGAAGGTCTAGAACTGAAAGGTACAGCTGTTATAGCTTGGAATTGCACCCTTGTGAGAGAGTTCTTCAGGGTCCCTCACTTCTAGCTACAAGCATGGAAACAACCTCAGGATGTGGGTATCTTATGGTGAGGTTGAACCTCTAGGCTTTTTTATGAGGCTAGTTCCTCAAGGGCTTCAGTTCAACTCTTGATCTCACACTAAAATCTACTATTAGCTAAGGAAAAGGGGTAGGAGGATGACTGAATAGGAAATCTAAGCTAAGGGAGGTGATGCACCAAAAAGAAGTGATCCACTTGGTCTGGGAAAAGAGCTAACTACTGATGAACCCAAATAGGACACAGGCTATTTCGGTTTTATCTCAAGGCCATATGCATGGAGATTTTGCATGGAGGTTGAAGGGAAGCATTGCGCTTTGAAGGATAACAAAATAGGTCTACGGGAGATACTATGAACTGGTAACACTTCAAGGAGAGCTCAACACATAGACACTTCATGCAATCCTACACAAAACTGAAAGGATCAAAAGCAAGGTGTTGGAGAAAATTGTAGGTGATGAATGACAATCATACATTCTACAAATGAAACCAAATGTGCACACTTGTTTTTAACCAAAAAATAGAAAAGTCTTCCTTATATTGCTTCAAAAGAGTGTTTTACAAAGCGATTTTTGCAGAGTAATTCTATCGTCAATTCGAGGATGATTTGCTTGGCTCCAAGGCCCTTATTTATATAGAAAAGGAGGGAGAGAGAAAGGGAAGAAAGAAGAAGTCGCTGATGGCTGGAACTCTGATGTCATCCTCCCTTGTGTTACTAAATGCACCACTCAAGATCGCCGCAGATCTTCTCGAGTCCCTCCCGTCTTTAAGTTTTTCTTTGGTGCACTTGAGAGCCATGTTGTGAGCACTTGGGATGTCTCTTCTTGGCATGACACATTTAATCTTTGCTTTCAAGATTGACACGGCTTCTTTCTCTTTACGTGCCCTGCTAAAAGGACACGGGTCTCCATGTGTTTTAGCTATGCTGCATTTAAGTGTCGAATGAGGATTGTGGGGATCGAACTATGGCGGATGAGAGCCTTTATAATTTCCAGCTACCAGTCGCTTGGACTCTCTTGTGCTCATTGGTCATCCTTGTGCCACATGTCCTTTACTGATTGGCCCTTTCTGCTCTAGCTTACACCACGTGGCAACCTTTCATTCATTGCATCATGATTCTCACGTTGTTGGACCAAGCTTAAGTCAAGCACTTGAAGAATCTCGATTTGCTCTATGCAGAGTAATTCGGGTTCTCTGATCTCTCCAACTTCGGACTTTCCCAGATCCTTTACTTGTAAAGCCTATTAAGTAAAGTACTTGGAGAAACCTGAGTTACACTGTCCATGAGAAATTCGGGTTCTCTAAGCTTACTTTGGACTTGTCCATCTTGAAGTCTTCTCACTTTACTGTTTTCAAGCCTTAAGACTTTGGGCTTTTCAAACCCGATTACTTTCAACGGCTAGTCGCTTATCCTGATTTTGATGCCCCTTGGCCCGTCATTTCTTTTGGACACTTGGTCTCGGGCTTCCTTCTTCTTGGGCCTTTTCTTTCGAAGGAATTCCTTCAGCTTTTTCTTTCTTTCCCTTGGCCTATTTCTTTTGGGCAAATCTCCCGAAAGAATTTCTTCGGACATTTTGTCCAAAGCTTCCTTGCTCTCTTCCTTTGGAAATTACTGTTATCAACTTGGAGTTGCACCCTAAATCGAAGACGTGTTGAAATGGCTAATCCTCGCTCCAGTTGAAACAATGGGATCTTCTCACGAGGGTGGGTGCCTCAATGTTGAGAAGAACCTCCAGAGAAGGCTGGTTCTTGTAAGATGTATCAATGAGGATCTCAACTTCTATGCTACAATCTCCCTGGGGAAAAAGGGAGAGAATTTGAAAGAAAATCTTAGCTAAAATGGTGATACATCTAATTTGCTTGATCCACTCAAATCGAGCTTCTGAGAACACTGATTCAAACAAGGAAGAGGCAGAACTTCAACTCCAATTGGTCAATACACAAGTATTTCATGAAAAGGTTATGTCTAATAATCTAAGCTTGAGGAAAAAGTAGAAATAGGCCTGATGAAAGGCACTAAACAACCACTAATATCCACTATAAACTCAGCAAAAGACATTCAAACATAGAACGTGACTTGCATAAAGCCCAGCGAGTAACTAGGTATGAATCCAGATTTGACAAGGAAGAAAAAAAATCTATTGCTTAGGCAAATCTACAACAATAGTACACTATATCAGCTGCTAGGAATTGAAAAAACATAGTCCTCTTATTGATTCTGAAAAAGGTTACAACACAAACTTTGGTAGAAAATTGCTTGCCAAAAGAGGGATGATTTATCTAAGGCTGAAAAGCCATTAATATAGAAAATTACAAAAAGCCAAGAGATTGGCGTTTGAAAATAGAAAAAGAGCTAAATCTGTCCAACTCAACGTTTACAAAAGTCTATTTTGACTTCTTCCTCTTTGCATGAAAGCTCCTAGGCGCTAGAATTGGATGGTGGAATCATACATTTGACTTTTCTTGTGCATGTTCAGTTGAAACGTGTCTAAAATTAGAAACCAACTCTTTGGCATTGAAATGGACGATGGCTAAGCTTAGGCTATTCTTTATTTAGGCATCATGCATGGAACGTTATGGACGGTAGGCTAATTTTGACAAATCAAACTCTTATCATGCACAATGCTACGCCCACCTCCAAATATGGACTTCCTCTTGAGTTGTTTGAACGTTTGAAAGCATGAGTTTGACCTAGAGATGAGCTTGAATTCACAACCAGTCAACTGAAGCTTTGACCAGTGAACCGAAAATAGCCTTTGCTTGCATGGATTTTCACGTTGACTCTGTCTCCTGTTTTGGTCTGCCTGTTCGTGTCGTGTCTATTTTTGGCAGGATTCTATATTTGAATTTATTTTGTGTATATTAGTCTATATTTCCTCAGATTTCTTGGCTATCTCCTTAGCCTTTATTTCTGGCTTTTTATTGACTTTATGCTTTTCTCTTTGTTTTTCCTTCGGACTATCTCTTGTTGACTCATCTTTTTTCTGCAGACTTTTGTGTATGCAAATTCCCTGAACTTTATTCTTTCAGATTTCTGTTGGCTCATTCTGCTGTCATCTCCTTGGTTTTATTACTTCGAATTCTTTCAGACTTTTATCTTGTCTTGTAACTTGCGGAAAAAATGTTTGCCCTTGGCTTTTATTTCTTTCGGACTTTTCTGTTTGCATTTTTCCCAAGTTAATCCTTCGGACTTTTTGTCCGAAGGATATCCTTCAAAAATTTTTCCCTTGTTTATATTTCCTCGGGCTTTTTGAAGGGCACCTTCCAAAATCTTCTCGAAGGGCAGGTGCCCTTCGAGATTTTTGCCTTGATCCTTTTCTGCCAAGTGAATCTCCCGCGGCTCTTATAAGTGAACCTTCCCGAAGGGTATGTACCCTTCAGGAATTTTGCAATTGTCCTCTAAGAGCTCTTTCATTCAAACAAAAAGTCCAAAGAAATACTCTTCCTCTTACAACCCCCAAAAAAATCTTTGCTTAGACAAAATAAATGAACTTACAACTTGTATGTCTTGGCTTTTGGCTGTACGTGATGCTTAGAAGAGGAGAAAAACCCTTTCAAATTGCTGTAGATGACGTTTTTAGGAGATAAAAACCCACTTAAAACCGCTGCATGTGTCCTCCTTTTAAACAAACTATATGCTCTATATGATAGCTGTAGGAGTCCATCAAAATTTACATGGCCGTAGGAGACCTTTTTGTCATCATTTGCATGGCTGTATTTGTACATTGCGTTGGCTGTAATCAAGAAAGCTCCTTGGAACCCTCTGAATGACTAAACTTCACCTGGCTGTAGATGGCCACTTGGGTGGCTGTACATGCACATTTAAGGACCCCAAAATTAATTCACAAGACAAACTTGGCACCATAGCAAAGTTCCAAATAGTAGGGGTGACAATATGTCTTGTGGGGGCAAAATTGTCAACATTTTTGGTGACTCAATTGGGAAGCATGCCTGCTATGCTAGAGAACTCATACCATATAGATGCTATTCGACCTCCCAAATGGTAAATCTGATTTCTGACTGAAAATCTCCTCCTGATCTTGGTTGAAGTAACTTTTATCCCTCAAAATAAAAAGGGAAAAACACGAAAGCAGGAAAACTAAGAAGCAAATGTGCAAACAAGCACTTATTGGAACAAAACTAAATGGAACAATTGTGCTTGAACAACACTTGGAGGAAAGCAAAACAAATAAGGAACCTAGCTAACCATGATAAAGCATGACCCGCTTGGATCAAATGGAAAATTCTTGAAACTCACTCCTTCCAAGAGATGGTACAAGTTGCAAAGTAGGATGTTTATTAATCATAACCTTTGATGAGGCATTTTCCTTGTCCACCAATTATATTAGCATCTTCTCAGATGAGTCATCAACAACAAACCAGTCACCAACAAAGACAAACTCATCAAGTATCTCCTGATCTTTTTCATAATGCTTGTCATCTACCTCCTTGTCAAGTGATACCTCATCTATGCATGGTTCTTGGGTGACCACATCTTTCTTATCAACTTCTGCAAGTTCATCCAGCTCTTCAAGGAGCTTTGAGTAGGCAACCCAATTTGTACTGTGATCTTGAATAGGTGAGTCTTGATCAAAATTTTAGTAAACGTGTCCTTCAATAGACAACATATCCATACAAAGTTCTTCAATCTCCTAAAGAGATTCAAGGTATAGCTGCCAATCATTATTTTGTTCCTCATTTTGATTTATAGAATCAGCTTGAAAGCTATCCGGGTCCTTCTCAATAGGAGATCCCTGTAACTCATGTATGACTTGAATTTGTACCAACTCCTCTTGAAGTTCCTGTACATCAAAATCAGTTTTCTCACTCTCAACTATAATTGGATGCTCAACTACAACCTCAAGTGAATTATCAATAGGAAATTCTTCCTCAAACACACCTGAAGCATCCTCTACACACTGCAAGAACTTGACCTGTAGCTACAACCTCTTTCTCAATCCTCCAAAGAACAGGTTCCTCCTGAGGAAGGGAGATGGTGGGAGGGTGATGAAATTCATTTGTTTGAGAGGAAAAATGAAGCATGGGAGGTTGATCATGATCAGATTTTGGAATCTTGAGGGCAATGGTATTATCTAGGGAGTTTTGGAGAGGGAAAGAGAAACTCTTAAAGACCTTTGTATTTTGTTCTTTCCACTTTGCCATTACCTCATCAAAGTCTGAAACCTGCTTGTCTTCCTGGACAACTTGAGCTTGAGGGATGATTGGTGAGGAAAGGGGACTATAGGAAGGTTTAGTCTCATGAATAGGCTCTTGAATACAATTAGGAAGCTCCCTTGTCACACACTGGGAATGATTAAGAACTTCATGAGAATAAGAAGCACAAGAACCCTTTGTAGACAATTGGTTTAACTCGATTTTCTGCCTCTCCCAAACCTACATCTTTTTCAATACAAGAATACACAGCCCATTTATCTTTTCTGGATCATTGAACACATTTTGAAATAGACCATTCACTTCGTCATACTGAGAGTTAGAACAAACCTTTCTTGCATATTCTAGTATTTTGAGCTCTATTTCGTTCATTCTTTTTTGAAGGCAATGCTGCTCATATGCAACATCGTAGCCATATGGGGAAGATGAAATCTGGTCCTGAGATTGATATGGCTCACAAGGAAGGTAAGACTCATGCTCTTGATAATAAGGATCATGAGAAACTTGATAAGGCTCAACATAGCTTTGATAATACTCTTAATAAGGTTGATTAGGCTCATAAAAAGGCTCATAGGTATCATGACAAGGGTGGTATGATCCATCATTGGGCTGATAAGGAAACATAGCATAGGAATTCTCTTCATCATAGCCATCAAAATTCATTCATGATAAAGCATTAAAAATAGACTTACATGGAAACTGTGCTTAAACTATTTGAAGCAATTGCTTGAGCTTGGAATCACCAAATACTTCTTGAAAAACACTGCTGCAACTACAATTTCATCAAAACCAGCTCCAATAGGTCCCATCAAGTGTGCCAAAAAACTGGTCAACCTGGAGTTGCACCCTGAATCAAAGACGTGCTGAAATGGCTAATCCTTGCTCCAGTTGAAACAATGGGATCTTCTCACGAGGGTGGGTGCCTCAATGGTGAGAAGAACCTTCGGAGAAGGCTGGTTCTTGTAAGATGTATCAATGAGGATCTCAACTTCTATGCTAAAAACTGCTTGGGGAAAAAGGGAGAAAGAACTTGAAAGAAAATCCTAACTAAAATGGTGATACACCTAATTTGCTTGATCCACTCAAATCGAGCTTCTGAGAACACTGATTCAGACAAGAGGCAAAACTTCAACTCCAATTGGTCAATACACAAGTATTTCCTGAAAAGGTTTTGTCTAATGATCTAAGCTTGAGGGAAAAGTAGAAATAAGCCTGACGAAAGGCACTAAACAGCCATTAATATCCACTATAAACTCCGCAAAAGACATTCAAACACAGAACGTGACCTGCATAAATGACCAACTAGTAACTAGGTACAAATCCAGATTTGACAAGGAAGAAAGAAAATCTATCACTTAGGCAAATCTATAACAATAGTATACTATACCAGCCGCTGGAAATTGAAAAAACACAGTTTTATTGATTTTGAAAAATGTTACAACACAAACTTTGGCAAAAGATTGCTTGCTAAAAGAGGGATGATTTATCTAAGGCTGAAAAACCATTAATATAAAAAATTACAAAAATCCAAGAGATTGGCGGTTGAAAATAGAAGAGCTAAGTCTGTCCAACTTAGCGTTTACAAAAGTCTATTTTGTCTTCTTCCTCTTTGCATGAAAGCTCCTAGGCGTTAGAATTGGACGGTGGAATCATACGTTTGACTTTGCTTGTGCATGTTCAGCTGACACGTGTCTAAAATTAGAAACCAGCTCTTTGGCATTGAAATGGACGGTGGCTAAGCTTAGGCTATTCTTTATTTAGGCATCATGCATGGAACGTTATGGACGGTAGGCTAATTTTGACAAATCAAACTCTTATCATGCAAAATGCTATGCCCACCTACAAATATGGACTTCCTCTTGAGTTGTTTGAACGTTTGCAAGCACGAGTTCGACTTGGAGATGAGCTTGACTTCACAACCAGTCAACTGAAGCTTTGACCAATCAACCGAAAATAGCCTTTGCTTGCATGGATTTCCATGTTGACTCCGGCTCTTGTTTTGGTCTCCTATTCGTGTCGTGTCTATTTTTGGTGGGATTCTATATTTGGATTTATTTTGTCTATATTAGTCTATATTTCCTCGGATTTCTTGGCTATCTCCTTGGCCTTTATTTATGGCTTTTTCGTTGACTTTATGCTTTTCTCTTTGTTTTTCCTATGGACTATCCCCTATTGACTCATCTTTTTTCTATAGACTTTTGTGTATGCAATTTTCCCGAACTTTATTCTTTCAGATTTCTGTTGGCTCATTCTGCTGTCATCTCCTTGGTTTTGTTCCTTCAAATTCTTTTGGACTTTTATCTTGTCTCATTTCCTAAGGAAAAAATGTCTGCCCCTGGCTTCTATTTCTCTCGGACTTTTTTGTTTGCATTTTTCCCAAGTTAATCCTTTGAACTTTTTGTCCGAAGGATATCCTTCAATTTTTCTTTTTTTCCTTGTTTATATTTCCTCAGGGTTTTTGAAGGGCACTCGGGCTTTTTAAAGGGCACCTTCCAAAATCTTCCCGAAGGGCAAGTGCCCTTCAGGATTTTTGCCTTGATCCTTCTCTGCCAAGTGAATCTCCCGCAACTCTTCTAAGTGAACCTTCTCGAAGGTACGTACCCTTCGGGACTTTTGCAATTGTCCTTTGAGAGCTCTTTCTTTCGGACAAAAAGTCCGAAGAAATACTCTTCCTCTTACAACCCCCAAAAAAATCTTTGCGTAGACAAAATAAATGAACTTACAACTTGTATGTCTTGGCTTTTGGCTGTACGTGATGCTTAGAAGAGGAGAAAAACCCTTTCAAACTGTTGTAGATGACGTTTTTAGGAGATAAAAACCCACTTAAAAATGATGCATGTGTCCTCCTTTTGAACGAACTGTATGCTCTATATGATCGTTGTAGGAGTCCATCAGAATTTACATGGCCATAGGAGACTTTTTCGTCATCATTTGCATGGTTGTATTTGTACATTGCGTTGGCTATAATCAAGAAAGCTCCTTGGAACCCTCTGAATGACAAAACTTCACCTGGCTGTAGATGGCCACTTGGGTGGCTGTAAATGCACATTTAAGGACCCCAAAACTGATTCACAAAACAAACTTGGCACCATAGCAAAGTTCCCAATAGTAGGGGTGACAATTTGCCCTGTGGGGGCCAAATTGTCAACAATTACCCTTCGGACTTTTCAAAATGGACCTTCCCGAAGGGTGAGAGACCTTTTGGGCTTCCTGTATGTCCCTTTGGACTTCCACAAATGATCTTCCCGAAGGGAAATATACCCTTCGAGAATTTTGAAATGGTCCTTCCAAAGGGTAACATACCCTTCGGAAAAATTGCAATTGCCCACTTGGAGAAGGAAAAGCCCTTCGGGTTTTTGACAGTGATCCTCGAAAAAGTTGATCGGTCTTTCGAAAATGTTGAAAAGATCCCTTTTGCCGTAAAGAGACCCTTCGGCATTTTGAAAATGCCCTTCGGATTTTTTGAAGTGGACTTGTCCCTTGAAGAACCTGAGAAGCACTATTTTTCAAGACCAAATTGAGTTTGTCAAGCCCTTTTACTTATTTCGGGCTTCTGATTGCTCACAACTTATGAAGTAATCAAGTAGTGCTCCTTGGAGAACCCAAAATACATTGTCCATGAGTAATTCGGGTTTGTAAACCAGAATTACTTCTACTTATAAAACATTTAGAAGTCAAGCACTGCTGAAAACCCGATTTGCACTATGCCCTCAGAAACCTGAAGTTGTCACTGCTGGAAAACCCGAAATCCTCCCAAAGGCTTGCAATTTTCTTCCCTGAAAGCTCCCTTTTTCATACTTAGGCAAAATTTGATATGTGGGCCAAAAATGGCCAACAACAGCTAGTATAGGTATTCGCCAAGTGAAGAAGACTGAGGTGCTATATAAATCAGTTTTTAGTATCACAGGTAACAATAAATTCTAGATGATTGTTGGTGCAAGTAGTGGTGATGTTCTAGAAGATGGCATGATAAGGAATGCTTACCACGTAATTTGAATGTTAATTTTACATATGTTTTCTAGCTAACTCAACAAAGAATGAAAGTTGTGTTTTGGCCAGACAGATTTGTTGTGAAGGATATTAACAATAAATTTTAGGTGATTGTTGGTGGCAAGCTTGATATTACAAATTCAGCCGATTTAGCATTGTTCCAAAGAATGGAGGATTGTATGCACTGATGGCTAAGGAAGATGATGTAAGATGTTTGTAGCATGAGAGATTGGGACCCTTGAATTTTAGAAGCACTTAGTTGGTGGGCTATAAGGATATGATTCATGGGTTACCTTCTATTTCTCCATTCAAGGGTGTATGCGAAGGACGTGTTCTAAAAAAACATCACTTGGAAGGCTTTGAGAAGGGAAGGCATCATGTGCCAAGGGACATCTCGAGCTTTTTCATTCCATTGTATACACTACTAATCATTCATCTCTTGCAGGATCAAGATGTATTTTGACTTCCATTGATGATTTATCTAGATATGTACACAGGTTTATTGTGTGAAATCCAAGTCTCTTTTTTTGTGGAGAAATTCATTAAATGGAAACCCATGGTTGAGAGACAATATGGACATCATGTTAAGTGTTTGAGATCATATAGAGTATGCCAATCATGCTTTGGAAGAGTTTTTTACCAAGCATGACATTGTTTGACAATGTACTAAAGCCTATAATCCTCAATAGAATGGTGTAGCAGAGAGAAAGAACAAAAATTTAGTCAAGATGCCACATTGTATGCCAAGCCAAAGGTATGCATGGCAAATTTTTATTTAATGTTGTTTGTTGTGTTAGTTAAATCGTTAATAGGTTTCCTACAAAATTTGTTTGAGATGTGACACCATAGGAGAAATGGTGTGATAGGAAACCTATTATTATACACTATGAGATGTTTTGTAGTGTTGTATGCGCCCATATTCTAGATGAGGAGCGAGAGACGTTTGATCCTAAGAGCCTTAAATGCATCATGATTGGCTAGTTGGAGGAATCCAAAGATTACAGATTATGGGATCCAACTAAGAGTGAGATTATCATTTAGAGATGTCATCTTTGATGAGGTGACTTTTTTTGTTGATGCACAAAAGTGCATTGATTCTTCAAAGGATATCTAGATTCTTGATGTAATTTAGGGTGAGACACCTAGTTCCAGTTTGGATATTCCTTTAGTTGTGACTTTTGAGGATTCTTAAAGGGAAGATGAGGTTGTTTCAGGTGATGTTGAATTAGTGAAGTTTCAATTTGAGAGAGATTTGGTTGTTAACCCCATTGTGTCGGACGATGTTGGCCCCACTCATGACGAAAAACCAACACATGAGACTCCTTTTGGGAGGATGTACGACTTCCCAAGTGGGCTTCCACTTCACTTGATGAAGATAAGGGAGATAGGGGGTGTGAATACACCATGGAGGACCCATAGTTAAAACATTAGGTCAATTTTTCTCTCATGACTAAGGTGGTGGATGCTTATGATTCACAATCCTCTGTGGAAGTTAAGAACAATGTCGGTTTTGCTATGAAATTTCAAGAAGGGATTTTGGATTTTAGATTGGTGAGGATTGATGATCAAATTGACATCTTCACAAATCCACTTGTTGAGGCAAAGTTTACTAGATTACAGGATTTGCTCAGGGTTTCGGGAGTTGTCATTAGGAAAGATGTGGGAAACATAATTCCTCCATTTAGAAGAAAACTTTCCACCTTCTTCACCAATGCCATTTTTCTAGATAAATCTTACAAAATTTGGTCTACCATGATGCGATGACATGACACCAAAGTGACCAACATTACTACATTATGGAATACAAAAGCGAGGAATTTATATGAATCAATGATACTATATTTTAATATGGGTGTGTATCTTCTCTAATATCCATGAAACTATCTACGGATGAAGTGGCGAGGATATACTCTCATAGGCTTGCGCCTCTTCAAGAACATCATGTCCTGTGGAATGGGCTTCCTCAAATTATAGGGAGAAGTCGCCCTCTATCCTCATTGGTCTCCTCTCCCAACATAATTATAAAACTCAATATTGTTGGGGAATCCAAAGGGAATCAAAAAGAAGTCTCTGAGGCTTTTGCAACCACAACGAATAAATTAAAAGAACTATTTTTTTTGTACTAAAGGCTTTAGCTTTCAAACAAGGCCTTATTTTATCTTATTTGATCTATTTAAGAATCATAATGGTAGAAAATTCCAAATTAATCCTCTAGCTTACAAACAGGCACACAAATATCATCAAAGGACTCCTATCTTAGTGATAAGGGACATCCAAAGCTTAAATGTTCCTTTTGCTTAGATCTCATTTCAAATTGTAAGTGGGATGATTGATGGAGTGGTAGATTATCTAGCAAATTTGGCTCTTGACCAAACAACTTCAATTTTCTAGATAATGTCGAGACAACATCACTAACTCCTCTTGTGATCCCAATTTACTCTATATTCTCATTAATGAGGGTGGATATTTTGTCATTTAGGGCCTTCAAGTCTTTCATCTCATGCCATAAAGAATTCATTTGTTAAGAATTTGACCCATGTTAAAAAATTATCCTCCCTTATCATATTAATGAAGGTGGCGTGGTCAAAGGATTTTGGTAAGAAGTGGACCTAGGTAAAAATTCCCTCCATTGTCTTAATTTAGTTACATATGTGAATAAAGAGAAAATCATCCCCGCTTTACATTGTAGACTTCCAAATAAATCCCTTTCATCTTGGAGGGAGGCTCAAAAAGTTATTTTGTTCACACCATAAACAAAATCATATGGTGTATTCATTCCCTTCTACATTCTTTCTTTCATGTCTCTCTCCCTTGTCACTCATGTTTTCTTCTAGTTCCTTACCCCGTTTCTCATCTTTCCCCCCTTAGATTCTCACATCTCGTATCCCACATGTGAATACCAACTAACTTTCCACTTGCAGACCTTTTGTACTCCATCTTTCTTCTTCCTCCCAATCGCCTTTTGCATTGGGAATTCCTTCTTTTACCCTCGACTGAACATTTCCACGAACACTCCACCCAAGTATCCTCATGATCTCATTCACACCCCCATTTACCCTGGGTCAATGTTTCTCAACCTTCGGGTTTTTTGTCATGCTAGTAGTATGACAACCCCATGATTGTTTTATATTTGCATGATTTGGCCCCAATTCATATGGGACAATTCGTGATACTTGGTAGATTTTTGCCCATGCCTTTCTCTTACTTGGGACTTCCATTGCTTGTGCTAATCTGGATAGTTAGTTTGTCATCAACTATCCTTAATCTCTCTTACATCCTCCATTAGCATGATGATGTCTCACTACATCCTTTATTAGTTTAGCTCTACTAAGGTTCCAATCCAGTTTGGTTCAATCTACTCATTGTGCATTGGAAACATCATGCAATTTGCTAGAAACCTTTCTTATCACAACACTGGATTATATGAGGATCTAGGCATTCAAACCTTGTATGTTATTTTTTTATCATATGAAATTTCGGGAGGTATCGACAATCTATGTTTACATGCAAATCGATGAAGAGAGCATAGGCATTGTCAATTCCTTAACACAGTTGAGCATTATTATCAATTTTGCAAATCATGAATGTTGTAGTAATGGAGGTTGAGCACATGACAAATGATAACAATGGTTATATTGCTGACAATTGTGAATCAATGAAATACTGCAAAGAAGGGTTCTTTGTTGATATTCTTATACTAAATTCGACCTCATTTGATTATGACAAATAAAATTTCGATAAATATTATATCCATGAATCAAATTGAATAGAAATGAAAACCTACACTCAAATTAGTAACCTAAACCTCCTAAATACTATACATAAATTACATTTTGATCACAGGAGTGGAGTCTGAAAGAAATTTATCCCAAGGATTAATCAATTTAATTTTTTGATAAATTAGCAACCCCCTTCTCTGTCCCTGCCTTGCCCTGCCCCCCAGGCACACACATTTCTGATTAAACAGTTGATAAAAAACCTTTAATTGTTGAACTTGTACCACAACTGTTACCTCTTAGAATTAATAGGTGGTGCTACATTAGTGCTCCCGGGATTTTTTTTTTCTTCCGGTTGGGCAGTAATTAAAAAAAAAAAAAGGTTTGTGTAACACCCTAATTCATTTGTGTAAAACAACTATTGCACGAAAATAACCTTTTTTTGGTGCTGTTTTAATAGCATTAATGCTACTCCCAACGATTGTAGTTTACCAGTTCCAAAGGATAACGGTAGTGGTATAAGTTTATCTGGATAATGGTTTTCTATCAAATGGTTAGTCAGGCCTACATATTCATAGTGTTGCCATTAATTAGTTCTGAGGATAAAATTTCTCGTCAAACTCATATTATATGGTCAAAAGGAACATAACATTTAGGAGGCTTAGATTATTAATTTGGGCCCCATGTTTTATTTCTGTGCAATTCGACCCATGGACATAAACTGCACAGAGTTTTTAATTCTCATAATTTCTAGGACAAATTGCCACTAACTACCCATTTTTTATATTCATATCAAATAAAGCTATAAAAAGGTTTCGGAACATAATCTACACATTTGAACTATCCCATTGGGTTTATTAACTTATATACAAGGATTTAAATCCTTAATAATGTGTAACTACACATCAATTTTTATTTGTAAAAAATGAATATTACAATTTATTAATTCTAGGCCACTCTTTAGCATGATGCTCATAAACTACTCTTAGTCATGTTTAGAAGCCTTACTATATTTAGCGGAAGTTCTAATTATATCCCCGAGTCAATTCGGACAATATTTCCCAAATATAACTAATTAAAATTTAATTGAAATTGCATTATTCAACCTTAAGTGATTTTTAGGAGAATTTTTGACCATTGGATTAACTTTGTTTTTAGCCATAGGATCATGATCCTTATCTCAACATCATTATGGAGTGTGCAGCCTATAATGACATCTGTATCAAGTACAAAGATGGCTCGAGGGTTGACAACTTAACTGACTTGTTTGAAGAGGAAAGGTTACAATAAGTTTTCTAATCAAAACCCATAGTAGAAGAGTTAGCATCGAGTAGGGCAGCCCTTGTGTCAAGAAGTTGTGGCATCACGGAACAGCTCTATTGCAGCTCTTAGTCCCATAGACTGCTTGGTCTCATGGACATTTTTAAAACCTTTCATTCATTCATTCATTCATACATAATCATTGGAGCAAACTCAATATGGATCATTGGATTAGACGTGCCTTAAAATGATTATGATTTTTTTAATATGGTGGTTATTTTTCCTTCTATCCTCCATTTTCCCCCTCACCTCAAATTGCTGCAAAATGGGGGAGGCATGGCCATGAGCTCACACTACTGTGACATTTACAGGTTTTGAAGAGATCCTAGAGGGGTTTTGCAGACATCTTACGTCTCTAAAGGTAATTTTTTGGTCTTCAAGAGGTAGACACCTAGGGTCTTGGCATATTCTTGGTTGTTTAGAGGGTGTTATGAGATCCATCAATGAATCTATCTCTTGGTCTCTACTAATCCTTCAAATTTTTGTATATTGGAGGTATTGGAGCTCATTTAGGGAGGACATCTCAACAATAAGGAGATTTTAAGCATATTACAGGGATTAAAATGAGGGTTTTGTCCATAGAGAAGGGAGATGCCCTCTCCCGAAGCTTTTATGTTTTACTAACAAAACTTTACAACTTTGTGGTTTCTCACAATTTCTAGATTTTTACCTATTTTGTTGAATATTTTTGCAGGTATTTGCTCATTCATGGTGGAAGTTGGCACATTAAACGATTATAGTAATGTTTTTTGTTGTTTTATACTGTTTTCCAGCATGGGCAGGGACTTTAGCTTCATAGTCACATTTTGGGGCATTTTCTTGTGTTAAATATCTAGATCTAAGCATAGTTTTGCCTTTTTTCATTTGTGAGTGTTAGGGTAGCCTTTGGTTCAATGGAAATTACCAAATCTTTTTGTAATCATGCATAGGGGCATGTCGTTTGGGCATTGGGGGCATATTCTCCGGCGTTTAGATTGTTCCCAAATTAGGGCATTATGCTATTTTAATATTCCTTTTTTTTTTTTTAAGTTCATTTATTACCAGTTTCTTATTCCACTCCTTAATCAACTTTATATAGGTTTCTAGAGTTTATGGATGAAGAATTTCATCCTTGTTTTATTTGTTACAACAACTCGCCTAGGTATATAAGATCATTTTGCCCATCATTATTTTTTGAGTTTTACAGGTTCTATACACCCAACTAGCTCACCTAGTTTTAGGGCACTCCTTATGGGGTTTTCAGGCCTGATTTTGTGAGAGTTTTTCCATCACAAGTTTATGATTTGGGGTCTTGCAAATTAGTGTCCCTTTAGGTATTTAATGGTACTTAGTCTAGAAACTAGGTATCACAGTTTTTGTACTTAAGTCTAGAAACTAGGTATCACAGTTTTTTCTATTTGCAGTATCAATTGTCTCATTATGGTCATCCTACTCTTGGAATTTATTTGAATAATTTTGTTGTGATGCATCGACATTTTATCTTCTTATCATTACAACTCCTGATTGTACTTAGTGAGGAGTGATTTAGTAAGCAAACCTTTGCAATTTTCAGACTGTTTTTACAAGTTGTCAACTTCCAAAAAAATTACTTGATGTGCATAATCATGTTGGAGGAACGTCTCACTCCATAATTTTAGCAAATTGGATAACCATCTTATTTCTTTGTTTCTGACATGTAGTCTAAATCACATAATTAGTCATGTCGTAAACATGGTCTCGTGGCTCCGTGTCATCTGCCATGTGAGACTATTTAAAGAGGTAATTAGGTGAGTCACATAACTGTGATTCAAGCTTCCGATAACTTGATGTTGTTCGACAACAATTACATGGTGCAAAAATGAATTTCTCCAATGTCATTGATTCAGATCTGAGATATTTGAAGGAAAACCATCTTAATTTCTAGAATTCAGATGTGTTACATGTGGAAATAAATTACAAAAAAGAAATCAGAAACAAAAAAAACAATTATCCATATCCAAATCTTGTATGTAAAACCCAACATAATTATATTAATCTGAATGTTTTGTACATGACATTATCTCAAAGGAGATAAATGACTCTCTTCTCTATACAACTCAATCTATGTATGTCCTTATGTAATTGGTGATACAGAGAGCAAAGGAACCTCATGTACTTATGGAAAATGAACAGTTGCTCTTCCTAATGTGATGCTTTGTCTTCTATTAGTTTCAGATGAGTTGCATCAAGAAGTAACAGTGACTTCTCGCCCTAAGGTGTTACCTTACACTCTGTGGGGTCATGGTCCCTTGGCCATGCGAGGGGAAATCCCGAGTCATGGAAGGCTTCACTCCTCAAGGTAAGATGAAAAATACATCATTCTATCAAAAGTGTAGTAGTATGAGGAGATCTAACATCGGTGTCATTGTGTGCCAACGAAAGTGTTGGTGTAACAATAGATGCATAACCATATAGGCCTTGACAAGTGGGATATGAGTTTTGGGGTTGACTTTGACCATAGGTGTAACGATGCTCCATGTGTCCCGTGCTTTGATGAAGATTGTGATGTATGGTATTTTTGTCATCGTTGTTTCTTTCTCATTAATTTATAGTATCATTTTATCGGTCACAAATCCTTTTGTAAATCACATAACAAGATCCCTTTTGGAGATCTCTAGGCTAGAACAATGTTTTATTTTATTTTATTGGGAACCTCTCAACTACATTGATATTGACATCTTGGCGCACGTTTTGGATTACATATAGTGGATTACAACATGCTGAGTAAGCATACATCTAAATCAAAGCCTTCATTTGGCTAAGCTGCCATGAGAAGGGTGAATCCATTTGTCAAAGTTACCCGCGGACCAAATCCGGTGCCAAGTATCTAGAGGGATTTATACTCTGTCAGATGGTGTAACAAACCATCATCCTCACTAGTCAGACTACAACCCTTTCAATAGAATGATGTATTTGAGTTCGCTTTAATAAAATTCTTAAAACTCTAGAAAAAAAAAATTAACTTAGGTTGTGATATTGTTATAACCGCATTTAAGAAACTCAAATAATGATTGAATAATATTTGCTATGTACAAAAGCAACAAGTTTGCTTATTAATGCTTGCTCTAACATTGATTTGTTAAGCTATGATGACAAATAATTTTTACATCATGACTTCAAACAACCAATAGGTTTTAAGTAGTTTTAAAATGGTTCGAACTTTAACCTTATATTTTTGGCTTGCTACTCATTAGGGAGATTTAAAATAAGTTGCAAAAACAAAAATAATACCGTGATTTTTAAAATCCAATATTAACTATATTTACTAAGAAGGTTGTAATATACTTGGTGACAATTATGGTTTGTTTGTCATACTATTCACCAAGGTACAAATCTCCTGAAGATACAATTAGGGGGCTAGGTTCGATCTTTTAATGACTTTGATGGAATGGATCCCCCTAGTCGCAGCAGCCTAGCTGAATATAATTCTGTTATAGGTGTATGCTTATTGGATCGGTTGTGATCCATTACTTAAGGGCAAAGATGCAGATATCTATATGTAACTCAAAGAAACCATATAAAATAAATATTTTCTATATTTAAATTTCTCATTTACATTTTAACATTATTATATTTTTAAATATTGTATAAATATAAAAATTGGTGAAAGTAATATGAAAAATTTAATTTAATTTATAACTAAAAATCAATGCTTTTCAAAACATTTAGTCTATTTATATAAAATCTCTTTATAAAGTGAACAGATTATGGTATTTATAAACTAGTTTTAAGTTTTATTGCGGATGTTTTTTAATTCTAGAATTCTTATTACTAAAGATTTTAGAATTGGACATTGGTTAGTGTTGAAAATCTTATGGATTAACCTTCGTCAAAAGTTCGTCAACATTATTGTAATTTTTACTGAAGAGAATGTTTTATAAATTTCTCTCTCAAAATAATGGAAATTTGGTAGTTTTACATATTGTTTGAAGGAAAGGTCTTTGCTCTTGGATTTTGTAAGGTTGATTGTATGAATGTATCTTAATTTTATGCAATTGCTTATGGGTTTTATTAGGTTGTTTGCATGAAATTCAACTTTCCATATCGATAAAAAAATTAACATTTTTTTTAACAAATAGGGCATATCGAAAGGAGAGGGAAGCATACCCATCCCATAATCCTTTCCTTCCATGAGATTTGATCTAAGGATGAGATTTTGTATTCCAGATTTGTTATATTCTCCATTGAGACATCCCATCAAGTCCCAAGTATTTCAATAAAATGAGGTTTTTGTTGGAAAAAGAAACATGTAAACACATTATTTATTTTTAAAGGTGTAATGTAATGATCTTATTCTTTTCTCAAAGATTCACTAAAAGGAATGATATAATAATATTATTATTTTTCTTAAGGGCTCATTAAATTTTATCTATAGTATTATTTATTGATGGCCATACAAGGAGCTTAACTTGATTCAAATCATGATCTGAAAAACTATCAAGACTAATGACACCACATGTATTGTAAATTATTCAATCATTTGTTATTTCAAGTTGAAAATTACGTGATTGTATGGTTTGGCGTTCTAATACAATCTTGTGATGTCTTAAGCTATTAGATGTAAGTTCATTTTGATTGTTTTTCAATAGATGATCTATAAATGCTTTTAAATGTGATATCATTTTCATCAAGGTAATGTTTTATATCAAAAAGGCTTAGTCACTAATTAACTTTGTTGACCAAATAGTCTTTGAAATCAATCTTGAAAAGTTTGAAATCAAACAAATGAAGATTTATAAAAAGTACATCGTAAAAGAGGAAATATGTTTCATTGGGAAAGAACATATGTACACATATTATTGTTTAGAACAAGCATTTGTGGAAAGCTACAAACATCTATCCTGAGTCTGCCTTTATGCTTAATGACGATGGTGTTACATTTATTTACAAAACTAAAGAAGGATGTAATTAAAACAAGCTCTCTAAAATCTCTCAATGCGCGAACTAGATTTAGCCATTGTTGAAGATCAAGCAAACACAATGCTATCAAAGGTGAAATATCATTTACAAATAGAAGTGCTTGTTGTTGGTTTAAGACTAATGCTCACCTTTAACTTATGTAACAAGGTCAGACTTGTAAATTTGGCATGTTTATGAGTTTAAAAGATTGTATATGACCATGGAGCATCTTAGGATGGTGGTTAAAAGGACACTATAAATATCAAAATATAGATCGATGAAAATATTTTCTTACACAATATGCTATAGAAAATCATGTTGATATACCAAGGGTATACCATTTATTTTAAAATAAATCAGTAACAATAATAATATCTCATCTGATTGCCTTTAGTTCATACAGATACTAATACAGGTCTAAGATATGTCTATAAGCACATTCTTGATGTTTTCATGGTTAAGGGTCATCCTTGTCTTCAATTTCTAGATATCACTGCACAATATAATTTTAAATTGTTTGACTAAGTCCCTTGTATGTTTCCCCTTCAACATTATGCACTTGATTTTACATAAGTTGGTAAACTCGATTGTTGAAGGCTCAGTGGGATCATATTCATTTTCTCAAGTGCATAGGTCTCAATTGTTTTTGGAGTGTTGGCTCCATTCTTACTTTGATTTTGTAATGGTTTTTTTTGTTGGAAGAGTTCTAAGTTCAATTTACTAAGAATCTTTTTTTTGTACTACAAATATATTTAGGGGCTATTCTAGTAGTTGATAGGGTG
This sequence comes from Torreya grandis, assembly GCA_037957365.1. Taxonomy (NCBI): domain Eukaryota; kingdom Viridiplantae; phylum Streptophyta; class Pinopsida; order Cupressales; family Taxaceae; genus Torreya; species Torreya grandis. The sequence goes on along the minus strand of JARHVA010000394.1, from coordinate 1,849,563 downwards.
TTGGATGTATTGATGAGTAGTAGTTGAATATAAAATTTAGAATAAAGGTTAAATATAATTTATCCACACTATTTTCAAATTTAGTCTTGTTCATGTTGATTGAGAAGCTTTGCTTCCCTGAAGTTGAATCTTCTTTTAAATGTGGAGTGTAAGCCTCTTTCCTATATAAGGTGTTCAATGTAAGGAAATATTTTTTTCTTCACACTAAGGGCATTTGTATGGAGAAACTTAGCCCATATAGAAAATGAATTATTTATTTTGTAATAGACTAAAAATAGTGTTTATGGATGTTTTCTTGAAACTCCAATAAATTTCTTACATATAAAGCTTTTTTAGGGTATCTTTTTTAATCCTTCTCAAAATTTCTAACACCATACAAAAATATTATTTGTTTGAAAGAAGTATATATTTTTTCATTATATTTATTTATTTACGATGATGATTATGTTTGTTTGAAAGCATTTTTATTATCTTTTCATTGTTTTTAATCACAGGGAAGAAGATATGATCTTAAAGGACCATCAAATGTTATTATTAGGCTTATATATTATAAGGTACTAATGTCAAGTTTCTTAAAGAAAACATATTTTTTTAGAGTGACTATGACCACATGCTTCAATTTTCTAACCAAAAAGATGTATCTCCACTCTAGTTACAATTGCTTAATCAAATCATTTGCAAAAATTGTTGACCAATTTTGTCCACAGGGAAAATCTCAGTCAACTTCTCCCCTGCTGTCTTAATGCCAGTCATTTTTAGGTTCAGCAAGTTCAATATGTTTGGTTCATGGCCGAATTCAATTGTTTCAAAGGTGGAAGTTCAATGGCTTTGGTTCATCGGCTTCGGTTCAAAGGTTCATCGGCGCGCTTGGTTGAACCATTGGACCATTGAACCATTTTGGTTCAACGTGTTCAGTTCAAAAGGCCGCACTTCAAAGGAAAAGACCCGATGACTTTTGTCAAGGACGGTGACGTTCCAAAGGCCGTCAAAATTAACTAAGTAAAATAGTCGTTTGCCTTCAAACGAAAAGGCGCAAACCATGAAAAGGAAGGGGCCAGAATGCAACGATCCGTCTAAGTGTTCACCCTAAGGGGCCAAAGAGCAAGAAAGACAAAACTGAGAAAAGACAAAACGACAAAGTGACAAAGCAAGGAGGAATGACATGGCGCAGAAGTGATAAGGCGGTTCAAGTGGCAAAGTGCAGGCGATTTATTGCCTGACAGTCCCCAAATGGCGCAAACAACAAACAATGTGGATCGCGCAATTTTTAAAAGGGGACAAATTCCATCTGTTGACAGAAAAGAGGCGCGACCCATGCTTCCACATTAAAGCTCGAATGCCAAAGTCAAATTTGGCGATTATACAGCATGGTTCCAACAGGGTTCTTCTAGGACGATGACAACACAACAGTGTTTCCTCTTTCAAATGGGACGCGACAGGGCAACTTGTCAAAAAAGTGCCAAGTTTTTTTCTCCTTTCTTCTATATAATGTAACTTCTCATTTTGGAGAAGAATGGAGAGATCTTCCACATTTTGTAAAGGGCGCAGCTCTGCAAAAATTTCACCTGGATCAATACAAATGCAATTTTTTACCTCCGTTTTGGATAGACATTTCTGTGTATGTGTTGAATGTTTGCTTGTGTCCAGTCATTGTCTTTTGATGCTCTCATAGGTTCAACACCAGCAGACCTGCTGTCTACAAGGCGCTATTGTTGCAGCTGACATGAAAAGAGCAGTATTTGGGAGTGAAGGAGCAGAAGAAATTACTTCATATGTGTGTGTTTCATAGCACCTTGGGTGATCTCTGCTCTGGGTTTTCCATTGAAGCCTCTCTGCTAGTTTCTTGCAACCTGGTCCTTCTGCCAAGTGCGTAGTGTATGTATGCATTTATCTGATTCTGAGAGTGGATGCGTGAAGGTCAACCTTTATTTTGGTGCATCGCCTCTTTTAGAGTAGGTAGTTTGTTTTTTATGCATTTCTTTTCCCTTTTCATCCCCCCTATATTATATATATACCTGTTAACTTTTGCTGAAAACAACACGATGCATCAAAGGGAGCTAGCCCTTATCTAGAGACTCTCTCCTCCAGCTTCGCCGGTCACACAGGCGAGAGGAGAGTTTCCATGTTGCGAGGAGAAAGCAGGAACTTGTTTTCCTGCCACTGGGTGCACTTTCCAACGTCAACAGTTTTGGTACGCCTAGTGGCACCAACTGGGACAGGTTTTGTCCAAAGAATCGAAGAATTTTTGGTGTGTTTTTCAACCGACCAGCCTTTGGAGGCTTTTACATCAACACCAATGGCGACTCCGAGTTGAATCTACTGGTTAAGCACCCTGGTGCCATCAGAAATCTACTTTTTTTATGTATAATCCCTTTGCACAAAATCATGGGCCTTGTATTCCTTCATATTACCATGATCAGACTCAGCGTCTTTATGGTGTCCCCTCAAGCAGCTCTCCTAGTTGCCCTACAACGATAAGGGAAATGGCGTTGGAGTTTGAGAGGCAAATAATGGAGATCAACAGAGAGGAGCAGTACAGATATCAACAGGAGCTGATGTATAAAGATGAGTGTTTGTTTAGGCAAGCACAGGTTTCGCAATCCATGAAGGAGGAGGTAGCAAAATGTAGAAATCTATTTATTCAAGGCAGTCAGCCTTGTGTGACCCCTCCTATTCTGAAAAAAGCCTCCTCTTTTGCACTAAATCCTTTCTATCACATTGCACTTGCTCACTCCAGCTCATCTGATGCATCTGCTCTCAATCCCGTGCGCCTGGCTTTCCAACATCAAAAGGCATCAGAGCAACCCCCCATGGAGATCGATCTTCCCAATCCTTTATATTGTGAATCTTCCATTTGGGGGAGTACCACCAACCAACATGTCCCTCTTCTCGAGACTCTTCCAGTGCATCAATAGTCTCTTGCATCTCTCAACTTCCCCAAGTCTTTCAGCATGATGTGCATATTCCAAGTTGAAGGAATGCCAGGAACCAGCTCAGAGCTTTGAAGAGGATAATGCTGGTGATCTCCAAGAAAGGCTCCTTCAAGAACGTATGGCTAGGAGAATTGCAGAGTTGGAGTCCCAAATGAGATTCCTCAGCCAACGTGTGGTGGACCTGTTTGAACCCAGCTCGTCCACACATCTCCAAGAGAGCTATTAGGCCACACCTGATATTGATGAAGTGCCGACCAAGTGGAAGGAGGAGAATCATTCGATTCTAGCTCAATGACTGCCTCCTCTTCCACATGTTTTCTTCACTTCACCCCTTCTCGAGGAGGACCCTGCTCTGCAGGGGGCGAGTGAGGCGCAGAAGATTCAATCTATAGTCCTTCAAGAGGCTGTCACGAGCGACGACGAAGAAGAAATAATCATTGATGCTCCTTGTAAAGACACCATCAGCAGTGGAGAAAATGCAGGGCTTGCACATATGCAAATGTCCCAGCAATACGAGGAGGAACAAATGCATGGTGAGCTCTCTTCCCCTTTGTTTGATGAACTTCCTCATTGTTTTGATGATGAGGACGACTATGCTGAGGACCCTGAGTTGGAGGATCAAGAGAATATCTTTGAACATCTAGAGATTTTGATCTTTGAGGAGGAAAAGGGGAGCTCTGTCTTCCTTGAGGAAGGCCTTGAAAGAGCAGAGGATGAGTCTGACAGAGCCTGCAATGAAGCAGAAGGAAACGGGTCAGACCATGACACACTGCAGAGGAGCTATACATATCAAAGGGCTAACGGTGATAAGTCAGCAGCCACAAATTTCTTGGTGAAGAGCACCAAAGAAGGGACCAACATTCAACAGGCCTCTAGGGACAAGCAGAATACATATATATTGGAGGCATGTTTAAATCTGATCCACTCGGATTCCAGCCAACTCTCTTCTTCATTCAGCTACTTGCCTGCCACCATAAGTCTTCTTGCCAGGAAGGGGACTTAAGAAATTTTCCCTTTGATCTAGGAGGGAGGCAGTTATTCTTGGTTAGTTGTATATAATAGTTTGCTTTCAGTCGTTTTTTTTTTGTTTTCCCGAAGTGCAGTTGCACAGGTAGCGTTTTTAGCCTTGTGTGTTTCCCTTTGCTTGGGGGTAAAAGCTTCATGTTTGATTCTCGAATCTTTCGGGCTGTTGTTAATTTTTTCATAGCTGCATCTGACTCCGCGCCCAATGGATTTTAAGGCAACTGGTTCTAAGCATAGCAGGCATGCTTCCCCTGTGAGTCGCCAATCTGTTGACCAATTTTGTCCACAGGCAAAATCTCGGTCAACATCTCCCCTGCTGTCTTAATGCCAGTCATTTTCGGGTTCAACAAGTTCAATATGTTTGGTTCATGGCCGAATTCAATTGTTTCAAAGGCGGAAGTTCAACGGCTTTGGTTCATTAGATTCGGTTCAAAGGTTCATCGGTGCGCTTGGTTGAACCATTGGACCATTGAACCATTTTGGTTCAACGTGTTCAGTTCAAAAGGCCGCACTTCAAAAGAAAAGACCCGATGACTTTGTCAAGGACGGTGACGTTCCAAAGGCCGTCAATATTAACTAAGTAAAATAGCCATTTGCCTTCAAACGAAAAGGCGCAAACCATGGAAAGGAAGGGGCCAGAATGCAGCGATCCGTCTAAGTGTTCGCCCCAAGGGGCCAAAGAGCAAGAAAGACAAAACTGAGAAAAGACAAAACGACAAAGTGACAAAGCAAGGAGGAATGACATGGCGCAGAAGTGATAAGGCGGTCCAAGTGGCAAAGTGCAGGCGATTTATTCCCTAACAGTCCCCAAATGGCGTAAACAACAAACAGTGTGGACCGCACAATTTTTTAAAGGGGACAAATTCCATCTGTTGGCAGAAAAGAGGCGCGACCCATGCTTCCACATTAAAGCTCAAACGCCAAAGTCAAATTTGGCGATTATACATCATGGTTCCAGCAGGCTTCTTCTAGGACGATGACAACACAACAGTGTTTCTTCTTTCAAATGGGATGCGACAGGGCAACTTGTCAAAAAAGTGCCAAGTTTTTTTCTCTTTTCTTCTATATATATTAACTTCTCATTTTGGAGAAGAATGGAGAGATCTTCCACATTTTGTAAAGGGCGAAGCTCTACAAAAATTTCACTTGGATCAATACAAATGCAGTTTTTTACCTCCATTTTGGATAGACATTTTTATGTATGCGTTGAATGTTTGCTTGTGTCCAGTCATTGTCTTTTGATACTCTCACAGGTTCAACACCAGCAGACCTGTTCTCTACAAGGCGCCATTGTTGCAGCTGACAGGAGAAGAGCAGTATTTGGGAGTGAAGGAGCAGAATAAATTACTTCATAAGTGTGTGTTTCACAGCACCTTGGGTGATCTCTGTTCTGGATTTTCCATTGAAGCCTCCCTGCTAGTTTCTTGCAGCCTGGTCCTGCCAAGTGCGTAGTGTATGTATGCATTTGTCTGATTCTGAAAGTGGATGTGTGAAGGTCAACCTTTATTTTGGTGCATCGCCTCTTTTAGAGTAGGTAGTTTGTTTTCTATGCATTTCTTCTCCCTTTTCATCCCCCCTATATTATATATATACCTGTTAACTTTTGCTGGAAACAACACGATGCATCAAAGGGAGCTAGCCCTTATCTAGAGACTCTCTCCTTCAGAGTCGCCGGTCCCACAGGGGAGAGGAGAGTTTCCATGTTGCGAGGAGAAGGCAGGAACTTGTTTTCCTGCCACTGGGTGCACTTTCCAACGTCAACAAAACTTTTGTGAATTCAGAGAGTTTTTCCTATTAGATCACATTAAATATCACAATTTAATAGACAAATATATAATGTTTGATTCTAAAATACAGACAAAGATGAATACATTGATACATAGACATTGAGAAAAAATGAAATGAAAGAAAAATATGATTTGACCATATGGATATTAAGTAAAAATGAAATGAAATAAAAATATGGTTTGGCCATATTGAAATTTAAGAACAAACTAACATAAAGGATGCTTGCTTGTTAGACTAAAACAATACTAAAGAAGAAATTGATGTCTAGTAAGAAATTTAAACTAGCGTCCTTAAAAGTTTTTATAAATAGATAATTCATAATAAAGAACCATAATGAAGGATCCACATAGAAAACACAATACAAAGAAAAATCTTAAGAAGTTAAATAACAACATTGTTCTAAGGTTGATACAAAAAATGTTGTTTTATTAGTGGTGTAAGAAAATGGATCAATTGTTTTTCCAAGTAAGATTTGAGAGCACCACACAAGACTCTTGTTTATGACAATGATGTTGAAAGTTCTGAAGTCAAAATATAAAACTATTATGGGTTATAGAAAATAACATATTATATATACAAATTACTATCAAAACGGTTATACGGATAAATTTTATTGGAGACATTTCTTCAGTCATTGTGACATAGTTATTCATAATGAAATGTAATATAGTTACATCCACATTTCCTTTCTTTCTGTAGACATTTATTCAGTCATTGTGATAGAGTTGTTCCTAATATTATTTAATATAGGAACATACATGTTTCCATTTTTTCTTACATTATTAACATATAGTTTTGAAAGAAGTTTGTGGTTCTTTAGCACAGTCAAATAGATTCCTGAAGATATTTGAGTATAGTTTTGAAAAACCTCGTGGATTTGCTTTAGCGAAACATAATTTACTATATTGCAATATTAATTGAAGCTTCATAATCTAGATTATGATCTAACACACTATCTTGATGGTAAGGTGGAGTTTCTATTATTGATTACAAATTGTATTGGAGCTAATATTGTTGACATTACTCGTTATTCTTGTTATTCTCTAATAATTGTTGATTATTGGTGACTTACCATTTGGGAATTCTTTTATCGTTGATGATTGGTGTCTAACCATGTGGGTTTTTTAATTCATAAGTAGACTATTTTCTATTATTGACTTGAAAATGGATATACACACAAACATCGTACCATTGTCCAATTAATGACGCTGAATGGTAGTCAACCATGCTCAATTTAAGTTCTAGAAGTAATGATAACATTGAGATTAGTCAATCATAAGCATCCCAAGATGTTTCAAAAGGACCTCTTAGTGACCAAACATATACGGTTTGTTGTTTTACAACCTTTGTAGATGATTTACTAGCTCAATTTCAAATTAATATTAACATAAAGGTCACATTTGCTAAACTATTTGAAATTAAACAAGGAGCCAATGAATGAATTAGTGATTATGTGCTTATGTTTAAAACTAAGGTTACAAAGATACTTGGTTGGAAACCTTCTATCATTGCTCATATTCTTAAAATTTGACTTATTTCAAAACTTGGAAGAATTGGAAGAAGAAGACATGCTGAAAGAGTGTCTAAAAATATTGGCATCTAAGAGTTTAAATTCAACTTATCTAACGACACAAAAAATTCCATTAAAGAAGGATATGAATTGAAAGCAAATTTTTCTTTTAAATTTTTGGAAATAAGTTATCAAAAAAGAGGATTTGAATTTCACTATCGAGTGACTCATAAGTCAATGTCATAGAGTAACCATATTAGAATCATATCATTTCCACAAAGAGAGAATATAATTTTAGTAGGCTTAGTAAGCGTCCTAAACAATTATTGAAGAAGCTACTAGAGTGCTACATGACTACTTAACCTCAAGTTCAAGAACTTACCATTTGAGACCTTTACCTATGAATAATGATCAAATGTGTTTTGTGACTCTCATAGAGTCAAGGGACATTCATCAGATATATGTATTTCATTAAAGCATAAGATCCAATATATCATTGAGTGTAGCCAAATTCAAATATAAGAAGAAATAAACAATGCTAGTAGATTTGTCGATCATACAAAGCAATTTGAAATTTTTGCACAAATCCTCTCTAAAATCATACTAAAGAACAATATACCAATAAAAATGTTAACACAATTGATGAGAAAGATAAGATAATTTATATTAACTAAGTTGTAAAGTGAGATAAGAGGTATAAAAATATCCTATTTGATTATAACTTGCATCCATTAGATAAGTTTATTGGCATACTTGAAGCAACTAAACAAACAAAAAACTCAATTCACATTTTATTTGATGAGCATGATGTTTGAATTAATAGATGACAAAATGATCCTTTGTTCATTATAGATTTTATAAACGAAATAGAATCATGGTAGATAATGGCTTAAATTTAAATGTGTGCACCAAAGAGTTTTTCCAGCCCTGGATTTTGTGAAGAAGATATAACTTATAAGGATATAATTGTTATGGGATATGATGGTATGCAAAAATAACCCTTAGGGTGCATCATATTGCCTATCCAAGTAGATGAAATTAAAGTTTAAAGCTTGTTTCACGTGGTGTCTAACAATGACTCATATAACATGTTACTGGGTAGACATTTGGTACATCAAACAGAAGCAATTCATGCATCAATACATGAATTTAGACATGAAGGATAAGTAATTAAAATTCATAGAGACCAAAGGTTTTCAAGATAAAAATAACACGAAGTTACTTGACTAGAGGAATTATAAAGAAATCCAAAGGTAATATTCAAATTAAGGAAGAACAAGGTAAAAATTCATAAATCCATTCAAAGGAGAGTGTAAAAGGATCTCAAAACCAACAAAAAAATCAGCTAATAATAGGAAATTAATGACATATGAAAGTGACACTTGTACAAAGACTAGTACATATGTGGATGATTATTGTAAAAACGAATTTGCAAAACATAAGTTAGATTGGCTTGGTTCATGGAAATCTCTATGATATGTCACTTTGATTAATCTAGATTCCAATCCTGTTATTGGTTATATTTCCTATAATTATATATTTTTTCTTGTTGTTTAATCTCATTATTTGCCTTTCTTTAATATTGGTTCATATTTTTGTTGCTTGTTTAATCTCATTATTATTTTTCTTCGATATTGGTCCATATTTGATTGCATTATCTATTGTTTTCATTTTATTTATCTAATTTTCCTTATTTTTTGTTTTAGTCCATGCTTCTTATGTTTCTTTTCATTCTTTTACATATCATTTTATAGATTCATTGTTCCCTTATGCATTAATTTTTAGCATGCTTTGATATTATTTAATTTGACATTTTTTAATTTTCCTTATGTGATGCTTTGCTTGTCTATATTAATTTATCCTTTTTTGTCCATGACCCTACCCCTTTCTTCCAACTGTATTTGTTATGATGTTGACCATTTTTCTTCTAATTCCTTATTAAAAGTTGCATTTTATTATACCATTCTCATAGTTGTTACTTCTTATCATTACCATGTTTATAAAAATCCACAACAATTTCTAAATGATTTGAGCTATCCAAAAGAGTAGGTGTTTAATGTTCCCTTGTCTTACCAGAGTGTATGGTCCTATTAAGCTACATTTGAGCATGCCTAAATTTATGGGTAACAATTATTTATTGCTCTAGTGATGCATTTCCAAGTTCAAATTTCTAAGACAAGTATTCTATAATATTGTACACAAAGATATTCCATTTTTATCCATGTGCTATGTGTGTGTGTGTAAAATTAGATTGCAATTCATTTGTTTGAATATATGTATGCACACACACGCGCGCGCGCATGTGCGCGCGCGCACACACACACACACACATTGATGTTTAATTAGATTGCAACTCATTTATTTGAATATATGTACACTCTTGCATCTCCAATATTTTTCTCTTGTAACTTTTTTTTTGAGATGCTTTAATTTCCTAATTTATAAGAAAATGTGTGAATGCAACATTTTGGATTTCAACAGAGTCTATTTAAAATTTCTATTGGACTTTAATAAGAGCAATAGTTTTAGAAAAATAGTACTCCAATCTATTCCAAATTCTATGGATTTTCCCATTAGGAAGAAGATTAGCTAATTAATTAAAGATTAATCAACTAATGGAAAGTGATGTGATTTTGTGGGAATGGTTGTGATTATTGAAGAATTAATTAATTAGCTGGGGGGGGGATGGGGAATTGGGGGTGAATAGTGATTTGACTAGGGATGTTAGTACAAATAGAAGATTGATTACATGATTTAAGATGTTAACATAAATTAGTAAGAAAGTTATGATTTTAAGTGTCTACAGTATGTGTCAAAGACACCATCCTCCGTAGCATTCTTATTTTTTAATCTCATGAGCATTTGAATTATAAGCTTGGGTTGAGAAGGCTTAAATTGTCTTATAAAGAAGTCTTGACTTTTAGCTTGATTTAGGGTTTCCTCCAATTATTTTGAAGAGAGACTCTTAATGATATATTATAATTTGGCATTGAATGTATTGGTGAAAATGTTGATGAGATTATATTTTGACATGTTGTGCTCAACTTTATTGGATAAATATTTTCAGTGCTTGATAAAGGCTTGGGCAGTCTCAGTTTTTGCCTGTTTGAAATTAATAGAATGAGCCAAGTTATTTTTAGGTAAATCATTAGAGTTAAATTCTTGTACTAGTACATTATCTGAGTCTTTCAAGATAGAAATGGAGCTAGAATCTAGTTGATTCTGCCAATGTAAAGTATCACCAGAAAAGGGTTTGACTTGTAGCTTGGTAGTAAAAAAGGTGTTGAGTTTAATCTTGCCTTTATAAAGGTACTAAAGTCATTTAAATGTAAAGAAAAATCCATAGATATGTTATAAGAAATTGTAGGAGTGATGCCACCTATTTCAATGTTTGAAATTTAAGGGACCAAGGTGTTGAGCATGGTCATTGATGTTAGGTTGTCATTGATGTCAAAGAGAGCATGAGATACTAGTGCATTAATGATAAAGATGTTATGTTTGATAGCTTGATGGTATGGTCATGTTGCAGAGACCTATGAGGTTTTATGAGTTCTTAGAGTGATTATGGAAGTGAAAGGAATTCATTAGAGCAATCATATGAGTGTCTAGGTTCAATTAGTCATCTTGGCAAACAAGGCCGAGTAAACAATTTGATGACAACATATTTCACACATGTGAAGGTTTTAAGAGTAGTTTGATACATGTATGGATTCCCTTATGAAAGGTGATCTTGTGGTTCAAATTTTAGGTCATGAGGTTGAGCATAGCAAAAGTTATTAAGGTTCAAAGTTGGCCTTCCAGACAGATTGCAGTGGTTCCCATACTTAGCCAAATTTGCATTATCAAATATCTACGGTGAGCGTTTAATTAGGAGATGAAGATCTACATTGAGCAATTAATCTGACCATATAAGGATCTAATGGAGTGTGTGATCTTGTTAGATAGAGATCAACGACATGTGTGAAGTCAATTTGTCAAAAGTTCCTAAAATTACACTCACTTGTGACATGTGTCTCAATCTCGATGATTTTACAAAAGATCAATGACACATAGGTGTTTGTACAGATGGATATTAATGGTGTGGTTCAAGTCAAATAGTCAATGTGTGTAGAAGGCACACAGAGCTACCAAGTGGCACGATCTCAGAAACAATGATCAATGATCAACAGTGAGTGTTAAAGAGTTAAAGTCAGATAGATCGTGAAAAGATAGACAGAGTGTATTTGTTTAAAGTTTCTAGGGGCCATGAGATGATGAAAAGTGTCAAATGTTTTGTATATACATAGTGACCATTGGAATTTGAATATTCAAATTTTTGAAGGAACACCAGTAATGGGTTTTTAAGCTATAACTTTTGAGATATGCAGAATTTGATAATGGTGTGAAAGGCAAAGTTGAAGAGGACTTCAATGCCTATCCAAAAAAGTTTATTAGAAGGTCTGAATGTTTTTAAAGTTGTATATATTGAGATTCAAAGTTGATTTTTTGTTTTTTCATGGTGTTAATATGTACAAGACTATTGTTTGAGTAAATTGTGCTTTAACAGAAGAGTGTTTTAGCAGGAGTAATCATTTAAAGATATCTTAAAAGTCATATGGAGTGGACATAGGTATTTGAAAGTGATCTTATGTTCTTAATTTTCTCAATGAAGTTCTAAATGGGCGAATAGTTCTCCATGAGACTTATAAGGGCTACTAAGGCCTAATTGAAGGGTGTAGTTGCTTAAGCGTGACCCATGGATGTTATGGCCAACCTATAAGGATGGTATTGAGCTATGTGATTAGAATGATATAAGTCTTAAGGGTTAAATAAAGTATTATGTCTGACCTAGAAGTTGATATTCATGAAGACTCTATAAAGAGTGAAGACTAAGGTAATGGTTTCTAAACTTAAAGTGGATGTGTTGAGAGAGCAGGAGATAGAGACGAAGAAAAGAGATTAGAGGGAGTGTGCTCAGTGGATGGAGTGAAGTACATAGTAGATTAAGGATGAGTGAAGAAGCCTAGATTGATCCAAAAGAGGTGTTTGGATGCATCGCTTGTATAAGCAAGTTTGAGTATGTGTGATGAGTTGAAAGAGAGGTTTTATACATTGTTTCTCCAATCAGATTAAAATGCAATCAAAGTTCTAGATGAGCTGATTTCATAAGGTGTTGTGTGGGTGCTCAACATCTAGAACAAGTGGGTGCTTGTTCATACTTAGGGTAAGGTGCTCCTTATGAAGTGTGTGTTTCACTAAAAGGTCTCAAGTTTGTGATCATCTTATAGGACATGTAGTCCATGTGTTTGCAGGCTTGAGAGTGGGTTTTATTCCCCATGAGGATTTCGCATAGAATTTATGTGTTGTGTGTTTGATCTTGATCATCTTTATTATTCATTTTTATGAATATCTTGTATGCTTTATGAATGCTTGTGATAATTGATTAAGAGTTTGAAAGGATTACAATTGAAGTTTGAAATATCTTGCATCATTGATTCACCTCCCCTCTTAGTGATTGTACCTCCAACAATTGGTATTAGAATAGTACCTTATTTACAAGTTTAACCACTTAAAAGTGATCTAAAATAAAATATGGCAAGTCAACAAGAGCAGGGTTTCTCTACAAAGCAAGCACCATTGTTCAATGGGTTAAATTATGTTTTCTAGAGTGCAACGATGAGGACATATATCATGTCTCCAGGATTTGATACTTGGCAATCTATCATAGATGGTTAAACTAAACCAACTACTCCAATAGTGTTGCTAACAAGAAGTTGAGTGAGATTAACTCTAAATCTATGAATGTTATCATTTTTGGTTTATTTGAGGCTGAGTTCATTAAAGTGATCCATTGCAAGTCTGCCAAGAAAATTTGGAACAAATTACAGATTGTCTATGAAGGAGACTCAAAGGTAAAACTGGCTAAATTGTAGACCTATCGAAGGCAATTTGAAGGTCTCAAAATGAAGGAAGAAGATACTGTGGCATCCTATCTTCTAAGGGTTGATGAGGTAGTAAACATGATCAAAGGTCTTGGGGAGGTAATTGATGAAGCTACTATAGTACAAAAGGTATTGAGGACTCTTACACTCAAGTTTGATTCAAAAGTTTTTACTATAGAAGAAAGTTATGATCTCACTCAATTGAAGATGGATGAACTACATGGCATTGTTATTGCCTATGAGATGAGAGTTGATGAGGACAAACCTTCGAAGAAAGAAGCAACCTTCAAGGTGATCAAGGAGATAGAAGCTAAGAAGAACAAGTTAAGTTTTGAAGTTTTTGATCTTAATGAAGATCAACTTGAAGCCATGATTGCAAGAAGATTGAATGTAGGATTAGGTAAGTATGAAGGAAAACTTCCTTTTAAATGTTTTTCATGTGGTAAAGTTGGTCATTTTGTAGCTAAATGTCCACACATATTTTGAACTCAAAGAAGTTTATAAGGAATCTCATGAGGATGAACACAAGAAATCTGAGGGTCCTAGCAAGTAAAAAAAGTTATTCAATAATAAAAAAGGAAATAAGGAATCATACAAATGCAATGTTGGCCATATCAGTTCCACATACCAATTTTGCTCACTTGATAAATAATCAGATGCAAAGTTCTTGACTGAGCATTCAATTCAAATTATATGGATAGGCTCAAGATGGTGTGGGTGGAGTGAAAGGGTCATGAAGCTCACAAACCTTATAAACTACAACATTAACCATTTGACAAACTGGGGAGTGCATGGAACTCATTTGCGCCGCTCACTCCATCTAGATTTTGTCCAAACATTTGGCCCTAGTAGCAAGAGAGCATAAATGATTGTTTCAGTATTACCAATTTTCACGTACAACCCTTCAAGCCAGCAGATCAAAAGGGTTTCTTCTTCTCATCATTAAAACCATTTCCTAAAAGTTTGGTGCCTTCACAAGTTTTGTTTTTCAAATTACAAATGTGCAAAGTTGGCCAAAATATGAAAGACGTTCATGCAAGTGTCAACTTGATGCCTAAGTAAAATCCATATGAGCTTAAATTTGATGATCTGCAAGACGTCAAAAATGTTATCACAAATGTCAAATGACATTCACACAAACATCACATTTAAGCTCTAAAAACTAGACGTTGGGTTTTAAAAATCCTTAGTGAAGATCTAAGGGAAAGCACGTGGCCAACAAGTGTCAAGACCACGGGAGCTTAGATCAAGTCAAAAGGTCAGTAGATCCTAATGAACAATAAGAAGTAGAGCTTGAGGTGATGGGTCCCAAATATCCACAGTCTATGATTAACCAGGTCTCAGGATCTGATGGTGCATGATGGTCGAGGTGATGAAGGAACAAGATGGGATATTTTTATAAAGGATGACCAAGTAAGATGATGAGCTCGACTTAGTAAGATAAGGAACCCAAACTCAAGCTTGGCCCAAGTTGGTGGAAAGTGAAATATAGCTCTCTACGAACTCAGATTAGACCAATTACTAGGCGAAGTGCTATATCTATAAGAAAACCAATATTCTTAGATTGGTTTTCCTCTATAGATAATTTAGTCCAGAATACAAGACAAAAGTAGATACATGGCTAACAAGAGATCATTTCAAGCCATGTCTTGACAAGCTATCAATTTAGAGTAGACATGACATGTCCTTGGCAATTTAAAGACCCAAAAATCTTGCCTTCATGATAAGATTTGGTGGAAGATCAATGGATCAGAGCTTGGAGATTCAGAAAGTAGCTAGAGATTTCACTTCTAGCTTGCCACCTTTGGCAAACTCTTGTCTTCTAGTAAAACTTGCCAAAATTAGAATGACTCATAGGCTATTTGAGAAAATGATGAAGATCCCATTCATAATGACTTGATTGGACCAAAAGCTTGATAGAACATCTTGAAAGCTTACAACTCATTGGTTATCAAAAGCAACAAGATTTCTAACTCCCCCCTCTCTCTTTCTCTACTATAAATAGAGGTCTTGGAGCAAAGAACAAATATCTCTCACTTCTTTAGATAGATCATTAGATCTCTCTCTATATTTTCTCTCAATTCCCTCTCTTGGTGAGACTAGAATATACCAAGGAATTTGTAGCCTCTTGAAGTAAATAAAAGGTTGTGCTTTGATTTCACTATTATGGTATAGTGTGTACTTATCTCACCTAGTTACTAGTTCATTTGTTCATGCAACTTGTGTTTAGTGTCCTGCATCTCTTGATTGAAGCCCACATGTGAATACCATGATTAGTTAGTGTCTTACTTTAGACCTCTCCTTCATTTCCTTAAGCCTAGATTGTTTGATGAACCTCCACATAGATGTATAGCAGATAGTTATTTTCTAAACCCAATCTCTACTTGTTTCATTAATGTTCTTCATGTTGAGCAGGGAGGATCAACCTGTAAATTTTGGTGCATCACCTGTTAGCTTTCTTAGGAGCCCTTATCCCCTTCTAACCCTTTTCTCATGAAGCACTAGGCTTAGTTTTAGTTTAGGTAAGCATCAAACAGGAACTAAACTACTCCAGAGGTTCAAACCTATCATAGGATACCCATAGCCTGGGGTTGTTCCCATTTTACGGCTCGACTGGGGAAAGCCTGAAGAACTTCTCCCATGGGTGCGCGTTGAGCTTGTAATAGTTTTTGGCACACCTAGTGCGACAAAAGTCTAAAGTAGTATAAGAATTCTTGGTTTTGTCCTTCTTCATATTAACCTTTGAAGGCATTCAACAAATATCAATGGCAACTCCGAGCATCTATCATATGGTTTAAGCAATCTAAGTGCCTAACCCTCATTATCTAGTATATACAATCAACCATATTTTGGTCAGTATGATTATTTTATGCCTCAGTATCCCTCTTATTGGATGGATAGTATTCATGTATTCTCCTTAAGTGGCCCTCAAAAATCCTATCAACCCCATCATGACCTTCATCCTGCTCCTACCCCTCATCAAGATCAGGCTTATCTTGTTACATCTTTATCATGGGTCAATCAAGCACTATCAGTTTATATGGGGTTAATAAGAGATATTGGTAGAGGTTTAGAGTTTTCTCCAGTCATACCTAACCATGTTATATAAAAAACAAAGAGTGATTTCTAGTCGATCAAATATGGGTGGTTTGTTCTCGAAGGTCGACAATGGGCAGCTGGTGAGAATGAAGACATATCAATAATAGGGAGTTTGATTCAAGATGTGGAGAGTATATTAGTATAATTTGAATGCCAAAATAACCACTTAAATAAAGATTACATAGATCTTTAGGCCCAACTCCTGAAGGTTCTAAAACAACCCCCTAGTCCACCTAGTCAATTCTCATCTTCACCAAAAACCAAGCTGATTCTGATAGAAGAAGAGTTAATCATGCAAGGAATGGATCAATAAAATATAACTTAGCTCATTGAGCTTGGTGTTTAATATTTTGGAGACTCTCTTTCCTTCCCTCAAGGGCCATCGAAGAGATCCTTCATAACCATAGACTGAAAAGATGCTCTCATAAGCTGTGAGCAAGGAGAATTTCTTCACCCTCCTGTCATCTCCCTTTGGGTCTGGAAGCCTATTGTACAAAAGATGGAGGAAAGGATTGCAGTCGTAGGTGAAACTCAAGAAGATAATGCAAGTGTATATGATGAGGAGATCACAATAAATGACTCATTTCCTTCAGAGCAAGGATAATAAGGTTTAAACCAACCCTCTTGGCATGGTTTTGACACTAACAAGATGGATCACGATGAATAAAATCCCCAGGATGAGATTCTAAGTGAATTTGATGAAGAAGATATCTTGAGCACTCAAGAGATACATTTGGAAGGACTATCACTTTATGAGAAGAAAGACTTTGGGAATAAGTGGAAATTACCACATAGGCATGAGTTTCAAGAAGACCATGATCTGATTGTGCTCGGGGAACATGACAATGAAATGGTAAAGCATAAAAGCGAGGCACAATTTGATTACTCAATGTTTGTATTGAAAAGAGGATGCCCCATCAGGTACCTAGATTGGTTGAAAGATGCCAAGGATAACCATCATGGGTTTATGCTCATTTCATAGTGCACATTTGAGTTTCAACAAGAACAAAATCAGCTTGTTCATTCATTCCATAAGACTTGCACATCTAAACAATCTGACTAGGAAGGTGAGTTCATTTTTGTTCTTTTTTAAGGAGAAGCATACCATCAATTAGTTGAAAATATATTACTCCATAAATGTTTAGTAGCCCTCAAGCATGTAAAATATCATGTGTTATTGAAAAAAGGTAGCCACTTTGTACAACTAGTTAATGGTTTTGTATAGTTTCATTCTGCTTGGCTATTTTAGGATAGTTCAGATTTCATGATTTTCTCCAAGTGCTTTAGTGCACATCTATTTAATAGGTTAGTTGATTTTGTTCCTTCTATCCTATTTCAAAAGAGGTTCCAGACCAGTTCAGAGAGGTGACTTCATGCCCAATAGATCAAATTAGCAAATGGACTGGGTTCTCAAAGTATAGCAGCCATACTTCCCTATGAGTCACCAAAAATGTTGGCCATATTAGGCCCACATACCAGATGTGGTCACTTGCTAAACCATTAGATTCAAATTCACTGATTGAGCATTCAATTCAAATTGTTTGGATAGGCTTTGGATGTTGTGGGCAGAGTGAAGGGGTCATGAATCTCACAAACCTTTTAAATTGTAACATTAACCATTTGACAAACTGGGGAACATGTGGAACTCATCTGCTCTGTTCACTCCATCCAAATTTTTTCCAAACATTTGGCCCTAGTAGTGAGAGAGCATAAATGATTATTTCAGTATTGCTAATTTTCACATACATCCCTTTAGGCCAATGGATCAAAAGGGTTTCTTCCTCTCATCATTAAAGCCATTCCCTAAAAGTTTGGTGCAATCATGAGTTGTGCACTTTAAGTTACAAATCTGCAAAGTTCGCCAAAATATGAAAGACGTTCACACAAGTGTCAACTTTATGCCCAAGAAAAATCCATATTAGCTTAAATTTGATGGTCTACAAGATGTCAAAAACATTCTCATGAACATCAAATTTAAGCTTCAATAACTAGTCATTTGGGTTTAAAAATCCTTGGTGAAGATCTAAGGGAAAACACACAGCTGACAAGTGTTAAGACCATGGGAGATTGGATCAAGTCAAAAGGTCAACAGATCTTGATGACCAATAAGAAGCAGAGCTTGAGGTGATGGGTCCCAAAGATCCATGGTCTACGATTAACTGGGTCTCAGGATCTGATGGTGCATGATGGTCGAGGTGATGAAGGAAAGAGCTAGGATATTTTTGTAAAGGATGACCAATCAAGATGATGAGCCTGACTCGATAAGATGAGGAACCCAAACTCAATCCTAACTTGAATTGGTGGAAAGTGAAATAGAGCTCTCTACAAACTCATATTGGACCAATTATCAAGCAAAGCACTATATCTATAAGAAAATCAATATTCATAGATTGGTTTTCCTCTATAGATAATTTGGTTTAGAGTCCAAGACAGAAGTAGATACATGGCTAACAAGAGATCATTTCAAGCCATGCCTCGATAAACCACCAATTCAAAGTAGACATGACATGTTCTTGGTAATTCAAGAGACTTAAAAATCTTGCCTTCATAATAAGATCTAGTGGAAGATCAATGGATCAGAGCTTGGGGATTTAGAAAGTAGCTAGATATTTCACTCTTGGCTTGCCACCTTTGGCAAACTCTTATTTTTCAATACAACTTGCCAAAATTAGAATGACTCATAGGCTATCTGAGAATATGATGAAGATCCCATTCATAATGACTTGATTACACCAAAAACATGATAGAACATCTTGAAATCTTATAGCTCATTGGTTATCAAAAGCAACAGGCTTTCTAACTTTCCCCTTCTCTCTATTTCTCTGCTATAAATAGAGACCTTGGGGCTAAGAACAAATATCTCTCACTTCTTTAGATAGATCATTAGATCTCTCTCTATATTTTCTCTCGACTCCCTCTCTTGGTGAGACTAGATTCTACCAATGAGTTTGTAACCTCTTGGAGTAAATAGAATGATGTGCTTTGATTTCAGTGCTATGGTATAATATGTACTTATCTCACCTAGTTACTAGTTCATCTGTTCATGCACATTGTGTTTAGTGTCCCATATCTCTTGATTGAAGCCCGCATGTGGATACCATGACTAGTTAGTGTCTTACTTTAGACCTCTCCTTCATTTTCCTAAGCCTAGATCATTTGATGAACCTTGACATGGATGTATAATAGATAGTTATTTTCTAAACCCAGTCTCAACTCGTTTCATTAGTGTTTTTTGATTCGAGTAGGGAGGATTGACTTGTAAACTTTGGTGCATCACCTGTTAGCTTTCTTAGGAGCCCTTATCCCCTTATAACCCTTTTCCCTTGAAGCGCTAGGCTTAGTTTTAGTTTAGGTGTGCATCAAATAGGAACCAACCTACTCTAGAGGTTCAGCCCCATCATGGGATACCCATAGCCCAGGGTTGTTCCCATTTTATATCTCAACTGGGGGAAGCATGAAGAACTTCTCCCAAGGGTGCAAGTTAAGCCCATAACTAGAAATAAGAACCTTTACGATGAAGAAGATAGTAACTCATCTACAAAAGAAGTAAACACATTTGATACTCATGATTCTTTTCATAATGAGGACAAGGAGACATTGTTCATGGATTTTAGTGATGATGAAGGTGAATGTTCTTAAAGTAGAGATTTCTTTGACCGAGATAGCTCAGAGGAAGAATATGAGAAAATCATTCTTGAAGATAAATATCTAGATACTATGGAAGAAATCAAGATACTACAAATAAATAACATATAACAATATTTCTTGATCAAATCCTATGAGGAGAAAATTTGACTTTTTGAAGGCTTGAGTAATGAAGTCAATGAGCATGATGAGATCAAACAACAGTTTGAAACTGAGGTTTGTACTCTTAATGAATAAGTAAAGAGTAAGGATGAAGAGTGTATCATGTATCAATCAAAGATATAGTCTTTGCAGATAAAACTAAATCAAGCTATGAGAAAAAATATAGATAATGATTTAGCTAATAAAGATGAATTGATGAATGCTCTTGAAGATCTAAATATTGAGAAGAAAAAGAATAAGAAGATGATGTCACAAATCAAGGACTATTAAGATCAATCTAGTGAGTTTGAAGCAATAATGAATGATGACACTAGGGAACATGAAGATACTATCAATCATCTCAATAGTTGATTAGAAACTATGTCTACAAGCCTAAAATCCAAATAAGATGAGTGTTTAATACATGTGATTGAAATTGAGTCATTAAAAGTTGAGTTAGAGAAGACATCTTGTAAGGTGAATTCATTTGTGAAGTATGAAAAGAGCTCAAATGATCTTGACAATATTCTGAGTAGTCAAAATCATACTAGTGATAGATGTGGTCTTGGATACAAAGAAGAACAAAAGCATGTAACTCAAGACAAGATAAAGGATTTAAAGATCAATCATCAGTCAAAGAATGAAGGTATTGACATAATGAAGACAAATTAGATCAGACAACCAAATGCTATGAAGTATGCAAATCTTAATGGTCATTGTTATTCTTGCAATTAGTTTGGTCACAGGTCAAAAGATTGTAAAAGATTCTCAAAGAATGAATTTGAATGGAATTATGAGCAAGACAATGGCAAGAATGAAGAACATAATCACTCAATATAGTCAATGGGTTCACAAGGAAAAAATGACATCTTTTACTACAAGTGTCAAGGATTTGGTCATATTACAAAGTTATGTAATATCTTCATCATGAGACTAAATGATCAGGTACATGAAAAAATTCATGAAACTTCAAGGAATCATCATATATATCAATCACAAGGTATGTACAAGATGATAAACCTCATTTTTTTCAAATGTCATGAGAGAGGTCACATAGCAAGGTTCTATAAGAATGATCAATATTCTACTTCAAAAATTGTCAATCATGTCATGAAGAGAAGGAGCCATAATGAATGCAGGCCTAAGGAGGTAAATGAAAAATAGGGTCAAAGTGGATTATTTATCATAATAGAACATGGAACAAATTCAAGTATCAAGGAACAAGCCTTATCTACTCAAATGGATAAGGAAATCAAGTAGGATCCTGAGATAAAAGAAAATGATAAAGTTGAGAAATCATTCAAATTCAATCTAAAGATAAGGAAGGACTGCAATTCAAGTAAGAGCATGGAGATATTGGAGCCTCCTGAGTTTTGGGATATTTAGTACCTGTACCTATGCTTATTAGGAGACATCTTTAATGTGTGGAAGTAAGTGTGTGTGTTCTAGGTAATGGTGAAAATGCCAATTAATACAAAGGAATGTTATCTTCAATTTGATAATATGCAAGATGTTTTTGGCTAAGGGGGAGCTAACTCAGTTAGCTTGAGTGGCTTGAAGAAGATGTGCATGATGTGAGGGGGAACATATGTGATGATGCTTCAGTCATGATAAAATTGTGAAGATGTCTGCTAAAGTTGTGAATTCAAGAAGTTTGATATGATGACTTGATCAAACCAAGTCATGTATTTTGATAAGGTATTGAATCTTCATGCATGAGAAAAGAGATCTTGTGAGTTTTATAGGTAGACAAGTCCAAGGATTAAAAAAGCTCAAGTTTAGATTGGTATATGTTAAAGAATAGATGACATGAGATAAAGCTTGATGTTAGGGGGAGCTTTCTAAGCTCTGTGAAAAGTTTTTCAGGTCCAAGGATCAGATAAGTCCAAGTTCAGATTGATGCATATCAAAGGGGAATAAATTAATTCATATGCTTAAAAGTATGAAAGTATCCTGAGCATTTAAAATAGTATTTGAATGCATACATGATGTTAAGGATTGATTGTTGGCATGTTGAGGAAGAGACCCTTTGTCATTTATGTCAAAGGGGGAGAAAGATCAGAATGAAGGAGTTCAAATGAGTAAGAAGTCATTCTGAGAGTACTTTTCCATCAATGATAAAGGGGGATATTATTGAGCATGGTCACTGATGTCAAAGAGAGCATGAGATACTAGTGCATTAATGTTAAAGAAGTTATGTTTGATAGCTTGATGGTATGGCCATGTTGCAAAGACCCTATGGGGTGTTATGAGTGCTTATGGAAGTGAAAAGAATTCATAAGAGCAGTCATATGAGTGTCTAGGTTTATGTAGTCATCTTGGCAAATAAGGTTGAGTAAATAATTTGATGACATCATATTTTACACATGTGAAGGTTTCAGGAGCTGTTTGATACATGGATGAATTCTCCTATGAGAGGTGATATTATGGTTAAAATTTCAACTCATGAGTTGAGCATAGCAAAATCTATTAAGGTGCAAAATTAGCCTTCTAAGTGGATTGTAGTAATTCCCATACTTAGCCAAATTTGCATTATCAAAGATTTACAGTGAGAATTTAATTAGGTGATGAATATTTATGGTGAGCATTTAATCTGACCAGATAAGAATCTAATGAAACACATGATCTTGTCAGATAGAGAACAATGGTGCATGTGAAGTCAATTTTTTAAAGGACCTTAATATTGCATACACTTATGACATGTGTCTCAATCTTAATGATCTGATAGAAGATCAATGGTACAAAGGTGTTCATACAGATGGATATTGATGATGTGGTTTGAGTTAAATAGTCAATGTGCATAGAAGGCACACAAAACTTCCAAGTGCCACAATCTCAAAAGCAAGTATCAATGATCAACAATGAACGTTAAAGAGTTAAATTTAGGTAGCTCATGAGGAGATCAACAAAGCATATTTGTTCAAATTTTCAAGGTGACACAAGATGATGACAAGTGTTAGATGTTTTATATTTACACAGTGACTATTGGAATTTGAATATTCAAATTTGTGAAGGAAAAGTAGTGATGGGTTTTTGAGGTATAAATTTTGATATGTGCAAAATTTGATAATGATGTAAAAAGTAAAGTTGAAGAGGAATTCAAGGCACATCCAACAAATTTTATTATAAGGTTTGAGTATTTATAAAGTTATATATATTAAGCTTCAAATTTGATTATTTGTTCATTCATGGTGTTACTATGTACAAGACTATTGTTTGAGTAAATTATGCTTTAGCATAAGAGTGTTTTGGTGAGAGTAATCATTTGAAAATATCTTAGAGGTCATATGGAGTGGATCCAAGTATTTTAAAGTGATCTTATGTTCTTAATTTGCTCAATGAAGTTACAAATGGGTGATTAGGTCTCCATGAGACCTATAAAGGCTACTAAGGCCTAATTGAAAGGGATATCTGCTTAAGCGTGACTCATATAGGATATGGCCGACCTGTAAGGATGGTATTGATCTATGTGATTAAAATTATAGAAGTATTAATGGTTAAGGAAAATATTATAGCCGACCTAGAAGTTGATATTCATGGAGACTCTATAAAGAATGAAGACTAAAGTAATGGTTTTTATACTTAAAATGGATGTGTTGAGAGAGAAAAAGATAAAGACAAAGAAAAGAGATCAAATGGAGTGTGCTCAATGGATGGAATGAAGTACATAATGTATTGAGGATGAGTGAAGAAACTTAGAGTGATCCAAAATGGGTGTTTGGATGCATTGCTTGTTTGAGAAAGTTTGGGTATGTGTGATGAGTTAAAAGAGAGGTTTTATAAATTGTTTCTCCAATCAGATTGATTTGTAATCAGAGTTCTAAAGTTTTTGATTTCATAACGTGTTGTGTGGGTTCTCAACATATTGAACAAGTGGGTACTTATTCATACTTAGGGGTATGTTCTCCTTGTGAAGTGGGTGCTTCACTAAAAGGTCTCATGTTTGTGATCATATTATAGGAAAAGTAGTCCATGTGTTTGCAGTCTTAAAGGTTTTATTCCCCATGAGGGTTTCCCATAAAATTCATGTGTTGTATGTTTGATCTTACATCATTTTTATTATTCATTGTTACGAATATCTTGTATTCTTATGAATGCTTGTGGTCATTGATTAAGCATTTAAAAGGATTACAATTAAAGTTTTAAATATCTTGCATCATTTGTTCACCCCTCCTCTCAATGATTGTACTTCTAATAATTGGTATCAGATTATGACCTTTATAACAAGTTTAACCACTTGAAGGTGACTTAAGGTACAATATGGCAAGTCAACAGAAGTAGGGTTTCTCTACAAAGCAAACACCATTGTTTAGTGGGTCAAATTATGATTTTTTGAGTTTAAGGATGAGGACATATATCATGTCTCTAGGGTTTGATACTTGTCAATATATCATAGATGGCTATACTACACCAGTTACTCCAACTAGTTTGCTAACAATAAGTTGAGTGAAAATAATTCTAAAGTTATGAATGCTATCATTTATGGTTTATCTTAAGTCGAGTTCACTAAAGTGTTCCATTGCAATTCTGCCATGGAAATTTAGGATAAATTATAGACTATCTATGAAGGAGACTCAAAGGTAAAACTAACTAAATTGCTGACCTACCAAAGGCAATTTGAAGGTCTCAAAATGAAGGAAGAAGATACTATGGCATATTATCTTCTAAAGGTTGATGAGGTAGTACACGTGATCAGAGGCCTTGAAGAGGTAATTGATGAAGCTACTATAGTATAGAAGGTATTGAGGACTATTACACTCAAGTTTGATTCAAAAGTTTCTATTGTAGAAGAAAGTCATGATCTCACTCAATTTAAGATGGATGAACTGCATGGAATCCTTACTGCCTATGAGATAAGAGTTAATGAGGACAAACCTCTTAAGAAGGAAGTAGCCTTCAAGGTGATCAAAGAGACAAAACCTAAGAAGAAAAAGTTAAGTCTTGAAGTTTTGGATCTTAATGAAGATCAAATTGAAGCCATGATTGCAAGAAGATTGAATGTAGGATTAGGTAAGTATGAAATAAAACTTCCTTTTAAATGTTTTTCATGTGGTAAAGTTGTTCATTTTACAGTTAAATATCTAGACAGGTTTGAACTCAAAGAAGCTTATAAAGAATTTCATGAGGATGAACACAAGAAATATGAGGGTCTTAGAAAGTACATAAGGTTCTTCAGTAATAAAAATGGAAAGAAGGAATCATACAAAAGAAGTAAAAGCCTTTACTATGAATAAGATAATAACTCATCTACAAAATAATAAGTAAACATATCTGATAGTGCTGATTCTTTTGATAATGAAGACAAGGAGACATTGTTCATGGCTTTTAGTGATGATGAAGGTGAATGTTATTTAAGAAAATATTTATTTGGTATAGATATCTTAGAGGAAGAAGATGAGAAAGTCACTCTTGAAGATAAATATTTAGATACTATGGAAGAAATGAAGATAATACAAAGAAAGAACATAAAACAAGATTTGTTGATCAAATCCTATGAGGAGCAAATTCAACTTTTTGAAGGAAGGCTAAGTAATGAAGTCAATGAGCATGATGAGATCACATAATAGTTTGAAACTCATATTTGTAATTTTTATAAAGAAGTAAAGAGTAAGGATGAAGAGTGTGTAGACACCAAAATAGTGTCGACCCCCCCTTGGTCCCTTTCTAACTTTAACATGCCTAACCAACACTTTATTAATTTAAAATAATTATTTTAAATTAATCATCCCTTTTTGACACCTCACCATGGACACCTCGCCCTTAGACTATTTCCTACCCTATGACTCACCCCCAAGACTAAGTCCTTCATATCTTAACTTTCTAAGACCAATTCCAACCTTCTAACTAACTCTCGTGCCTATTAACCTCATATTTTGACCATTCTCCAATGGCAAATGCACTTGGCAGATGAAGAAATGAGCGAAAGGCTATTTTTAGTCCTTTTACCCATTCTTCATCCATCGACATCGATCAAGTGTCAACCGATGCTAGTGGAATCGCCGACGTCATTGAATTGTCCCCTGGCCTCTTTGCATAATGACGCACACGCTTTGAGACTTAACACCAGAATTCTATTATCACTCTCCTAGCTACAGAGACTATGTAGAAATCACTCCAGGCATCAAATTGGAAATATTGTACGAGATCTTTGACATCGGCCACAACAGGAACAAGCGTACCAACACCTCTGGTTCTCAATCAAGCAGAGCTAAGTATTCATTTGTTTCATTTTAGTAATTTATAATACATTAGTAATTAGTCCCTATTTACTATTTTCTATATACTATTAATCAGACCTGACCTGACTTCTTCTCAGAGAGGCTAAAAAGCCTTCCTTTTACCCTTACTCCTTTTGACAACCTATCCTCTACCTGAATCCTTTCTTAGACCTTATTTGTCTCCCTACTACCCTGCACAGAGCTTTAAAACCACAGAGTCCCTCTGTTAACCACAAAATTTCTCTGAAACCCGTCCAAAGACCATTGCCCCTACCAACATCAACATCCTAACCGACGTCGACAACATCGACCAACCGACGCCGA
The DNA here is from genome assembly GCA_037957365.1 of Torreya grandis. NCBI lineage: Eukaryota > Viridiplantae > Streptophyta > Pinopsida > Cupressales > Taxaceae > Torreya > Torreya grandis. Next base: position 1,822,961 of record JARHVA010000394.1, on the reverse strand, counting down.
CAAAATTATCGACGTCGGTGACTATGGAAGACTGATTGTAGGATTTAGGTACGCATTATCTATTTCTTTTTTTTAAGTCTTTCATTATTTCTTTCCATTACGACATTCTTTTTATCAACTAGTGGACTGTCATCCCTTAAGGAAGTCTTTGCACTTCTAGGACATCGTGTGCTTGGCAGTCCACCATATCTGTCTCTAACATTTTTCAATTTAAGTCCCTTTCTGTCTACAGGTGTCTTCCTATATAGCCAAAGAGGAGTCCCTTCAACGTCTGGATACGGTGCACAACTTCATTTAGGTACGTACAAACCCCTGACCATTTATCTTTAGTTTCTTATTTCTTTTGAATATTAAATAGCAAAAAAATGAGTAGAAACATTCTGGCACGCCCGGTGGGACCCTAGAATTTTCCTTGGGTTCATTTCTTCTAAAAAGGCAAATATTCATATAGTTGCATTAGGGAAAGATTTCTTCTTACATCCTTCCTCTTCTTTCTTTTTATTTCGAAAAGAAATTATAAGCACAAGTTAAAAAGAATATCTTTCTTTTTCTTCTTGTCACCTTTCCTTCTTGCATCTTAGAGTAGTGAAATTCATACTCTCAACCTTTTCCTCACTTGTTTGCATCTGAACAAGACATTTCCATTTGGGTTTAAAATATATTGCATTTCATCCCTATTTGAATGCATTTTTAGCTCACTTAGTATTTAAACATGCATTATGAATAAAGCGTAGAACACATATGTTACACATCCAAACCACAAGCACATCAAACTAAACATCTAAACATACCTGAGACAAGGCCCGACTAGGATTTCATCACCTAGCAGATACCTTACCCTTCCTGGTAATCCTACTTGGACTTCACTACCAAGGGGAGAACCCACTCTGTTCTCTAGCAGAGTATAAACTCTAGGAGAAGTATATATTGGCTAAGCGACCCAGCTTGGCTCTGGGATCGTGAAGTGAGGGGAGCAAGCTCCTAGCACCAGGCCACGTACGGAACCTAATACAAGTTTTGAGCACCGAAACTTAACCCGAAACCAACCTTAAACTGCTTCTTTTAGTACCTGTTCTAAAATCCCAATTTCCAAACATATTCTTCTAAGGCATAAGCCAACACGATTCTAAAATTTATTTTTAGGAATTTAATGTTTAGTGGCTGCTTGTATTCATCTACTTTTCTATTTTTATCTGGTTTTTGAGCTGGTAAAGACGCATTATTCTGAGCTCCAAAAACAACTCAGAACTTTCTTTTTTTTTTCTAAAAAACTTTCAATTTTTTGAGTTTTTAGAAATACACAGACACCGACATCGGCTTTTATATTGACGTCGGTAACTTATCTTCACCGACATCGATTATTTGACCGACATCGGCAACTTACTTCACTGACATCAGTTTTTCTACCAACGTCGATCACTGTCAAAAATATTTCTTTCAAAACAGCAAGTTAAAAACCTAACTTTTTTGCTGTCAAAAACACATTTTGGTTTTCAGAGACTGAAACATACAGTTTTTAAAACCTGAACAAACTTTGCCTTGAATGGTTTTGACACGTAGTCAAGCTAAAGCTCTTATTGATCATGCAAGGCAACAACCACTTCCACCTTCACCTTTCATAACAAGTCCTTTAATGGAGTATCTTTTAGATACTGAACGTACTCCTACTTCAAACCGATCACCTATTGTTCCCGCAGGGGATCAAGACTTCGAGAGATTCCTTGACCTTAATGTCAAGGCTCTTCAACACTACCTCACGAGAAGCCAAACGCGAGATTCATCAGGTACTCCTGTTCTTGGGATGCCAACTTCATTAGTTGAAACGATAAATATATCAATGGCTTCCGTCACTCAACCCATGGTCACTCGGGCCATTGCCTCAACTAATAACCAAACCATGGCCAATTCTCAAGAGTTGGCTTCTCCTTCTATTTCTAGACCTACATCCATCGAGGTTTTCGTACCCCCACAACCACAAGTAATGCAAACAAGTTCAACACCATTTCAAAACTTGCTTGTTTCTATCCCACCCACTCTTGCACCCATAAATACAAGAGTAACTACATATCCTATAACTAGTGTTGCCACCATCCAACCACATTTGGCAACACCAAGTCAAGTTGTGCCTTCCAGCTTCATGGCACAACCTCCCTTGACCTCAACATCAATCCCCATGATGAATTATCCATATGTTGTGCTTATACAAATGCAACCTACCACGTCATATGCTCCTCCCAATCTCTTTCAGGTACCTTACAATCTAGGGGTGCCCCACTTACCAATCCATAAACTGATCTCATCAAGATGTTGATGGATAAGATGTCTAATCTGAAAAAATCTATTTCGGGTTCAAGAAGTGTTCTCTCATATGAACAAATCTATAATGAGCCTATTCATCCTTCGGTCCCAATTCGACCATATCCAAGCCAATGGGAGCTCCTGAAATTCACTCATTTTTAGAGTAAGGAAGACCCATAACAACATCTACAAGCATTTTGACACACTTGTTAACTTATAGCACATGATGATGCATTACTACTACGCACATTTTCCATGTCACTTTCGGGTGCTGCTCTTGATTGGTGTAGTTCTATTACCAGTCACTCTCTTTTTACCTTCACTCAACTAGCCCAACTATTTTTTGACTACTTTTCAATCAACATCACTAAAAAGGTCTCCATCACGGACCTATATTCTATTAGACAGTTCAACGATGAATCAATAGCTGATTTCGTTGCCCCTTGTAGAGGCTTAATCAACCAACTCTCCTTTTCTTTACCTCAACCAAAGCTCATTGAGCTCTTCTCTCAAGCATGTGCTAAGCACATCTCATCTACTTTGCGGGTCCAAACATTCTGCACATTTGATGAAGCTTTCACCATGGCTAAAAAGCTGGAACTCCGCGCAGTTGAAGAGGACAAAGTCAAACTGCATAGTAAAAACCCCAATGCAAAATCAAATGACCCTTCTTCCAAATCTTCTTCCTCCAATTCTAAGTCTAAAGGATCAGCAAATGTTGTGGTACTTAGATCATCATCATCAACCACAACTAACCAATCTGAACCTTCCACATCTCAAAGCATTACATGACAATTCCAACAATGATACGTACAACATCCATATACTCCAATAGGAGAATGATATGCGTTCGTGTTGGATAAACTAGTCAAAAAGGGAGTCGTCAACCTCCCCCAAATTTGACCACCACCTCAATTTGATCCCTCGCATGCCATCCCAGCTTGGTATAGGGAGAATGACTTCTGTAATTATCACTGTGTCAAAGGCCATGACACAGATAATTGTAAAACCCTCAAGAATGTCATTCAGGACATGTTAGATAAAGGTGATCTTGTCTTGGATAACCCAAATGTGCCACCTAACCAAAACATAGACATCTTTAGACAACCTTTCCCTAACCATCCCCCTAGTGAAAATAACATCCAAATAATGGTTGAAAACCCCCAAAAACGTAATGTATGCACGGTCGATATGGTTTCGCCTTTCATCCCTAACCAACCTCTTCCACAGACTAAAGAGGTTAGTCAACCTATCCCTTCACCCCAGGAAGAAGAGCCTTCTTCTCCTAATAGTCCTCCATCTACCCCTCTTATATTGGGGGATGCTTTAACCATACCAACGCCACTAGCCCCACCTTCATCCTTCCTACTACCAATGGAGGACCATACCTTTCCTGCTCTTCAACCATAAGTAGAAGGCACGATCATCCTTATGCTCTTTCCTCTCGAAGAACCCCATTCTCTGATTCCTTCTTCACCAAGAGAAGAACTGGTTTCTTCACCTACTTTGACCAAAGATGATCCAGTAATGGCTCTCTCACCTTTGGCCTGAGATAGCTGCATCTAACACTTTTTCAATCTCACAACCATCTGCATCTTCTAAAATACTAATCATAAAGCCTCGTGCAACATCTTCTAAACCTCTCTCGATTGGTTGAGAACTTAGAATTTCTCCATTCGAGGAACTTAGAGCATGAGGCATTTTGGGAGCGTCTTAAAGCTCCTTATCTTACACATCCCACATCATCTCGTACTGTCAACCCTTTTGCGGAAAATTATCCCAAAGTCTCCGACAAGGATCATGCTTCTACTTCTAATAACTCAGAAGCTCAAACGTCCACATCCAAACCTCAACCTTCATCAGTGACTATCACACCGAAGCATGTTAAATCTCTTGGTGTTCTCCATGTACCTAATCTCACTTGCCCACAGGTGAAGGTAGCCTTGAACCTCACCTCCCAAACTAGTGGTCCTCACGTCGTATCGAAGAATGCCACTAAACCCCATTGGAGAACTCCTCCCCCACCATCACCGTTGCCCTCAATTTTGGGCCCGCACCCTTCTACCTTAATAAGAGTCCTTCCTACTCCAATATCTAATAAAAACAAATTGCCTCCCATACTACCTTTACCCACCAAAAACATACTTCCACCCAAAAACCTGGCACCTCCCACCAAAAAAGGGCCATCTACATGAGTAGCCACACCACCTACTAAAAAGGTGGTATGGAAAACTCCCTCAACCACTCCTACAAAACAAAAATTGACAACATCTACTACAACGACAAGCATAGATCCATTGGTGGGTTCATATGCTTTGTTGCTACGTAGATTGTTACAATCTTCTAGCATAACTCTCCTGCCTATTAAACCATTTCAACCTCTCGGACCAAAACCATTATGGTTCGATGACACCAAAATTTGCCTATATCATCGCACACCAGGACATGACACTGAAAATTTTTGTGCCCTCAAAGGTGTCATTCGCCAATACATGGAAAAAGACAACCTTCTTTTTGAAGATTCTGTCAACAAACCTCTGACACCTTTCCATGTTTCTCAAACCACCGCACCTTCATCAAAATCTCATCATCAAACTATAGCCCCTTTACCTCCTTCCGCCCCTTTATTCGAGATTAACACCTTCAATGTGGCCACTAGGTCACAAACTTTAAAGGATAAAGCAAAAGAGAAATTTGCTATTCCTTGGACCCACCCATTTGTCAAACCTGCTCAACCACCCAAACCCAAGATTTCTATCTTGGGTACATCCCAACCCACTTCTTCGAAGGCAATCCGTGATTCTATGGTGAAATCGCTTCACCAAAATCTCGTGAAGATGACTTTATATGACCTCATTCAAAGCTCTCCACAACATCATCAAGCTTAAATCAAAGCTTTACAGGCAGTGGAGGTCCAACCCGAGGACCCCCAACCACTAGTTGCCTTAGTCCAATCATTACCCACTGTCGCCTCTATTACCTTTAGTGATTCTAAAATTCCTACCTCCAATTTGGAAGATCAAGATGCTACCCTTTTCATCACAACTTACGTTTATCGAACTTGCATTAAGCGAGTTATGATTGATGGTGGTGCCAGCATCAATATCATTTCCACCCATGCCTATGGCCAATTAGCCCTCCCAAGGAATTGTATGTCTAAAACCGACGTAATTCTTTGATCTTTCAATGACTCCACTGCTACTACTGTTGGCACCATTGTCTTACATATTCATGTTGGTCCACCAACAATCCTAGAGCTCTTCTACATCATCAAGGGAGAGTTCTAATACAACATGTTATTAGGACGACCTTGGATCTGTTCCATGGCCTGTGTCCCTTCTACATTACACCGTTGTGTCAAATTTGAACACGATGGTCAAGTCCATGTCATTCCTGCAGACCCTTCCCCTTTCAAGACATGCAACACAACATATCGACCCAACGATGCCCTCATTCCTTTAAAAACACCGACCCAAACACCACCTCCACCCGTGGAAGCTTCAACAAGTTCACAAACGACAATTAAACTTATACCACCTCTTCAAGTGACAACAAAAGACCCTATGGAAGATACCTTCCAGCGGCTTTCACTTGGGGAATATCGTTTGCTCACCCTGGACATGTTCCAAACTCCTCAAGAGTATGGACAACTTCATCACAATCCTAGCTATGACCATCGCATCAGAATGACCATCCCTCATGGTCCTCCTAATCTTCAAACAAATCTCATCTATGGAGGGCTAGATTGAGCCCCCACTGATGGGAATCCTCTCTCCTCACCCTAACTATTTACATCTGATTTCTCTTTTCTTGGTAACCCAAACTTTGCCCACACCTATCTTTATAGGTGTGCTTGGAAAGGGTTTGGTTTTGGGCACTACGAACAAGGCTCCCACCAACCCATCGAACCTCCAAATGATGAAGCCATAAAGAATGCCAAGAAATGACATGGCCTAGGTTTTGAAGAACCTACTGAAACTTATAAAAACCTTCGCCCCGAACCTATCATAGAACAATCACCTCCAAACTCGCCTATTCCCCCATCTTCATCTACGGAGTCGATGGTTTCCATCCCTCCTAGTTTTTTTTGCATAAACGCCATTCGCTTGGAACCCCTAACTTATCAACTAGGTGGGGTATCCAGGTCTCTCCCTCTCATTTATCCAAACATGATAGATGATGAATCTACTACCATCAACACTGTCCAATGTGTAGACAATGATGCCATTCTCACCTACATGGGTGCAGACGACTCTTTCATTTAATGATCACTTCCTTTGAAAACACAGGTTATGTTAAATGAATCAACCATTGACATTAACTTACCATCTTTGGACGTTCCTCACGTTTTAAAGATTGGTCAATCTTTGGATGCCTAGGAACAAATTGACTATACCAAATTCCTTTCAGACCATAGCAAAGCTTTTGCTTGGTCTTATAGCGATATCCCTGATATTGACCCTAACATCGTCATCTATAACATCATCACAAACCGTGAAGCTAAGCCTGTTAGGCAAAAGCTTCACAAGATGCATCCTCGAGTTACACTCCTTGTCAAAGAGGAGCTTCAGCATCTTCTCTCTGTCTCCTTTATTCAACCCATTGATTATCTATAATGAGTGTCAAATATCATCCCTGTCACCAAAGCAACTGGAGGGATCTAAATCTGTACTGACTATCGTGACCTTAATCTGGCTTGTCTAAAGGATGATTTTTCTCTACCCAACATCGACTAACTTGTTGATCTTACGGCCAGTCATGAGATGCTATCACTCATGGACGGGTTTTCAGGATACAACCAAATCTTGATTACACCAAAAGATCAACACAAAACCACCTTCATCACCCCATGGGGAACATTTTGCTATAGGGTCATGCCTTTCAGCCTAAAAAATGCAGGTGCCACATATCAACGCGCCATGACTTACATCTTTCACAATCTCCTCCACAAAATCATGGAGGACTATGTGTATGACCTACTAAGCAAATCTAAACTTTGTCATGACCATTTAACCATCCTTAAAATAATCTTCACTCGCCTCTTCCAATACAATGTTTGACTTAATCCCAAGAAATGCATCTTTGGGGTTATTTCAGGGAAGCTTTTGGGTTTCATCATCTCTCTTCGTGGCATTGAGGTTGATCCTACTAAGATTCGAGCTATACTCGAGATGCCACCACCTACTAATCTAAAGCAACTTTGCAGCCTGCAAGGGAAGCTTCAATCTATTCGTCGCTTCATCTCGCAGCTATCTGACTGATGTCAACCCTTTCATCACCTCCTCAAAAGGACGTCTCCTTTACTTGAAATAAGGATTTCCAAGAGGCTTTTGAAGCTCTTAAACGCTATCTTGTCTCTCCACGAGTCCTTATCCCACCAAAAGATGACCAACCCTTCTACCTCTACATCTCAGCAACAAACCATTCCCTAGGTGCCATGATTGCGCATCGAGACGAACAACATCATGAGCAAGTGGTTTATTATATAAGCCAAATGCTCATTGATTACGAAACTCGGTATTCTTATACTGAAAAACTCTATTTGACATTAGTCTTTGCGGCTACCAAACTCCCTCATTATCTTCTCAATCACAAAACTTATGTCGTCACCCATACTGACCCCCTCAAATACATGCATTCCAAGCCATACCAAAACTGACGTATGGCTCGTTGGCTCATGCTTCTTGTTGAGTTTGACTTAGAATTCATCCAACAAAAGTCTATAAAGGGGAAAATAATCACGAACCAACTAGCAGATGCCCCTCTACCTGACAACCAACCTTCTAACTGTGAATTCTCTGATGAATTCATCGCCATGTTATCCACCAATGACATTTTTTATCAAATGACAATGTTCTTTGACGGGTCTAAATGTCAACATGGTGGGGGTGCGGGGGTCATTCTCATCCCTCACGAGGGTGAGCCCATGCCCCTATCTTTCAAACTTGACTTTGAATGTACCAACAACATGGCTGAATATGAAGCCTTAATTTTGGGACTTTAAACCACCCTTTTCTTAGGCGTCAAGACCATCAACATCTTTGGCGACTCAAAACTAGTCATCAATCAAATCAACGGTTCATATCTTTGTAAAAATAAAGTTTTACAAAGGTACAAACACCGTGTTGACACCCTGCTAGAATCTTTCGACCATTACCTCTTGCAAACTATTCCTCAATCTACGAATAAGTTTGCTGATACTATGGCCTCTCTAGCCTCACATATTCCATCCTCATCATCTTCCTTGAGAATTTACATTACAGTACACCATTTGGCGTTACCTTCATATATCTCTACTAACATCAACCTCGTCAGCACCATTGACTCTAGTCCATAGGATGTTTGGTATAAACAACTTGTGGACTACTTAACTTATTCTATTATCCCTCCTGATCTCTCTAGTAATGCACGACAGGCTTTTATCAAAAGTACGGCTTGATATACTATGCTAGTGGGTCTTCTCTATAAAAGAGGTTTTGATGGCCTCGTTCGATGTCTAACTTCCACTGAAACATCTCATGCCATCAAACAAGTCCCTGACAGGATTTGTGGCAGACATTTCAGTGGTAACTCGGTTGCCAAGCACATCCTTCACCTGGACTATTATTGGTCCACTCTTCACGAAGACTGCAGCGATAATGTTCAGCGTTGCATCAAATGCCAACAACACACTAACTTACTTCACGTCCCTAGCCATGCTTTACAAGTTGCTAAGAATTTCTGGCCCTTTTCACAATGGGGCTTAGATCTAATCGGTGAGATTAACCCTCATTCATCTCTCTGACATCAATCCATTATCACCACAATTGAATACTTCACTAAATGGGTGGAAGCTGTTCCTCTCGTCTCCACTAAAGTCGACAAAATCATCGACTTCATTAACACCCACATCATCTTTCGTTTTGGTGTACCCCACAAAATTATCACCGATAAGGGCAAATCATTCAAAAACAAAACTGTCCAAAAACTTTGTGACTCATTTGGCATCAAGCTCAGCTTCTCCTCACCTTACTACCCACAAGCCAATGGGCAGGCCAAGGTTTCCAAAAAAATCTTAACCAAAATCCTAATGAAAGTGGTCAACGACACTGGAAGGGATTGGCACATTCACATTCCCTTCACTTTGTGGGCCTACCGCACTAGCATCCGAACCCCTACGGGTGCTACACCTTTCTCTTTAGTGTATGGAACAGAGGCTATCCTACCTCTTGAAGTAAAAATACTTTCTTTACTCATCTCTTTTCATGAAATACTTTCTAACGATGACTTTCATCAAGATCGATTAGCTCAACTTGAGTTACTCGACGAACGTCGTCTTGCCGCCCTTAACCATCTCCATATCTATCAAAATCGTATCAAACGTGCCTATAATAAAAATATGAGAGAATGAGATTTCAAAATTGGAGATCTCATCCTTAAAAAAAACCAACACGTGACCAATATGGAAAGAAGCAGACGAGGTAAGTTTGCTCCTAATTGGCTCAAATCTTATATCATAACGCACAAGTATGGATCAGGGACTTATCGACTATCTTCTCTTGTCGGACGGCCGAACCCTGAGCCCCTTAATGCTTTACATATATGACCATTCTACTGTTGATGAAGTACTCATTCACTTGATATTTAACTTGAGCTTATCCCTTGAGCAATGCCTGTCATCCTCATTTTCATTCCTTTCAACCCTGCCTCCCTAACAAACACTATGTAATCCTTTTATAAAGTATGACTGCTTTGTCCTAATAAAAAGGAGACCCTTAAACCTCTATAGTCTTGTCCATGACTCAGAATTCTATCAAAAATAAACTGGGATGCCAAATAAATATATCTAAAGGTCATAAACTCTAAATGCAGACTGCTCCCTCGAAGGACAGCTACATCATCATTGTTGTAATTAATAGACTACTCCCTTGAAAGACAGCTATTCAAAGCCCTCAAAACATATAAAGTAAACTATAGACCATTCCCTCGAAGGATGGCTATGCCAAAATTTTGCTACAAACAACACCCTCTCAAAAGTTTTTTGCTAAATCAAGCTTCACATGACCATAACATAAAGCAACATCCCTAAATAGACTCTCTACATTAATCAGTCTACAAGCTATTAAAGTCATGGAATTGACTATAGTCGTTCTCACAGTCTCTTATAGAAAGGGGCAAAGTTATCCCTGCTAACGAAAGGTTACCCTATCTTGACATATCGCCTCAACACACATATTACCCCAACATACTCAAGGGATTTTGAGCTCACTTAATGTTAAGTGATTCAAGTACTTTTCTAACACAATCCAATGGTCAAATGACGTAATGCATGAACGAGGCTTTTGTTTTCAAAAACCTCTACCTATGCTGTCGTTATAGTCCTTGTCAATGAAAGAGAAACACACCTTTCCCTTTTGACCTGACTTCGTCACATGCCAATCACATAACAACCAATAACATATTTCCACAACCATTAACATTATCATAGACCAATCACATTAGTTTCTATGAAAAACAATACACATGGAAACTAACAACCAAACACAATTTATGTTAAGCATATATCATCACAAATATGAAAAAGTGCTGAAGCATAAATAAACTCAATTCATTTTTGACATACATCCATCACCAATATGAAAAATGATTAGGAATAAAAAACCACAAACAAATGTTATAGAATACACCATCACACAATATGAAAAAGACTGTAACATCATCATCATCATACATCTACATTATAACATCAATAATAAGCATATATCATTAAACATATGGTGAATGCTAAAAACACTAACATCCATAACAAGACATATCCATACCACATAAATAAACCAAAATCTCATCATATATATATGTGAACATCCAAGTTTACAACAGTACAATATATGTGTCTCTCTCAAAAACTAAATACATCTCGCATCAACGGCTCGCCGGCCGGTATATACATAGTCTCTGACTACAAAAAAGTCTCAAGGCTGTGGCTGTGGAGTTGGTGGCGGTGGCCATGACGATGCTGTATCATCCCCACTCTCTATCCGTCACCATCTTTGAGAACCCGAGGTAGTAGAATGTGACATCGACCTCTGGCGACTTAGCTTAGCTCGCATATCTAAGTATCACTGTATCTGAGGAAATCCCCTGATGGCCCCCTCATAATAAGTAATCTCATCCAATACAGTATTGTACCTAGATATAGGTACAGTCTGCGGTGGACCCATCACTCCTGAAGCCATGCCCTACAATGAGCTTTGTGGCTGTGGCTGTGTTGGCTGCTGTGATGTCAACTGAGCTGTCTCCTATAATGGCTGCTATGGTGGCGACTGAATAGGGCCTTGCCCTCTAAAAACCTATCCTACTAATGCCTATGCTTGAGCTGAGGCCAACTGCTCCTATAAAATGCCAACTTGCCCTGTCAAGGCAGCCACTTGGGCTGTCAAAATTGTTACCTATCCCTGTAAACCTATGCCTTATCCCTGAAAAATGGTCACCTATCCTCATGCTTCATCCCTTTCTTGAATAGTAGCATCCCTCTCTTATCTCACAGTGTCCCTATCTCTGGTGACTGCTTGCAGATCAGGATGTGGTCCTCTCTGCACCCCTGCATACTGCCCCGCCCACCAAGCTAAGTAGGCCTCTGTGTAACCTGGATCAACTACCCCAGGGCCTGCAGGTATCTCCTCAAAGTCGGGTCCCTCTGTCTCCTTTGGAAGTGGGAGCGGCACCTCAATATCATCACATTTATACCAAGGGAAGGTGGGAGGCACAACTTGTAACAGCCCATACTGGCACTATACTCTCTCTGCTGGTACTCTCTCGAGCTTGCCGGCTCGTCTGCCCCTAACCCACCTCAAACTCTGAACTCCCACTAGCTACTCTACCTAGTCTCTGAATACTGGATATATCAAGTAAGGCCTCCAGAAGATATCTGCAAGAATCAAGGCCTCCAGTACCCCCTATAGTAGTCAATATCTCTGACTATGCCATCCACCCGAGTCTGTGCCATAACCTCCCTCCATCATCTGAATTCAACTCGAAAGCCAGCCTAGATAACAACTGGAAGGCTGAGAGGTCATGTCACCACAATGTGCTCATAAGCCAAACAGTGCAGGAGGTGGCCCACACATAAACTATATCGTCACCACTGACTAATTCCCCACAGCTCTCTGTATAGCTGAGCCAAAAATATGGGCACCCATGCGAACACCATCTGTTGCTCCAACATCTCTACCAAAACCCTGATCATCATGATCAGGAACCTCCCTCCCTCTACATCAGGAAGTGCATAGATAGTAATGCCAATCATCATTAGGATGGCTAACCGATGCACATCCTCGTCAATAACATACAATGGCTCATATGCAAAACTAGTTGAATGGTACATCACCTCAGCAGCATGCTCCCCAAACAGCATCACCATATGGATATCATGCGCCTCTCTCGAGCACACATATAAGTCTACTCCATGTACCAGTAGCCATAAAATTTGATACACATCCTCGACCATCACAGTCAGCTCTCTTGTGGGTAAGTGGAAGGTGTTGGTGGTGTGATCCCACCGCTCAATAAGTGCCACCATCAAGTTGACATCTCTTGCTACTCGGTAGTAGTGCCGTAGCCCACCTAATCCCATTATAGTGATGTGGGTCCACTCCTCACTAGTGATATCTCGACGCATCTGTGTCAGCAATGTCGGGAGACAATCTTGCAGCATTAGTGTTTGCCTCGCCTGTAAGCAACCAATAAAACCACAAACACGTTAACCAATGACTAAACAACTTCTACGACTCTTTTTTTCTTTGGGGAGAACTACATTGGCCTGAGGCCCTTAAAGACCGAGGCTATGTAGGCAACACTTAGTTGACATGGGGTCTCCTGAGGTTAGCTTAGCCATTCGCCCATTCATCTATCTAATTGACCAACTACCTAAACCTATATGACCAACACTATACCGTGAAGGCCTCGACATGACTTAGGCCCTCCAAAATTATCCTTTTCTAACTTTTTTAGATCTAACAGCAACTGACATCGGCCACTACTTCACCGATGTTGGTAGTAAACCAATCGATGTCTGTAGCTGGTTGGCCGACGTCAGTGGACTGGTTTGGCCCTAGGGCCAAATGAGGTGAGCCCTAAAAGTTAGGGCTTCCCCATTTCCTACCCAAAAACCCCCCAAAACCCTCCTAAACCTACCTAAAATGACCTACCTAACCTAACCACCCTTTTAACTACCCCTCCCCCTTGATCTAAAGCTAAAAACCCAAAAAATTGAAAAAACTAAATCAAATTAAAAAAAAAACCCAATGCAAAACTTGACTTCAACCACCCTACCTCATCTCGTCGATGCCATCGTGGTGGTATGATGGGTGGCGCTGGTGGTGGTCCTCCCGTGAGACCTCCTCTGCCCTTTACCATCTCCCTCTGCCTCATCTCCTCAACAAACTCCTTGGTGGCCCACAACTGCCCCCACAACTCTACAACAATCCAATCCTCACTCACACTCCCCACCAATCACAATCTACCACACCACGCTGTTGCCACAAACTACTTGGATGTCTCAATCACAGTATGCCTCAGAGCTCACTTTCACTTTTGCAATAGTCACAAATGAATTTTGGTGGGCTACCAATCCAATTTTGTCAGGTTTGGCAGGACACCGATGTCGGCAAAGCCGTGCCCTATTCCACCGACGTTAGCCTATTACCACCGACGCCGACAGATATACGCGACCAACATCAAGTTTTCCACCGACGTCGACACCCTCAAAACATAATCTTCTCTACACATGACCAACATCATGCCTAAAAAAACCAGCTCTAATAGTAGAAGTCATCTTAGACTCCTCCTGGGGCACATTGGAGATCATGTACTTCTCTCCCAATAGCAATGACATACATTTGAGATCACTTATATCTCAACTTGACTCGACACACGACCTTGGAGATCGTGACTATCTCCTCAGACCACGACCACTTTTGAGACAACTCTACCTTGGTTGTTTTGATTGCTTATGCTACCTCATGAATAGTTAGTGAAATTGTCCATGACCCTCACACCTATTGACAGATCGCGCTCCAGTTGATCCCCCATACTTGTGATGTTTTCATGTTTTTTAGGATCATTTCCTAAGCCCAAGATACTTGGAACACGATGACCATTGGAGCTACAACTTTGATCGTTTAACCCAATCAGCTATGACTAAAAGCTGGGGACTGGTTACTTCAATTTTAGCCCTCTTCGACCTGACCTACAACAATTTGACTTATCTAGCACGTGAAGTGGTATACACGCAATCTCAATTTTTACAGCATTCACACTCAAACTCACCTTATCCATCTCCTGCCTATCAATTCAACACCCGATCTCAGTTTACCTTCTCTCGACTCCCACTTTGAGGGGGGATACCTCATCCCATACTTGAGACAACTAACTTCTATTTTTGTCTTGCAGTTCGTCAAGAACAACCAACAAGACAAAAAGGGGTAAATGTAGACACTAAAATAGTGTCGACCCCCCCTTGGTCCCTTTCTAACTTTAACATGCCTAACCAACACTTTATTAATTTAAAATACTTATTTTAAATTAATCATCTATTTTTGACACCTCACCATGGACACCTCACCGTGGACACCTCACCCTTAGACTATTTCCTACCCTATGACTCACCCCCAAGACTAAGTCCTTCATATCTTAACTTCTTAAGACGAATTCCAACCTTCTAACTCTCATGCCTATTAACCCCATCTTTTGACCATTCTCTAATGGCAAATGCACTTGGCAGATGGAGAAATAGGTGAAAAGCTATTTTTAGCCCTTTTACCCATTCTTCATCTGCCGACATCGGTCAATGTCGATCGACGCTGGTGGAATCACTGACGTCGGTTACTTATACTAAGTTGCTAACATTGAATTGTCCTCCGGCCTCTTTGCATAATGATGCACACACTTTGAGACTTAACACCAAAATTCTATTATCACTCTCCCGACTACAGAGACTCTGCAGAAATCACTCTAGGCATCAAATTGGAAATATTGTACGAGATCTTTGACATCGGCCGCAATAGGAACAAGTGTACCAACACCTTTGGTTCTCAATCAAGTAGAGCTAAGTATTCGTTTGTTTCATTTTAGTAATTTAGAATACATTAGTAATTAGTCCCTATTTACTATTTTTTAAATACTATCAATCAAACCCGACCTGACTTCTTCTCGAAGAGGCTGAAAAGCCTTCCTCTTACCCTTACTCCTTTTGACAACCTATCCTCTACCTGACTCCTTCCTTAGACCTTATTTGTCTCCCTACAACCCTGCACAGAGCTTTAAACCCACAGAGTCCCTCTGTCAACCACAGACTTTCTCTGAAACCCGTCCAAAGATCATTGCCCCTACCGACATCGACATCCTAACCGACGTCGGCAACATTGACCAACCGATGCCAGTAGAATTACCGACATCAACGACTATGAAAGACTGATTGTGGGAATTAGGTACGCATTATCTATTTCTCTTTTTTTAAGTCTTTCATTATTTCTTTCTATTACGACATTCTTTTTATCAACTAGTGGACTGCCATCCCTTAAGGAATTCTTTGCACTTCTGGGACCGAGCATGTGCTTGGCAGTCCACCATATCTGTCTCTAACATTTTTTAGTTTAAGTCCCTTTCTGTCTACAGGTGTCTTCCTCCACAGCCAAAGAGGAGTCCCTTCAATGTCTGAATACGGTGCGCAGCTTCATCCAGGTACGTACAAACCCCTGACCATTTATCTTTAGTTTATTATTTCTTCTGAATATTAAATAGCAAAAAAATGAGTATAAATAGAGTGTATCATGTATCAATCAGAGATAGAGTATTTGTGGATGAAACTAAATCAAGCTATGAGCAAAGATACAATTGATGATTTAGATAATAAGGATGAATTGATGAATGCTCTTAAATATCTGAAGATTAAAAAGAAACATAATAAGAATATGATGTCATGAATCAATGACTATGAAGATCAATCCAATGTGTTTGAAACAAGAATGAATGATGACACCATTAAACATAAAGATACTATCAAACATCTCAATAGTTAATTAAAAACTATGTCTACAAGCCTAAAAGGTAAAGAAGATGAGTGATTAAGGTATGTGATTGAAATTGAGTTATTAAAAGCTAAGTTAGATAAGAAATCTTGTAAGGTGAAGTCATTCATGAAGAATGAAAAGATTTCAAATGATCTCAACAATATTCTAAGTAGTCAAAAGCATGCTAGTGATAGATCTAGTCTTGGATACAAAGAAAAACAAAAACATGAAAATCAAAATAAGATAAAGGTTTTGAATATTAATCATCGATTAAGGAATGAAGGTATTGATAAAATAAAGACAAATTAGATCAGACAACCAAATGCTTTGAGGTATGCAAATCTCAATAGTCATTATTACTCTTGCAATTAGTTTGGTCAAAGGTTTAAAGATTGTAAAAGATCTTCAAGGAATGAATTTACATGGAATTATGAGCAAGAAAATGGAAAGCATGAATAATATCACCACTCAAGATAGTCAATAGGTTCATAAGGAAATAATGACATTTTTTGCTATAAGTGTCAAAGATTTGGTCATATTACAAAGTTTTATAATATCTTCATTAGGAGACCAAATGATGAAGTACATGAACCAATTCATGAAACTTCAAGGAATCATCATATATCTGAATCATAAGGTATGTAAAATTTGAGAAACCTCATTTATTTCAAATGTCATGAGAGAGGTCACATAGTAAGGTTCTACAAGAATGATTAGTATTCTACTTAAAAAATTGTCAATCCTGTCATGAAGATAAGGAGCCATAGTGAATGGAGGCCTAAGGAGGTAAATGAAAAATAGACTCAAAGTAGATTATTTTTCATAACAAAAAAAGGAACAAATTTAAGTATTCAGGAACAAACCTTATCTGATCAAATGGATAAGAAAAGCAAGTAGGATCATGAGATAAAAGAAAATAATAAGGTTGAAAACTCATTCAAAGTCAATCTGAAGAGAAGGAAGGACTGCAAGTCAAGTAAGAGCATGGAGATATGGGAGTCTCCTGAGTTTTGGGTTCTTTAGTCCCTATATGACAAATGAATGTCTCTACCTATGCTTCTTAGGAGACATTTTTCATGTGTAGAAGCAAGTGTGTGTGCTCTAGGTAATGGTCAAAATGCCAATCAATACAAAGGTATGTTCTCTTCAATTTGATAATATGTAAGATGTGTTTGGCTAAAGGGGAGCTAACTCAGTTAGCTTAAGTGGATTTAAGAAGATGTGTATGATGTGAGGGGGAGCATATGTGAAGATGCTTCAGTCATGATCAAAGTGTGAAGATGTTTGTTATAGTTGTGAATTCAAGAAGTTTGATATGATGACTTGATCAAACCAAGTCATGTAGTTTGAAAAGGTATTGAATCTTAATGCATGAGCAAAGAGAGCTTGTGAGTTCTGTAGGTAGATAGGTCCAAGGATAAAAAAATCCTAAGTTCAAATTGGTGTATGTCAAAGAACAGAGGACATGAGATGGAGCTTGATGTTAGGGGGACATTTCTAAACTCTGTGAGTAGTTTATCATATCCAAGCATTAGAGAATCCCAAGTTTAAATTGGTGAATATTAAAGGGGCAATAATTGATTCATATGCTTAAAAGTATGTAAGTATCTTGAGCATATCAAATTGTATTTGAATACATGCATGATGTTAATGAATGATTGTTGGCATGTTGAGGAAGAGACCCTTTGTAATTAATGTCAAAGGGAGAAAAAGATCAGAATGAAGGATTTCAAATGAGAAAGAAGTCATTCTGAGGGTATTTTGACATCAATGACAAAGGGGGAGTTTATTGAGCATGGTCATTGATGTTAGGTTGTCATTGATGTCAAAGAGAGCAAGAGATACTAGTACATTGATGAAAAAGAAGTTATATTTGATAGCTTGATGGTATGGCCATGTTTTATAGATCCTATGGGGTGTTATGAGTACTTATAGTGATTATGAAAGTGAAAGGAATTCATTAGAACAGTCATATGAATGTCTAAGTTCAAGTAGTCATCTTGGCAGACAAGGTTGAGTAAGTAGTTTTATGATGTCATATTTCATACGTGTGAAGGTTTGATACATGGATGGATTCCCCTATGAGAGGTGATCTTGTGGTTAAAATATCAAGTCATGAGGTTAAGCATAGAAAAATTTATTAAGGTAAAAAGTTGGCCTTCTAGATAGATTGAAGTGGTTCCCATACATAGGCAAATTTGCATTATCAAATATCTACAGTGAGGGTTTAATCGAGTGATGAAGATGTATGGTGAGAAATTATTCTGACTAGATAAGGATTGAATGGAGTGTGTGATCTTATTTGATAGAGATCAACGACATGCATGAAGTCAATTTGTCAAAGGTTCCTAAGATTTCACATGCTTGTGACATGTGTCTCAATCTTGAATATTTGATAGAAAATAAACAACATGTAGGTGTTCATACAGATGGATATCAATAGTGTAGTTTGAGTCAAATAGTCAATGTGCACAGAAGGCATGTAGAGCTGCCAAGTAGCATGATCTCAGAAGAAAGGATCAATGATCAATGGTGAGCATTAAAGATTTAAAGTCAGGTAGCTCATGAGGAGATTGACATAGTCTATTTGTTCAAAGTTACTGGGAGACATGAGATCATGATAAGTGTCAGATGTTTTATATTTACATAGTGACCATTGGAATTTAAATATTCAAATTTGTGAAGAAAAATTAGTGACGGGTTTTTGATCTATAACTTTTGATATATGTCGAATTTGATAACGGTGTAAAATGCAAAGTTGAAGAGGACTTTAAGGTGCATCCAACAAAGTTGATTAGAAGGTATAAATGTTTTTAAATTTGTATATATTGAGCTTCAAAGATGACTATTTGTTTATTCATGGTGTTACTATCTACAAGACTATTGTTTGAGTAAATTATGCTTTAGCAGAAGAGTGTTTTGGTGGGAGTAATCATTTGAAGATGTCTTAGAGGTCATATGGAGTGGGCCAAGGTATTCAAAAGTGATCTTATGTTATTAATTTGCTTGATGAAGTGATAAATGGGTGAATAGGTCTCCATGAGACCTATAAGGGATACTAAGGTCTAATTAAAAGATGTAGTTGCTTAAGTGTGACCCATAGATGCTATGGCCGACCTGTAAGGATAGTATTGAGTTATGTGATTAACATAATATAAGTTTTTATGGTTAAGGCAAGTATTATGGCCAATCTAGAAGTTGATATTCATGAAGACTCTATAAAGAGTGAAGACTAAGGTAATGGTTTCTAGACTTAAAGTGGATGTGTTGAGAGAGTAAAAGATAAAGATGAAGAAAAGAGACCAGAGGGAGTGTGCTCAGTGGATGGAGTGAAGTACATAGTAGATTGAGGATGAATGAAGAAGCCTAGAGTTATCCAAAAGGGGTATTTAGATGCATTGTTTGTATGAACAAGTTGGAGTATGTGTGATGAGTTAAAAGAGAGGTGTTATACATTATTTCTCCAATCAGATTGAAATGCAATTAGAGTTTTGGAGTTGTTGACTTCATAAGGTGTTGTGTGGGTGCTCAACATCTAGAACAAGTGAGTGCTTATTCATACTTAGGGGTAGGTGATCCTTGTGAAGTGGGTGCTTCACTAAAAGGTCTCATGTTTGTGATCATCTTATAGGACAGATAGTCCATGTGTTTACAGGCTTGAGAGTGGGTTTTATTCCCTATGTGGGTTTTTCACAGAATTCATGTGTTGTGTGTTTGATCTTGAATCACCTTTCTTATTCATTGTTATGAATATCTTGTATGCTTTATGAATGCTTATGGTCATTGATTAAGAGTTTGAAAGGATTATAATTGAAGTTTGAAATATGTTACATCACTAATTCACGACCCCCCTCTTAGTGATTGTACATTCAACACAAGGGTTCATTTTGAAGGCATTTAATGATTTTTAATGAAGTGTGGGTTGAAGAATGAGATTACCATGAACATATCTAAGGGTAGCAGAGGGAATTATTATTTGGCACTCCCCATTGAAGTTGTTGAGGTCTATTTTGAATTTATATTAGTTGAGCACTATTATTGGCTATTTGATTCAATGCTTGTAAGATGATTTATTTAGGATTAGGAGTGTTCTAGCTAGAAGTAGAATGTTGAATGGTATGTTGGGATGCAGTAGATGTATCAACACTGGTATTGATGTGAGCACTTTAGGTAGGCCTAATAAAAAATAGGCATGCCATGTTAGTGATTGTATTAGGCATGGTGGACGAGGAAGGAAATGAGGAAGATTTAAATAAATTTATCCCAAGTTCTATAGAAAAATTATGAGTAGGGGAAGTAGGACACTCCACCTAGGGTGCCATCATGACATGGTAGATAACTATAGGCTCTTTCCCCTATGCTCAAGATGATCTTAGATATATATTTTCATTTTTCTTTTATATACAATATCAAATTCTTCCTCAACCTCATGGTCTTTGAGTAGGTGACCTTGTCTAGAGGTCTTAGGGTTGTTATATGGTTCATAGTGTTTAGATTTAGTGGAACCCATATTAAAATTTATTGAAATTTGATCTTGAGTCATGGAAAAATTATAAAACATGTAAGAATTTTTGGAAAATCAACCAGGATTGGTTAGTTCCATAGTATTAGGATTGTTACAAATCTTAGCGAGTTTTCTCTTTACATTGGTCCAAATAAATGTTTCATAGTGGAAGAGAAAAGACAATTGTACTGAGTTAGCTAATGTAGTTAGTTACACATGAATGATAAAAATGAATTATATTGGGTTGGTCATTTAGTTGGGAATTGAAACAAGAGATAACATATTGTATCAGGTTAGTTGATATAATATGGTCATAGAAAAGAATATGTCAGGAAATTAATAAAGCTAAACTATATTGGGTTGGTTAATGTAGTTGGTAGACACAAAAAAATGTATTGGGTTGGCTGGTATATTTGGAAAGGACATAATTGTAATAGGATGGATGATGTAGTTAGAAAGAGGTTGGTAAGCTAAAATGTATCAGGTTGGCCAATATAGTCAGAAAGATACTCATAATTATTTCAGGTTGGTTGATGTAGTTTTCACACACAATAGTATTGAGTTGGCCAATACCATCTAGAAATAAGCTAATAATCTAGCTAAATATTATAAATATCAATATAGTGTGGAGATATAAGTAAACAATGTGTGTTTGACTTGTATGGTCTCAAATATATTGATCTAAAGTATAACTACTGAATAAGGATCAAAGGGCATTGACTATAGAGGATTAAACTATCTCTTAACCTCACTATCTCATCTCTAAGGTACGTTGAGAGTAACTTCATGGGCCTAACCACTTATTGGTGCACTACAAAATCAATCAACTAAAAGGTTTTTTATAGGCTAAAAAATAAAACCCTAAGTGTTTTCGATATATGATGGGGTAAATGGAAATTAAAGTCCATATATAGTGTCATCTAATAGCTTGAGTATCAGGATAACACCCTCAAACTAAAACATAGGTAAAATTGATTACCCCTTGGCCCTTACAAATAACACCTATTAGTTTTAAAACTATCGAAACATAGTTCTAGGAATACCAAAACAAAAATGAAAATAAAGATGATTCAGGTTGAAAGTAAAATTTACAACAAGTAATGAAATGAACAACCACTAAGAATAGTATTGGGGTAACTGATATAGTTAAAATAAAAAATTGATAAAGTAGAATTGTATTAAGTTGACTGATGCAGTTGGAAAAAAAATTAAAATGGTATCAAGTTGGTTAGTATAATTGAAAAAAGATAGAATGTTATTAGGGTGTTTGATTAAATTATAAGAAAATATGAAATTATAGTGGGATAGACAATACCATTGCTAATACTAATGAATGGTATTAGGCTAGCCAATACAGTTGGACTAAAAGATATATGATGGTTTTGATGATGTTGCTAATAAGTTAAAAGAAAAAATATGAAATTTATCCAATCAAAGTTGTGATAAGGTTCACATTGGGTTCACCAAGATGTATGCATGGGCTAGGATGACCTACAACTATCTTCTTTATTTTAATAAACTAGGACTCGAATAAGGTCAATCAAATAGATCTTACATATAGTTAAACAATCAGGACATGACCAATGATATCCTTAGCTCTAGAAGTGGATAACCTACAACTCAAATGTCAAGAGGAAAGGGTTTCAAAGTCTAAGCTTATGACATAAGGATGTATTTGTCACTAAACCTAAACAAAGGTAAATTATTGTAAAGATAAAAATAAACTAAGTGATTTTAAAGGGGTATACAAAAAATAAATGATGGGTAAGTTATTATAAATAAGGTAGTCTTCCATGAAGTGTTTTGAGGAGCAAGTTCATGGGTAAGCCATCAAAGGCTTTGTAGAGCTGGTGGTGAGGGAAGACAAGAGGAGTTCATCATACTTAGCCCTCAAATATGAAGGAAAATATAAGATATTAATGGTAGAAGAGGCCAATGATTTATTTCATGCAACAAAGACGGGAGTCCAAGAAGAGAGTTAGGGAAACATAGGTAGTTAGGGCAAAGGAAGAGGTTTACCTTTTTAGATGATATAAAACATAGACATTTAGCCTATGAGGAGAAGATAGGAGATTTTTGAGGTTTTGGTAGAGGAGAGAAGATTTTCTAGGTGACCATTATCACACGTAATAAAAATTTAGATGTAATTGTAACTTTGGTCTAGGAGGAACCTACCAGGTGCTTCTACTCTCACCAGGTCTAGGTTTGGGAAGAACTTGTTTCAAAATCACTCTAGAAGCATGCAAGCCCAAGTGACAAGTGAGAGGGTTTCTAGGTAAAGTTTCACTAACTTTTGGGTTCTTCATAATACTTTACTTGGTTCCTATTTTTTTTAGTTTTGCTTTGCTAAAAGCTCATGTCACTTTTTGTGGAGTTTCTTGGGATTTCCTTTGTACTTCACTTGTTTTGGTTTGTGAAGTTGGGTAAATTTGTATTATCAATTATTTTCTCAGCCTTCATAGTCTTCAGGCCCTTTGATTTACTTTGCTTAATTTTGGTCAGCAAAGTAATGCTACCTTAAAACCCCAAATTGGTGAAGTTTTTAGGGTCTTTGATTTAACTTTACTTGGGTTTTTTTGTGAAGTAAGTAATATTGTAAACCCAACTTGGTCTTAGTTGTGAAGACTTCAAGTTTTTCATGTTACTCAGTTAATTTTTGGTGGTTTTGTGAAGTAAAGCTACTTTGAGACTCCAAGATGGTTTAGAAAGGAGGAAAACTCTTAGCTTAAGTTAAGTTGTGCTAAAATTTTGGGTTCTCTTATGTAGTGACACTTAGGCTTTTCAAATTACTTCAATTGTTTAGATCTGTGAAGTAAAGCAACTTCATAACCCCGATTTGGTTTTTGCATATGTAGACTTTCAAGTTTTTATGATTACTTTACTTGACTTGGTGTGTGAAGTCACGTACTTTCATAACTCTAGTTTGGCCTGGGCTTTGTAGTTTCTAGGTTTTACATTTTACTTAGCTTGGCTTTTGATCAGTAAAGTAGCTCAATGAATCCTATTTGGTGTAGAAAGGAGACAAAACACTCATTTATTTTTTCCTAGAAAGATGAAAAAATGGGTTCTATGAAAATGACTTAGGCAGACATTTTCAAACTTTTTAAGTGGAATTTTTTAGGGCAAAACATCCAAAGGAATAGTGATCTTTAAATTTCATAAGCTAGAGAAGAGGGTTATGCTAGCATAACCACAAGGATGGAGATTGATCAAGTTATCTATTTAGATGATCTTAATGAGGATGCTCAAATTTGGAACACAAAGTACAATAGTTTTAATGGTGATGTAGATCTAGGAGGACAATATCATAGTGCTGGTAAGGGGATGGATCTATGGGCTCCACCTATTTTTACTAATCGAGGGAAGGTGGATTAGAAGGCTCATCATTATGATCTTTCAGAGAGAGGTGTTGGAGTTTCTATCTGGTTTGATTTGTAGAGGATTGGAGGGGAAGTTAGTCATATTAATAGTTTTTGTGAACAATTAGGCGACTCCTCTAAATCTATAGCTCTGAAATAAATCTGAGTTCTAAAGGGGGTGGAGGAGGATACTAATAAAATCTAGGGATTTATGAACAGATTTCATATGAATAGTGATGGGAATGAGGTGGATAACCCTCAAGTGTCAAAGGATAAAACTAAGGTGGTCAATATTGGGATAGATGGTGATATGGGGCAATCAAAAGAGTTAATATTAGTGGATACTATCAGTAATAAATAGTCTCTAGGTAAGGAATAATTTATCGAATAGGTCACTAAGATAATTGACAATAATAAGAAATACAAGGATGAGGGAAGAGCAAATTGCACTCATGCAGTGAAGGACTTTAGCACAACAAAGAAGTCAAAAAAGAGATGTCTAAAATCTCATATTTCTCTAGTTAAACTTGTGTTAGGGGAGGATATTCATATGAATGAGGTGGTTTCCATGGATAATAAAACTTTGAATGGTATATTTTATGGTTGAGGAAGGGGGGAGAGAACCCTTCGAGAATGGATACTGAACGATTGGGAAATCATTCTTGGCTACTCACCATCATTTTTTTGTTAGTAAGGGGCTAGATTGGTTTCTATTTTTAGGTAGAAAATGATGTGGAAAGTATTTTAAAACACTACTGGCAATGGGATTTAATGACTTTGATTCTCAAACATTGTCCCCCCTTTTTAGATGCTAAAATAGAAAGGGCGAACTCCACACCTATCTAGGTAAAATTGCTTGGTCTCCTAGTTGATTTTTGGTCTTTGGATGTATTCAAAGCTATTGGGAACACACTTGTAAAATTCATGGATGCTGATATGAGTTTTTTGAATATGGTTTTATGTCAGTTGCTAAGCTTATTGTTGGTATAGATCTTCATGAAGGATTGTTAGGTGAATTTACCCTTTCGAAAGGTAGTCAATTGTGGGTTCAACAACTTAATTATCAAGGGATACCCTTCAAAGGTTTTAGATGCCATCAATAGGGACATTTGGTGGCCAAATGTAACTTTCCCTTAAAACAAAAGTATCGCTAGTGAAATGATTTTGTTTTGCAAAATAAATATGAGGCTCAAGATGTGTCATAGGATACTAAAAGGTAGGTGGTTTTACAATAGGTACAAACAGAAAAAGTATTGAATGAGTCTATGATCAATGAGTTACCTTCCAGTACTCCATTGAGTGAAAATACAAAGGAAAATGAACCTGTTATTGGAAATGCACATGTTATCTCTTTGAAGGAAGGATTTGTAAACTCTACATTAGGAAATGTGATACAGTCTATGGTTTCCAATGATTGTTTGAAATCTAATACCAAGGTGAGATATTTTGAGGCATTGAATGCAGCTGAGGATAGGTTTATTACAAGCTTGGCCATGAGTTCTAGAAGAGAGGTGGGAGGTGGGAGACACTATATATGACTCACCATTTGATTATATGGATGAATATAGGAAAAACTCTACAGATTTGGAAATAGTAATCGAAGGGGAGAATCTGCATGATAAATTGGATACTAGTAAAAAGGAAGAATTGGTAAAAGGTCATTATAACTTAAGGAAAAGAGTAGCTAAAGAGGCTATTGAAGATAAATTTGTCAAGGGACTAGGTGAAAATTGAAAATGAGGTAAGAATCGAAAGGGGAGAGGAAGAAAGTCTCACATATCTCTTGAAAAAGAGAAGGATGCTATAGAAGTAGTTGAAGGGAAACAATCTTGCATTAAAGGGGTTATTAGAGCACATTCAACCCCCAGACAAGTTTTAAATTGATTTACATTTCTCTTAATATTATAAGGTTGGGACATCCCTCCAAAAAACTAGACCTAAAAATATTTATCCAAGTTCACAATCCTGATATCTTATTGTTACAAGAGACTATGTGTGAAGGGAGAAAGCTTTGTACAGAATTGGAAAGGTTTTTAGGTGTTTGGGAATTCATCTACCTAGATTCTATTGGTCAATCAGGGGGACTCATTAGGTGGTGATCTAGGGCTTATTTTTGTACAAACTCTTGGGCTTTTAAATTTAGTTTAGGTATTGAGCTATTCTGTAAAGAGATTGGTAAAGAGCTGACTATTTTAAATATCTATAGTCCTTACCTTGAGAGAGTCCCATGCTAGGATTATTTTTTTGATATGGATATGATAAGACAAAACAAAGTTATATTAGGCAGTGATCTAAATTTTACTTTAGGTAGAGCTGAAGTTTGGGGTCTACATGCTCAGGTTGATCCATTATTTGATTGTTTATTCAAAGATTTGAAGAGGTTGGGTTAATTGACATTACTCCTATTAAAATGTGTTTTACTTGGAGGAACAAGAGGGTTGGTGATGATATGATTGATAAGAGATTGGATAGATTTATTATATATAAAAACTACTCCTTTAAACAAATTAGAATTAGATAATAGGTTGGAATTGGAGGTGAATATGATCACTTTCTAGTTTTTTTGGAGCTAAGTTTAGGGGAGAAAAAACCACCTAGTCCTTTCAAACTTAACTCAAAATGGTTAAAAGATGAAAATTTTATTTCTAGTATTAAATACACCTAGATTCTATGTCAGGAGGATTTAAACTTATCTACAAAAATTTAATTTGAAACAAACTTGAAGCTACATCTTGGCTTTTGTTTACAATTCGTCAACTGGGTGATGAATTGCTTAACAACTATTTATTTCTCCATACTGATCAATGGGGATACTATCAATTTCTTTAGACCTGGTAGAGGACTAAGGCAAGGTTTTTCTTTATCTCTTTTACTCTTCCTTATCATGGCTAAAAGTTTGAGTAGGGCTATTATTGTAGCTAAAAATACTGGTGGTTTCAAGGGCATTAGGATGGGAGACTCTTTATTTTTGACTCACTTATTGTTTATTGATGATATTTTGTTACTCTATGATGGATCAAGAAGGGATGCATGTAAGTTAAAGGAAATTTTGGATCTATATTACTTGGATACTGGAATGAAGATTAACACTGAAAAATCTATTGTATCTTTTTGTAGTATTATTGAGTTGGATAAGGGGTTTCTATCACAACTTTTTTCCTTTCAGTAGATGAATCTTCAAATTGGTCTTAAGTATCTTGGGTTTTTTATTAAACCTAATGGTTATGGTTAGAAGGATTGGCATTATCTTATTGCCAAATTTGAAAAATTGTTTTCTATGTGGTATTTCAGGTGGATCTCCAGGGGTGGAAGACTCACTTTGGTTAAAACTATTTTGGAAGCTATTTCGGTGTACTGGATGTCTCTAGATTTTATTCCTAAAGGGATTTTGGATAAACTCAAACAAATTAGGTTTAAATTCTTATGGTTGGGTAGTAAGGATAAGAAGGGCACACCCCTTGTGAAATGGGAAAGGGTTGCTTTACCTAAGGAAGATTGGGGTGGGGTCTAAGAAATCCACACATGTTTGCTAGTGCTTTCGTAGCAAAAAATGTATCGAGGCTCATTTTTGGTAGAGAGCTATGGTGTGAGGTTATTTTAAAAAAATATATCAAACTTGCTACTTTGATAAATTGGATTTGTAATCCAGAAAAGTCCCACAGGAATGGCTCTCTTATTTGGAAGGCTACGATCTTTGATTTCTAAATTATAGGTAGGTGGTTATTATAGAAATTGGGTGATGAAGGGAAAATAAGAGTGGGCGAAGACCCCTAGATTGGATGTGATGAGGCTTATAGACTTTCAAACGTACTTATTAAACATCTTAGAGGGAAGGGCATTTTTTACCTTTCTCAGGTAGTTGATACAAATCTCAGTCAAGAATGGAAATCAACTAAGCTATTGGGTCCAAAAGATGCTGAGAAAGAGGCATGGGTTGACTATATTAAAAGCTTGAAAATCTATCATGTCAGATTAAAAAATGTTCTTGATGAGCTAATTTGGTCAAAAAATCAAATTAATGGCATATACACACCAAAGTTGGGGTATAAATCTATTTGTAATGTTGATCGGGTGAATGTATAGGTTAGGTGAGGTGCCCACAGAAATGGCATATTTTTTTGTTATTGGTTCTCAATAATAAGATTCTAACTTGGAAAAACTTACAAAAGAGGGGATGAATTGGTTTGAATAGATGTCCTTTATGTAAGGTTTGTGATGAAAATGTTAATCACTTATTTCTCACATGTGATTATATTGGTCAAGTCTGGAAGGAGATTGGGGTTTTGACTGGTAAGCAAATTGTATGGAATGGTGATAATATATATGGGGAATCCTAATTATAAAGAGTTCAAAGATTTAATTGTCCATATTCTTGGGGAGTTTAGCTATCCATAAATACTTGAATTTTTAATGATAATACCATATCACCTTACAAGTTGGCTTCCCAAAATTTTAACATCATTAAAATTTTTACTCAACTAGAGAGAGACAAAGCTACTAGACAAATTATTGAAGAGGTCATCGATAAAATAGGGGCTTGGCTTTAATTTGATGGGGTGACACAAGGCGAACCTCAGGTATGTGGTGATGGAGGTATATTATTCTTCAAATATGAACACTTGGTGAAGTTTAGAGCAATATTGGGGAGTGGTACAAATAACTATGCAGAACATAGAGCTCTAAAATTGTCTTTGATGCTTGTTGCTACAAAGGGTGTTACCCATCTGTAGGTGTTCGATGACTCCAAATTTGTGATAAATTGTGTGAATGGTGTGTTTTTTATGGACAATTTATGACTCTAACTTGTTTTAGAAGAGATTAAATCCTTAAAATCTTTTTTTACTAATGTGACCTTTTAGCATATCTACAAAGAGAAAAACATGATTGCCGATGAATTATCTAAAGGTAGTATTCAGTTAATACCTAGATGATGGTTGTTATCAAAACTTCATGATTGTTACATGGCTTATTATGAACATACACCTTTTTTCTAAATTTGTCTGCTAGCTTCAACGGTTTGTTTTTATGTTTTTCCTGATCTTTTGATCACTTCGTTTGTCATGGTTTTTTCTATATAGTTTAGATATTATTTAACTACACTGGTTTGTCTGGGCTCACTCAAACTATTGTTTTTATACTTTCTTTATTTAGACCCTTTTATGAAATACTTTTATCAACATTTACAAAATGTAATCTCATTTTATTAATGAATTATGATATATTTTTCTTTGAAAAAATAAATAAGGTAAGGTGAAATGATCAACCAAATGGGGGTCTATGCAACCTAATAAATAAAATGCCTAATAAATCCTATATCTATAGCAACTTATTCAGTATAAGGAGGATCTTAAAATAATATATACACATGCATCCAAAAATAAATAATCAATATGTAATCTACTAAGTAAATGAAATAGTATAGGGATAGAAGTTATTACCTTTGGGTGGACTCGTTAATGCTTCAATCTTCCCATTTAGATAGAGTGGGGATTTACAAGAGATATTGTAGGTTGAAGACCTCAAATGTTTAGATGAAAACCTAGATATACTTAGTTAATAATCCTAATGACCTATCCTATTAAGCTTTAATGACACCACAAGATAAGACCTCCAAGATAAGGTTTTAAACCGCTAACTCTCCAAAATACTACACAGGCATAGAAATATGATTGTTAACTGAGTGTATGAATATGATATATGTTATTATGATTAAAATATGATCCCTATTTATATAATTCTAATACCCAAAATCAACCTTGAACTCTAGGCCAATGGTATCAACCAAACCCATACAATTGGAAAATGTCAATTGGCAAAGTTTAGTAATGACCAGGATGATACAGTAAAAATATCAAAAGATAGACCTAGAACTATAATGGGCTGGAAATTATAGTACATAAGAGACCTAATCATGATACATACATCATTGGTTAGGCTGATACTATAGGATAGGGGAATCTAACAAATTTTGACAAGAAGTAGACAGAGAGGAAATATAGATAGAGACTTCAAGGAGGTTAGTTTGATAGTAGTGATAGTCTAATAAGATGGTATGAAAATGTAGGCACTATGAATTATATGGAACCTTATTCTTATACACTTTATAAATACCCATCATGGTTGAACCCTTTTGTTCTAAAACCTTCCTGCTACTGAAAAGCTTGTATTCACTATTCATTGTGTCTAAATTTCTTATCTCTTAGTCTAAACACTGTTATTCTAAGGTCTAGGCTTATATACTATGAAATTTTTTTTAAACCTTATAATTATCCCTTTCTACCAGTTTTGGACCTATACCTATTTTCTAACTTCCTTGACACTTACGTCCCAACTAGATGCCTACATTGATGCTAGTGTCTATTTTCAAACTAAGTTTCCAGTGCCCTAAAGGCATCCAATTTGTAAATGTAATGTATCCCAAAGGTTGGCATAAGTGACTTAATGCAATATATTTTTATAAGGGGTTAGCATTTATACAAAATCAACCCTCATTCATTTAACATCTAAAAAATATGTATAAAACATTGAGAACTCATAATACAAATTAACAAGATCATTCAATCAATAGTTTAAGTGAAAAAATCTATCTTAACTATTCATATTTCCATATTAGGCCTCAGAGTAGTATCCCCACAGGTTTGAAGTACTGAAGGAGCATCCCATGAGCCATATTTTCCAAGTTACAAGCTAGGTCTTTCTATGCACTTGTTTATCACACATTGAATCCTTATACACACATAAAATAACATGTAAGGGAGAATTACATAAGTTTGAGGCCCTCTTCAGAGTATTGGCTATATAGACAGTGGCTATTGACATAAGGGTCTTTGGGGTAGAGTAACACACTGTGCTCATTAACCCAATTTTCCCACAGTCATTCCAAGGGTGAGAAATCTAGGGTTTGATCATTTGATAAAGAGAACAATTTTTGCATGCAATTTGAACACACTAGAATAATTGAAATAAAAAATTTAAAAGGATCTAAGTGGTAACATATATGTTTAGTCACTATTTCATACTATATACTTGCATTCAATTCAAACACCAATATCAACATAACCATCTAGATCTGATGCAAGAGTTTGAGGCCATAAAATACAAAATTAAAAAATCTAACGACTGCTCTAGAATCCTAATCTAGTCCACTTCTATGTTGTTTTAGATCATATATGTATACACATAGTAAACCAACTAAGTACTCTTATTTTCAATTATTACAATATCAATCAATAGTTATACTTTCTATTTTTGGCATATCATAGTAATATAAATTCATAATGTTATTTATTTGATTTTGAAAATTAATTGGACTAATATAGACCTATTTATCACCCTTTTAATTATTAATTGTTGTATTCTGAACCCTATAGGTACCCTTGTACCAAAACTCAAATCTTAAGGTTAAACATTTGGTGAACCTATCTCCTTATGCAAGCTCTATAGTTGTGCCCTCACTCACACACACACACACACACACACACACACACACACACACACACACACACACAATTTTAAAATTCCAAATAGGGGGCCAATATTTATTGAATACCCTTTTGTGGTCTTTTGAAATAGAAGTCTATGACCTATGAATTGAAAAAACATGAACTCAAGGTGTTTATTTGGTGCTAGAAAGAATTCATATGACTTTATTGGTTTCCAACTAGTTTCTTAACGTAGTTCGTAAGGTTTTATTTCAATCATTAAAGGGGTTTTTCAAAGTTACAAGAGAATCAAAGCTACACATTAGTCATACTACATGTTTTAATTTTTGCCTTTGATTTTCTTCAATACTTACATACATGGTTTGATTAATGATTTATTAAGATAAATCAACTGGCATGCTTTTATTTTAGTAGGATATTTGCCTTTATTATGTATTAAAATAGACTATTTCACACTTAGGCATTCTCAGGACCATCTTGGGGCTCATCTTTGCCACATGACATCATTTCACTCACCTGATGTCCAAGTTAAATGTTCAAGTTCATTTTGTGGTCACATCAGCACAATGATTTGTACGGATAGTCCTAGACAAGCAAATCATTGAGAACCATCCATGTGTTATCATCCCAGCCACTCAGAGGTGATTTCAACATAAAGATTTATATGGATAGTTCTAGGCAAGTGGATCATTGAGAGTTATCCATGTGTCATCATCCCAATTACCTAAAGGTGACATCGACATAATTTTTTTATAGATAGTCCAGAGCAAGTAGATCACTAAGATATATCCATGTGTCATAATCCTAGCCACCCAGAGGTGATACCAACATAAATATTTATAAAGATAGTCCCAAGAAAGTAGATTATTGAGAGCCATCTATGTGTCATCATCTTAACCACCTAAAGTTGATGTCATAAAAAATACTTATATGGATAGTCTCAATCAAGTGGATCATCGAGGCCCATCCACATGCCACCATCCCACTTATATAGAAGCCCTCAATCTAGGTAAAGGTATAAAGCCTAACCATCAATTGGATCACCAAGATCTTACCACTTGTCACCATCTTGTTAGCCAAGGTCTATAAGAACAAAGTACAATAAACCTCAACATAAATGTGAGTAGAATAATGACACACCTACACGTGTATTTCAAAGCCACAAAGGCAAATAACAGGGACACCAATGCTAAGTATGAAAGAGTAGAAAAGAGACATCTATCATCTTATGATGACTAATCATCTAGGAATAAGTGGAAAAGGTCATGAGGTAATGAAATCTACAAAAGTTAGTTTTATAAAATTTAAATGAAAGGCTAGGTGGAAAAAGAGTGAAAGCCATTGTAGCCATTAATTCACACTAATCAACTAATTAATACATTCAATCCTTGAGGCTAACACAATTAAAGCAATACATTTCAAAGTGCAATATTCAATATAGTCACATTTTATTCAAGCTATCAAGGATTATAAACTATGAATTTAAGCTTTATATTGAACCAAAGATTACAATACTTCAAATAAAAAAAGCACTTGAAAACCAAAGATTAAATAGCTTTCACTTCTTGCATTCCAATTCCCTCTACATACTCAATTACAAGTCCAAACAAATACACCGATTTAAATTTTGATTCAATGGCCTTGAACCATGAGTTTAAGCAATGTTTAGATATCTAGGAAAAGGTCAAAGTAGTCAAATGTTACAAAGCAAAATATTGGAATTTTATTTTCATGTAGAGATACATGGATGAATTTTTGGAAATCAAAGTAGTTGGTCTCCACAACATAGTAACTAAACTAGAGGTAATGCCCTACATTGACCTATTGTATGATTTATTCCTAAATGGAAAAATTATTGGTACAATATTGCATTTTAGACTTATTAAGACACTAGTTGCATATATCATTAAAAATAATTTTGAGAGGCACTATAGGTTTCCCATACCAAAAATGACATATAGGCATGGCATGGTTAATTCATGGATCCTTACAAATAATGTCACTAGAAAGTTGTAGGGATGGGCTCACAACCCAAGAAACTTTATAGTCTAAGACCTTATCTCTACCATTCCCATTACAATCTTAAAACTAGGGGTGATAATTTTTATGGCCCTTTTGAACAAGATACATGGTTTTTCAACCATTGCATATGTTAATGAGACATGGGTCCCTTTGTTGAACATGATTCAAACTTATAGCAAGATTATATCCCTAGGATAAATTATTAGCTCCAATTTGATTTCAAGAATCATAAATATTGGAAATTCACCAAATGGTAACTTCTGTATGATGTCTTATGTGGTGGATGCTGTGACACTAATTGTGCATCTATCATATGGCAATCCTTGGTAACCATCCATTGAGTACCTCAAGAATAAAATATGTGATGAATTCAATATCCTCCAATGCACATTTTAAGTAAGAATATGAAAATGATAAGTGAGACATTTTATACCATGGTATATCAAATTATATATGGGAAGAATATGCCTAGGTTATCAGATGCTATGAAAAAATACCATTTAAAGGATGAGAGACTACTGGTTGTACCTATAATGCATAATCTTCAAAATTGAAAGCATAAAATCACACCCTTTATACCTACCAAGGATTGTGTCAAATAAGGTTATTGAGCAAAAAATTACCACACAATTCGTTAATAGTGTTGATGCTAATTTAAGAAAGTCAAAATAACCATCTTTCTATCTGACCCTATTAACATTGGTAGAATACAATATTCAAGGTGGGAACACCTCAATATGTTGGGAAAATTAGGACACATTATGTTTTTAAATGGGCACCCTTTAGACACTGGGACACTAAGAAAAATGTCAAAGAGCATCTCAAAAAATATGAAAGGAAAATAAAGATCAACTATGGGCACTAGGTTAATGACCATGACAACATATTTATGAATGTCTAAGATGATTTTGAAGTGACTATAAGGATGCACAAGGCCAACATGTCTATGATTGTGGTGCAAAGGATCCAATATGATCCTATTATCACTAGAGAGGATGCTAAGAAAATCAACTATGGGCACTAGGATTATGAACATGGTAGCATATTTATGAATTTTAAAGATGATTATGAAGTGGATATAAGTATGTGTAAGGCTAAGATGTTTATGATTATGATATAAAATATCTAGTATGATTCTACCATCAGTAGGGAGGATGCCAAGAGGATTGAGAAGCAAGAAGGGGTTTCCAATTCTATCCATAGATCTCCTCCTCAGATAGAATAAGAAATGCAAGAAGAAACTAGGCCATCTAGGGAAGCTTATACTGAAGAGGAAGTTGGGGCTGGTCTAAGCTCCTCTACTCATATAATTGATGTTGATTCTCTAAAATGCATAATTAAAGAGGAGATACCTACATGTTTTGACACATCAGCTTGACTGATTTCCATGTTACCTTTGCCTCCACTCATAATGGCATAACAAGTAAGTCTTCCTTCCTTCCTGTTTCATGTTTATATTGCTTCTCTTACTTTATCTCCATCAATAGTTATACCTCAACCTACTAGGCAATCATCATCACCACCTATCATTTCACTAGTGGTAAATACCCTTCCACATCCATTACCATTTACCACCACTATAATTCCTTCATCCTCCACTCCACCTTTTACTAGGCTATCCACTACCACTACCTAACCAATATTTATGTATACAAGAAATCCCAAGACCCATCCTATTTACCCCTAAAAGGTGGAAGTGAAAGAGAAAGAAACAAAAGTCCCTAAGAATATGGAAGATAAAATAATGGGTGAATTAAGGTCAGATCCTATCATAATTTATGATAGTGAGGAAGAAGATAAAATATGGAAAACCAAGGATGATGGGTGTTAGGACTTGACACTAAAAAATTATGGTCAATTAGTGAGATAATAGAATTTGATGAAGAAGATGAATGGTTGATTGAAGGGAGTATTCAATTAATAGGAATTGAGTCATTAATTGATATAAAAGGAGAAATAGATGAAGATGCATAATTTAAATTACAAACATCTATGCAAGAGGCAACATCAACCATACCTCCAAGCTCTCCACCTTGAGTCATATCAATGACAACTACTCCATCTATTTATATTCAGGTTATAAGTCTTCCAAGTCCTCATTATTTAGCCACTTGTTTAGTATATGTAATTACAACAATAATGGTAGATTATTTACATTCTTTTCATTCTTTTGGTCAAATAAACCATCCCCAAGATGTAGTTACACTACCAATTTTGCCTACTACAACCTAGCCCACTACTATGGATCCTATGGAAACTACCACTATGAATGTTGGGGCACTTATACTTCTATTTTTGATTAGTTACAAAACTTATTAAGCACCCTAGTGACCTATTCATTCTTTGATGGAACTAATCCTTAGTCCCCTAAGCCAAACAAAGGGGTACATTTTGAAAACATTATTTCTACCTCTATTTTTGATACACAAATCACCCCTCCCAGGCCATCTACACAAATATAAATTCCTATTATCCATGCTATAAAAATAGATACACCTATGATTATAGTTTAAAGAGTAGTAGGGAAAACCAAATACATCATAGATACACCCATCCAAAAATAGGTTACTAGTTGGAAGAAAATAATACCTCCTTTTCTTGCATTAGGGACATCTTCCACCACAATGATGATTCCTCCTAGGTAATCCCCTTAAACTAATCTTATAGGGAAAGTAAAATAGATAGAACAAGAAGTTGCATTAAACATTCCTTCATGAATTAGGCAACTATAACAAGAGGAAGAAACATGGAGGTAATACCTTGTAATAATTGAGCAGTCCACAATCATATTTCATTTTAACATGAATACTAACACTATGAGAAAATTCAATAGGAAAATTATGGTTGTAGAAGGGTAGGAGATAGATCTAGAGTGTACAAAAGAAATCTTCTCTCTAACCAAGAGAATAAAGGCAAATCTTTTAGACCCAGATAGGTGCAGAGAAGACCCTTACAATTTTGTAAATGCTACAAGAGGGGTTATAAAGGAAATGTTAATAAGTTTTGATCAAGTGGTTCATGGGAAATTAGAGAGGATTACAATCTAAGATCCTAAATAAATTGTGGATAACTTGTAAATAATTTCCAATAAGTTATATGATACAATTCATCCTATAAGGTCTGTAAAAACCACATCACAACCCAAATGGGGAGACATCCTCCAGTTGTTTAATAAAACAAAGGACATTGATGGAAAGTTTTGCTTCTTGATCCCACCTCATAGAAATAAATCATATGTATAATTTAATTTAATAATAGCATCTGAAGTTGCATGGGTGCAAATCTTCATTACAGCTAAGAGAGACAACTTGCTCAAGTGGCATCAAGAGATGCAAATTCTAGTTCAACAATTAGCTAATTAAGAGAAAGAGAGAGAGAGGCAATGACCATTTTAAAAGATATAAGAGTCATATATGTGGGAACCACTTAGGGGAAATTAGTCTATATGTCTATCTTTGATAATTTACTCAAAGTTACAGTTGATAGCTTTTGAGCTAATATTGAAGATACAATCTATAAAAAAAATGATGAAATTATGCAACTAGTCAATTTTTCAAGGGATTGAATTATTAGAGATTAGACACTTCATATAGGAGTCAAATCTACATTGTTTTTACACCATAAGTTGATGAAAAATCTTCCAAATTTATTCAAGAGGTCATTTCTTGACTTTGAGAACATTAACATAGACTTCTAGGCAAGCCACACGCTATATCTACAATTAGAAGTAGCCAAAAAAATGAATTCAGTAGTAGGGCCATTTCAACCACCTCTTTAGAGCACTCAGTCTCCAAAATACACACTGGTGTAGACACAGATCAGGTTGACTCACGTACCACTCCTAATTTATTTGGCTACAAATGTAGTGACTACTATAATTCCTCCATCTATCACTTTTGCATCTCCTTCGGTTAGTAGTGCCACATCATCACCAATCTAAATATAAATATGTACTTGAATGTTTTACTAAGATAATTTTTTTTTTCCAAATTTACGTTTCATGTATATATTGTATTTTTAGTTATGAAATTTTATTCTGAGCTAATTGTTGTACATGCATCCTTTGCATGATATTTGGATGCAAGTCTTATTTTTGTAAATCTATTTTTATAATTCTCTTGAGAGATTAGGTCTTACCCATCCCAGGATACTTATACTTGTATTCTCACAATCCAAAATGGAGGAGAATTTTGGTTGTTAATATTAATAATTTTTTTTGAGAAGCTATAAAATTTTAGTCTTGATGTGGAAAATCTAATTCTTCTCCAACTTATGGATTGTGTAAGAGGTTATATCATTTTAGTTTCTTAGTGTTTTAGTTGATTATAAGTTATATTTTTTCATACAATTTTTCATATTAAGTTATATTTTATTTGAATACCTTTTACTTACAAATCATAATCCCCCTTGTATATGTGCTATTGTTGTCTAAAAAACACAATACCTTTTGATTTAATGTGTTTAAGTATGATGTATTTTGGTTCTCTTTGACTCCTAATTGTGTTTTTTTATTGGTGTGATATAGTATCCTATAAAAAATATTAGTTTGTGATCTCTTGTCCAACCTCTAGTTCAAGTGATTGTCTTGAAAAGTTTCATATAATGTGGTCCACAAGCCTCCTTTTCTGCCTTACATTTCCTTATTTTTTGAGTTTATTTTAAAGTCCTACCCAACTTAGGTTATAAACATCATCATTCCACCCATTTAAAGTAGATTTAAATTCATCTATAGCCAACCCATCCATGGTAAACTAACAATATCACTCACTGCTATTCTACTAACAAGTTGTTTACAAAACCCAATACCTTGCAAATCATGGCTTAGAGTGAATACTTTTCAACGATCTTAAAATATTAGGGGTTACCTCATAAATTATTTTTTTGGTGTGCATAAAACCCACATCAATAGGTAACTTAATCTAGTTCTAGAAGGAGTGCTACACTTCTACCTCTATTTTCTTTGAAAATAATCTCTTGAGTTGCACTGTAAGTACCCAAAAGATTAGTAAGGTCAACCTCAAATGTTAACTTACTATTCCCACCTTTAGAGATACATAGAAAATTTATGTTTGATAAAGGAGTCAAGAGAGAACCCTAGGCTCAATCATTATTTTTAGACAAACAACACCATCTTCTATTACTTTTGATGGCCCATCCTCAACCTTAAATCTAAGCTCTAGTTTAGGATCTAACCTAGGTAATTGGTTGTACTATCAATGTTGTTGGAGTAGTCCATGATCTACCCAAAAACCTTGAGAAATATCTACCTTCCTTTCCTCCTTCAAGAGTAAGGGCTATAAAAGAACATATCATAACTTTCAAAATTGCTTTGAGAGTCTTGAATGTAACCCATGAAGACATGGAATGCAGTCTATTTCCCTTCACATTGATAGATGCATCATATGAATAATTTCTCAATATCCTAAAAGGTTATATGGATGGGTGTCAAATTTTTTTTAGAATAGTTTGGCTAGGTCACTGCTGCAAGTGTTGTTTAACAACACCTTACAAGCATGAGAAGAGATCCAAATGAGCCAATCTAAGCCTTCAATGCTAGATTCAAGAATATGTATAGTAGGCTTGAGATTGATTGCACACCCAATGAGGTGTTGGACCTCGAGATGTACATGAATGTTATGGACTTTGTGACTATTGGCTTTATAGCAAAGTTATCAATATTGATACACTACCTTTGGCTTATGCCAAAGTTATTGCTGATAATTTTGACCCCACAAGTCAAATTGCCACCTTTTCCATTCAAAAATTTGCAATGCCATTTTGTCTTCAAAGCTCAATAATTGGTCCTAAGAAATCCTTGAAGATCCATGGTTAAAAAGGCTTGAGGTTGTCTATGTGATTTAGTGGGTTTTCTTTCACTTATCTTATTCTTTGCAAGAAAGAATAGATGAACACTAGAGTAGTTGAAAGGAGAAAATTCTAAAGAGGACTTTGAGCTTTACAAGAAGAAAGGTTATTCTCAAAATGTAAGGATCATTTAAAAGTTTCAGGAGGGTTCATTACCTTCTAAAAAGTCATTTTCAAATTTTTTGAAAGTCTCTATCATTTTTTTGAAAGGTTATATTGTAGAAATCTGAAGGACTTGTCAAAAAGCTCGAAGGGTAGTTTCAATAACCTGAGGGGTCACTGGAAACAATGTCGAAGGGTATATGCCCTATGAAAAAAGGCAAGGGAAATTAGGAATGAATTCCTTTAGAATTTTTATCCAAAGAAAGTTTAAGAAGGAAATTGACATGGGCAAAAAGTCTAAAGGAATTCCTTCAAAAAAATTATCCAAAAGAATTCATTCGAAAGGGTTTACTAAAGGGAAAGTGCTCAAAATGAAGACCCAAGAAGGATAAACCATGGACAGTTTGTCCGAAGATAAAATTCTAAAGAGAAAACTTCAAAGTTAATAAACAAAGGAAATGAACAGGAAGGAATAATCTTGTGACAAATACATGTAGAAGAAAAGTTTGCAGAAAAGATATAGATAAACATAAAGAATATAATACACAAAAATGAAGAACCAAAAAATAAAAGATATTTTAACAACCAATAAACAAATTAACACATTATACAATATATATGTAGAGCATGTAAGTGGCCCATAAATAGGATTAGACACATCCAAGATGTGTAACTATTTCAAACATGACACCTTTAGTTCTAAAATGGAGACTCATTTGTATGGACTCAAGGAGTTTAATATTGGAGAGATCAACACAAAATTTCATGCATGCACTCTCATTAATCTGATCCTTTTAAATGTTTTTAGAAGTTCAAGTGGAGTTGTAAATTTAGATGTGGCATAGCTTTTCATGTAAGTGGAGTTAACTGTTCTTAATTTATAGAGTTGATTGGTTATCAATTGCCACATCTACTCATGATTTTCATGCAAAGGGGGACTTTTCTTGTTCCAACTTAGCTTCAAATTGGTTCAATCTTGAGTTAAAACATCCAAGATTGGCATAGATTTCATGTATGAGGTAGATTAGTCTAAGTTTGAGCCCACCATCCATTTTTAATACCAAAGGGTTTTTCATGCAAGACAAAAGAGAAGAAGATATTCTTAGAAGGATTTGTTATCTTGGCATAACTGAAGTTGGACTTGGGCTGAAGTGGGATTTGATCTCCTCTTCTATTTTTAGTGCTAACCTCTTAGCTATTGTATTCTTTTCTATATAAATTAGCTTTTTAGCCTTGAATTATATCTTTTTTTTGGCAAGATCAAATTCTGCCAAAGACTAAGTTTGTAACCTTTTTTTAGATTAATAGAAGGAATTTATCTTCCTTTATGATTTGAATAAGTGATAGAATTTCTCTTCCTTATCAAGTCTTGATTCTTACCTAGCATCATAGTTGATTAGTTTATGTAGGTCATGTTTTGTGTTTGATGTCTCTTGGTTGAGTTTATAGTGGATATAAGTGGTTGGTTAGTGCCTTAAATTAGGCTTACTCTTTCATTTCCCCCAAGCTTGGATCAACAGATAAAACTTTTTCATGAAATACTTATGCATATTGGTCAATTGGAGTTGAAAGTTCAACTCTATTTTTGTCTAAATAAGTGTTTTTAGGAACTCAAATTGAGTGGATCAATCAAAAAATATAGGTGTATCACCATCATTAGATAGGATTTCCATTCAAGTTTCTCTCTCTTTTCTTGACAGTTTGTAGTGTAGAGAAAAGATCTTAATTGATACACCAAAGGGAGATAGCCCTTATAATCTAAAGATTCAATCCATTGATTAGGTGACCCATAACCTAGGATTATTTTGATGTTTTAGTAGACTATGAAGGCTTGAAACTACCTTCACAAGGGTGTAATTTTGATTGACAAAAAAAATTGGCATGCTCAATGGGACACATTAGAGCTAGTCTTGATGAAATTTCAGTTGCAATAATGTTCTTCATGAAGTATTTGATGATTCCAAGCTCAAGCAATTACCTCTAATAGTCTCGGCATAGTTTCTATGTAAGTCTATTCTTATTGCATTATCATGAATGAGTTTTTATGGTTGTGTATGAAGAGAATTCCTATGCTATGTTTCCCTATCAGCCCTATGATGAATCATACCAGCCTTATTATGATACCTATGAGTCTCTTTATGAGCCTAATCAGCCTTATCAAGAGTATTATCAAAGCTATGTTGAGCCTTATCAAGTTTCACATGATCCTTATTATCAAGAGCATGTCTCTTATCTTCCTTGTGAGCCATATCAATCTTGGGACTAGATTTCAACTTTTCCATATGGATATGATGTTGCATATGAGCATCCTTGCCTTCAAGAAAGAAAGAATGAAATAGAGCTCAAAATACAAGCATATGCAAGAAAAGTTTGTTCAAATTCTCAGTATGAAGAAGTAAATGGTCTATTTCAAAATGTGTCCAATGATGCAAAAGAAATAAATGAGCCATGTATTCTTGTATTAGAGAAGATGGAGGCTTGGGAGAGGCATAAAATTAATTTGAATGACTTTTCTACAATGGGTTCTTGTGTTCCTTATTCTCATGAAGTTCTTAATCATACACAATGTGTGCCAAGTGAGCTTCCTAGTTGTATTCAAGGGCCTATTCAAGAGCCTATTCATGAGGCTAAGCCTTCTTATAGTCCCCTTTCTTCACCACTCATCTCTCAAGCACAAGTTGTCCATGAGGACAAAGAGATTCCAGACTTTGATGAGGTAATGGCCAAGTGGAAGGAACAAAATATAGAGGTCTTTAAGAGTTTCTATTTCCCTCCTCTCCAAAACTCCCTAGATAATTCCATTATTCTCCAAATTCCAAAATTTTATCATGATCAACCTGTCATGCTTCATTATACCTCTCAAACAAATGAATTTTATCACCCTCCCACCATCTCCCTTCTTCAAGAGGAGCCTATTCTCTAGAAAATTGAAAAAGAGGTTGTAGCTATAGGTTAAGTTTTTACAAAGTGTGAAGAGGATTCTTTAGGTATGTTTGAGGAAGAGTTTCATATTGATACTTCACTTAAGGTTGTTGTTGAGAATCCAATTATAGTTAAGAATGAGAATACTGATCTTGATGTGGAAGAACTCTAAGAGGAGTTGGTGAAAATTGAAGTCATAAATGAGTTACAAGTATCTCTTGATAAGAAGGATCCCGATAGATTTCAAGCTAATTCTATTCAAATAGATCAAAAAGAGGAACAAAAAGATGATTGGTAGCTGTAACTTGAATTTCTATAGGAGATTGAAGAGCTCTGTAGGGATATATTGCCTATTGAAGAGCATGTTTATGAGAAATTTGATCAAGAAGCACCTATTCAAGATCATAATATAGATTGGTTTGCCTATTCAAGGATCCTTGAAGAACTAGATGAACTTGTAGCTGTCTATAGGAAGGATGTTATCACTCAATAATAATGCATAGATGAGATAACACTTGACAAGGTGGTAGATGACACGCAATATGAAAAAGATTTGGAAGTACTTGATGAGTTTGTCTTTGTTGGTGACTGGTTTGATTTTGATGACTCATTTGAGAAGATGTTAATACATTTGGTAGACAAGAAAAATGTCTTATCAAAGGTTATGATTAATAAACATCCTACCTTACAACTTGTACCATCTCTTAAAGTGACTAAGTTTATGAATTCCCTTTTGATCTATATGGATCATGCTTTGTCATGGTTAGAGAGGTTCCTTGTTAGTTTTTTTCCTCTTAAGTGTTGTTCAAGAACATTAGTTTAGTTTGTTTTGTCCTAAATAAGTGCCTTATTTGCATAGTTGCTTTGTTTAGTTAGTTTTCCTA
Source organism: Torreya grandis (assembly GCA_037957365.1). NCBI lineage: Eukaryota > Viridiplantae > Streptophyta > Pinopsida > Cupressales > Taxaceae > Torreya > Torreya grandis. The sequence goes on along the minus strand of JARHVA010000394.1, from coordinate 1,779,515 downwards.
TTTTTTTTATGTGTTTCCATTCTTATTTTGAAGGATGAAGGTTATCTCATGTCTGGTAAAAGGAGATTTACTATCATGGACTAGGTTTACCATTGATTTAAGAGTTTGATATCATATTTATGGTCTAAGTTCTCAAGCATATCAAGCATGATTCCCAGTTGAGTCACCAAAATGTTGACGATTTTGACCCTACACATCAAATTGCCTCCCTTTTCATTTAAAAATTTGAAATGCCATTTTGTCTTCAGAGCTCAATAATTGGTCCTAAAAAATCCTTGAAAATCCATGGTTAACAAGCCTTGAGGTTGATTAAGTGATTTAGGGGGTTTTATTTCACTTGTCTTGTTCTTTGCATGAAAAAACATCTGTTGACTAGAGCAAATTCTAAAGAGGATTTCAAGCTTTACAAGAAGAAAGCTTCTTCTCAAAAGGGCAAAGATCATTTAAAAGTTTTGGGAGGGTTTATTACCTTTAAAAAAGTCCTTTTTTAAAATTTTGAAGGCCTCTACGATTTTTTTGAAAGGTTCTATTAAAAAAATACAAAGGGCTTATCAAAAAGCATGAAGGGCAGTTTCAATAACCTAAGGGGTCACTAGCAACAATGCCAAAGGGTATGTGCCCTACAAAAAAAGGCATGGGAAATTAGAAACAAATTCCTTTAGACTTTTTGTCTGAAGGAAGTTTAAGAAGGAAATTGATATGGGCAAAAAGTCTGAAGGAATTCCTTTAGACAAATTATCTGAAAGAATTCCTTCGGAAGGGTTTACCAAGGAGAAAGTGCTTGAAATGAAGACCCAAGAAGGATAAACTTTAGACAATTTTTTTGAAGACAAAAATTTGAAGAGAAAACTCCAAAGTGAATAAATAGAGGAAATGAGTAGGAAAGAATAATCCCATGAAAAATACACGTAGAAGAAAAGTCCATGAAAAAGATAGACAAACAAAAAGAATGTAATACATAGAAATGAAGAACTAGAAAATACAAGATATTTAGACAACCAATAAATAAATTAACACATTTTATAGTCTATATGTAGAGCATGTAAGTGGCCCATAAATAGGATTAGACATATCCAAAATGTGTAACCATTTCAAATAGGACACCTTCAGTTCTAAAATGGAGACTCATTTGCATGAAAGACTCAAGGATTTTAAAATTGGAGAGCTCAACACAGAATTACATGCATGCACTCTCATTAATCTGAGCCTTTCAAATGTTTTCAGAAGTTCAAATGGAGTTCTAAATTTGGATGTGGCATAGCTTTTTCATGAAAGTGGAGTTGACTATTCTTAATTTATAGAGTTGACTGGTTATCAAGTGCCACATTTACTCATGCTTCCCATGCAAAGGAGGACTTTTATTGTTCCAACTCAGCTTCAAATTAGTTCAAGCTTGAGTCAAGACATCCAAGATTGGCATATATTTCATGTATGAGGCCGATTAGTCTAAGTTTGAGTCCACCATCCATTTTCAATGCCAAAGGGTTTTTCATGTAAGATAAAAGAGAAGAAGATATTCTTATAAGGCTTTGTTATCTTAGTGTAGCTAAAGTTGAACTTGGCCTAAAGTGGGAGTTAATCTCTTCTTCTATTTTTAGTGCCAACCTCTTGGCTGTTGTATTTTTTTCTATAGAAGTTGGATTTTTAGCCTTGAATTATATCCCTCTTTTGGCAAGATCAAATTCTACTAAAGACTAAGTTTGTAACCTTTTTTTAGATTAATAATATTATTTTTATTTTATATAATGCTAGTATAGTGTATTCATGTTAGTGATTTTCATAAGTGATATAATTTCTATTCCTTGTCAAGTCTTGATTCTTACCTAGTAGCATAGTTGATCAGTTTTTCAGGTTATGTTTGATGTCTCTTGGCTGAGTTTATAGTGAATATAAGTGTCTAGTTAGTTCCTTAAATTAGGCCTATTATTTCATTTTACTCAAGCTTGGATCACCAGATAAAACCTTTTCATGAAATACTTATGCATATTGGTCAATTAGAGTTGAAAGTTCAACCCTTTTTTAAATCTAAATCAGTGTTCTTAGGAGCTCAAATTGAGTGGATCAATCAAAAAATATAGGTGTATCACCATCATTAGATAGGATTTTTGTTCAAGTTTCTCTCTTTTCCCTATAGTTTGTAGCGCAGAGCAAAGATCCTAATTGATACACCAAAGGGAGCTATCCCTTATAATCTAGAGATTTAATACATTGATTAGGTCACCCACAGCCTTGGATTATTTCCATGTTTCAATAGATTGTGAAGGCCTAAAACTACCTTCACATGGATGTAAGTTTTATTGAAAATAATTATCAATAAAGATAAATAATTAAATCCGTAGATGCAATTTTTGGCCCCACTCAGTCTTGGCCTTATTATTTGGCTTTAAGTCTAATTCCAAATACAAACCAAAATATTGTGGCTCAAAACCATAACCATGTGTATAATCAACTACCTTTAATCTAGGCTCTACCTAATCAACATCTCAACTTCCTAAATAATTATGTGCTTAATAAGAAAAAATTGAATCAATCATTAATACTAGTCAACACCACTACAACACAAGGTACCACTTCTAATTCCAAAGAAAATATAATTGGAATCAATCTAGAGGATGGTCCAAAAATTGAGTATTGAGTTTCTAAACATACAAAAACACATGGGTAACACTAAAGGATAAAATACCAATTAGAGATTGAGATTTTAGGGATATAACACTTTCAATAAGTCTTGTAAAAGTACAAAACAACATCCACCTAAAAATATTCTAGAGATTAACATTATAGAAGCAAATCCTCCAAATTGGTGTCATGTTCATAACACTATGCAACATGGTAAGTTAGACTGGATCAAGTTCTGCATAGCCTTTGATATATTTTAGAAGGATATGGATAGGAAATAAGGCACTGCACATCAGATGAAACCATATTCCTCTATTTGTTTAGGACACTCCAATACAACAATAGTCTTTGAGACCTATGATCTCCCCTTCCCAGAAGAGGATGACAATGAACCAAAAGATAATAAAAATTAAATCCATGCATTTCAATAGTTCAAGAGGAATAATTATAATATGAGGAGTAAACAACTAATTAATACTTCAACACCTCTAAACAATAGTGATTTTGTTCCTCCAAATTCTCAGGCCAACAACCACCCATTCCCCTATGAGAGATAAATAGTTGTAGAGCATAAAACCACAAAGTAGGATTGGGTACAATATTTTTAAGGACATGAAGAATATCAAGGCCAATACCATCCTATATGAACTAGCTCAAATCACTGAATAAAGAGATTTTTTGTTCAATCCTTAACTGAAAGATCCTCTACATCAGACAAATCCAAAGCTACACATATAAATGTGATGGAAATTAAAGATAAACATGAAACTCCATTATGTCTGCTAACTGTCTGAATGTTAAAAAACAATGTGTAAAAATGATGGGTTGACTCTAGTACTTTTACCAATGTGATGTCGATAGTTATGTGTAAGAAGTTAGGTTAACTCTAGCTAAGTCAAAGAGGGTGGTCTCATAATTGGACAAGTCTTCTATCCCATGTGTTGGAGAATTAATAAACATGTGTATTCAGTTAGTATCTAAACCACATGTTTATCAAGCCATCAACATTCTAGAAGCATACTGTATGCAAGGGTAAATCCAACTAATTTGTTAATCAGTCCTAGCTTAGAGAAGATAAATCTTACTTACAATTAAGATTATTGATACATTAGATATTTGGGGTCATGACCAAGATGGATCTAATATACCTAACCAAGGGATATCTTACCACATTAACATTACTAGAGAGGGTTCTAAATCCTTTAGTCAAGCAACACCATAAATAACCCTAGATATGTCCTATGTTTTCATATTTACAAAAGTAAATGACAAATAAAGTAAAGTTTAATCTAGTGCTCACAAAAGCTTGTGGCACAAAGTGGGAGTAATAAACATAAAAAGTAAACATGCATAGAAGATATATAATCATGTCAATGTATATAAAATCTTAATGCATGGAAGATAAGTACAAATGCAAATTTATCTAATCTTACAAAAAAGGAACAAAGTTAAGAATACTTACCTTTGAAGATGAACCCACCAAGCCTAAATCTCTCCCTTGGTCAAGGTGGTTTACAAGAGGTTGTTGTGTTATGTAAGGATAACAAGGATAAGTCATCTCTAGGATATAAAACCTATCTGTGCATCCAAAAGACTTCTCCACAAGACAAGATCCGTATCTCCAAAAAATATATTGAAACCCTAAGCTATGCTCTTCAAGTAGAATGGTGGATAAGTAGATGCATAATATAATAAACTTATTCTTATCTTCCTAAATAAATTATGAAATTAATGTGTACATATAGCTGAATCTAACCCTAAACCTTTTCAAAAGTTTAGCTGACAGGGTCAGCCTAATCAAATATGTATCATTAATTGATAAAAATAATTCAGGTCTCGATCTACGTCAGCTAGAGTTGACATAGGTCTATAACATTTTTTTAATAATTTTAATACATGGTTTACCTAATTGAATATGTATTATAAACTGTTAAACTCTCATGACAAAGTCGACTTGGGATGACTTAGTCTTATAGATGGTAAAAGAAGGTTTTGGCTTAGGTAGGGGCTTAAAAAAAGTAGTATAAATATAAAATAAACATTTAAGTATAAGTTAAAATTTAGACATGGACATCTCCATGTCTAAATTTCAACTTATACTTTAAGTCATATTTTATATTTATACTTTTAGGATGTTTGAGAGTGGGTTTGGACCTCTAGGAGTTATAATGTAAATTATAGATTTTAGAGGGTCCTATTGGATTTAAGACTTAGCCACATTTCAAGGTTTTAGGATTTCAAACTTGGCCATATTTTAGGATTCTATGATTTTAGGGAGGCATCATAGGAGAAAAATGGATAGAAATTGTAAGGAGGTTATAAAAATGGTAGGAATGATATAAAACATAACAATCTTATGAAGCACCAATAGTCTACCCACCCCTTTTTTGATACACCCTTTAAGATGTGCACTCAAAAAAAAAAAAACTCCATAGGTTCCTACAAGAGAGAAAGTGTTAATAAGTGGTAAAGTTAATAAAAACATTGTGTGTATACATGTGCCCCACTCAAAGCTCATCACGTGGCACATGAGTGTAACATGGGATGGTGCTTTGACAAAGAACATGACAACACACAAAAATGAGATAAATAAAAATGAAATACTAAAATTAATGTTAAAATGAAATGAAATAACCAAAATACCATATACATACCTTAACTTACCTTTTCACCGAATGATTGCATAAAAATATCCTAGTCTTGATCATGGAAGGTGCAATACCTATATTTGGGAAACCATAGGGATACAAAACTAACAATAGAAGCAATGCATGCGTACTTAGGATTGTTAAATTAGTAATGAATTACTTAGTAAAAATATCTAATTAGGATTGTTAAGGAAAGGTTAGAACCAAAATATCAAGCATGTAAATGACAAAATGATGATAAATGATTAAATAACACACTAAATCATGTGGGGAAGCATTTAAAACATAAATGATAAAAAAGAATGTAGAACATACTAAGTCACATTGGGAAGCATGTAAAATATAAATAACAAATGAAATATCAATGTAAAAAAAATTGTAACAAATATATGTAACAAAGTGAAAGGTAACCTCGTGTAAGATAAGCATGTCAAATCAAACATAAAGAAAACACAAATGACTAAAAATGAAATTTAAATCAAGATGTAATCAAATATGTCAAATAAATATGAAGAAAAGATAAATAAATGAAAAATGAAATGTAAGTCAAGATGTAAGACAAGCATAAATAAGTCATACATAAAGAGAAACGTGTATAATTCTAAATGTCATATGTAAGATAAGTGAAGTCGACAAAAATAAAATAAGAACATGATAGATAGATGAAAATCAAAATCTCTAAAGGATGAAGACTCAAACTTAGTGCTTATTCTAAGATACAATGTAAGAAAACACGACTACCTAATGACATGGCTAGTATGATAATGAGATGGTGTGGTAAACAAATGGTGTAAGGGTGTTTGTGAGGAAGGCTTGGTCCTATCTAAGATCTTACAATGAAGCTCACAAACTATAAACCAAGAGGCATAATAAGAAAAATGTGATCAAAGATGTGATTAGCTAAAAATAATATCCAACAAGGAGAATATAATAAAAGTATGATGTAAATAAGGAATGTGAGGCACCACATGGGTGATGTGAACATATTTAGTAAGAATGAAACATACTAAGCAAGTGAGAAAGACTAGAAACTATTGACAATAAGGACATAATACACTTTGACTAATGAACACAAAGATTTAACTAACAAGTGAAGGACATAAATCAACCCATAAAAGTTGTATGCATAAAAAGTAAAATGGATCCACCTTCTCAGAATGTGTTCCCCATTCCTTAGGACCTACAAAACCATCAATCTACTATGAATATTGGGTACTTATGTGATAAAGTAGGTGGCACTAAATAGTATATGATACAATAAGACCTCCTATCCTAGTCTACTAGCCTACCACACCCCAATGGACCTCATCTCTATCATGAGGCAAACTATAGAGTTTGAGCTTCAACTAAGATAGGAGATGTGCCAAATATAGATCATATATTTTGGTGTGATAAAACTTTTAATATTTTTATTTTTCCTTTTTATAATTACCTTTTATTTCTTTTAAGATTTGGATTTTAACTCTTTTGGATTTTTCTATTCCTCCTCCATACAGATTCAAAGAACCAAACATGAGTGAAATAGGTGACAAACAAAAGAGAGCTTACACTTGGTCACTAGAGAAAAGGACCTAGAGACCAAGGTGTCTAAAGAATCCTAGACTTGCCCATAAGTGAGTATGCAATCTCAAATTTGACCTATGTATGTCTCAAATGAAAGGAAGTAAGGGAATGATGGGGATCATGAGAGATCCATCCATGTAATAAGTGATACAATGATGAATATGCTCTTAACTAATCACAAAGAGGTAAAATAGTGCTATGGAAGGTATCTGGCTATGCTATGATAGTCATGTCACTAGAAAAGTCATACTAACCTGAATGGATCTAGCACAAGCACCAATGAAAATAGTAGTCATCCCAAAAGATGGGAAAAGTAATTTAAAGATGTTTTAATGTGGTAATTTGTGAGGAGATCTTGGTACTATCTATGGTCTTACACTATAGCTCACAAGGTGAAAAACAATGAGGTGAATGTTAAATAAGGGAAAAAATAATCATAAAGCTACTAATACAAATAATGATATAAGAAGATAACAAGGAAAGAGATATCAAAGAACCAAAATGAAAAACAAAATACCAAATGTAATGTGTAATAAAACCAAATAACCCAAATGAAACAATGGTGATAGTAAAATGAAACTAAATGAAAGAAAGTGCAAAAAAATAAAGAAACATGAGATAAACATAACAAGAAAAATATTTGTTAACATCTATATCAAAGGTGAAAATGTGAAATACAAGCCTATGTGTCTCAAAAGGTTTTTTGAATTTGAATTTGTTTGTTATTATGCAATGTATAATAAGAGTGGGCATTACAAGATTACCCAATGGGTAATTGGATGTATGGATGGGCATCGCAAGATGCCCCAAAGTCTAAAGTGATATGTAGATGGGCATCACAAGATGCCCCAACATATGAGATGGAGTGAGGTAAAAGTGAACCATTAGAATGATTTGCATTGGGTTGGTAGGTGCATTTGAATATAGGTAAATGTGTTGGTTTGTTGGATTTTGAGGATGTTGAAATTGAAATAGGATTTTTAGGAGAAGTATGAAGAGGTATATAAGTCAAATAAGGATCATGTATGATACACTTTAGAGTATGTAGTTTAACTAGGTGCTCCTTTGGTTCATGTGACCTAAGAGGTTGAGGTTGGATGAATGTAACCCTCCATTTGAATTTGTTGATGTTAGCTATCCTTTCCTTATTGGTATAGGAATAAAGACCAATTGTGGTTTGGATGAAATTGGTAGATGAGGTGAAGGTATGGGATAATTATTATTGATCATTAGGTATTTGATGTTGATATGATTGTGGTTTATTGGATTGGATTTGAGAAGCTTGAAGATAGTCTTGATAATGTTGTTTTTAAAGAGTATCGATATTGAAATATGAACCAAGCAAGGAAGTATTAAGAAATCAGTGAAGATCATGACAAGACTCATGAGAATGACCTATAGTAGCATGCCACCAATAAAATTTATCAGAATTGTACCATTTTGGAGGAGTTTTGTAAGGATCAAATCTCATAGGTTTAGAGGGTTGAAAATTCTTCTTAAGTTATTCTAGACTTAAGGGAGGGTGGGTTGTGTTAAAATTGTTTGAATTAGATGATCCCTTTTGAGTTTTGAGAGGCTTATAAAAATCAATGTTATGAGAAAATTATTGGAAAGGTTCCTTATTAGTTGCTTGAGGTGATTAAAATTAGTCATAAAAAAGTCTTACCTTTTTACTTGGTCTAAGGTTGATTCTAAAGTTTTACGAGAAAACATCTTAACTTTGTATTGAAGAGGAGATTTAAGAGAAATAACAAATAGTTTTAAAAGAGTATCATCATTCATATTATGGTCCACTTTGTGAGTTAGAGACTTCCATAATTCTTTGAAAATTTTCTTGGTATTGATGAAATGGCTAAGGTAATTTTTAAGAAGGTCGTCATGTTGGAATTACTTCACTAGAGTATTGACTAAATCCTCTAGTTGTGAGATAGAATGTCTAGGAAGTTTGATGTACCATTCAAGTGTATCACCAACAAAGGTTTTGGATAAGAGATTGGTGGTATCAAAGGTATTAGTTTGGATCCATTTCTTATAGAGATTACCAAAATATTTAATAAATGTAGAAATATCTTTAGTTCCATCATACGTAATAGTTGAGGAAATGTTTCTAATGCCTATGGATGCAATGAATGGAGATAAAGGTTAATTTTAAATAAATTTAATCATTTTGTTATCCATGATTGGTTGGGGGATAATGTTACCATTGGAATTTTTAAGAAGAGGAGGGATAAAATTTTGATTTGGTTGATTCATGATTACTTGAGCTGGTTGACTAGCCATTTGTAACATTTGAGATTACATTTGCATCATTTTGGAATGGTTAGTTGTTTGCATAACTTTTTTTTTTGAATAATTTGAGCAATAATTTGAGTTGTATCAATGGGAGGATTTTGATTGCCAGTGGTAGGAGGTGGAATTTTAGTGTTGATAGGAGGGACATTCCATTTATTAATAATAGGAGATGGATTGTTGGGTGGAGGATTCCCTACATTGGTAGTAGGAGGAGGACTAAGATGAAAGACCTCAAGTGTATTACATTGTTTAATAATTGGTTTTATATTAGGAAAACATGAAAGAGTAAATTGAATAGTTTCATCTGACATAATAAAATAAGCGAGGTTTTGATCTAAATCCTTAATTATGTAGTATTCTTGACTAATTAAAGGCTGAAAAAATAGCATCATTATGAAATAAGACTGGATAGCTAACAATAATAAGAAAACTGTAAATAAGTAAGTAAATTAGTTATGTGGTAAAGTTAAGAACATCCTATGAAATATTAAGTTGATTGGGTTTTGAGGGAAGGCAACCTGTAAAAGACTAAGTCAACTAGTTCGATTGTGTTCTAAGAATAGGAAATTTTTTTGCAAGATAATAGCTAAGAAAGTATAATTGAGCACATAAAAAATTAGATCAATGTGTTTAATCTAATTGTAACATATAACACAGACCTTGTACTGATATTGGTTAGTACGATTTTTACAATATAAAATATAATGATCAAAGAGCAAGCAACAAAACTTGAATGCAAATGCTAAGCTAAGTGATCATTCATGAATGTTGTTAAGTTATAATAATTTTTAAAATTAATGTGGTAGGGAGTTGGCTATAAGAAGGAATTATAAAGCAATATAGGGATGGTTTCAGGTAGTTTAAGTTGAAAAGGATATGTTTTGGTGATGGTATTGGCTTGGTATTGGGACCTACCCCCTCACTTCACAATTCCATAATGATAAGGGTGTCGAGTGCTTTGTTAATATATACCATCAATAATATGTTTATATTTGGCCAAAAAATTAAGTTGGCTTCCCCTTTGGTGATGAAATTTAAGTAGGTAGATCTTGGGAAGACAAATGTTTAATGCTTTTTAGTGTTAAGTGATTTAAAAGTGTGTGCAAAAAAGAAAAATAATGTGATAAATTGATAAATTGAAAACCACCTAATGAGTCTATGTTTTTTACTCTAAGTATGTAATTAATTGAAAATGAAAAGTGAATAAAAAAACTATAAATGAAGAACATAAATTACTAAGAAGGTAAGAATGAACCGTGGTAATTTTGAAGATGCTTAATTTGTTATTATTTTTATTGATAATCTACTAATATAGTCAGTTTTGTCGACTGTGTTTGTAAAATCTACTAATAGAGTCGATTATGTTGACTATGTTTGTAATACCTATTAATAGAGTTGGCTATGTTGACTGTGTTTGTAATACCTACTAACAGAGTTACCTATGTCGACTATGTTTATAAAACCTTCTAATAAAGTCAGTTGTGTCGACTATATTTTTAAAATCTGCTAACAAAGTTAGTTATGTTGACTATGTTTATAAAACCTGTATTTGAAGATGACCTGCACAAAGAAGAAATAGAGTCAATTTGATTGACTATGTGTTAAACCTGCACATAGACTATTATAACTATATCGACATGTTTAATACAATACTTCAAAAATAAAAATATATAAGATAATAATAAATGAATGCATGAAAGAAAACCTACAAAGGTTTGATTCATATCTGGTTCACTATAATGTATGAAAAAGGAAATGCAACTGATCTATTAATCAATCTTATCTTAGAGAAGATAAATCCTACTTACACTTTCAATTGTTGATACATTAGAGATTCAGGGTCATGACCAAGATGGCTCTGCTAAACCTAACCAAAGGATCTCTTACCACATTAACATCACTAGAGAGGGTTCCAAAGGATCTATTCAAACAACACCATGCAATAACCCTAGCTAGGTCCTATGTTTTCATTTTCATAAAAGTAAATGACAAGTAAAGTCTAATCTAGTGCTCACCAAAGCTTGTGGCACAAAATGAGGGTAATAAATATAAAAATTAAACATGCATAAAAGATCTATACTCATGTCATTGTATATAAAATTTTAATGTATGGAAAATAAATACAAATGCAAATCTATCTACTTTTACAAATATGAGGATACAATTTTAGAATACTTACCTTTGAAAAAGAACCCATCAAGCCTAAATATCTCCCTTGTCCAAGGTGCTTTGCAAGAGGTTATTGTGATACATAAGGATAACAAGGATAAGTCAGATATAGGCTACACAACCTATCTATGCATCCAAAATACTTCTCCATAAGATAAGATCTGTATCTCTAGAGAAAGTATTGAAACCCTAATCTATGCTCAAGTCGAATGGTGGATAAGTAGATGCACAATATAATAAATGACTTATTCTCTTACTAAATAAATGATGAAATAAATGTGTATATATAGCTAAATCTAACCCTAAAACTTTCTAAAAGTTTAGCTGATAGGGTCAGTTCAATCAACTTTGTATCATTAATTGATAAAAACAATTTAGGTCTTGATTTAGGTTGACCAAAGAAAACCTAGACCTGTAACATGTTTTTAACAATTTGAATACATGCTCAGCCCAATATACTATGTATTGTAGACTACTAAACTCTCATAATAGAGTCAACATAGGATGAATTAGTCTTATAAATGGTAAAAGAAGGTTTTGGCTTAGGCAGGGGTTGAAAACATGAAGTATAAATATAAAATAAATATTTAAGTATAATTTAACATTTTTTATACTTTAAGTTATATTTTATATTTATACTTTCAAGATGTTTGAGAGTGTTTTTAGACCTTTATAAACTATAATGCAAATTATATATTTTGGATGGTCTTATTAGATTTTAAAATTAGCCACATTTCAAGGTTCTAGGATTTCATACTTGGCCATATTTTAGGATTATAGGATTTCAAGGAGGCATCATAGGAGGCAAATAGATAAATACTGTAAGGAGGTTGTGAAAATGGTAGGAATGATACAAAGTCATAACAATCTTGTGAAGCACCAATGGTTTGCCCACCACTTTTCTAATGTACCCTTGAAGGCGTGCACTCAGAGAGATTGAAACTCAATAGGTTATTACAAGAGAGAAAGTGTTATTAAGTGGTAAAGTTAATAAAAATATTTTGTATACACATACAATCTATTTTTTAGCCAAGATTGATCCAAGACACTGAATGGGTACATGGCCACTAAATTTTTGCACATGTGGTTGACATGGAAAGGAGTAGTCAACTAGATTCAAGTGGACAAAGAACTAAAGATGAAGCACTTGATTTTTGAGTATAAAAGCACTAACAATAAATTGGAATTTATGTCTTCATATGCAATATTTTATACATTCACCACCAAACAAAAGATGCATGAATAAGAATTTGAAGGTCCATCTCAGTTATGGACTCTCCATTTTAATGGAGCCAAAAAAAAAACAAGGTTATGGTGTGGTTGTATCCCGTACATATTTAGATGGAAAGAAGTACTTTGATGCTTATAGGTTATAATTTCCCTATTCCAACGATAAAGTAGAATATGAATCCCTGATCCTTGACTTGTAGTTTGCACTCAAGCACAATGCTAAGTAGTTGCAGATCTTTAGTGATTCTGAACAGGTGGTCAATCAAATTAGGAATAAGTATCAGTGCAAGCTCACTTATATAAATAAGTAAAAACACATAACTTGGGACTTTATTGAGTGCTTTGAATGATTCAAAATGAATTCCATCCCTAGAAAGTAGAACTAGACAATTGATTCACTAACAACTTTAGCTATTAATCTAGCACCACTCCAGGTGTTCGAGGATGACCAAAATATTTTGCAGTTCATGAAAAACTCTAGATATTTTAAAGCGCATATAATATATGAGAAATACATTGAACCCATACATGGTGAGGACCTGAGAGAGGATGAATTTTTTAAATTAAAAAGAATTGCATCACTTTGGCATGGTCTCCTTAGAATGATATTTTGATCTAGACCCTAAGCTCAGAAGCAAAAACCACCAAAATAAACTAAATCAAAATTTGTCAAATAAAATTTGGTCACTAACCAACACCCTCAACATGTGAATGTAGGCATGGGATTGACTCAAATTTAGAAATAAAATCTAAAATACCTACTGAAAGAATACAAATATGTGATAGCTTGGATATATGAAGACCTAAAAGTCTTTGACCTCAAATTCATTACTCACACTATCCTACTGAAGACAGACCACAAGCCTTTCAAATAAAGACAGAGTCTAGTAAGTCTAATTTTGGAAATTCTAATTCAAATGGAAGTATAGATGTTATTGGAGGCCAAAATTGTTTTCTCAGTTAGGAAATCTACTTGGGTGGCCAATTTGGTACCAATCAATAAAAAGAATGAATAAATTAGACTCTATGTTGATTTCATGAACCTAAATAGAGCATCAAAGAAATACAATTACCTATTGACTTCATTGAATGAGGTAATTCAAATGGTAAGTGGATAAGAGATGATTTCCTTCTTGGATATATTCTCTGGTTATAATCAGGTATTGGTAGAGGTAGAGGATTAGATGAAGATTGCCTTCACAACAATGTGGGGAAATTTTATATATAAGAGGATGTTTGTATGTTCTAATTAGTAAATGATTAACTTTCTAGAGGGCCATGTACTTTGATTTCCAAGTGTTATTTGGCAATTGCATCATCATATACATGTATGACCTCATTCTGTTATATAAAGATAAAGCTAATCACATGGACCATCTATGAAAAGTGTTTGATAGATGCAGAAGATATGGAGTGTCACTTAATAAAAAAAAAACATATTTTGAATTACCGAAGGGAATCTATTATGTCATTTCATCACCAAAGATGATATCTCTATTGATCCAGATTAAGTTCAGGACATATCCAAGTTGACACCTCCCAACAACAAGAAGGAACTAAACTTATTTTTTGGTAAGATTAACTTTGTCTGAAAATTCAGTTTCAGATTTGTAAAGATCATCAAATCATTAAAATCTATGTTGAAAAAATATGCTAAGATATAATGGATGATAGAAGCCTAGAGAGATTTCCAAGACACCAAGACTACTATTTTTCAATCCCCAATTTTGATTAGTCTAGACTTCAATAAATACTTTTAACATTCTTTATTCTTTCACTTTAGAACATATTATAGCTATTTTACTAACACAAAAGGTGGATGTTAATGAACATCTCATTGCCTTCATGAACACAAATCTAAAGGATGTAGAGTTGAAATACTCTATTATAGACATGTAAATTTATGCCTTGATAAAAGTGGTGAAAAAGTTTAGGCACTATATCATGTGAAACAAAATATATGCCATTATTTTAGATCCTGTCATCAAGATCACACTTAGCTAGAATGAACTAGGTAAAAGGAGAGGCAAATAGATTGCCAAAATTTAGGATTTTAACCTTGAAATTAGGCTAATAAAGATGGAAAGAGGCCAAAGGATCATCCAAATGATGACTGATACTAGATAAGTATTGAACAAATTAATGAGACTTAGGTGATTAATGGTGAGTGGTAACTGTCCATAATCCACTACCTACTCCTAGGTAACTGTCCCATGAGCTAAATAGAGATCAGAGACAAACTCTCAAACCTAAATCAACTCATTATATTATAAATAAATGAGACTTATATAAAAATAACTATGAGGGCATCTATTTAAGATGTGTTTCTAAGGAATAAGTTGTTGATATCATAAACAATCTACATCAGAAGATGGGCAATGGAAATCCCTCAAAAAATAAAGCAACTCATAAAATTCTAAGGATGGGATACTTCTGGCCTATAATACTCAAGGACACTCTTAACCATGTTAGGATGTATCATGATTACTAAGTATTTGGTAAAAGAGAAGTAAATGCTGCCATGTCTTTGCATCTAGTCATTTAAGGAAGTCCCTATGCCTAATGGGTGCTTGATTTTATTAGGGTGATAAACCAAAACTCTTCGACATGACATAAGCTTATCCTCACAACTAATAACTACGAAAATAGATGGACAAAATCTATAACAACACATAATTCCAAATTAATTAATGTCATCAAGTTTTTGAAAGAAAATATATTATCTAGGTTTGGTATTCCTATTTCTTTAGTTTGTGACAATGGTCTAGCTTTTCAATCTTCTAAATTCACATAATGGGCTTATGATAATCAAATCACAATCAAGTTTTCTTCAAACTATTATCCACAAGGGAATAGAGTAGCTGAGTTTAATAATTAAAATATGATGGATGACACTAAGAAGTCGATATAAGATAGACTAAGAGAATGACATTTCTTGTTGAAATATGCACTATGGTTAGATAGGACTAGGCACAAGCAATCCCTCAAAGCTTCACCTTTCTTACTGGTATATGGGTAACAACTAGTCTTTCCCATTACTATTAAGATACTAACATACCAATTCATATAAGAGTACATGGGGGAAGATGAAAGAATACAATCTAGACTACTAGACATAGTTTAGATGGAAGATGCAAGAACTAAAACATTGCACAACTTCAATAAACATTAAGATATTGTGAAAAAATGGTTTGGCAAAAGATTTGAGATTAAAGCTTTCAAGATCTCAGACTTAATGTTTCTATGGGATAAAACACATAAGAAGAAAGAAAAACATGATAAGTCCACTTATTTATAGATTGGACCATATCAAATATTATAGATCCTAGGTAAGAATGGCTTTTAGTTGAAAGACCTCCAAGGTAATGACCTCACCTTTCTAGTCAATGGATAGTTTTTGAAGCACTATTTCATGGCTACTCCAATTGGAGATGCCTTAAAATTATTGTAAGTAGAGATTGTAGATGGAGTAGAGTAGGTCTCTTACTTTCTAGGTTAGATTTCATACTTTTTAGGGTAAGTTATATGTTTTCTAGGGCTAGTATTTCTTGTTTTCTACATTTTATTTAAGTAGATTACTTTTTTCTTTTCAATAGAATAGTTGTTATGCTTTCTAGATTAGTTTTCTAAAATTATAGAACATACCAAATAATTTCTTACATTGGGATTATAAGAGAACTATCAAAATCAATGGGATGATTCACAAGGATGCACCATTGGTCCTCATAAATATTTATTTTGACAATACTATAGATTATCTAGTCAGGATATGTGTTATGATTGAATTAAGTCCTAATTCGATTGGGTGAGTTTACTAGACCTCTAAGAATTACTATGAAATAATCATGAAAATTTTAGAAAGACTTTCTATTTTTAAAGATTAACTCCACTATAACATCTTAAAACTTGAATAAAAGATAATAAACATAGATTTGGATACATATTGATAGGGATGTATTGATTGAAATAAGTTTGTTTATACATACACCTATCCAATGGTGATTCCCAACCTTTCTTCTATATGTGTTTTCAATCATATATATCATAAAAAATGATAGAAAAAGGTGATTCAAGTAATCTTTATAAGGGATATAGATGTCTAGATAGTAGTAGAGTAAGGTTTTGAGTGGAATGAGAGCTATCTCTATTGGGACTACAAACATCTGGATAGTATCAGAATAATACATATGCTTTATTTACTATTTGGTTACCAAATTTGAGATAAAAAATAAACCTATAATGTATCTCTAGTACTTTTTCAAAAGTCTCATAAAAAGATAAAATTGGCTTCACAAGATCACTTGCTCAGATCCAAGGGATGAAAAGGGCTAGTATGTTGTATGAGGAAGTAGGAGTCCATTTCAAGGTCTGGTTTACTTATTCATTCTTTGGTAGGGTTGAAGTTTAGTTATGATACATTACTAAGATTTTGGGTTCTCAAAATACATAAGGGTGTTTTACCATGTGAGTCACCATTTGTTATGCCCTAACACACACACACACACACACCCCATTTTAAAATTCTAAACAGGTGCCCATTATTTATTAAATAATCTTTTTTGGTCTTCTAAAATAGAAGTCTATGCTGTATGAATTAAAAACATGATCTTAAGGAATTTATCTAGTGTTATAATGAATTCATTTACCTTTCTTGGTTTTCAATTAGTTAGTTAACATAGTTCACAAGGTTTTACTTCAATCATTGTAGGGTATTTTAAAAGTTACAAAAGAATCAAAGCTACGCATTAGCCGTACTACATGTTTTACTTTTCACCTTTGATTTTATTTAATACTTACATATATGGTTTGATTTATGATTTATGTGATTACATCAACTGATGTGTTTTGATTTTAGTAGGATATTTACCTTTGTTATGTATTTAAATAGACTAATTCAAACTTAGGCATTCTTGGGACCATCTCAGGGCTCATATTTACCACATGGAATTATTCCACTCACCCGAAGCCTAAATTAAAAGTGCAAGTTCACTTAGTGATGATGTTAGCGTAAAGATTTATATGGATAGTCCTAGGTAAGTAGATTATTGAGAGTTATCTACATGTCATCATTTTATCCACTCTAAGGTGATATCAGCACAAATATTTGTATGTATAGTCTTAAGCAAATAAATCTCTAAGATTATTCCATGTGTCACCATCTCAACCACCCATAAGTGATATTGGCATAAATATTTATACGGATAGTCATAGGCAAGCATATCACCAAGAGCCATCCATGTGTTATCATCTTGGTTTCTTGGAGGTGATGTCAAAATAAAGATTTGTATGGATATACCAAAGCAAGTGAATCACTAAGAGCCATCTACATGCCATTATCTTGACTGTCTAAAGGTGATGTTAGCATAAATATTTATGTATGGATAGTCTTGATGTAATGGATCATCGAGAGCTATTCATGTGCTACCATACCACTCATCTAAAATCCATCGATCTATACATAGGGTATGAAGCCTAACCATCAAGTGAATCATCAATATCCTACCACTTGTCACCATCTTGCTATCCCATGGCTAGAAGGAAAAATTATAGTGAACCTTGATGCAAATACAAGTGAAATAGTGACATGCCTACATGTGTCCTTCAAATCCACAAAGGCAAACAACATGGACAATAATTCTAAGTTTGGAAGAGTATAAAAGATACATTTCTCATCTTATGATGACTAAGCATCTAAATATAGGCAAAAAAGGTAATGAGACAGTGAAAGTTATTAAAAAAATTAATGGTTAAGTGGTGTTATTTATGTACCTTTAATACATTAAATTATATTGGTTAAATAATAATATATTTTATTATTTATCATGAGTTTATTCTCGTATAAATAAATAATAAAATATATTAAATGACCTTTGAAGAGATTAGACCCATTAATGTGGTAGTTAGAAAAGGTCATTTATAATAGGCAATTTACCTTGCCTATATAATAAAGAGTTTATATTATAAGATGCAATGAAAAAAGTGAGAAGAGAAAGCTTGTATTGGGTACATTTTGTTTTTCAAATAATAAATAATCTTGGTGGGTTTTTACCTCTTCATGAGGTTTTTTCATGGTATATTTATGTTATGGTGTGTTCAACTTTGCTCTCATTATTTCATAGTGAATGTATTTTCTATTAGTCTCACATCTAGATCTGGTGTTCATATGAAATCATATTTATTTATTTATCATGGTATTAGAGCCTGTTGATATGTGATCAAGTATCAAGATCATAGATCAGGTTTTTGACTTATTTTCAAGCCTAGATTCATCCATTTTCTAAGCCATGATATGTTCATAATATTTCTCAATCTTCTCTTTCTATAGGAAGTAAGTTATTTTATTTATCCTCTCTTAGAAGCCTAAAGATCTCAGATTTGTGAATTTTTTCTTATTTTAAGCCTATTTTTATGTCATAGATCTAACTAAGAATCTTAAAATGGGCTAAAAATATTTTTTAAGCATTAATTTTTTTAAATTTTTCTTATATTTAGATTAATAATCTATATGATGGTGGTTGAAGCTCTCTGAGTTGTAGATCTAACACTTACAGGGAGTTGCAAGCATAAGGAGAGCCAACAAGTGAGAAAATCAGCCCATAGTTTTATTATACAACTTGTGTACGGTATTGACAAGAGAAAAATTTGAAAGAAAATTCAGATTTTGAATTTACTTTGCTCATTTAGTTTTTTGAAGAAGAAATCTTCTCTTTTAACCTACAAATCACCTACTAAAATCCTATTTGAAGCTTGCCTTTGAATTTTTTGAAGATCTCATCTCTAAAATCCATCCTTGTATGGCCTCCATGAAGGATTTTTTTTTAAAATTCAAAATAATAATAATTGAGATCTTTTGTTCATTTCCATTTGTCCTTGAAGGGTATTTTTTGAGCAATTTCTAATCTTGAAAAATCTATTCTAAACCTTGAAATATGTTGTTAAAGATTTTTTATTCTTCTTCAAACCTCCATTGGCATCTCTATTCAGCCTTGTATGGCCCCTAGATAAAAATATCAAAATTTTTCATTTCTCACTCTTTTCCAGATCTATAAAATATATTTGATCAGTTTTGAGGCATTCTAAAACTGTTAGAAAGGTTATTTGAAGGAAAAGAGAAGAGGGTTGATTTTTATATCTTGTTGGGGCACCATAGCTACTACAAGGTATTAAAACATCACCTTACAGTCATTAAAATCCTAATCTATGGTTCCTAGATGCATTAAAGAGTAATTTTCAAGTGATTTCAAATTTTATTTTGTAGAAAAAGACCTCATGCAGCTTTGTTGTGCATCCATATTCTCCTCAAAAACCATTTACCTATTCTAAGGATGTTTCAACTATTTCAATGGGTATGTAATGTTTTTAATGTAAGTATTTAATAAATAGACTTTTTATTTAATTAGTTTTATTCCACCCAAGCAGTGAACCCTACACTTATCATTCAAATCCTTTATTTTCAAATTTTAAATTAATGTCTAAATGGTATTATTTTAATGAAAATATTTAATTTTAAACTATTTATTTTAAAAAAATTAGATAAAAAAGGATTAAATATAAGTTAGTGCATGTATTATGTTAACATGCTTAGTGGGTGAACTGGTTAACTTAATTTTGATAAGATCACTTGCATGAAATAGGTCTTGTGTTTAAATCCCCTCTATCCTTCCTTTTTAATAAATTTAGTTTATTATTAAAAACTATTTTTTAATGTGTGTGATCATTCACGTGAGAACCTATGTTGTGTGCAATAATTTGTTCATCTTGTGCCCCTATGAACTACTTATAAACCATAGTCATCCAACCAGTCGATTAGTAGGTTTTAATATATTATGAATACATTAAAAAGGTACTTAAATAGATTTTAAACATCCTTATATTTATTTTACAACAATTTGTTTAAATAGTGTAATTTATGACACTATTTATAACACAACCACTTTTATGACATGTGTAACTTTCACTTTTGTTGTAATTATTTATATTTTTGAATTGTTTTACAATCAAATAAAGTGTCTAGTATTATTTACTCACTAAAATATGTGTTTTTATTTCAAAATCAAGTATAAAACACGTTAATTTTTTTATTTTTAAACTTTTTTTTGGTTTAGTATAAAACCCAAACCTGTAGTGCTAACTTTAAAAGGAAGAAAAAATATTCATGATTCAAATTTTAATATGAATTATTCATAATAAGATATTTAGTGTTTGATGAACTTAGTAACAAATTATTGGTGAATTTATTGTATGTGCATCACATAACTTGCTTGTTAAATTTAACATGCTTGATTGCAAGCTTACATATACTCTTATTGAACGTTGTGTTAAAGTTTGATTAAAAAACTATGTGTAATAAAGTTAACCCCTATTTACAAATATCGTGTTAGTATTTTGATTTATATAACCATTACTAGGATATATATTTTATAAGATGTAAGTGTTGTTTCTAGATTCATGTAGGATCCATACTTGGATCATTAAAAATTAACAAAGTGAATATTTTGGTATATAAAAAGAACTATAAACTTTGGTTTATATTATTTTTTATTTTGATTATGCTAATTTATTTGGTTATTGTGATGCTAACCATACTATTATGATTCTACTTCTAGATATGTGTTTATGTTTGGTGTAGGTGCTATCACTTGGAGCACTTCATGTGGAAGTTGCTAAAGAAGCCTTGTGGCTATGAAAGATGATAGAAGAACATGTGGAAGTTCCTCATTATATGTACCTTCCTAATGATAGTCAAATTTGTATATCTTTGATAAAAAATACAATGCAACACCAACAAATTAAAACTTATTGAAGTTCATTTAATATTGAGCTTATTGAAGTTGCTATTAAGGGGGAGTGTGCATGACAATGTCACTTCTTAAAATCTATATGGGTCACGTGTTTCCTTCTATCTCTATGTACTTGTTCTCATTGTAAAACATTGTAATAAATTAATTTATGTGATTTTGGTAAATTTCATATGTAAGTCTATATTGTACCCAACACATAGTAGCATGGAGGCCTTTATGTTATAAAAGACTCCAATATATTTGGTTGATTATTCATGAGAAATTATGGGTTGTATTCTCACTGTGGGATATAGTCTCATGATCATGCTAGCCTAAACTCACTTTAAGTGGTTTAGAGTAACATAGTGTAATTTTTTTAGAGGTACCTATAGGGACATAGTGCAAAAGCTTTAGGTATCTATGGGTGTATAGTGTAATTCCTTTAAAGATAATTATGCGATTGTGGTTACACAGTGTAATACCTTTGGATATCTATATTTGTATAGTATAATTCCTTTAAATGTGACTATGTGATTGTGATTACATAGTTTAATACCTTTAGGTGACTATGTTTACATAGCATAATTCTTTTAAAGGTGACTATGGCATGATGAAATATGTTTCCTCCAATTATTATCTCCTTAAACTTATCATGTGGATGGTTCATAGAGTGTAAGTTCATTATCTTGTTACTTATTCAAAATCACCATGTATTCTCACTTAATATTAAGGGTATGGGAATAATTAATGTTTCAGTGGTGTCCTTTATGTACCTTTAATATATTAAATTATATTAGTTAAATAATAATGCATTTTATTATTTATCATGAGTTTATCCTCATGTAAATAAATAATAAAATATATAAAATGACCTTTGGAGAGATTAGACCCATTAATGTAGTGATTGGAAAAAATTATTTATAATGGGTAGATTACCTTGCCTATATAATAAAGAGTTTATATTGTAAGATGCAATGAAAAAAGTGAGAAGAGAAATCTTGTATTGGGTATATTTTGTTTTTCAAATAATGAACAATCGTGGTGTATTTTTTACCTCTTCATGAGGTTTTTCCATTGTATATTTATGTTATGGTGTGTTTAACTTTGCTCTCATTATTTCATGGTGAATGTATTTGCTATTGGTCTCACATCTAGATCCGGGGTTCATAAGCAATCATATTGAATAGATAGAAAAAGTAACGAGATAATGAAATTCATGGAAGTCAATTCTATAAAATTCAAATGAAAGGCTAGATAAAAAAAGAGCAAAAGTCATTGCATCTATTAATTCACATGAAGTAGTGAATTAATAAATTCAATCCTCAAAGCCTAAACAAATAAAACAATACATTTTGAAGTGACATATTTAGTCTAGTCACATTTCCTTTAATTTATAAAATTAAAAACTATGAATTCAAGATCCATTGTGACTAAGCAATTACATAATTTTGATGGAACAAAGCACTTGTAGACTAGAGATTCAATGGCTTCTACTTCTTGCATTTTAATTCCATCTGCATACTCAATTACTAGTCCAAATGAATACATTGACACGTAATTTTATTTTAAGGCCTTGAACCACAAGTTCAAACATTATTTAGAGATTTGGGATAAGGTCAAAGCAGTCAAATCTTACAAAGTATAAGATCTAATTTCCATTTCAATGTAAAGATAATGGTTAAATTGTTGGAAATCAAATAAATTGATCTCCACAATGTAACAACCAAACTATAGGTAATGCCCTGTATTGACCTATTGTATGATTTATTTCTAAATAGAAAAGTTATTGAGAAGATATTGCACTTTATACTTAGCAAGACAATAGTTGCATATATCAATGAAAATGATTTTGAGAGGTTCTATAGGCTTCCCATACCATAAATGGCATACATTAAGGACATGGTTAATTTATGGCTCCTTGCCAAAAATGTCATTATCAAGTTAAAGGGATGGGCTAGTAACCCAAACAACTTCATATTCTAAGGACCTACCTTTGCCATTCCCATTGTAACATTAAAACCAGGGGTGAGAATTGTTATGTCCCTTTTGAACATGATATATGGTTCTTTAACCATTACTTATGTTAATGATATATGGGTCCATTTGTTTGACATGATTTCGAATTCTAAAAATATTATAGTCCTAAGAGAAATTATCAACACTAATTTGATATTAAGAATCATAAATCTTGGAATTTCAATAGATGGTAACTTCTATATGATGTCTTATGTGGTGGACATTGTGACAATAATTGTGCATTGGAAAAATATAATATACAATGTGGGAACAACTATAATCTATTGGAAAAATCAAGAAACATTGTAGTTTTAAATGGGCACCCTTCATACACTAGAACCTTAAGAAAAATGTCAAAGAACGTCTCAAAAAATATGAAATGAAAATAAGGATCAACTATGGGCACTAGGCTTATGACCATGATAGCATATTTATAAACATCGAATATGATTCTTAAGAGGCTATAAAAATACACAAGGCCAACATATCTATGATTATGGTGCAAAGGATCCAATTTGATCCTATCATCACTAGAAAGGATGCCAAGAGGATTGAGAAGTAGAAATAGGTTTCTAAACCTGTCCATGGACCTCCTCCTTAAACAAAATAAGAAATGAAGGCACAAGCTGGCCCATCAAGGGAAGCTTATAATAAAGATGAATTTGGGATGCTCCAAGCTTCCCTGCTCATACAATTACTATTATTTTTCCAAAAAACATAATTGAAAAGGAGAGACATCCAAGTTTTGGTACATCAATTGTACTATTTTCCATGTTGCCTCTTCCTCCACTCACAATAGCACAAGTAAGTATTCCTTCCTTATTGTCTCATGTTTCTATTGCTTTTGCTCCTTTGTCTCCACTAGTATATATACCTCAAACTAATGGGCAATCATCATCACCACCTATCATTTCACAAATGGTGACTAGCCTTCCCACTCCATTACCATCTACCACCACTGTAATTCCTTCATCCTCTACTCTACCTTCTATTGGGATAGCCTCTACTACTACCAAACCAATACTTAGGTATACAAGGGAGCCTGAGAACCCTCCTCTTTTGCCCCAAAATTTAGAAGTGAAATAGAAACAAGAAAAAGTCCCTAAGGATAAGGAAGATAAAATAAGGGGTATATGAAGGTTAGACCTTGTGATAATTTATGATAGCGAGGAAGAAGATAAAAGATGGAAAATTGAGGATGAATGGGTGTCAAGACTTGACATCAAATAATCATGGTCAATTAGTGATAAAATAAAATTAGACAAAGAATATGAATGGTTGAATAAAGGGAGAACTTAATCAAAAGGAACTGAGTCATTATTAGAAAGATAAGGAGAAATAGAGTAAGATGCAGAATCTAAATTGTAACTATCCATGCATGAGGTAACATCAACCATACCTACGACCTATCCACCTCAGGTCATCACAATGACAACTACTCTATATATTTATCCTTAGGTTGTAAGTCTTTCAAGTCCTTATTCTTTATCCATTTCTTTAGTTTATATAATTGCAACTGGTGTGGTAGATTATTTACATTTTTTGCATTCTTTTGGTCAAATAAACTAGCCCCAAGATGTAGCTACACTTCCAATTTTTCCTATTGTATCCCAAAACACTATTATGAATCCAATGGTCACTCCACTATAAATGTTTGGCTCACTTATTAATTTTTTTCCAATTATTTACAAAACTTATTAAGCACCCTAGTGACCTATTCATTCTTTAATGGAACTAGTCCTTAGTCCCCTGAGCTAAGCAAAGGGGTACAATTTTAAAATTGTGTCTACCTCTATTTTTTATAAACAAATCACTCCCCTAGGCCATCTCCATAAAGATAAATGCCTATTTTTCATGTTACATAAAAAATGACACCAATAATTACAGTTCAAAGAGTAGCAGGGAAACCCAAATACATCATAGATATAACCATCCAAAATTAGACTACTAGTTGGAGGAAGGAAACACCTCTTTTTACTACATTAAAAACATTTTCCTCCATAGATATGCTTCTTCTTGGGTAATCCCCTTCAATTAATCTTATGAGGAAAGCAAAAGAGATAGAATAATAATTTGCCTTGTACATTCCTTCATGGATCATGAAACTATAATAAGAGGAAGAAATAGGGAGGCAAGACCTTGTAATAATCAAACAACCTGAAATCAAGTTTCATTTAGACAGGGAAACTAACACTATAAAAAATGTTAAGGGTAAAATATGGTTGTAGAGGGGCAATAGATAGAGTTGGAGCAGAGAGATGATATCTTCTCTCTAATCGAGAGAAGAAAGGTGAATCCTTTAGACCCAAATAGGTGCAAAGAAGACCCTTATAGTTTTATAGATATGACAGGAGGGGTTATAAAGGAAATGTTCATAATTTTTGATCAATAAGTTTAGAGCACACTAAAGAGGAGTACAATTCAATCTAAATAAATTGTGGACAATTTTTAGGGAGCTACCAAGAAGTTATATGATACAATTCAGCTAATAAGGTCTACAATGATCACATCACAACCGAAATGGAGAGACATCCTATGGTTATTTAATAAAATAAAGGACATTGATGGTAAGCGTAGCTTCTTGAACCAAAATACTAGGAATAAATCATATGCCCAATTAAATTTAACAATAACATATGAGGTTGCATGGGCACAAAGGTTCATTGCAACTAAGAGATATAACTTGTTTGAGTGGCATCAAGAGATGTAAACTCTAGTTCAACAATTTTCTAATCAAGAAAGAGAGGCAATGACCATTTTGAAATATCTAAGAGTCTTTTTATATGTAACTTAGTGGAAATACTAAAACAAGATAGATTTATATCTTAACTAAAATAAATAACCAAATTTGTAAGTATCAAGAAAAAAATAGAAGAAAAACATGAGACCATAAATGATATATTTATCATTCCCAAAAATGGTCTAATTTACACTTCCCTAAATTATTGCCTATAAAAGCTTTCAAATGACTCTTCCTCTCTAAAGACTCTTTGAATTATTTTTGACACCTCAAATATCTATTTTCTCCTTTTTACTCTAAATAATGGCACATAATACTAAATATTATTGCCCTTTACCTCTTCTAACAAGTCATACAACTAGGCACCACTAAGGGGTAATTAGTCTCTAGGCACATTTTTTCAAATTTACTTAGAGTTGTGGCTGACAAATTTGGAGCTAAGATTAAAGGTACAATCTATAGAATAATTGATGAAATTATGCAACTAGTCAATTTTTCTAGGAACCACATTATTGGATTTAAGACACTACATGTAGGAGTAAAAGTTATACTTATTTTACACTAGAAGTTGATGAACAAGCTTCCATAGTTGTTCAAGTGGCCATTGCTTGACTTTGAGACCATTGACATAGAATTTTAGGCAAGCCACACATTATATCTAAAACTCAAAGTAGCCAAACAAACAACTTTAGTATCAGTGTCATTTCAACCACCTCTTTAGATAACTCAATCTCCCCAGATACACACTAGTGTAGACATAGACTGAGCTTGATTATGTATCACTCCTAATTTATCTGGCTATAACTATAGTGACTACTATAGTTCCTCTAGCTATCAATTTTTTTATTCTTTGGTTAGCAGTGCCACATCAACACCCATCTAAATATAAATATGTACTTGCATGTTTGGATAAGTCAAAACTTTAGTTCTAAATTTACCTTGCATGTATATATTATATTTTTAGTTGTGAAATTATAATCTCAGTTGATTGTTGTACATGCATTCTTTCCATGAGATTTAGATGCAAGTCTTATTTTTTTAAATATATTTTTAGACTTCACTTGAGAGATGAGGCCTTCCCTATCCTAAAATATCTATATTTTCATCCTTCCAGTCCCAAAGGGAGAAATTTTTTAGTTGTTCAGATTAACATGAAATTTTGAGAAGTTCTATACTTTTAGTCTTGATGTGCAAAATTTGATTCTTCTCCAACTTGTGGATTATGTAAAAATTTCTATCATTATAGTTTGTTACTATTTTGTTTGTGTATAATTTTTCTCTTTTATATACAGTTGTTCATATTAAGCTATAGTTGATCTGAATAACTTTTGCATATAAATCATAATCCTTCCTTATAGATGTATTATTGTAGTCTAACAAATGTGGAAACCTTTGATTTCATATGTTTAATTATGTTGTATTTTGTTTCCATTTGACTCCTAACTATGCTTGATTATTGGTGTGCTATAGTATCCTGTAACAAATATTGGTTTGTGATCTCTTGTCCAGCTTCTAGTTCAAGTGTTGGTCTTGAAAAGTTTCATTTGGTGTGGTCCACAAGCCTCCTTTCTTGCCCTACCTATCCTTTTTTTTGAGTTTCTTTTCAAGTCCTACCCACCCTAGGATAGAAACATAATCAGTCCACCCATCTGTGATAAATAAGCTACCTCACTCATGGCTATTCTACCAATAGGCTATTTACAAAACCCAATACCCTATAACTCATGCCTTGGAGTGAATTATTTTCACTGATATTAATACATTAGAGGTTATCTCACAAAACATTTCTATGGTGTGCATAAAACCCACATCAAAACTTGGTTTTCCATAGGGTATTCATCCTTCTAAAGTTTTTTATTACCATATTTTTTTAAGAATTCTTTTATCATTTATATGCAATCTAGGCGTAGCCCTAGATTAGTTTGTGTTTCTATCAAACACCTAGAGATTCCTCATTATCTACCTAATATAAAACTCAAACCTATATTTACAATATTTTTACAATAATATGGAGCTGATTCCTCCTAACTATAAAAAGGGTGAGAGCTACCATCCTTCTAACTAGTTTTATGTTATCACTCCTTCAAGAGTTAAGGTAGATGGTGTATGTATGCATATTCAATTAGAAGTACCTAAAGTTTGTGTTTCTAAAACCCTACAAGATCAAATCATTTTTATGATAAAGTTAATATAATATTTAAAAAACAATATCATTTCAAGGATTACATCATAAGAATATCATATTACATACCTACATAATCCAACATATGCTAGTGTTAATCATGTGTTTGTGTCTTCATCTACCAATATTGTTCCCAATAAGGTTTCATATCTAAATTAAAAGCTACAATAAAATACATATATAATAAGTGATTCAAATATTATACCAAAGTATAATAATATCCCAAGTGAAATCTTAAGAAAAATGCTTCGAAACAAAGTAATCCAATTACCCCCTCTACATACATAAGGAGATCCAAATACTATTGTGTATATCATAGAGTGCAGGGCCATCATACATATATATTTTACATTAAATAACAAAATAAAAAGTTTTAAATATAGTTTTGATCATATCATTGATATATCTACCAAGAACCCCACTCACATTATTAGTAATTATCCTAAAGCACAAATACCAAAATAATAAATATGGGTACCGAAGAACAATTTAGAACAAAAAAAATTACAAATGAAAAAACTAAAACAAGAAAAGATTCAAAAGGAAAATAGAGAACAAATCATATTATAAAATTTTTTAAAAAAAGGATCAACTAAAAAAGGCAATGTTACAAAAAGAGTAAGATCAAAAGTTGGAAAATCAAACTCAAGATAAACAAGCAAGCATTCTAGAATGAGGGTTGCTAACAAAGGATTTTTCAAAGCAAGACATGTCTATGAAATCAAAGGATAAAATTATGGTTGCAAAGGATCCAAATGTCATATCTATTCCATGTATATAAGAACAAATAGTTAAGTGAAATACTACAAATTATATGCTTTCATCCTCAAATAAAGAAGTTAAAATGCAAATTACATAATTTCCTAGTGTGAAAGCAAAGATGCATGACCCTTATCTATCCCATAATGATATGATACATTTTGAAAATTATGAACATACTCAAGAAAAATAAAATTTCAAGAAGGAAACTCCATTCTATATTGCAGTTCATTATTCACATGTAAATGATCAAACAAACATATCACATGTTCAAGAACAATGTACGAAGTTACATCTTTCCTATACTAATAACACATAAAATTGGTATGATCCTAATACCACAAATGATTAGTATGATCATTATGATAATTATTATGAAGCATATGAATATGAAACACATGATATGAAACATTCACATAGGCATTTCCTTGATGATTACCTTGGCTTCTAGTAACACCTTTACTTTTACATAACACCTTTAACCAAAAACATTCAATCAAATATTCCAAAAATACTTGAAAATTTAAAAAACCCAAAACTATACAACATATCCATATCTTATTTGCTCCTTGGAATCTATGTTGTTGGTTCCATGCTGGTAGATAGCATATTATTTATTTCTATACACACACATATGTTTCACACATATTTTGATTGTAATATAGACATACCTAGGCACATGATATATGCACATATGGATGTTGGGTCTTCCCTCTACTCACATCATTGGCATGTTAGGGACATCCATTTATTTGATCATGATACACCTTGTTTACATTATTATATGATTATTTCCATCATCATTTTTGATCTTA
This sequence comes from Torreya grandis, assembly GCA_037957365.1. NCBI lineage: Eukaryota > Viridiplantae > Streptophyta > Pinopsida > Cupressales > Taxaceae > Torreya > Torreya grandis. The sequence continues at coordinate 1,749,702 of JARHVA010000394.1, read as the reverse complement.
TGTAGTTACACATGCCTTTATACATACCTAGATATTTTATGATGTACTTGATATGCTATGCACTTAATTTTTTTTTATAACACATATATCTAGGGACTAGTATGAGATGCTTATGCTAGTTGATTTTGATTCTATAATTTCTTTTTAAAAGTTATTTGAGTGTGTTCTCTACTTGCTATAGTGTAACATTGAATTATGTGTTTGACCATTTGAATATGTTCCATTTTTTGCATCCCCTATGCCTTTGTTTTCTTATTTTGACATTTGAATATGTCATAGCTTGTTGTATGTGGACATTTTAACATGTCATTATATGATTTTATTTCATTTGACTAAGTCATGTCCTTTAGATTGTATGATATTTGAACATGCTCCTTGTATGAGGTCTCTTTGTACCATTATCTTTTATCTTGTTTTTGAGTGTTATTGTGTGTGTGCTTGACTGTTTATTAAACTTGTATTATTTCTCTCTAGATGTTTCCATGATTCACATCATTAATCTTAGGAATTTATGTGATTCCATATTATGTACCTCATTACTATATCTGCCTAGGCATGTTACTCCTATATGTTGCATGATCCATACAAATATTATACAGTTATATTATCCTTTTGAGGTAAGATAACTATCAGTTTATACTTTCCCTAATTTTAAAATGAAGGTTTCAAATTACAATGGAGGCGTGTTATGGAAACATGTTCTCCACACTTAAACCAATTCTTAGATTCACTATATTTAGTGGGGACATGTCATGGGAACATGTCTTTCACACTTGAAAATTTTCAAATTGGATAAATTTCATAGTTATATGATTCAAATAAACATTTGTAACAACATTATATACATTGGTACCATTGTTATACCTAGATTTCAACTTGAGATATATATGAGGTGCACATGCCATGCAAAAGAGAACCTTAAATTATAAAATCAAATCAACTTTTAGATTTAAAATATTACTATGGACTGTTATCATACCCATGATGGAATTTTGTAGAATTTATTGAGCCAATCTATTGCAGTAGTTGGTTCACCTTTTGGTAAGGTTTAGGTGAGTAAATCACTCAATCTTACCAAGTTTATAATTTATATATGATTGAATCATCTAACTTTATGAGATTTATAGGATGAAGTGATTAAATCATTCACCCTCACCAGATATATAGTGTTATTTGATTGGATCACTCACATCCCTCAGGTTATAAGTTTGATTAGGTTGCACAATTGAAATATATCAATGGCCATATGTCAACTTGACTTTTCACCAAGGTTGGAGGAATGTGTCCTTCAATCTCTCTCTCTCTCTCTCTCTCTCTATATATATATATATATATATATATATATATATATATGCACTTGTAGGTTTATATATTTTCCTAATCTTAGCTCCAAGGCTTCATAATAAAGCATCTCTTGAAATCAAATTTTCAAAAGGAAATATATTTGTGTTGATACATAAGTGTACTACTAACCTTAGTATCTTTACCTTCTTACAATTATAACTTATATGCACTAATTATATATTGTAACATGTTCTTTGTTGTAGGTCAGTCATTAGTAAATCACTCAAGTGAGACTCATGCAAAGACAAGGTGTGTTATAAACACCTAGGTACACACTGATTTTCTTTAAACTAAAATTTTTATTACTAAATTAAAATGGAGGCAAAGGTAGACATTAAATCTAAATTATATATCACCTCAGTCTTATACGTTTAGAAAATACCTATCATAGTCATAGCCTTCAGTTTTAAAACCTTCCCACTTTTAAAATTATTTCATTCACTATATTTTGTGCCTAAATTTATTAACTCTTAATTTCACCACTATGATTTTGATGACCAAGCCTTCTATAGTGTGCGAAATGATATAAACTTGATAATTATCTTTTTTACTAGATTTAGACATGTACATTTTTTAGCTTCCTAGAAACTTGTATCCCATCTAGATACAAGTTTCCCTTTTAAAACTAAGTGTCTATTGCCCAAATGTATTCCAATTTGAAAATAAAATGTATCCTAAAGGTTGACCTAAGTGATTTAGTGAAATGTATTTTCAAATTAGGTTAGTATATATACAATATCAACCTTCATTCATTCCACACCTAGAAAATACTCAATAAATACCAAGAACTCACAAGGTAAATTATCAAGAGCATTCAATGAATTATTTAAGTTATAAAATATTCCCAATTTCCATATCAGGCATAAGAATAGTCTCCCCTTAGGTTTTAAGAACTAAGAAGTATTCCATGAGCTATATTTTCTAATTTATAGGATAGGTAATTTGATTTACTTGCTTATCACACATTGCATCTTTATGCACACAAAAACTAACATGCAAGGTATAACTACATAAGTCTGAGTCTCTCTTTATAGTATTGGATATATAGGTAGTGCCCATTTACATAGGGGTCTTTGGGGAAGCTTGACACTATGTGTGTACAAACCTATTTTCCCCATATTCACTCCAAGGGTGAGGAAGTTAGGGTTTGATTCTTTGAAAAAGAGTGATAGTTTGTGTGTGTAATCTAAATACACTAAATTATAAGTGACATAAAATCTAAAAGGATCTAGGTGGTCACATCTAGATCTAATCACTAATCTATACTAGACACTTGTTTCCAACTTAGACACTAACATCAATGTAACCATCTAGATCCGACTTAAGCATCAAAAGCCATAAAATATAAAATTCTATAATCTAAAAACTATTCCAGAATCCTGATCTAGACCACTTCCACCTTATTTCATCTCATATTTTCATACACTTAGTAAGCCAACTAAGTACTCTTATTTTCAATTCATTGCAATATTAATCACTATCTGTACACTTTATATTTTTGGTACATCTCAGTATTATAAATTTAGAATATTATTTATCTAAGTTTGAAAATTAATTTGCATGATATAGATTTGTTTATCACCCTTGTGCTTATTTATTTATGTATTCTTAAACCTATAGGTACGCTTGTACCAAAAATCAAACTTTAAGGTTAAATAACAAACATATTTCACAAAGTGCCATGAACCAATCCCACCCCATTCCTTGTGCACTATTTAAGGCATGCACTTAGCAATATTTATGGGTTGATGAGTCACAAAAATAATTTTTTAGTAAAGTGATAAAATTGAAAATATTATATGTATACAATAACCACTTGAAATCTTATAATTAAATATTGAATAAGCCAACTTAATGTACCCATTTTGAGATGAGGGATGTTCTTATATATCACTGATCTCAAAATAAAAATATTGCATGTGCCAATTTTAGCATAGATAAAATTAAAAGATTGAAAAAATATTATAGGCATATTTGTAAGGCATATACAATCATATAAATATGCCATCATCAAAGCTCATCAGTAACTCCATACTAATATGTTAAAGCGTAAAAATATAATCAAGAGAATAAGAAATGGATGGAGAAGTGATATGCTCAAATGAATAGGCAAGGAGAAATAATCAATATGCCCTTATGTAATAAGAAAAAAGGGACAAGAGATATGCCCCAATGTATTGATTTTCCTTAATAAGAATAAGATATAGCAATGAAGCACAACAATAGTGTGCCCCAATATATGCATGATAGAAACCATGTCAACATAAGAACCAAACATATCATACCTCAATAAATATTGTACATGATATAGATCATAGCTATAAACATGTATTATCTCATAGTATAGTAAGAAAAATCCAACACATAATTTTGTAACCATATGAATAAGGTGAATTTAATAAGCAAAACAAAAAAATCAAAAGAAATAAAGGAAATATATCACACATAAGTGACCCAAATTTTACCACTTGAGGGAATTATATAGAGACAATAATAAATTCATGACAAGTGACATGCACAATTGCACATAAGCATAATCAATTTGACCAATCATAGGGAACATAAGAGAACAAATAATGTAACAATCATGCAAAACAATACAAAGTGTTTATGTAAAAAATCATGTAGATATACAATAGATAAATATATGTAAATAAAGTATTAATATCAATATGAAAGATAGAAACTAAAGCATATTGAAAATATCCCTAGTGTATGCATGCCTCTAATGTAAGGATGCCCCTGGGTGTAGGTGTGATAAATCTACTAAACAAATATAAGTACATATTCATATGTGAACTATATATGCTACACCTAACTCAATAATACCATTAAAAACATGTGCATAAATATTATATATGTAAACCCTCTAGTAATAGGTAGATAAACGTGATATGTGTTTTAACCTTTTAAGACTTAGCGGATGTAAATCCTATGTTGTTAAAGAGATGAGTATATTAAATTAGGATAAAAATATGCAATAAATACAACCACTAATTTGTTATAGAATTTATTTTAATTTGACCTTTCTAAAAATAGTAATAAATAATAAAAATAAGAACTTAGCTATCAAATGACTGATATCGATGATTTAGAAGCTAAAAAATGAGGTAAAGGCTAGTTTGAGTGTCATAAACATGATCTGGGTGTCAAAACCCCTCCTATATAGTAGTGATCTAATTGGATAGTATCACCATGTGGCACTAGTGTCCCTATTTTGGTAGTAGTGCCCTCTCTACTATCTTGAAATTCTAAATGCACCTATATCTAGATCTATAACATCTATTCCTACGTGCATGAGTTCTGAAACCCTATAGATTTCTTATTTTTGACTGATTTTATGAGAAAAACTTAATCCTTCATGTTTTTAGGGCATCTAGTTGATACAAGCTAAAAAGTGTGTTTGTTAGTGAAGTGGGCTAGACATCCTCAACACCCCATTATGATGATATTTGCCTACATACCAATACTTTGAAGAGGGATCAAACTTGATATAGTTCCCCCCACCTAAGTGTTGGTTCAAGTGCAAGTAAAGCTCATATGATAGTTGACTTGAGTGCTTTGAATGTGTTCAAGACTAGAAATCTAAGTAATCTGAGATTAGGAATGTTGTAAATGGTAGTATGTAAAAGTGGGCTAGAATAGGGATTGATAACCTTAATTGTGCACAACTTATTTTGAGTTTGCATATGTAATTTTCATCTAATTTTAATCTAGTGGTTAAAAGGCTAAAAGTCATGTATTTTTATTTTTCTAGTGCTTGTGTGGGTGTTAAAAGAGGTCTACGCTGACCCTAGGAGGTATAAGATTTGAAAAGATATTTGTTTTTAAAAAGAGGAGGGAAAAGATAATAACACCAATATTAGGACACTAGTGTCATGTGGTGCTATTATCCCTATTATGGTGCTAGTGTCTAAGTGGTAGAATACTAGGCATGAAGGGCCAAAATGCAAGAATTAAGGTCTATGACTGATTTAAGGATGACTAGGGATGCTTATGGCCTATACTAAGGTTGGATAAGGATGATAATAGGCTCTAAGATAGGTTTAGGGGTAAGCTAGGGATAAGTGGTTTCAAGTAGCACTCTTAGCACTCAAGTGTCACTTTTAAGTGATTACATTTTCCCCCTCCTTTATTCTAGAAATGCATCAAATAGAAATTACTAGGATAAAGGAAAAAGAAGCATACCTAGACTTACCTAAGAGGTGAAGCCAATGAAGTTAGGTCTGAGTATGTGAAGCATGCTCCAATGCATTTCTTTTAAGTGAAACATGCATAGATCAGTCCTTAAGAGATATCAAAATAAAAGATAAAATTGAGTAAAAAAGTAAAATTGAGTAAAGAGATAAGAGAGGGGAAAGTAATGAATACACCTCATTGGGTATGCAAACCAATGCTTAAACTTGGTGATAACCTATATGTGTGCATATATATAGTGATCAATCAATGAATATTTTAGACTGAGTTGATGGCTTACTCAATCCTCATGTATGGGTGGCTCAAGAACTCAATCCCATTTTGAATCCATCATTGCCCACCCTTGCTTGGTGGATCATGACCTGTGAATAACCTAGATTAGACTAGTGGTGCATCCAACCCTCTCATGTAGATGGATATAGAAATTAAGTAGATTATGACTCCATCATTGCCTACCCATGTGTAGTATATGCATCTAAAAATCAAATTGCATGATGTAACTATAAATGTTTAACTAAAAGTATTATCTTTGTAACTACCTAGGTATATTAGGTAGGTCTAGGCCACTCAGGAATGTTAACCACTATAGATGAAGTGAGGCATGAAACTGGTGTGTAACCTAGATTATGATGTTAGATGTATATAGCATAGAGAATGTCATGAAATTTTTCATTCCATCTAATCAACTGGTGTATAAGTGAGTAGATAGAAACAATATGGCATGCACATGCCCCCAAATTTGATATTAGAGCATATGGATTATAGATTAAGTTATAATAATCTATATTTGAGTATCTAAATTGAAAATGGGAATGGTCATGTTGTGCATGATTCCCCCAATTCTAGAAAAGTGGTATGAATATGAGCTAAATTAGTATGAATCTGAGCTAAATTGAGCAATACTGGTAAATCTATAATTGAACTTGTGAAAACCTAGAATATACCTATTGTACTTTCCCAGGCCAATCTTTATTTTATGAAACTAAGGCTACTAAATAGTAGCATCATATCTTGGATAGTAACACCATATGGCACTAGCATCCTAATTTGGGTGCTAATGTCCATCTACTCTAATTATTGTGTAAAAGTACTAATCTTTGTGTCACTATTTTCCATTTTCCAATTGTGTTTACCTAAGTCTAATTTCTATAATTTGAGCTTGTGTGCTAAAAATGTACTATGAATGCATTATGGGATCCTGATCTTTGTGACAAACCCATGTGAATGCCCCCTCTTTTGAGGGGAGTTGTTGAAGCTATGCAATAACTATCCTCAAAATAAAAATCTATACAAGATGTTTATTATTTAGAGCATAAATTTTATCTACGTAATAATCCAATATAATGTGCATACATAACATTGAAATGTAAAATAATATGAGCATAAGTTTTTAATGTGTGATGTATAGTATGTATAACATTCACAAGGCTATCAAGATAGATATAACAATGTATGTAACAACAAAATTAAGTAATAACTAATTAGCTACCTAGGGGGATAAGGCATGATGTCCATCATGACATTCAAGTAGGAAGGGGAGATGCATGACGTCCCTCATGGCATCTAAAAATAGTTAGTGTAATAAGTAAGAGACAAGTGTCATGGCCATGATGCATACAAGAAAGAATACATAAAACACACATGAGACATGCAAAGTAGGCTAATGGGACACAATTTAAGGGACATGGGCACATGTCACTCAATTTGAGAAAACAAGACATACAAGGACATGCTCATATGTCCATATATGCAAGCAACATGAAAGTTGTCTTAGAGACAGATAGAAGGACATGTTTAAATGTATTCATATACAATCAGGAAGGCACACAAAAATACATGGGCACATGTTCAAAACATACATACTATGAAAATAAGTGGTGTAGAGCCAAAGAGCAATGACATATTTAAATGCCCTTGAATAGAAGAAGCATAAAGATACAATCAAGTCTAAACTAGAAATGAAAGTATGCATGAACAGGTAATATAAATCTGTGTAAGAGCTAAGATGTACATATGCTAAGTCTAAAGCAGTAGTAGCTAGAGAAAAATCTAAATAGGTGTAGCATGATTAATATCAATATATAACAATGTTAAATTTGTGATGTAGGGTATAGAAAGATGTAACTTTGTAATCAAAATTGTGTATAGGTTTCCCCCAAATGGGCAAATGTGTCAAATAAATAACCCAAGAATCAGTGTAGATGCCCCCAATGGGTAGATAATAGTATATATGGATTAATATATTGGACTTGAGTCCTATAGTAATGTGCAAGCACTCGACAAGAATAAGTGAATCCTATATCTATGATAAAATTGACTATACTAGGATAGCTAGCATATGTTGTGTCTGACAAATGTAATAAATGTAAACATTACAATCCATAAAATCCTTAATTTTGAATTTTTTGAGTAAATATTTGAATGCTTTTATGTTTTTTGAAATATTATAATGTTTTTGTATTTTTTGGATAAAAAGCTATGTACAAGTAACATGAAAATGAAAATATATACAAGAATCAAGAGAGAAGGAAAGTATGTATAAGAAGGGAGGAACAATAATAACTAATGAGTCTCATGGGAGACTCACTATAAATGTGGCCTACATCAAATAAAGGAAAAATGAGCACGTGTGTTATGTGAAAGGGTAAACGTGATTCCAAAAATTGTTGCATAGAGTTATCTTGTTTGGCCTTACTTGTGAAGTGGTGTTAGGAATCTGTGACACTAACTGTGGTGTCTTGTGAACTATAGGGGTCCTAAGGACCCATTTGGTAGAAGATGCTATAAATAGCATAAGTTATCTATGTTGAGAATCTTAAGAACTCAATAATATTGATCTCAATATAAATTGAGTAGAGGGAGGCCCTCCAAAATTTACAGCATATCTCTGATGTAAGGGTCTTTTTAATAATGGTTTTTGTGGGAGAGTATGCATACATGGAAACACTATAGTTGTATACCTCACCTACACTGGGGGTTTCATTAAGATTTATGGTGTACTGATAGGAACTATCCTCAGTGTTGTAATTGGTAACTATGCTATAATTAGTAATTGTGTTGTAACTGGAAACTATAGTATAACTGTATGTGAGATAGGTAGAGGATACTCATATGGAAGACCCTCAATTTTGATCACCTAATTTACATGTATATACTTTAAGCATCTGTGCATGGTGTAAGAGATGGATTGTAATTATTATATCCATTGTCTATCCAATAATATGTCAAATGTGCATGTACTAGGTATTATTGAGAATCTAGTGGCCACATGTGTTGGTCCAACTTGTAATGGAAATATAATATCCCTGATTGAGCTCTAAACATGGCCATTGAAACCATAGATAATTGTGTCTGTAGGAGATATATCCTACTTTAAATACCCCAATGTTGTAGAATTGTGATAGTGCACATGTTAATACTTGAACCATTATCAACCATATCACTCTAGATAGGATGATGATCTATGTAGGCTCATACAAAGAGTGCATATAAATTTGAATCATCATCAAAATATTTTTCATTGAGAAAGTGATGAGTGGTCTATCTATAACTATAGTGTGTGAACATATGATTGCAATAGGGGAGATTAGTATGGTGTTAGTGAATGAAATCAAATCCAGATAAAGAACACACTGAGCTAACACCCTAAACCTATTTCAAGGGGGGAGCATATTAACAAAACCAAATGAGAAACACAACTAGAATGCAAAGACAAATAAATCCTTCACCTTCTTTGGATGATCCAAATAGCTTTTTGAAGTGGCTTTCTTAGCTTGTGATCAATGAACCTTCATCAAAGGAGGCTTGGCTATCTCCTATTCTCCTTGGCACCTTTGTGATGGCTTTGGCTTTGGCTTAACTCAATAATTTGATATTATAACACTCATTTTAATGGATTTTTGAATTATTTGTGCATTATAGCCTTGCATTATCCAAGATTAAAATTCATGTTCATGGATCTTCTATTTATATCTTTTTGAAATGGTTTAGGATCAACCATGACTATCCATCTCAAGATTAAGATGTGTGGCCATGAATTAATATAAATTATGTAATTAAATTCATAAATATCCTCCAAAATATTTGGGAAGAAGGGGAATTTAAGAGTCATGGGAGGCATTGATGAGGCATGGGAGGGTCTTAATGAGGCATGGGGTGGCTTGATGAGATATTTTATGCATTTATGGCTTATGGATGTCTTTCCAAAAAATGATGTCATTTGATGATGCAGATATTCATTATCAATTTCTAAAAAGAAATATTCAACAAGTTCCATCAAATATTTAATTAGACTCATGATTTGAATTAAATATATTTTAAATATGATTAGTCACTTTGGTGAAAACCTTAGCTCTTTGTGTACAAATTAATCAAATTGGTCAAAATATCATATTATTATCTCAAACTTTGACTAGATTAGAATTAGAAGTTGATGTTAGATACATTATAACTATTGTCCCATTTAGGATGTTTACAACACAAAATAATAAAGGCATGTGTATTATATAGGACATTTTATAGAAAAGATCAATCTAAATTACCCAAGTGCAAAAATATCATTTTAACTTGAAATGATCTGATTAAAGTTAGATACTTCATAAATTACATTACCCCATTTAATGATACCCTAGAAAAAACTGGTACTTGAGTATTAATATTTCAAATCTTTTAATGCATTTTAGTGTTTTAAATCCAAATTGTGCACCTTGGTAAAAATTGGTCAAAAGCTTGGTTGAAGGTTATCGGTGGCCAGTTTTAGGTGGCTATAGTTTGCCCTTATTTGGGAAGGCATTGAAAGCTATAAGTATAATAATGTCTTCTCAAATAATGAAATGGTCCTGTATGCCTACAACTACATCAATGATGATCTAACTATATGATGTCCCCTCAAGGAAATGGTTGGCACAAGTAGGTCGAGAAACACAAGGGGACTGAAGAACGGAAGATGATGGGGTGAAAACAAAATGAGTTTTAAAAAGTAATCAAAAGCATTGAGAATACAAGTGGGATAGTATATAATGGTTTACCCAAAGACAGTTATAAGAATTATACCCTGATAATGGCAATGTGGTATGATAACATAATGATTTGCTCAAAAGTGGTTATAATCATTGAGAAGATGGAGTTGTCCTAGTTAGGATAGACAAACAAGATAACAACATGCCCCTATTTGGACATATAAAAAGTAATTTTTGTGAGAACAAAATGATTTACCCAAAGGTGGTTATAATCATTGAAAAATGTAGGAGAGACAATGTACAATGATTTTCCCATAGGCAATTATAATCATTGGACCTCGATTATAAAAAATATGATTGATTTGCTGATGATGAATTGGAATCACTTGCTAATAGGGAGATTCTCATATGAACTAACAAAGGTTGAAATTATTTCATGGTTAATTACTCTATTTGGGATATAATTTGGATGTTGATGCCAAAGAGATGTTGATACCACCCTTGTTGATTATAATTCTTGAAGCTAATTTTTGTTGTATCACTTGACAGTGAGCCTCATTATAAAACACCATGAGGACTAAGCTAAAATATGCACAAGGATTGACTCTCAAAATCTAGTACTCAAAAGAAAATAATTCACCAATGATAAAAACCATGATGACAATGTAAACACATGAATATGGATGGATTCAAGTATAAATGCACAAGGAATCACCTAATGAAATAATATAGACTGAATTGAGGTGATGGTGTTGAAAGCAAATAAACAAGCACACAAAAAATAAACAAGCAAAGAAATAAATAAAGAGATAAATAATAGTTAGTCCTAATGTTAGTACAAAAAACATGACTTAAATAAGACAAAAATTACCCCTAAAAAATAGGTGATAACTTAGCAAAAAAACATGATGGAGAATAGAAGAAAAGGAAGGGGGTGGCCAAACTATCTCCATATGCATTAGGCAAGTGGACACTACCTACATAGTTCCATGGATGTAATATCTAGTAAAAAAATTAGGCCAAATTTAGCTCTCCTAAGGAATGGGAATAAACTGATAACTGATGAAAAAAAATAGAATGGATGTGATAGAAGAATAGGAATGGTCTTGTAAAATGGAAAGTGTGTGGGAGAAAAGGCCAAAAGGATGGGGAACCTAAGTGACAAGTGATTTACTTATAACTTAGTAAGGGTTCCTAGAATCCTTAAGGCAAAGAAGTGGTTAATGTTTTTGGTTTTTTCTAATGGTTTTAAAAATGTTTTTGAATATTTGAAGTATCTCAACTTGATTGAGAATGACAAGCCACTAAATGGTTTAAGCTCAAAAAATAGCAAGAGCATTACTCAGGTTTCTCGCAAAATGGTGAGAGTGTGACTTAGGTTTCTTGAAAAATGGAAAGAGCATGGCTTAGGTTACTCACAAAAAGGTAAGAGCATGGTGGAAAGGGTGACTGAGCTAACCTCAACAAGTATCGAGTGCTACCTACATAGTCCTAAAGTAGGACCTTAATTCATTGTAGTTCTACCTTATAGTGAAGGAATCTGACTAGTGTAGTAGTCAATTTAAACAAAATAGGCACAATTGGTATAAAGGCATAATATGACATAGAGAAGGGCTAGTTGGTATGTCAAGGAATGATAAACAAGTGTTTCCCCTAGTTTTCCCATAGGTGGTTATAACTTAGGAAATAATTGCTTAAGTCAATGACACTAATTTACCCATAGGTGGTAATAATTAGTGACAAGACTGGGTAGACACTAATTTGTCCATAGGTAGTTATAATTAGGCACACTTGGTAGAGAGAATAGAACTAGAAATGAAGGATGCAACTACCAAATATATATCATACTACTCTAAAATATTTCCTCTATATGGAATGTGTGAAACAAATGCTAAAATTGAATTTGAATCTTCTTACTGAAAGTGATGATGGAGCCAAATGGAATGGAACCAAGGTCATAAGGCTAGTAAGGAGGGAGAGATGAACACAGTTGACAGGAAATGTATGGTAAAATAGACATGTGATATGAAAAGTGATAAGTTAGTAGGATGATAAAATTACAAAGAAGATTTGATAAAATTATACAACTTGAAATGGTCCTTCTAGATAATACACTAGGTCACTCAAGTGTAGTACCACTTAAGGTGGATAATTTTCATCAGATCACAAAGTTTATGGCTATCTGGTGTGGCAAACCTTATATGCTCCCATCCCAAGGTTTGTTGTAATGATGAAAGGACCAACCTAGTTGGGTTTGAACTTACCTTTATGCTTCTTTTTAGTTGTGGTATTCTTTTGGTTTTCTTTAAGGACAAGATCACCAAGTTTAAATTTTCTATGTTTCACATGCTGATTGTAGTGGCCTTGAAGCTGATTTGATAGGCTTGGAGATTATTCACTGTATCTATATGTTTCTCATTAAGTAAATCTAGTTATTGCAAGTGAACTACTTGATAGTCATTGTCATCTAGGACATGCTTTAAAAAGATGCATAGAGATGGCAACTCAACCTCAACGGGAAGGATGCCTTATGTACCATAAACAAGTGAATATGGAGTGGATCTTATGGGTGTACAATTATTGGTATGGTATTCCCAAAGGGTGAAAAATATCTGAAGGTGCTAATCATGATTGACATCATTGATAATATTTTTGAGAATGTTGATAATAATTTTGTTCAATGCTTTAGCCTAGCCATTACCTTGAAGGTAATATGCTATAGAAAAATGTTGTGTGATGTTGTATTCAACACATAACTTGTCAACATCCTTATTATTGAATGATATTCTATTATAAGATATAATGTTAGAGGGGGTACTATAGCGGTAAATGAGATGGTTAAAGATGAACTTGGAAATCTGCTTTCCAATCATGTGAGGGGTATAGCTTCAACCCACTTAGTGAAATATTTAGTGGTGGTAAGGCTATGTTTATGGCCATCAAATGAGGTGGGATTGATCTTCCCAATGAGGTTTAGGCCTCATGTAGCAAATGGACATGGTATAAACATTGGTTTCAAAGTTTTCATTGGGGCATAAATCAAATTGACATGTCATTGACATTTTTTACACTTATTTACATATGCAGCTACATTTACATCCATCATGGGCAAATAATAATCTATATGCAAGAGATTTTAGGATGGCCTCGCTAGTGTGGGCTCTATATACTCCATAAACTTCTCATAATGCTAGTGTAGATTCTATCAAAGTTAAATAATGAAGCAAATTTCCATCAAAACTATGATGATAAAGGGTTGATCCAAGTAAGGTATAACAAGTGGTTTAGTGTATGAAGGCTTTGGTTTGTTTTCAAGATAGGTCAGGTGGTAAAACTTGGTCATAAAGGTAGTTATAAAGGTCTAAGTACTAGATAGAACTAAGACCAACAATATCACAAAACATCACGATGGTTGAATGTTCATGAGCTAATGTTAGTAAGCTCTCGACAAGGAATTGATATTCTTTAGCTGTGTCTGTTTGTCAAATCAAAGATCCAATAGTGGCCATAGCTTCTACAGTTTTATTACTTGCCCTTGGTATATGCTTAAATTGAATGTTGGTAATATATCATTTGAGAGTGTCGACCATGGATTTATATGGAACCAACTTGTCATCTTTGGTTTGAAAATGGTCTATAACCTGATTGATGATTAACTAAGAATCACCATAAACCTTGAGATGAGATGCATTCAATTATATTGCTTGGTAAATCCCTACAATAAGTGATTCATATTTGGCCATATTATTAGTACAAGTAAAATTGATCTTGAATGATTTAAAGATTAGACCCCCCTATGGTTTAATAATCATTGTGTTTCCCCTGATCTATGTGTTGTGAATGATCCATCAAAATACAGCTTCTAGTGCTACTCCTCAAGAGGTGTGTCAATGATGGTCATTATTGATTCATCAGGTAATTAGAATGTGTGTGGCTCTATATTATCAAGGGATGTTATAACAAGCTGATCTGAAAGAACTTGCCCCTTAATATCTTTTTGATTGATGTGTTCGATGTCAAAATCACTTAGAAGCATGATTTGTTTGGCCATGCAACAATGCAAAGTTATTTTAGATAGTAGATACTTGAGTAGATCTAATTTTAAAATAACCATGGTCTTATTATTTAACATGTAATGGCATAGTTCTGAGCTACAAAGAGCATGGCTAAATGGGATTTTTCTATGGGCATATAATAGTACATGACATGCTCCTTTCTATTGTCATCATGTTGAGCCAAAAGTGCCCCTAGGGTATTGTCAATAGCTGATAGCTACAATAAGAATGGCTTTCCCAGCATAAGAGGCAATAAAATAGGTGGATTTGCAATATATTCCTTTAGTTGTTGAAAAGTTGTTTAGTTGTGATCATCTTAGTGAAATGTGACTCTTTTATTTAGAAGATGCATAAAAGGATGGCATTTATTAGATAATTATAGTATGAAGCATCAGATAGATTGGATATTTCCCTACAAATTATGGAGCTACTTCAAAGTGGTTGGTGGTTTCATATCTGTTATAGCTTGGACTTTGGCTAGATCAACTTCAATGCCTCGATGAGACATAATGAATCATAGAAATTTGCCTGATGTGACTCCAAAGACACACTTCTTAAGATTAAGTCTGACTTTATACTCATGTTATCTTTCAAATATTCTATGTAGCACTATTGGGTGATTAGCCCTATTATTTGATTTGCCAAGAATGTCATCGGCATAGTCTTCAACAATATCATGCATCATATCATGAAATATGATAGTCATGGCTCTTTGGTGGGTGGCCCTTGCATTCTTAAGACCAAACATCATAAACCGATAATAGAATGTTCCCCATGGAGTGGTGAACATTTGTTTTTGTTGGTCTTCTAGTGTTATTCTAATTTGGTTGTATCTTGAAAATCCATCCATTAATGAAAGCATTTCATAACCCATTGTGGAGTCAACAATCATGTCAATGTTTGGCAATGGAAAGTCATCCTTAGGGCAAGATTTGTTTATATCATGGAAGTCAGTACATATTATGATTCCTTCTAGCTTTTTGTTAAATGATAAAACATTAGATATCCAGTATGAGTAATTGATGGATCGAATGCATCCTACTTCTAAAAGTTTTTCCAACTCTTTCTCTACCAATACAACAATGTGAGAATCCATCTTATGCAGCTTTTGTTTTACTAGTTTGGTATCAAGATTGACCACAAGGTAGTACAACACCAAGGTGGGGTCCAAACTTGACATGTTAGAATATGACCATACAAAAATATCCACAAACTCCCTCAAAAGGGTTGTAATGACCTCATGTTCCTTCTAGTAAGGGAAGTGCCTAGCTTGATCCACTTTGGGTCATCTAAAGACCTGATGTTAACCTCTATCGTATATTCCACTAGAAGGGTCAAACCATCTTCAAGGATAGTGGGCCAATATTTGAACTGGTTGGTAACATTAGATTCCTCTACTAGGATTGGCTCTTTAAGTTCCCCTAGGCATGATGAATCAGAGTCCCTCAATGGAAGGTTTGGCCATGTAACAAAAATTATTGGAAACTCCTAAATGATTTGATCAAAATCTTGTTTTTCTTCAAAACTAAACTCAAAATCATATACAAGTTCATCATTGGTGTTCTCTTGAGCTATGGTTGAAGAAGGTTGAACACCCCCACCTACTAGCACCTAAAACAGGTTCTCACCACTAGACTGGCCTTTTTCTTTACTTTTACCCTGGTCAGAAAGTGCCTCAAAGAGGTTTTCAATTTGGGACCTCAATGTTTTAATTATTTACTTTTGGCTGAGGGTGTTCACCTACTCTCTAAAATATGTTGCATGATCTAACTTGATTGAGAACCTTGATTTATGATCCCCCAATGGAACATTGTCTCTAAGGTCAAGAAAATCATATAAAGCCTCATCATTTTGAAATGCATCAATAGGTATGTTGGACTCTTGTTGGTCCCAATCTATCAGTTGGGGATAATACAATGGTAGTGGGTCACGATGAATGACTAGGCTAAGGGTACAAATAAAATGAGGGTTAAATAGGTTGGTTTTGGGTAGGTCATCAAAAAGGCTATGATTGGATTCTACTTTACTACTAACATCTTCATCACTAGCCGATGGTGATGGAACATGAGTAAGGTATATGGAGTCACCCCTGGGTGGTTTAAATACAAGTCCATAGGGTCCTTTATATTTAGTCATGGAAATTGGCTCAAGTTTTCCCTATTGATTAGGTCTGAGGCCTCTTCCTTCATAGTTTTGATTCTTCATAATCCTATTGGGAATAGGATATTTTGCATTCTTTTAATAATTAGCTTGGTTTTCATTGTACAACCATGATTCATACCCTTCAAGAGGGTATAGTTCTAGGCCAGATATTGGTACAAACATGACAGGTCCTTTACTTTTGCTCTTTTATTTCCATTTTAGATGAAGTGACTTAGATTTAGGTCTTCCAAAGGACTTTGGATTATGTGGAAGGTTTGCAATATGAAAGGTATCATGGGTCACAAACTCCCCTTGGCCATTAGGTAAGATAGTAAAATGATTAGATACTTCAGAAGGTGGTATGTGGGAAAAAGAATCAAGGGTATTATGATCAATGTAGTTATCTTTTGATGGATCAAGGAGTATTGCTTTTCCCTTATCCTACTTGGCCATTGGATTCATGTCAAATCAATAGTTATAACTCTTGAACTCAGCCTCTAGGTGCTTTTAATGTTCATAAGGATGAAAATCTTCTAGTATATAAACTTCCATCCCTGAATGGGAAAACTTGATAAATTGGTGCAACATTGATGGGACTACTTGAATTTAATATAACCAAGGTCTTCCCAAAAGCATATTGTATGACAAATCAAGATCAATCACATGGCAAAGTGTATCATGGGTCAAGGGCCTAAGGATAACTAGAAAATAGATGGTGCCCTATGATTCTAATTGCCCATTATCATAGGCTTTGATGGTTATTATATTTTCTTGAAGATCTATTATAATGTACCTGAGAAGCTTGATGAGCTTAAGAGACACTATGTTTAGACCTGATCTATTGTCTATAAGGACACATTTCACTTTAGGTTGCTTTATAAAAAATTCAATGTATAGCAGGTTATTATGTAGTGGGCCAAGGGATGACATATCACTTTGGTTGAAAGTGACTTGTTGGGCTAGAGCTAGGTGTCCAAGCAAAGCTTAGAATTTATTAGGGGATGTCAATTTAAATAGTGGATTGGCTCAAGAAATCATTCAAAATTTTTTTATGGACTACTGACATATGCAATAAATATAAAATAGATATTTGTGTAGGAAAATTTTGTAATTGTTCCACAATGTCAAATTTATTCTCTTTGTTAGTGGTAAATGGCTTATTCTAAGGTTGAATGGCTATTTGGATAATGGGTGGAGTGGTAGATCATTGTGGGCTTGGGATGGTAATCTTTCACCTCTAAGTTCTAATTACATAATTAGGATTAAATACAAGACCATGACTGCTAACAAATGATGGTGATGGTGGGGGATAATATAGGATAAATTATGGTTGTCAGTGTACTTGTGCATGGTCATGAGGTAAGGATGAGTTGTCGGTATAAGGTCTAAAAGTGGGAATCCTTGTTTGTTAGTTTACCTATGTGTGGTCCTAGGTTAGGGAAGGATTGTCAAAGTGATTAGATTGGTTTGGTATGGTTATCAATGGTATCATCTAATTAGAATTTGGTCCAGGATTAATGGAGATGGTATTAATGCTACCTCCTGAAATATGGTCTACAACTCTATTATAGTCATGTGCAACTGCATGGTAGGTTTGTTAGTTATTACCATTTTGACCTTGGTTTTGTCCATTATTATGGAATTATTGATTTTATTTTTGGTTCTATTGGTTATGTTGGTTTATACTTTGATTTTGATACTATTGATTATGTTGTTGCACTGGTTGATGCTATTGTTATTATTAATTTTACTAGTTATTATGTTGGGGAAAGGGATTTTGATAGATTTCAATGGTTTGATTGGAAGTGAAAGCACCATTATCCAATTTTATTTCCTCATTCTCTAACATATTTTGAATCAAATGTTTAATGTGCACACATCTTTGCAAATTATGCCCATTGACCCTGTGATATTCGCAAAATTTATTTTCATGGTACCAATCAGGATAAGAAATGCCTTGAAGATAATTTTTTTGTATAGGCCAACTAATTAGACTAGTAGTGGTGAGTTTGTGAAACACATATTTAATAGGCTCTCCAAGGTCACTAAAAACATGATGAGTAGTCACTGTTCTCCTTGGAGGAGGGACTTGTAATGGTAAAGGTGGTTGTGTCTGTTGTGTGAGCCTAGGTTGTTATGTTTGTTGTATTAGCTAAAATGGTTTTGGGTTAAGAAAATAGTATTTACACCATTTAGACATGATGTGACTCAGTTACTCCATTTTCAACAACATTTTTGTTATGGTTGAATTGCCTTGGTTTATCATTATTATGGGCCTATGCTGATTATGACACTTGCTCTTAGATTGGATGTTGGTTTTAGCCATTTCCTAGATTGGTACCTTGATTTTGATTGGATGAGGTAAGATTGATTATCCCTTTGTTAATAAGGGCTCACTTGATCATTGATCAATAAACCTTTGTCAATGATCTCTT
Source organism: Torreya grandis (assembly GCA_037957365.1). Taxonomy (NCBI): domain Eukaryota; kingdom Viridiplantae; phylum Streptophyta; class Pinopsida; order Cupressales; family Taxaceae; genus Torreya; species Torreya grandis. The sequence continues at coordinate 1,730,571 of JARHVA010000394.1, read as the reverse complement.
TAAAAATATGCACACACTATAGTTCTAGATGATAGGATATCTCACTATACAATTTTTTGGTAAACACAACAACTAATTATTTATTTGATAAATTATGGGTGAATCAGCTTGCAAGGGCTCTCCATCACTGTAGATAACTTGAAAATATCTCACCAACCTTCTACTTGGCTTGCGTTAAGTCAACCAAATAAATCTCATGTTCAAGATTGTATGAAAAGTGTTACACAAACTTGTCTGAAAGATCATCAAATTTGGATATTGAATTCTTGGGTAACTTTAAAACCCACTCCAAGGATTTTCCTAATATACTGCTTGGGAATAAAAATAATAAGTATATGTCACTATATGGCACTAGCTGGCATGCAACAAAGAACTTGGTCAAATGAGCTTTAGGGTCACCTTTCCCCTTATATTTATCAAAATTTGGTCATTCATATCCTGGAGGAAATGGTATCTACAAGTACTCCATGTTGAATGGATAAGAATACACATACTTCAAATCAAATTTTTTAGTCTTTTTCCTAGCTTGAATGGTAGCAATCACATCCTTCATCTATTGTAACTCTTCGGCTAGGAAACTAGACGAAACATTGGTTTGAGGGGGCACATTAGCCTAGGTAGATGGTTGAGAAATCACTAATGGAACACTTTGACCGGGGTATGATGGAGGTATTTATTAGGGCATGTTGGTTTGGTTGGTAAATGAATCAAAAATACACATACATGGATTAGACTACAATTGTTGAAATTGCATTTGTGGTTGTGCAATATTCTAGTTAGGGTTAGATATGTAGGCTTGGTTTTGTGGATTTTAAAGTTGGGATAGAGGGATGTAACTATACTATGCCTATTGATGTTAAAGAGGGAAATGATGATGATTAATTAAACCTTGCTAATGAGGGGATACTTATGAACCAAAACCCTATCTTTGAACTAGTGGCACATTTTGCATAAAAGGCAAAGGTTGATTGATTGGTACTTGAAGAACATTATAACTTATTTATTGTAAAAATCCTAGTTGGGAAGTGGACTCATGTTGGAGATTCAAAATTTATTGACCAATATTCATATGTTGTTGATTAGACATCATTTGGATTTGAAGTGGCACATTGGTATACAAGGAAAGAGGTATGTTCACTGCTACTTAGTGAGGTGAAACATTGGTTATCCCCTATTGAGGTGGCAACATATTTGATCTTTACTATGTTGGTATGCTAGATTGTGCCTATTATTGTGGAATAACACTCATCACCTATTGGGAGAGAGTAGGATTCATCACATTTTGTTGTTGAGGCATGACAATGGTTATTGGTTGGCTACCTAATCCTATTGGTTGAGCACTTGAAGAAGTAGTTGGTTGAGGATTAACGGTACTATTTGGTTAAGGTTGGGATGTAGAAAATCCTACTCCTTGATTTTAAGAACCACTCATGATGTTAACTAAAGGTACACCTACTTGTGTACTAGTTGTATGTGTATTTACACCACCTTGGTTTGGATTGGATGTTGCTTGTGCATTGTCCACTGTATTTTGGCCACTATTCTATGTATAAGTATAAGATACTTCTTCTATTATTGGGGTATGAAATAAGTTGTCAACCAAAGTGTTTAGCATGAATGGGGCTGCACCATGATTTTCTTGACCCATTAACTCTATTAACACTCCATTTAAGGGAACTAAATCTATGGGAGGCCTATTTGACATGGTCATCTAGTTAAAATTATGTGTTATGTTTATGTAGGTTTGGTATGCTATCTACATCTGTACAAAGTGATCCTCCATAGGTCCTTACCTTTGACAAGCATACTAAGGTCCTGATACATTGTTTAGACTAGAGCTAAAGGATTGCTATAAGAAGCTTGCTGATTATACAATATATTATGAGGCATTCTTACTAGACTTGGTAAGTTCTCATGTGGGAAGTTTGCTAGAAATTTGGCCCTAACCAAAATCTCATTTTTGTTTTCTAATAAGTGATGCTCAAATACATAAGGATCATACATGGATGGTGTAATAACATAGTATGGTTATTTAGGTAAAGGCTCTTCAACATTACGTATTGTAGCTAAGTATTGTTTTATTTGTGCTTAATCTTGATCTAAGTAAGGAGGTGTGTTTACCAAGTAATGGGCCAATGGGTCTTGGTTTTGTGCCCCTATTTGAGTGTTATAAGATGTATAGGCATCTATCTCATAAGTAACATTATCTACATAAGGGTCTTGAACCATTTATTCTTTTATAACAAAATTACTAAACCCTAGATTGTATATGAGGCCACTACAAGTGTAGGAAGATATGTCTAGATCCATAGTGCATGTTTTAAAAAAAAAAGAAAAATAGAGTTCTATAAACTCTAAAAATGAGATGTCCAAAAAGATGTTCAAACTAGGTCTAACTTGGTCAAAAGGTTGGATAGGTATATCCAAAAAGGTTGATGCAATGACTTGTGACAAAATAAGCTAAAGTCAAGTGTCGAAAGTTACACGTCTCACATAAAAAGGTCAAGTAAAAGGATCATAAATCAAAATGCCAAATTCTAGGTCAAAATGTTTCAAATCAATCTAATCTAGGAAAAATAAAAGTTGATAGGTCTTTTAGCCAAATATGACATCAAAATATAGGCTCAAACAAAGTGCATGTGCTAGGACTTTTGGCCAAACAATGTCAAAATCTAGACTTTAAAAGATGAGATATTTAATCTAATAGATTTGAAATAATTTTAACAAAAACTAGACATTTGACTCTTGGTCATAAAAAATTGATCGATAAGTATGAGGTATGAAACAAAAGGCACTTTGAGATAGTTTATTTTCTCCCAAAAAATGGCATAAATTTAGGTTATTTTGACAAATAGGCTAAATAAAGGTGAATGGTGTAACCGTGCCAGACAAAGATTCTCAAAGGAAACTCAAAATGGTTGAAACCTGGATAGACTAGGATTCTATGCAAAGAGATCTATGAAACAAGTCTTGAAATAATTTGAGCAGAATAACCACATTAAACTACTCAAAATATGTGGTAAATTCTTGTTTCAAAAACTCTAAGGCAAAATGGTTCCAACACACTTTTGGCAGCATAACACTACCCTCCTCAACTCAAATGATACCCACACACAAAGTTGGACAAATTTCTCTAAGGCATGAGTGTGTTATCAAATGGATAAATGGAAAAATAGGGTGGGTAGTCAAATTATAAGGATTAAATTGTTAGTAAACACGTGAGATGACTTAAGTCGTAGCAAATGATGATAATGATGTTGAGTCTAAAAATAGATCTTAATTCAAATTGGAAATTGAACTCAAGTTAAAATAAGTCAAGTTCAAAGTGGCAGACCCAATTTAACACATTAACTTTTAAAACATGGAAGACTCCAATTTCAAATTTAAAATATTGATGAGGGACTTAAACAAAATATGGTAAAAGGTCTAGACTCAAATGGGCAGCATAACTGCACCAAATTGGAATATATGACACAAAGTGTATGATGATGAATTTAAACAAGGAAAAAGATGTTTTCACTTGGGTAGCATAATGCCTCCTTGTTCAAATAAATTTGGATACCATGTGTTTGGTTAAGTCATTTTTGTTAACATTAAGTTTTGAATCTCAAACAAGACCAAGTAATCTAAGACAAAGACAAACCAACTAACTAATTATCTTAAATCTTAAATTAACAAGGTATGGTAAAATGGGGTTAACTAAACTAATTATTTTGAAAACATTCTAGATGGATCAATTACACAATGACTTTCACGTCAAATTATGCAAAATAAATGCAATTTAATTAGGTGTCTGTGGCACTTGGCTTGTTGCAAAAAGGTCTTGCCTTTTTTGTAACCATTATATTCATTATTTGCTAGGTGTAGTGCGATGTCCAATGTGTAGATACATATTGGTACTTAACCCCAATACTAAAAGGTGGTTTAACTGCTCAAACATCTGATTTTAGTGGGGGTGATAAAGTTGATGCTGGGATTTGAAACCCTGGGTCAAAGCTTCCCTATATAAATTATGGGAGGTAATAAAGTCCCTCTCGCAGACCAAGTTTGCATAAAATAAATGACTTAAAATAGAAAGACTTTATGGTCACCTCAAGATCACCCAATAATATTGTGATTTTTTTTTTTGAGTGCTTTAAATGACATTATTTTTATGCCTTGGACTAGGCATGTTTGCAATAAGAACAATGTTTTTTATTCCAAAAGTTCCTTAAAGGGGATGGATGAAATATCATACACACATGAACCTTTTTTTTCCAATCAATTAATTAATTATCTATTGAATACAAACTTGATAAGTAAGTTCAATTTTCAAAAGTTCCCTAAAGGGGATGGATGAAATATCATACACACATGAACCTTTTTTTTCCAATCAATTAATTAATCATCTATTCAATACAAAATTGATAAGTAAGTCCAATTTTAAGCACTAAAGCAAAATTTTGGTGTTCTTTTGACCCCTTGGTATTAAGTTGTAAAAACATGTAAATATTATAATGAAAAATACTAAATGAAACAATAAGCACTTACAGTCATTTTAAACCCAAAATTTTAAGTGATTAGACTTCGCATGCTAAAGATTCATTTTAGGCACCAAATTTGAAGTGTGCATGATTTATACCAAGTTCTATTTAAAACACTAAATTGAAGTGCATGATTAGTTAAAACACCCAAATTAACTTCCAAACCATCTTTTAAACCTTCAAAAACAAGATTAGGACTACCTGCTTTGAAGCACTCTAGAGGATGAGACAAGGACTTTTAAAAAATGAGCTCTCAAGTTGATAACTGATTTGGGTTGATAGGCAAGTTGGGTTGACAGGTGAGTTGGGTTAAAAGTTGAGTTAGGTTGGTAGGCAAGTTGGGTTGGCAGGTGAGTTGGGTTGATAGGAGAGCTACATTGATAGGTGAGCTAGGTTTACAAGTGAGCTAGGTTGACATGAAATTTGGGTTGATAGGTGAGTTGGGTTACACAATCCTAAGTACAAAACTATGGTTGAGAAAAAATGAGTTTTTTCTCAAATTTTTATCTTGTTTGCCTTCACACTCCAAGATCTTACATGAAAATGGTTAGTATGTTGGTTGTAGGTGTAATTTGACTAAATTTGTGAGGCTAGGTCCCACCAAATGTGCCATTTGTGAACATAAGATTGAAATAGGGGAGATTAGTATGGTGTTAGTGAATAAAATCAAATCCAAATAAAGAACACACTACGCTAACACCCTAATCCTATCTCAAGAGGGGAGCATATTAAAAAAACCAAATGAGAAACACAACTAGAATGTAAAGACAAATAAAATTTTCACCTTTTTTGGATGATCCAAATAGCTTGTTAAAGTGGATTGCTCGGTTTGTACTCAATGAGTCTTCATCAAAGGAGGCTTGGCTATCGCCTCTTATCCTTGGCACCTTTGTGATGGCTTTAGCTTTGGCATGGCTCAACAATTTGACATTATAACACTAATTGCAATGGCTTTTAGAATTATTTGTGTATTATCACTTTGCATTATCCAAGCTTAAAATTTATGTTCATGGCTCTTCTATTTATAGATTTTTGAAATGGTTTAGGATCAACCATGACTATCCATCTCAAAATTGAGATGTGTGGCCATGAATTAATCCAAATTATGTAATTAAATTCATAAATATCCCCCATATATATTTGGAAGGAAGGGGCATTTAAGAGGCATGGGAGGTATTGATGAGGCATGGGAGGGTCTTAATGAGGCATGGGGTGGTTTATGAGATATTTTATGCATTTATGGCCTAGGGATGTCTTTCCAACAAATGATGTTATTTGATGATGTAGATATTCATGATTTGAATTATTTAGATTTTAAACATGATTAGTCACTTTGGTACAAACCTTGGCTCTTTATGCACAAATTAATCAAATTGGTCAAAATTTCATATTATTGGCTCAAAATTTGACTGAATTGGAATTGGAAATCGATGTAAGATGCATTTGAACCATTATCCCATTTAGGATGTTGCCAATGTAAAATAACAAAGGCATGTGTCTTGTACAATAAATTTGATAGAAAAGAGCAATCTAGAGCACTCAAGTGCAAAAATGTCATTTTGACTCAAAATGATCTGATCAAAGTTAGCTACTCCATAAATAACATTGCCTCATTTAATGATATGCTACCAAAAATTGGCACTTGAATATAAAAATTTCAACTCTTTTAAGGCATTTTAATTTTTTTAAGACAAATTGTGAACTTTGGTAGAAATTGGTCAAAAGCCCCATTGAAGGTTATCAATGGTCAGTTTTAAGTGTCTACATAGTGTGGTACACACTAATTATATTATGTAATGGGTGTGCATCTATATAGTAGTGTGATATAATGCTGGTGGTGGGTGTGCTTCATATCGTATAGTGAGCACCTAAAGTGTCCCCTACCTCATTTGTTGTATGCTTAAAAAATAGATCTAATAATATTTTTAATGCCTTGTATTTCATTTGTTGAACTTTGGGTTGGTGCCTCTATGGGTGTGCCCATTGTTAAGCATGAAATATACTAAGAGGGGGGGGGGGTGAATCAATATATTATATATCTTCTACTTAATCTAATTTATTTTCTTTAATCACTTAATCACACATTCAAGATATGCCATAAAACTAAATCAATAACATGCACCACGAGAGAGAGAGAGAGAGAGAGAGAGAGAGAGAGAGAGAGAGAGAGAGAGAGAGAGAGAGGAGAGAGAGAGAGAGAGAGAGAGAGAGAGAGAGAGAGAGAGAGAGAGAGAGAGAGAGAGAGAGAGAGAGAGAGACCATATTTTTACATGGAAACCCAGAGTAGGAAAAACCATGGAGAACAATCTCAAGTATATGAATGATCACCAACTCAAATTACAAAGTTTGAAAGCACCAACTTGCAAGAGCACCAACCCTTTTGCCGAACACCAACATAACAACTATTTATGAGTACCAATCCATTTCAAATATTTGTGAGCACTAAACCATAGGATCACCAACCCCTCTTATGTATAAAACACAACTATATCTCAATGTTGCTTACTCAATAAATGATAGAAATCTACAATATCTCTTGCTTTTCTCCCCTCTAAAACAAATACAAACCATGCACTCTTTTGCATAATATAAATGGCTTCTCAAACCTTTATTTATATCTTTCCAAATGACCTTTGGCATTCACCCTTTGTGACCCTTCAATCCTCATGGAAAATGATTCCAAACTTGCATGAACCCTTTGTATCCTTGCATTTGAAAAGTCACATGGTGACCCTTCATAAGAAAATACATCCTTTCCTCTTTTGTCTTTATCTTTATGACTTTTCATATTCCTCAAAGTGCCTTTCATGAAAAAATGTGCCATACCCTCTTTTGTATTCACATGGTGACTCTTGGAATTCCTCAAGATGACTCTTTATGAGAAAATGCATCCCATTCTTCTTTTTTCTTTACCCCATGACTCTTTGACTTCTCCATGGGCCCTCTTTTGACTTATATGCAACCAAAAATATATTAGTTAATGTTAAATAGCTATTAACACACATTATCTAAGATATGAATATTAAAAACACCATTAAATTCTATGGAGTCTTCATCACCAATAATGCTAGACCTTTAACATCAATGACAATATTTCCAATAATCTTCCCCTTTGTCATTAATGGCAACCTCAAATTGAAACTGCCACATCCTAAAACTTGCACATATTTCCATCTAAAAAATATATAGTAACTCCCCCTTATTGTAGCTACCTATACCTATTCCCTATACCTATTTTACACCTATTTTTGCACCTATACCTATACCTATACCTATACCGATTTCTATTCTTCTCCCCCTTTGACATCAATGGAAAAGGGCCTATTCTAGAGCTAACACATAGCTCTCTCTTAACTGATGTTGATACTCAATGATAAGAAGTAAAATAAATTACTCCTAACTTCTCCAATAGATACTCAAATGTGTCTTTTGGTAGTGCCTTTATGAAAATATCTGTAATCTACTTTGTATTATTGACATATTCCATCTTACCCTATTGATCTACAACCTGCTCTCTCAAGAAGTGATATCTAATGGGAATATGTTTTGTTCTTGAATACATCATTGGATTCTTTGAAATATTAATAGCACTTGTGTTGTCACAAAAAATATAAATAGGTTCATCATATTTTACCTTGATTCTTCCAAAGTTTGCTTCATCCAAATTACTTGAGTACAACACAATACCACTATAATATATTTTACTTCAACTATAGAAAGTGATTCTAAATTCTACTTTTTTCTTAGCCATGATACTAAGCTATCACCAAGGAAGAAATCTCCTCTACTTGTACTCTTTTTATCATCTAAACAACCTACCTAATCTAAATCTGTATAAGTAGCCAAAGTGAAATCTTTGCTTGTGGGATACCACAATCTGTAATCCAATGTCCCCTTGATATATTGAATATTCTCTTCACTAACTGAACATGACTATCTTTTAGAGCCGACTAATATATTTCAACCATACCTATTACATACATGATGTCTGGCCTTAATGCTATCAAATATAAAAGATTACCATTCATAATCTATACAAAGATTGATTTGCAATAGGTGAATCTTCATCCTTACTCACCTTATTTCACGTACTCATTAGTGTGCCAACTAGTGCAGAATCCTCAAAACCAAATTTCTTTAACATTTCCTTGAAATATTTACTTTGAGATATGAAAATTCCTTTATATGACTAAAATATTTGCAACCCTAATAAAAATGATAATTATCCAAGCATAGACATCTCAAATTCTTTTTACATATTTTCAAAAAATTATTTTGTCATATTTTCAATGTTTCCTCTAAAAATGATGTCATCAACATATACCACAATAATTAATTAATTCTCACTTTCTATTTTGATGTAAAGATTACTGTCAACAAATCCTCTCTTGAAACCTTGATCCTAAAGGTACTTATCAAGTCTTGTATACTAAGCTCTGGGAGCTTGTTTGAATCCATATAGTGCTTTATTTGATCTTCATACATGGATACTAATATTTGAGAGAATAAATTCCTTAAGCAGCTTAATGTAGACCTCTTCTTCTAGATTCCCATTTAGGAAGGTAGATTTGACTTCCATCTGAAACACTTGGAAATTTTTAAACACTGCATATGCAAGAAACATTCTAATAGCCTCTAGCCTTACCACTAGTGCAAAAGTTTCTTCAAAATATATTCCCTCAAACTGAGCATATCCTTTACATACTAATCTTTCTTTATTCACTTTCACTTCTCCATTTTCATTCAACTTAATTCTATAAACCCATTTTGTTCCTATCACATTGTGATCTTTTGATCTAGGCACTAATTCTCAAGTATCAATTTTTTCTATCTGATTTAATTCTTCGTCCATTGCCTTAACCTAATGCTTATCATGTATAGCTTATGAAAATGTTCTAGGCTAAATTTTGGATAACAAAGAGAAATTAACTTGCTCAAATTCACTTACCATCATTCTTCTAGTGTGAATTCCTTCATTTATGTCCCTGATGATGTCACTTTCATTATGATTTGTCTAGAAATATTTGGATGGAGTTTTGGTTTCCTTTTTCTCCTTCTCATCTTCATCTAATTCTTCAAAATATTCCTCTTCAATGATTTCAAGAATGTCTATTAGATCACTGATTTTTTGTGCTCCATCTTCTTCTATCCTGATACTTGCACTTTCAACTATTTTCTTAGTTATTTTTTTATAAATTTATAATATTTAATTTTGAAAGAATAACCAAGAAATATATCTTCATATGCTCTAGATTCAAACTTACCAAGTTTTTCATCAATTTTTTTATGAATCATCTGCTACCAAAAACTCTAAAATAATCAACTATTATTGGTTTATCTTTCCATAGCTCATAAGGATTCTTGTCACTGTTGACTCTTAATGATGATTTATTCTGAATATGCACTACTATAGCAAATTCCTCTCTCTAATATTTATCTGATATCTTGGATTCATTTAGCATTGTCCTTTTCATCTCTTGAACTATTCTATTTCTCTATTCAATTACTCTATTTTACTGTGGAGTTTTGGCTGCTGAATAATGTCTTTTTATTTTATGGTCTTCATAAAACTCAATAAAATGATCTGACATGAATTCTCCTCCTTGATTTGATCTTATACACTTAATATTCAAACTTGTTTCATTTTCAACTAATGCTTTGAATGCTTTGAAATGTTTGAAAGCTTCTGATTTTTTCTTTAAAAACATTACCCAAGTCATACGTGAAAAATTATCAATAATCAACATGAAATATTTCTCACCTTGAGTACTTTGAGTTCTCATAGGTCCACATAAATTAATTTGAACAAGCTCTAACATCTAAGTGGTCGAGTACTCTTTTGTTTTGAACCGCCTTCTAGCCTACTTCCCATGTCGACAAGGTTCAAAAAGTGTGTTGGATGGCTTTGTAATCTTTGGAAGATTTATGAATGCTTACTTCTGATTGATTTTGACAAGATTATCAAAATTTATGTGTCCCATTCTCCTATGCCATATCCAACTTTCTTCAATCTGACTCAAACAACATCTTTAACGTTTGATGTCTGATAACATATACAAATTATTACCTATTCTCTGAGCATCTGCAACCAACATATTTGAATCTTTTCTCTTAATTTCATAACCTTATGCATAAAAATTTAATGTGTGCCCCTAATCACACATTTGACTTACACTCAAAAGATTATACTTAAGACCTTCTACATACAAACATTTTTATTTTTAGTTCTACCATTATCCAGACTTAGTGTACCTTTTTTGGCAATTATGGTAGTAGTATTATCTCCAAATTTCATTATGCCACCATTAATCTTCTTTAATGTTATGAACTTAATCGTATCTCCTATCATGTGCCTCAAACATCCACTATCAATGAACCATGGCTTTTCTTAATTTCTTGCATGTAAAGCTATCTGTACCAACATAGACTTTTCAGGTTGTTTCTTCTACCATGAACCTGTCTGAACTTTCCTCTTGATGAATGGAGCCTTAAAACTCTCGTCTTTCTTGACTGACTTAAACATGCTTCTATAGTACCAAGATATGTATCCAAAGTTTTTGCACTTGTAACATATTATGGCCTCTTCATTAAATCTTGATAGAGGAGAAAAAGATTTGTAGCTTCTGCTTGACTCTACATGATTTTCCTTCTTATTTATGAAATTGTTAGCTCTTTTTCGACATTCTATTTTCTTATGACCATATCCATTACAATAAAAATAGTAACCATAAAAATAAGACTTTTTTGTGTATTTTTGACCTTTGCCTTTTGTAGCTTTGTTTCTTCCATCCCTTTTTGTTTGAGATGTCACCTATATTCTTAACTTCTTCCCTTTTTATTTCTTCTTTTGTAAGAGCTTTAGCATAGCTCTTTTCTTTTTCTATGTTAACTTTGTCTGTAAAATTAGTGGCCTTCCCTTTCTCTTTTTCAAATCCAATACCTATCTTATCTAACATTGATCTTTGAATTTCTAATATCTTATTCAACTTATTAGTGTTATTCTCAAATTTTAAATCATTGGTTGATCTATCATTGATTACTTTATCTATTTTCTAAAGATCTACTTTTAAAGAAGAAATTTCAATAACATACCTTTCACATTCTTCACTTACTTTTTGCAACTATGTCATTAGATATTTTTCATTCTTCCTGGCTTTTTCAAAGTGTGCTTGTAGATCTTCAATCATTTCCTTTGATTCTTTTTTATTTTTCTTGATCTGGAGCTTTAATATTCAATTTTTCTTCTCAAGAGCTTTTAACTCTTATAAGGCACAAATGATTTCTCCTTCCAAATTCACTTCAGCTTCATCCTATTCTTCTTCTTGATCATCTGTACTTTTACTTGTAGAGGCATCTTCAAGTATGGACATGAATATAATCTCTTCTTCTGAATCACTAACTCCACTATCTTTGATTGAGCTAGGATATTTATAATACAAACTCTTCTTCTCAAACCCTTCTTGAATTTGCCTTTGAAATTATTCTTGTATGTATACTTTCCTTATTCATTGTCACCATTACCCTTAACTGGGCACTTAGCTACAAAATGTCTAATCTTTCCATAATTAAAAAATTTAAAAGGTAATTTTCCTTGATATTTACCTATGACCTTTTTTGGCTTGCAAATGAATAGAGATCCATTGTCATCTTTATCATCGCTAGAACTATCACTTAATTCTTGAATCTTAGCCTTCTCTTTTCTTAATGTCTTAAAATTATCTTCTCTCTTTGAGGTTTTCTCTTATTTGGTCTGTATCTCATATGTCGTAAGAATACCATGTAGCTCATCCATATTTAGCTTGGCTAAATTCTTCATCTCTTCAATTGCTAAAACCTTTGCATCATATCTCAATGGTAAAGACCTCAAAACTTTTTGTACCACAATTGATTCTTCTAAATTTTTTCCAAGACCTTGAATTTGATTAACTATTTGATCAACCCACAAAAGGTAACTTACTATATTTTCTTCCTCTTCCATCTTCAAACTCTCAAACTGTCTTTTGAAAGTCTAAAGCTTAGCTTGTTGAACCTTTCCATCACGTTTGTAAATATTCTCAAGTTTTACCCAAGTTTCATGAGAAAATTTACATTGCATAACTTTAACAAAATTTTATTCACATAAACCACATAAAATAGCATTTAAAGTTTTAGCATTATTTTCACTTGCCTTCTTTTCCACTGGAGTAGTTACAAGTGTCTGTGGCTCTTCATATTACTCCACCACTACTTTCCAAATGTCGAATCCAAGGGACATAAAATAAGTCCTCATCCTTATGCTCCAAAAATCATAATGTGTCCCATCAAACAAAGGTGCCTTATTTTTCAAAAAACCTTGATGTGATCTAGCCATCATGCTTTCCCTGAGCTACCTTTAAACTTTAAAACTTTTTCAAAAAGGAACTTGATCTGATATCAATTATTAAGCATGAAATATACTAAGAGGGGGGTGAATTAGTATATTATATATCTTTTACTTAATCTGATTTCTTTTCTTTAATCACTTAATCACACATTCGAGATCAGCCATAAAATTGAAACAATAACATGCACCACATAAGAGAGAGTCACCATATTTTTATGTGGAAACCCAAAGTGGAAAAAAACATGAAGAACAATCTCAAGTATATGAATGAGCACCAACTCAAATTAAAAAATTTATAAGCAACAACTTGCATAAGTACCAACACAACAACTTTTTATGAGCACCAACCCACAGGAGCACCAACCCCTTGCAAATATTTGTGAGCACCAACCCACAAGAGCACTGACCCCTCTTATGTATAAAACACAACTATCTCACAATGTTACTTAACAAATGATAAAACTCTACAATATCTCTTTATTTTCTTTCATCTAAAACAAATACAAACCATGCACTCTCTTGCATAATACAAATGGCTTCTCAAACCTTTATTTATAACTTTCTAAATGACCTTTGGCATTCACCTTTTATGACCCTTCAATCCTCATGAAAAATGGCACCAAACTTGCATGACCCTTCATATCCTTACATTTAAAAAGTCACATGGTGACCCTTCATAATCAAATGCATCCTTTCCTCTTTTATCTTTATCTTTGTGACTTTTCATATTTCTCAAAGTGTCCCTTCATGAAAAAATGTGCCATACCCTCTTTTGTCTTCACATGGTGACTTTTGGAATTCCTCAAGATGACTCTTTTTGATAAAATGCATCCCATTCCTCTTCTGTCTTTTCCTTATGACTCTTTGACTTCTCTATGGGCCCTCTTTTGACTTATATGCAACCAAAAATATATTCATCAATATTAAATAAATATTAACACACATTAGCCAAGATATGAATATTAAAAACACCATTAAATGATATGGGGCCTTTATCACCAATAATGTTAGACCTTTGACATCAATAAAAATATTTCCAACAATATCAATAATCCTAGCCTTTATCAAATCTTGTATTTTATGTTTCAAGCTGATGCATTTGTTTGTAGTAAGGCCTAGTGTCCTATGATATTTGTAGAATTAATTAGAATCATATTTCTTTGAATAGGTTATCTCATATAAAAATCTTTGATGGGAGGGTGAGATATGAAATTACATTCCAATAGCTACTGTAAAACACATGCTGGTGATTCTGGAAGGTTGGTGAAAACTATGCATGGAGGAGCTGATAAAACTAGGCAAGGAGATGGCTTTAAAGTTGCATTAACTATGGCCTTTGGATCACTCTTACTTTCAATAGCCCTTACCTTATATGGAGGTTTACTATAACTCTTAGTATTTTATTTTAATCCACTTGTATATTTTAGTTTGCCCATAGAGAGAAGCTTGACTTCTCTTTCTTTCATTATGTGGCATAAATCTAAGAAGGTTGGAAACTTCTTAAACAAGATAACTTCATGTAATGTTGGCAGTAGGTTTTCTTTGAAGATGTCATGAAGCTCTTTATCTGCTATGGGGCTAGTAAACTTGGCCAATATAGTCTTATATCACAAGACGTATTATGCAATAGGCTCATTTGATTTTTGTTTTAATTATGTAACTTGAGCATATGATATTTTATACTGATGTTTATTAAGAAGTGTGATAAAAGCATTTATGGAAATGGATTGCATGCAGTGATAGACTAATTTGGTAGATCATAAAACCACTGTAAGGCATAATCTTTTAGACTGTGTGGAAATAACTTAGTGAGGAGCTAATCATTAGACATACAATCCAAACATGATACATAAAAAGCTTAGAGATGGTGCTCTGGGTCACCCTTATCATCATACAATGTAAGCTTAAGTGCCACAAATTTGGATGGCAAAATAGTTTATGCTATGTGATGTGTTAAAGGTGTATGTAAAATAACATGAGAATACAAAGCATGTGATGGCCTAATGGCTCCCTACTCAATCTGTAACACCTTATCCTATAGAGTATGAACCTTATATAAGGGATTGTACATCTGAAGAAGAGGAACTATCCATAGGAAGTATATATATCACTAAAGGTTGTTGAGTTGAAATTGGTTGTTGTGCTAGTTGAGTTAGGCCCAATGAAGGTGTAACAATTTTATTATATGGGGGAGTAGAATATTGACTATTTTTTAATTTATTCTTTATTTACATTACAGATTGTAAAATCTATGCATGATCAAGGGGTTGTTCTTAAATTATATCTCTAAATCTCTATAGAATCTCATCCTTATTAACAATTAGGTTTTCATTGGTAAGTGGGAGGAGAGTGTCTTGATTCCCACCTTGTGTATCATATTGATCTTAAATATATTGTTCATCTTATGATGCATTATCATTGAAATCCACATAATTAAGGTGTGAAGAATTAATAACAGGAGTTGCAACTAGTCTTTTTTCATGATATAGGTTAAATAGAAGGAATCTGAATATGTTTAATAGGATTGCCACTAAGCCTAACACTTATTCTTAATGGAAGAGAGATAGTTATTTTAGATGGCATATAGTAAACAAAGTCAAATATGGATGCTAAAATAGAATGTATGAAATCTAATTTTTTTAATAAAACCAATGAAACTAGGAAAAAGAAGGATATAAACCCTAGTAGCATTTAGGGTTAGGGTTTGAATAGTATTCAAAGTAAGTCAAGTTCACCAAATATTTTAACCTTTTAAGACTTAGTGGATGTAAATTATATGTTGATAAAGAGCTAAGTATATTAATTTAGGGGAGAAATATGTAATAAATACAACCACTAATTTGTTACATAATTGACTTAATTTGACATTTCTAAAAATAGTAATAAATAATGCAAATAAGAAGTTAGATAGAAAATGATTAAGAAAAATGATTTATAAGCTTCAAACTGATGCAGAGGCTGGTCTGAGTATTACAAATAGGATCCACATGTCAAAACCCCTCTTGAATAGTAGCACTAGTATCCTTGTTTTGGCGGTAATGTCCTTTATACAGGATTGTCTCAGGTTTATGGGTCCATCTGTGTCTATATATTTAAAGTTTGTTTCTATGTGCATGGGTTATAAAACCCTGTAGATTGTTTATTTTGAATAATTTTGTGAGAAAACCCTAATCCTCCATGTTTCTAGGCATTTAATTGATACAAGATGAAAAGTGTATTTGTTTATGAGTTATGTTAGACATCCTAAACACCCCATTGTGATAAGAGTTTCATACATAACAATACTTCAAAGAAGGATCAAGATTAATGTAGTTCTCCCCATCTAAGTATTGGTGCAAGTGCAAGTGGAGCTAATATTATAGTTGACTTGAGTGCTTTGAATGTGATTGAGACTAAAAATCTAAGTAATCTAAGCTTAAGAATGTTTTAGATGGTAGTATGAAGATGTTGGGCATTATAGAGATTTATAACCTTAATTTTGCACAACTTGTTTTGAGTTTTCATATGTAATTTGCATCTAATTTCCATCTAGTGGTTAGAGGGCTAAAATTCATGTATTTATATTGTTATGGTGCTTGTGTGGCTGTTAAAAGAGGTCTAGGCTGACCCTAGGAGGTATAAGATTAACAAATATATCCATTTTCAAAAAGATGAGGGAAGGGAAAATAACACCAATATTAGGACACTAGTGCCATGTGGTGTTACCATCCCTATTATGGAACTAGTATCCAAGTGGTACAATATTAGGCATGAATGGCCAGGATGTAAGAATGAAGGTCTGAGAATGCTTTGGGGATGACTAAGGACATTTATGGATTGTATTAAGGCTATATAAGTGTGATAATAGGCTCTAGGATAGGTCTATGGCTAAGCTAGGGATAGGTGGTCTCAAGTAGAACTCTTATCACTAAAGTGTCACTTTTAGGTGATTACAATATGTAACAAATCAAAACTATATAACCAAAAAAGATAAATTCAAAGTAGTTTTAATTTTCTTGTTTATTAATGTTTATAAAAAAGTAACCAATTAAGGAAAAAATATATAAGAGGAAATAATATGGGGGTAAATCAACAAAGGAACAATCCTAGATGTGAAATCAACAAGAATCAAGAAAAGGAGAATCCTTACTAAACTACAACTTCCCTCAAATTTATGTGTGCATTAGGTGGAAGGCCTCGATATGTATGTGTTTCATCATTGGGAATTCCCATTAGTATTTTGGGATAGGAGACAACAATCAAAGGGAAGGTCCAAATAAATTATGAAATCAAAATAAATCAAGAGGATAGAAAGATGACATAGAAAACTTAAGCACATGAAATGAGAAGGTAAGTTCAAATTTAAAGAAGACATGTGTCAAAATAAGAAGAATCTAGAAGCAACAAAAAACTTGCGATATAAAAAAAAGGCTAGAAGGAAGAAAAATGAACTTAAAATCCATGCATGTTGTAAGTGATATAATAAATACTAGAAATATACAAAAAAATATAAGAAAGCATAAATAATTAAACTATGTACAATAGATTGTACCATTGAAGTGCATTAGATTAGTAAACAATGCTAACAAATAAAACCATTTATTTAATCATATGTGTGACCATACTTCACATAAATATATTTCATATTATTTCCATGATCAAGATCCACAAATCTTGTGTACTCTGAATCTAAAGAGTCAGATGTATCACCCTCAATATTGTCATCATAGGTGTAATCACAAGTCATATAGTAACTAGAATCATCATCATTATTATTGTAATCATAACTATTGAAATTGAATGTAATTTTTTTTTTATATTATTAAAGATAAACACTTTTCTTAATATATATTATTGAAATTTATATAGTGTTTTATCTCAAATAGGTGCAAGAGGTTACAATAAGATTACCTTAGTGCATGGATGAATAGGTAATTTAACTCTAGTATTTTCACTAAAACTGTATGATTTGTTGTTTTAGTAGAATTTTATTTAATATTTCATGTTTATTTTATATTGGTAACTCATAAAGGGTGCCTTGAATAGTAATTATTATTTTTATTATACAAAAATTTCAAGCATTGATGTAATGTAGATGGGATCAATTTCATTTTATTAAGCCACAGTCCTTAAAATACTACACCATATGTCTCATTATCTGACAATGCATGAAACCACACTAAAATAGTATTAGTACCTATGGTAATAGGTAATTTGATACCCTTGAGAGGTGTCATAATATAATTGTCTTATCATTTTATAATACTGGTTATACCATCTAAGCCCTTTTGAGTATATCCATGATTAGTAATAAATTACATTATACATGTGTTTAAACTTGAACTATTATCAACCACAATTCCTTTTTGTTAACTTATTATGTCAATCTATGAAAGACCTTATGAATAATGTTTCATTGTTATAATCATCTACTAGAATTTCATGTTCATATAAATTAATAAAAGGAGTCTCTTTATATGATTTATTTACCATGGATATGAAACCATCTAAATAATGAACATTACAGCTAGTTGAGGTTGTTTTTGAGCTACCATGTATGAACATAAAATTGTATTTTACTAGTTTGAATATCAGTATTAAAAAAGGGATGGTAAAGACTTTAAAATTTTGATTTGTGTTGATAAATTGATTCATCAAAATTATTATTTTATCCTTACAAATGTACTGGTTGGTATTAATCAAGTATTGAATCTTATGACTTAATGAAAACATATATTGGTAGTATGATCCAAATCTCTATGAGAATCACAATATGCATTAACATTGTAATTCTTAAGTAATAGCCAAGATGAGTCAAACTAATGTTATGGATGTAAGATATTATATTACACAATTAACATATATTTAAACATTTAGTGGGGACTCTCATCTAACTACGTAAATTATCTTCAATCTTGTGGTAGAAAGACAAGCCTATCAAGTGGTTGAGATACCAAAAAATTCATTATTAGTCTCATTATTAACTTGAATAGTACTATAATTAGTCTTATCTTTAATTTTTTTTATGTTGATATTTTATTCCATTAAAGGTAGGGAAAATAGTCCCATATTTAAGCATGTTGACCTCTAAAATCTTGATCTCATAATTTATAACCATATGAAAAAATTCATCAAAATATTGATGTGTTGAAAACTACTTTGTCCTTAAATTAAAAAAGTGTATTTTTTATAGAATATACTTTGAAATTCTATATCAAATAATTTTTAGTCATATTTTTGTGCATTGTTTTTTATTTAAGCATGTACTCTTCGATAAGCTCATTGGTCTTTTTTTAAGCTAAATTAGTTGATAACATGTAAAATTTTGGATAATGTTGATTTCAAATGAGTTAAGAAGAAATTGACCAAATAATTGAAGTAATGTGCAAATATAAAATGATAGGACATAAAATTAATTCAAGGCATAAACCTTAAGACTTCTATGAAAGAACTTAGTCAATAGTTTATCATTTTTTTTCGAAATCAAAACATTAAGCATATAAATATTTGATATGATGAAAAAGATCACCCATGTTGTTAAATAATTCAAAATTAGGCTCTATGAAACTATTATGAAAATGGTATCCAAGGACCTCATAGCCAACATATTGAGTGATATATCATGATAAATAACCATATGAATCAATTTTTAAGATCCTTGAGATGGTATTTAATTTTTTTATTACATAATTTGCATGGTTTGAATAGTTTGTTGAAGGATTGTATCTGGATAAGTGAGAACTAAAGTAGAATTAACATGTGTAGCAATAAAAACTTATGTATTTGAGAAATATCAGGACAAAAAGATGGAGATTGGAAAACCAATATAAAAGGTTGAGAAACATTATGAGGCATAAAAGAAGCATTAAAATTTTGACATGAAATAAAAGGTATAATAATATGAGTAGAAGCAATAGCTAGAGGGAAAACCTCCATATAAAATATGAAAGGAGAACTTCTAACCGGTGGGGTAGATTCACTATTATTTGTAACATTTACTTATTTAGATACAAATCCCACTATTAGATTTTTCTTTTGTTCCCCCTCTTCAACAACATATATCATTCACTCAATTTATTTTTGGAATAATAAAATATAATGTTTAAATAAATCTATCTCATGTCCACTCATAGTTTTAACATTTGTGACCTTATCATTCATAACATTGTCATCAAAAGCATTGGCACAACAAACATCTATATTTACATCATTTACGTTTCATAATTCATATTTGTACCATTGACACTATTATCTCCATGTGTATCAATAAAAATATCATAAATGTATTCAATAATTTTTATTTTAATGAACACAAATATCAAAAAAGTCAATTTGAATCAAATTAGTACATTGCCACTTAATCTAACACTTCACCTAGTAGGTTTCTTATATATAACTTTATTAATTAGCATAAGAGAAAAATATAGAGAACATGTAAAAAGTAAGGGCCAATGATAGTAAAATAAGAAAGTACAACTTCAGATAAATCAGATCTAAATGACAATCACCCTAAATGGAATGACAACATCAAACCCTGAGGTTGGATGATCATAAGGATCAAGTTCAATAAAATATTTTAAAGGACAATTGCATAAGGGTTATGAAATTGAGTATAAGTACACCCATCCATAAAACTAATTATATAAAGAAAATTTTGATTTAAATAAATGAAAATAGTAAATAAATATTTGCCCTAAGTGTTAAGAGGCCTAGAATGAAGTGCCTAGAATGATTGATAATTGAAAAGTGGGTTTATATGTATATACTTGGTTTCTAACTCACCTGAATTCTGATAGAGGCTAAAAATAATACAAAATAATATGGAAAGATGACCTTCATCTACAAAAGTGATTAAAATTGGATTGTCTTGATATTGACTAACTAGAATCAAATTGTTTTGATTTTGATAGCATGTCTTGATTATGGAAATTTTGTTTTAATATTGGTTGCTGTGATTTGACATATATGAAACTATTTTGAATCCCTTCATCTACACTTTTTGGACATAGACTTGTCCTAGATCAATGAATTGGTGCACAACAATGCTACAATTTAAATTCATCTAATGAAGCTCCATTTCATTCCTTGAAGCCTTGTAAAGCCAAAAATAATAAGTTTATTTTTAGGGTTCCACCTAAGTCATTCCCCTACTTTGTGACAAGGTGGTAGTCAACACTCATGCATGTACACAATTAAATCCATGTATATGATATTCTCATCCATTATCCTTATGATATGAGATGTAAGATGCAACTAGGATGAGTACCACATGCTCTTTCACTAGTGATATATCCTTATTTTTATATAAGTATTTAATATAATAAAAAGGAAAGTTAAGCTAAGATAGCTACTTGTCTATCATATAATTGTGAGAAGATCTCTTGATAACACTTTTAATAAATTGTATTAGGGTGCATGCGTATTATATAGACTTATTGAATTCAAATTATGATCTTTCTGGTGGATGTTTTTTGATATCATATAAGATGAAAGAGAAAAACTTGGGTAGACCATACAAAATTGGGAAGCAGAAGGATTATAGTAAATACCTATATATATTCTTCAATATAAAGAAGAAAAAGAAAACATATATATATATATATATATATATATATATATATTCTCTTTCATCACTCTTCCTTCAAATATGAGAGTGGAGGTGGGCGAGCGATGAGTACAGATGACTATGGAGTGTGAGGAGAATGTGGAGGGTAGTGGAGGTACATAGGAAAAAATTTACGTGGGGTCAAATAGTATCATAAGAAGTAACTTGTTGTGCTAAACATTTTCAAAAATAAACATTTAATTGTTGATGTGTAAAATACATAAATCAAACATAATGCAAACGAGAATGAGCTTTTAAAAAATTATATATATATATATATATATATATATATATTGATTATTTATTATAATAGATAAATTGTATAATAATAATGTTTGATTAATAAATGAAATAATAATATAAAAATATAAAAAAATTATATTATTTATAAATTATTATAATTTTATTTTTATTATTTTGGTCTCAACTTTTAATATTATAGTTTACATATTTTTATAATGAATTAACTTTTTTCGACATAGAATTTGAAGAAAACAAATATTTAAGCAATACAATTTAATAGAATGATGTTAATTTATTAGAGCCCTAAGATAATAATAAAAATATAGAAAAGTGGTAAATTGCATAAATAAAATAATTTAAAAGTGTTTACCAAAATCACTCCACATTGATATATTAGATATGCATAGTGTGTCCTCCTTTTCAATGGTTTCCTTAACATAAATTTGTATGCAAAATTACTTCACAATAGAATGTTAATTCAAAGAATGATAAGTGTTATAATAGTTATTTGATGATCAAATGAAATATAAATTTATCTATTGATATGTAACATTTAAATCCAAATTTAATAATATTAACCCTTACATTGACTTCCAACAAATAAAGCTTAAAAGGGGGAAAATAGAGTGACACATATGCATTCAACATAAAAGAGATCTGAAGTGTAAGTTAAATCCAAGATAAAATAAAGGATACACATAAGGAGATATTGGAAGAGTTAAAAGTAAAAAAACAAACTTATATTGTCAATTTTTGAATTAAATTATCCATACATAAATAAATATATTTAAATTGATATAAATTAGCATAAAATAAAAATATAAAATCATTTTAAAAATCTATAGTATAAAGTTAATAATGTACTTTTTTAACAATAAATTGTTTTAATAATTAAATTAATTAATTTGTATTGATATGTTCACATTTTTTTTGGTTTGGATAAATGGATGTAAAAAGAAAATTTACTATTAATATTTTTCAATACACATGTAATTTTTAATATTAAAATTATAATTATATAACACATGAAATTTATATTATAATTTAAAAAAAAAATAATACACTAAAAAATTAAGAAAATTTTCATTTATAATATTGATTGTTTAATATTATGATATTTTTTATTGTTTTTTATATATAAATAACATGAAACAACAAGGTCAATATTTGCCAAATGATGTTGAAGATAATGTAATATTTAAAAGTTAGCAATGGGTTAAAAATAATATTTAGAGGAAAAATAAAAAATAGAATGAGAAGTTAAAGAGTTCAAAATTAATTTGGTGTTTTTTTAATGTATGAGTAACAAATGTGATAATTGTGTTTTGAATTTTATAATATATTGGATGTATAAAATAAGATACACAATCAGATTTTGAAAATATGTACTCTCCTATGTAAATGTAGTTAGAATGACTTCAATGTATTATGATTATGTTAATTTAAAGTAACAAATAAATGTTTTACTTTGTAATGACTTAGAAAGTTGGGGGGGTATGATAACTAGAATTACTTTTATATAAATAACTTTGTGGGAGATTTTGGGCTAATAAAATGTAAAAAGGTATGTTATAAATTCATGTTTAGAATTGATTATAATGGAAAATATAAGTCATCTTAGTGAAGAGCATGTTTCAATTCAACCACCAAACCATAAAATTGTTAGAAAACATAAAAATAAGTCATGTGATTGTTAATTTGTTGTTTTCTATAATAATAAATGTGAAATCAAACCATATTAATTTTAAGCCAATGCACTTTATTTGTGTATGTTGTATTTTATTTCTTAATCTATTTTTTTACTATTTAATAAATAAAATCTATATGTGGAGGTTGCAATTTGTTATGAACATAAATCTAAAATTTAGACATATTTCATTATGGCATGTTTATTTTTATTATTTTTCACATTATACATCATGATTAGAAGGCATAGAAATATTTCTCTTGTATATTTAACCTATTTGAATTTACAATATTGCAATGTATAGAAAGATGAAGTCAACTTGGTTATAAGATTTATCATATATAGAAGAGAATATTTGTATGAAGAAGTGATCTTTGCTATAAAATATTGATATTAAAATATGATCCAAAATTAATAGCACAAAGAGATAAATTTGATTTTCATTCACATAAATTCTACTGATTTGTTATAACAAAAAGGTAATTAAAAAAAAAAAGAGAAAAATCTCTTATCAACATTGGAAAAATATCATAAAACATTGTTGGGAATATGTACACATAGATTTTATTGTCAATATAGCATGTGAATTAGATAGGTAACTTAAATTCATAGTTCATTCTAATGTAAAAGATAGATAGAGATATTATATTATGAAATGTAATTTTTTGTGGTATTATAGATTCACAATCGAAATGCATAGAAGTATTTCCCATATCTATGTAACCTATTTTAATTTATAATGTTTCTCTATATAAATATAGGATGTCAACTTTCTTGTAGGATTTATTATATACATGAGAGCATAGTTGTATGAAGAGACGGTCATTGCTTACAATTTGTCTCGTACATGAAATTATATTGATATTGAAATATGATTCACAATTTATATAAGAGGGACACAAATTTGATTTTTATTTAGATAAATTCTACTGAATTTTAACTAAAACAAAGAAAGAATTGAAATAAAAAAATTAAGGACAATCTCTTGTAAACATTGAAAACAAAAGTAGTGGACATTGTTGGTCATTTACACTAAATAATTTGATAATTTTTTTTGCATCCAAGATAAAATTTTCAAATTTTTTAAATTCAAGTTGGCATTACCTATTTGAATTTATAATCTTGCATTGTATAAAGTGATTATGTCAAATTATTTACAAGATTTGCTTGAGATGTAAGAGCATAGTTATATGAAGCGATGGAATTTTCTTATATTTTATTTTTTATATGAGAGCATATTAATATTATGATGGGATCCAAGGTTTATATCATGGGTAAGTGCATGGAGTTGGGTAAAAAATCCATGGACATTTATCATAATGCGTAACATAATTTCCATAACACATACGTATTATTTCAAACTAGTTTCAGGATTAATGAATATAAACACATACGAATTATAACTCATACATGTTTTATTTCATAAACATAATGCATATGTGTTATGTTTACTTAAAAAAAACATAAAAATCCCTAAAACCACAGCCATCAAACCATTTTCACCTAATTTTATCTATGGTCTACCCTTTTCTATGCCAAATTGTGTTTGCATTGTTCTTAGAGGAGGAGAAAACATAATATAATCACCTATTGGTTCAAGGAATCAACAATGCCACCATGAAGGGGAGGTAAGCAATCAAAAACCAAACATATTAACAATATATTTTAATTTTTTTTATTTGCATTATTTTAGTGTTAATTTTTTTTTTAACAACCCATTCAACTACAAGAGAACAACCTACTAACCCACCTCCTAACCCTTTGCCTAACTATCCTAGCCCTCATATCCCTCATAGCCCTCCTACAGTTCCATAAGACCCCCAAAATAATTAAGAGGATTTGGTTGCACACAAAATAGAAAACCAAATACAAATTGAACAAATAATTAAGAGAATGAGGGAACCCACTTCTACCATCAGCCATCGTACCTATTTGGCTAATACCCTAGAGTTAGTATTAGGTTAAGTTGACTCGATAACGAGTTAAATTAACACATTGACATCCTATATGGATATATGTAGGTATTACTATGCTAAAAATTATTAGCACATGAGGTGAAGGATAAACATATATAAAAAGACCTAATTTATGTCTTATTCATCAACCCAACAGCTAATGCACCCTTTCCATTTTCTATAAAATGCTTTCTAATCCATCAATGCTAGAAAAATTTGATTAGAAATAATTTTTGGGACCAATGGTGGATTGTCATCCATCGTGTAACAAACATGAGGTCCCATTATATTTTTTAAGTGAAATATATTTTGAGTTTGTCCTCAATGATATTCCCAATTATTTTGACTACTCAAATTTTTAGGACTGAGAGAAAGGCTCTACACAAGATAGACTAGGTGCACTTTGTATGCCTAATCGACCTCAAAGGGTCCCTATCCAAAAGCCACTTCAGCTTGAGATCCTTTATATAATGAAGGAGATCACATAAATTAACACTTTTCATGTGCTTAGTGTGCTTACCAAAACATTGTTTTAGCATATAAGTAAGCTTTCTAAGACTGATGCTAGAGATACTCTACCTATTGTGCATACTCAACCTCATCATTGCAGATATTATGGTGTTATATGTGTTAGACCTTCAGATGATGATGGTGGTGCTTTTGAGGGCTTATATTCTATACTTTTTAGTGATGATTTTTTGACACGTATATTTGGTGTGCACATGTTGGTCACTAAACATATGCCTACTCCTGCTCCTGCTCCTACTCTTTTACATTTGACAAGTTAAATTTCAATTATATTTGTATTTAAAAGCTAAAAATTAATTTACACAAATTAAATAATATATATGTAATTTTTTATGTTGTAAGAGGAAATTGTGCCATCATCTTCACAGTTCACTACTATATTTTTGGGCCAAACAATGTTTACATATGCATAGCTAGTTTCTAGGTTATCTACTACTACACATGTTGATGTTAATAGGCCAATGTTCACATATACATATGTAATTTTGAGTTAATATTATATTTTATGTACATGTTTTTATTTATATAGACCTATGCTCTTGACTAACAATCATACATGTTTAAATTAAAATTTGAATGATAGTGATGTAAATGTGCAAATTATGTGTGAGATGTTTTGAAAGATATAGAGATAAAATCCCTAACCTAAGAATGCCTAATTGAATATATACCGTATAGGGTGAATAATTAATCTTTGAATGATTTTAATAATGATCAACCTTCTAGAGAGTCTCCGTCAATGTCTAATGATGTCTTTCTCCCATTTTTTTCAAAACATATTCTTCCTCTTATTTATTCCAATTTCATATTGTTAGTGTTCCTTCACCTTCTCAAACTTATTTTAATTCTTCACAAGTTTATTGATTATCATCTCTTCTTCATAATATTTCTTAATTACTCAATATTTTCATTGCTACATATAGTACCACTACTTATCTTCCAAATATTTAAGTTAGTTCCCTTGTGTGAATCATGCATGCTATGAAGTGACTTGAGTTAAATTTATCTATCAAGGATCTCAAAATTCAAGTACACTGTGTTTCACTATTTTTTGTGTTTATTATCTTTTTTTTTAATAAAACAAGTAAAAACTTTAAAGAAGGGTATGGTTTAGAAGAACCTAGATTTAGTTGCGTGCTTGTGATCTAGTTAATGTAGAGAACTCCTTTTTGGCTTGGGAGTATGACCTGCAATAAGAAAGAAGCTAGAAATTGATTGATTAGAAAGATAGATGAGTGGATTGGCTAGAAAATGATAGATCCAAGAAGTACTAGACTTTCTTGGAGGGATGCCAATCCACTCTTTAAACAAATTAAGTTTCAAAAATGAAAAGAGATGCATTACATAAAGTAATAAAAAGTAATCAATCAGAATGAAAGAAATGTTTTTAAAGATAAAATGAATGATTTTACCAAAATGGAATTAACTTGCTCAAAACTAATGCTAAAATGCTAAAACCTGATAAGAAAATAGTTTAAGACCTTATGATGTGACAAAAGTAAAAAAACCAAACTTTAGCTAAGGGCTGATGGGTGGATTTAGCTTGTTATTTTTGGAAAAATAAATTACATGGTGACTAATACTAGTCACTATACAACTAATATTGATTAAGGTAACTGATGCTAATCAAGGGATAATCAATGTTGGTTAGAGGTAACCGATGTCAATTACTATGGGCTCTGGTATTGGGTAGAATGGGTTTTGGGTTAGTTGTAGGAAGGCTTTCATGAGTTGTTTGGGGTTGGATGATGGTCATAAGGATAGAATAGGTTCTTAGGCATATCAAACTTAGGGGTTGGATACTCAAGTGACTAAGAATGTTTAAGGGGTGTTTGGTGGAAGATGGAGTGTTTAGATTTGCATAACTCCAACATAAAAGGAGGATATGAGGAGAGATGGGAAGTTGATACAAGCACTAAATTGTTGAAAAGTAAATAATTAAACTTAATACAAGTAAAAGATACTTAGATTTTGGTGTTTGTTGGCCTAGATAAGTCTTGAAATTGAATGTAAGTTGCTTGAAAACTTAGAACAATGTGGATAAAGTGATTATGCTTGAGTCTTTCGTATTGAGGTGCTAAAACACTTTCTTGTCTTTGGGTTGGTTATTTGGTTCACTTGGAATCTTGGATTCACTTGAGAGTTTTGATTCTTGCTCAAAATTTTCAACCTCCTAAGTAAGGGTCTTGGGGATACCTTAAGTAATTGATGTTGGTCCTAGTCAACTAGCATCAATTGAGGGGTGATCAATGTCAGTCCTAGTCAACTGACATCGGTTGAGGGGTGATTGATGTAAATCAAGGGAGACATAGTCAAATTTACTAAAATTAGTCATTTATACTTAAGATTGGTTGTTAAGACCAATGGAAGTGGTGTGAGCTTATTTAGGGAAGCATGGGTATGTATGAAGAAGAGGTCTAGGAGGTTAGGGCATTAAATGCCAAGGTGGGAAATAGTCTTAAGGCTAGGTGTCGATCAGTTAGCCATGGGTTTAGGTGGGGAGATGTAAATAGGCTCATTTAAGTTAATTAAATAATTAAATTAGCCAAAATGGGGTAAATGGGTGTGTATAAGGGGTTTTAATAGATATTCTAACCCAAAGGGCTAAGGGGTACAAGGGGTATTTTATGACAACTAGAACTATGTGGTGTAGTTTTTTAGTGTCTACATTTTACCCTTTTTTATTGCATAGGTTGCATCCTCAAGATGCAAAATAAAAAATAAATGGTGTAGTGGAAGGTTGGATGCCCCAAGTATGGGAGGATGAGTTCCCCCTCAAACTAAGAAATGATGAAGTGAAAATGATGTCAAGTTTAGGTTTGACAAGTGTATTTGTGAGTGGCAAAGTGGTTAGGGTGGTTAGGCATGGAAGCACAAAAGGGCACACAAAATGCAATGAAGTGCAATATTATATGTTACACCTAGATGAAGCTGCCAAGATAGAATGAAGTAGCAAATAAGGCTGCATTAAGGAGGACAAGTGAACTAGGACACAACATTAGGCATAGCTGATATGGCTTGTACTTAAAAATGTAAGTCTACATGTTAATGTATCTATGTTTATAGGGTGCAAAAATTAGGGTGGTCCTAAGAAGATAAAATGGGTGGTAGGTGTCAAAATTGCAAGTGGTCATATTCCAAGACACCAAGAGTGTAGTGTATATAGAAGTTGTGAACATGCATAACATTACAAAGTAGGGTAAGTTGATCGAAGTGGGCAATGTTATCATGGAAATGTTTGTTGGGTGAATATTTTGTCAATTAGTGTACTGATAAACAAAATAGGTCTGATCAACCATAGTAAGAAGATTGGTCGGCCAAGTGTGTAGGTTTACCACATCAAAAGGGGACTGATCTCTCCTCTCATCAAGGGGAGGTTCCCTATATATATATATATAGAAAATAACACTCAAGGGTAGGATAAACCATCCATCTCTATTTTTTCAGAGATGATGTGCGCAAATCAAAGGAGAAATCCTGATGAAATGATAGAAGACACTCCTCTTCTTTCAGAAATGTTGTTCAATAGATAAAAAGAATATTTTTGGTGATGACAAATAACTGTAATAGGGTATAGTAACACAACAAGATGAAATGAGGCACAAAGTCTCCACCTCAATTGCCAAAGAGTGAAATACAAAGAACAATGAGGGCACAAAGTCATCCCAAGGTTCTTTACATAGAAATAGAAAATAAACACACACTGAAGACAATTATGATAGCACAAAGTCTGAAAGTAACTGGCTTCAAGACACCTTCTTAATCACCTCCACTAGTTTTGCTTATTTATTTAAAAGGACAAAAAATGTATTAAGGAAACAAACATAAGAACAATTTCCCCAATAACCAAGTTATTACAGCACAAAGTCTAAAAAGTCACTTGCTTTCTTATTCCAATAACAAAACATGATCAATAATCTGAGTTCAAAGTCGCATTAATGCCTTTCAATTTAGGTAGAATTTAGTTTCTGATAACAAAAAGATCTCCTAAAATAATAAGAGAGAGTCTAATATATAGCCCTTCAAGAAAGACTTGGGGAGCAGTAACACATCATGTTGCATTAAATTTTGTCAAGAAGATATGCTAGAATTGGGTGCATTTGCCCATTTGCTTTTCTCAATGCAGAGAAACGGGTCACGCCATTGAATGTTTGTGTTCTCCAATGTCTATTTGGCAGTTTGCTTCTAGAAGCATATTTCATGCATGGATATTTTTGGTCTTCTTTATCATTCCTCCTTTCTTGGCTATTGAATTGGGTCCTTGGTTCAATTCGATGCTATGTTCTTTGGTCACTGTCTACTAGTCTTAATAATTGACGCGTGGCACATTTCGCCACAAAATAGGTGAGGACACATGGTAGCATCCATGGGACTTTGAGAGATGTTTATTAAAAAAAGCTTTGAAACCTGTAAGAAACTCAAGATGCAGAAACAAACATTTGTCATGTTCTACAGAGTTACAACAAGACATGTGGTAGCTTTTGCTTGTCTTTTGAGAATCTTGCAGAGGATGACACTTGGCATGCTCTGCTTACTTCGATAACTTACTGGGGGCTCACCATAATCCATAATAAAGAGACCAAAATAAGAAACTGTAGATTTTGACATGTGGCGGCTTCCACTGAGCTTTAGTTTCTCTTTCAAAAGTCTTTGGGTCTTATATCAATTTCTTGTGGAAGATGACATGTGGTGATCTCCACTGAGTTTTGAAAATGTGTCTCAATAGATGACATGTGGTGGCTTCCACTGCATTTTGATAAGGGACACGTGGCACTTTTTACTATAACTTTATGAGGGACACGTGCTGGATCAGTGAGTTTTCTATTTTGGGGGACTTTTCCTTTAGACAAAAAGTCTGAAGGAATTCTTTCAAACAATTTGTTTGAAGGAATTATTTCTTTATAAATTTACCATAGGAACTTTTTTGAAGGAATTCTTTATGTCTGTTCAGCCTTTGAATTGGTATGTTTGCTCCCCACCTGCCCTTTGCAAGGGCTATTTGAGCTTCAAAGTGACCTTTCAGATTTTTGAAATGGTCCACTTTGGTTTCCAAGTGCCCTCCAAAAAGGCTATTTGTCTTTTGGTTTTGCCTTAGTCAATTTTCTATCGATCTCAACAAGTGACACATGGCAACATCCATAGCTCTTAAAAACAAAGTAAAATGGGGCTCGATAGACGACACTTGGAAACATTCATTGGGCTCTATCAAGATTTTATTTTGGGATTTCTTTGCCTTAGTCACTTTTACCACAAAATTTCCTCTGTAAAGGCACTTGTCTCTTCAACTTTTGGGACACTCCTTTGAACCTGCCACTTGAACCAACCAATTGAACCAACTTTGGTTCAATGGTTCAATGGTTCATTCTTTAGTTTTTATTGATTGCTTGAACCAAGCTCTTGGAAATAAACTGTGTTGAACAAACTGCCATTGAACCTATTAAACCTTTAAACTCGTTGAACCTTTAAACCTAAGTGGTTCAATGGTTTAAGTCTTCTTATATTTGACAAGTGTCTTAAAGCCATTGAACATGTAGCGATTGAACTTTGAACCTTGGCAAAAGTGCTTTGACTGAAAAAGCTTGAAAAATTCCCAATTTTGAAAGCTTAGAACAATTTTTTGAAATGGGAAGATATAATTTTGTCTTACAAGACCAAAATAGCAAAAATGTTGTCCCAAAAATGAGTGACATTTTTTGGGTACAATAGCTGGCTCCAGTTGGGGAACTTCTATCAATTATAAAAAGAATTAAAGGGAGTAAAATCTAGAATCTCCAGTGTCTTCATTTGTACCATTGGGTTATGGATTCATGTTACCCATAAATGAAAGGCATCAAAAATGAAAACAAATAAAACAAAATAGAACTAAAAACTATACAAATATACATATGTACAGATGAAATGATCTGGTACTTCAAGAGTTGAAGTGTTTTAGATGTTGCCCACTGTGAGGCAGAGAAAAGAGTGTGCCATCTAGATACTTTAGCAAAAAGCTATTTTTGCCATTGTGCTGATGAATAATAAATGGGCCTCTCCAAAGGGAGTCAAACTTTCCATGCATCCCTTTTGGTTCTCTCCTTTTGTCCCATAGCAAGACTTGATCCCCAATCTAGAAATCATAGTTTTTTGCCTTCTGGTCAAAGAGTTTCTTTACCAGACTTTGATGGGCAGCAATTCAGTCCACCACCATAGTTTTTTGCTCATCCAGCTTAGTAAGGCACATGATCCTCTTATCAAGGGGGCTTTCATATGTCTGATCTTCAATTGCCTTATCTAATTTCAAGGCTAGCAATTCTAAGGTGATTGGTATCTCAACATTGATACCATAAAGAAGTTGGAAAGGAGACATACCAATTGCCCTCTTTAGTGTGATTCTATCTACCCATAGAGCATCAAACAATGCTTTATGCCATGTCCTTTGGTTGCCATCTGTCAGCTTCTTGATGATAGTTACCAGGTTCCTATTACTTGATTTAGCTTGTCCATTCCCTTGTGGAAAGTAATCAGAAGAATGGGAGAGTGTAATCCCATAATAGAAATAGAATTGTGTAATCTCCTGGGAAGTGAAACAAGCTACATTGTTAGTAACAATCTTGGTTAGGACTCCAAACTTAGAAATGATATTCTCTTTGAATAAATTACACACTACTTCTGAAGTGGCATGTTTGGTTTGGATAGCTTCTACCCACTTGGTGAAATAGTTAGTTGCTATAAGAACATAATCATGTCCAACACTTGAAGATGGGTTTATAGCTCTAATAAAATCAATTCTCCATTGCTAGAATGGTTCCTCTATGACCACTGGCTTGAGAGGCAGGGCAGCCAACTTGGGTCTTCCAACAAATTGCTGGCATAATTCACATTTTTTCACCCACTTATATGCATCTTGAAATAGAGTTGGCTAGTAATACCTAGATCGTAGAATCTTGTGGGCAGTTACAGGAGAAAAAAAAGGTCCTCCATAGGCTAGATTGTGGAGGGATTTCAAAAGTTGGCTTTGCTACTCTTTATCTACATAGCAAAGGAATACTCCATCTAGGCTTCTCTTGTACAGGCCATTGTCTCAAAGGACAAAATCCTCATTTATTTATAAGATAAGTGAGCAGGACATTCACCATAAGTAAGGAAATGAGCAATACCTGAATACCACTCATTGGTAGTGGAGACAAAGAGGACTATCGATGTATTTTTGATCTCTACTTCTTCATGCTCTATTTCTTCTAGTTTGTTATCAACAGTTAATTGGCATAAACCTTTTCCTCTTGCCAACTTTGTTGGTTTGATGTCTAGATCAAACTCCTAGATCTTTTCAATTCAATTGCCTCTTTTAGTCCCAAACTCCTACTGAGTTAATATGGACTTGACTATAGTGTCAGGAACCAAGGTACTAGTGTGTGAATTCAAGATATAGAAGCGAAAATGCTTGACTGCCTTCACCACTACATAAGCATGCTTCTCCATGTTTGAGTATTTTAGCTCATGAGATTTGAGAGGGCAACTCATGAAATAAATGTGAGATTTCATACCTTCTTTATTCTATTGAACTAGAATTGTTGAAAGCGTGTGTTCAGAAGCATAACTATATATGGTGAACTCTTTATTGTAGTTTGGGCAAACTAGAGTTGGGGTGTGGGCAATGGTAGTCTTGATATATTCAAATACTGACTTGCCTTCTTTAGTCTAGCTGAAGGTGGCCTTCCCTTTCATCATGTTTACAATGTGTCGAGTCTTCTCAACAAAGTTGGGGATGAACCTTCATAAGAAATTTACCTTTCCAAAGAAAGAGTGAACAGTATTTTTACTTGTAGGTAAGGTAAGATCTTGAATAGACTTGACTCTATTTGAGTCAATCTTTATGCCTTCTTTGGACACAATGTGCCTTAGAAGTTTCCCCTCTATTACTCCAAAAATAGACTTCTTGGGGTTCAAGGAAATACCATTATGGCGGTAGTGCTCCAGCACTTGTTGTAAGTGGTGTATATGATCAGAATGATGCTTTGAAAAGATAGTTAAGTCATCAAGGTATACCACAATGAATTTACCTATCTCATCCTTGAAAGTAAGGTCTATTACTCTCTAAAAGGTGGTGCCATCATTTATCAAACCAAAAGGCATCCTTCTATATGCAAATGTGCCCTAAGGTGTGGTAAAGGTAGTCTTGTGTTGGTCTGTTTCACTAACTTCAACTTAATTGTATCCTAAGAAGCCATCTAGCATTGATAACATCTCTGAGCTGGTCACTATTTGTAGCACTTGATCCATGATGGGTAAAGGATAGTTATCCTTCAAAGGTGACTGATTTAGATTCCTAAAATCCACACAAATGCAAATTTTGCCATTCTTCTTCCTTACAGGCACTATGTTTGTAATCCATGTGGAATGGTGGATTGGGAAAATGATTCTAGCATTAACATTTTTTGTATCTCAGACAAAATAGTACCTGATATATTTGGATTGTACTATCTAGATTTTTGCTTATAAGGCATTGAGTCAGCCTTGAGAGGAATGTCATGGTGAATTTCATCAGGCCTGAGAGATTTTAGGTCATCAAAAGAATATGCTAAGACATCTATGTATTGGTGGAGTAAAGTGGTGAACTTGAACTTCTCTTTTTGAGTGCAACACTTACCAATGTTAACCATCTTGGAATTTTCTTTAGTATTCAAATTTATTTGATCAAATCCCTAAGAGGAGCTTGAATCTATTTGCTACTATTTAATGAATCTATCATGCTTGTCAAATAGTTTCTCAAGAGAAACCAGGCCTTTAGGAATTTTATTCCCTTTGAGTTGTAAGAATTTTTCATTTGCATCTGAACTTGATTCAGGAGCTGGTTCACACTTGTGAGGTTCACTACCTTCAAAATATAGTTGTTCAAAGTTGTCTTTTCATTCCAAGAAGGCAATGATTTGGTGATCATCATTGAATACTTGCCAATGATCAGCATTGTCAGGCACACTTGGTCTAAAGACTAGCTCAATGGTATACCTATCTTCTATGAAGTCTGAGTGAGGAACTAAGAGAGTTGCTGAAATAACAAGTGCATCAGCTCTATCATTAGATTCTTTGGGTATAGAAGAGATGTTGAAAGCATCAAAGCTTTCAATTTGGTCTAAGACTAAGTTGTAGTAGTGGCATTATCTTTCATTCTTGGTTTGGTATAGGTTTCTCACCTGACAAACCAATAGTTTAGCTCTTTTAGCATGAAGGAGTTTGATGCCTTTGTCTCGAGCAGCCTTCAATCCAATCAATAGAGATTCATATTCATTTGTATTATTTGTGTTGCTGAACTATAACTTATATGATTAGGGGAAAATATCTCCTTGAGGAGATATCAACACAATCCCAGCTCCTAAATAGGTAGAGGAATAGCTGCCATCAAATTCCAGAGTCTATACTTATTAGACACTAATTTTTCTTTAGATTTTCCTTCATTAGAGAGGAAAGATCCTTCTCCATCTGTATTAAAATCTACCAATTCTTCTATTATTCTAGCTAAACTAATTTCTAGGTTGACACTTTGGAAAGTTTTATCAGATTTTTCATGAACTTCGTCTGTAGAAAGAAAATAGTTACCCATGCCTGAAGACACAAAAATAATTTGAGCTTCAGGGGCTGATGTTTGAGTGAAAATATATTTTGAATCCTTTTTAGGAAGCAGCCTCTGCATGATGCCTTTAATAGGGATCCTTGCTTCAGATAGGTCCATGCTCAATTCTCCACCAACATCCTTGCAAAAATTTTGCCCTAGCAGAATACTGTATGAGGCTAGAACATCAGCCACCAGAACTGTCATCTTGATTCTTTTGTCTGGAAAGGTTGTAAATGCAAATTAGGCATCTTTAATTTGCCCCAACAATGGCACTTATTTGTTCTCCATGGAGAAACATCTCCCAAATGTCTTAGTCAGTGTGAGATCAAGATATTTTACCACTTTATCAGGCATGACATTGTCAGATGCACCTAAGTCTATGATATAATTACTTAGTTTATGACCATTTATCAACAAGGAAACATAAAAAGGCTCTATTTTTCTAGGTGCAGCAAGAGGAATAATGACAAGATTGTTTGGAATGGGCATGTTCTTTAGGGAATTAGGAGTTACCTTCTTAACATCTTGTCTTATAGGGATAGCCTTATTCTTTACACACTCAACTAACCTATCCAATTTCTCAGGATTGGATTATAAATATTCAAACTCAGTCATTTGAATTTTGGTTTTCTTAACATGATCAATTATGTCAAATGACAAAATTAGACTAAGAATAGAGGAAGGTAATTCAACCTTCTAGTTTGTAGAGGGGGAGGGACTGATTTGTGAAATTAAAGTTAAAAGTGAAGGTAAAATTGATGTACTTACCTTTTTGGTGATCATCGGGTCCTTTAGTTGGAAAGGTAGAGAGGTTTCACATTTAGCAATTGAAATTACAAGCTGAGAACATTCTTCTATTTTTATCTTATCATCTTGTTAAGTTGATTGGTTCTTGGACCTTATGAATACTGCATATGATCCATCAAAAGCTTCTCCTTTACTTCTGGGTTCATTCTGGTAGTTAAAAAAACCAAAGTTGGAGTCGTTAGTTGATTCTTTTTGGTTTTATATGAGGAGATTAGCATCATTTTCTTGACTCAATTTAGGTTGCAAAGAGAAATCTAATTCTACTTCAAGATATCCCACTACTGAAATGGTCGGGGGTGCTTCAATGGCAAGTTTTCCCTATGGGGGGAAGACAATTTAGCTTCCCTTGATTCTTGGCAGTATTGCCCTGGTATGATTGATTTGGAAATGTCCTCCTTGGTATATCTCTATATGAAGGAGCAGAAGACATTCCTTGCACCATTTGCTTTTTTAGAGCAAGTAACTCATTTTCCAAATTCTACACCATTGGATTAGTGGTGCCTATAGATGGATATTTAAAAGATAATGACGGTCTATTCTCTCCTTATCTTCCCTACCAAGATGAGATCATCTTCTACCTCAGTGGCTAAATCTTGAGCTACAATAAGGTTTATTTGACCAGCACATCTCAACAAGAAACTCACTTCAAGTAGCTAAGAATTAATGAAGAAACATTCAAGATTCTCAACTATAGGTCGTGTAATTACAGAGATCATATTCCTTAGTTTGTTAAACTTGGCTATGAAGTCTCTCATTGGTTCATGAGGCTCTTTCTTCATTTGTGTGAGCTGAGCCAGAAGGGCATGTGCATCTTTTGTAGGCTTGAATCTGGCTTCAAACTTAGCTTTGAGGGTGTTCCAATTAGTTACTGACCAAGCCTATAGATGGTAAAACCAATTTGTAGCAGCACCTTGTAATGTTATACAAATAGTCTGACTACCACATCTTCAAATTCCAATCCAATTACACCACAGGCTATGCTAAAAGTTGCAATGTGTTCATCAGGATGAAGCTTCCCATCACCATAGGACTTGGAAAAATTCTTCCTTAAACTACATGGGAGCTCATGTAGAGGCAGAGTAAGATTGAGAGGGCCAAAAGGATTACCCTAGGGGCCTTGAACTACCATTATATGACTATGAAAATGAGGAATAACAAATCTCAGAGGGGTAATTTTTGAAAAATCTTTATTAACAGTAGAAGTGGATACTTCACTTGGTAATGGAAACCTGACTTTAGTAGGAGTAAAACTCTTAGTTCATTGGAGGTGAGATGGTGAAGGAAATAGGTCAAAATTACTTTGTTGTACCAACTCAAATATAGGGTCAACAATACCTTTATCCCTTTGTCTTCGTGTATACCTTGAATCTACCAAATTTTGAAACAAAAATGAAAATAATTGACCTTGCTTCAGCTTGAAGCTTGAGGCTTTAAATTGTGCATTCTTTCCTAGTGGATCTAGTTTATAGACCAGATTATATAACAAAAATGGATAAAGATGGTAAGGTTATAATGATAATGGGTAAGAAGTGGAATGGAATGGCCAAAGTCTATAATGGATAAGGTTAGGGACTACTTCAATCTAAAATTTGAGGTTTTAGAATGCACATAAATCCCCAGCGGAGTCACCAAAAATTGTTGGGTGAATATTTTGTCAGTCAACATACTAATAAACAAAATAGGTCTAATCAACCACAGTAAGAAGATTGGTCAGCCAAGTGTGTAAGTTTACCACATCAAAAGGGGACTAATCTCTCCTCTCATCAAGGGGAGGTTCCCTATATATATATATATATATATAGAAAATAACACTCAAGGGTAGGA
The DNA here is from genome assembly GCA_037957365.1 of Torreya grandis. NCBI lineage: Eukaryota > Viridiplantae > Streptophyta > Pinopsida > Cupressales > Taxaceae > Torreya > Torreya grandis. Next base: position 1,692,469 of record JARHVA010000394.1, on the reverse strand, counting down.
TAAACCATCCATCTCTCTTTTTTTAGAGATGATGTGCACAAATCAAAGGATAAATCCTAATGAAGTGACAGAAGACACTCCTCTTCTTTTAGAAGTGTTGTTTAGCAGACAGAAGGAATCTTTTTGGTGATGACAAACAACTATAACAGGGTATAGTAACACAACAAGATGAAATGAGGCACAAAGTCTCCACTTCAATTGCAAAAGAGTGAAATACAAAGAACAATGAGGGCACAAAGTCATCCCAAGGTTCTTTACATAGAAATAGAAAATAAACACACACTAAAGACAATTATGATAGCACAAAGTCTAAAAGTAACTGGCTTCAGGACACCTTCTTAGTCACCTCGACTAGTTTTGCTTATTTATTTAAAGGGACATAAAACATATTAAGGAAACAGACATAAGAAAAATTTCCCCAACAACCAAGTTATTATAGCACACAATCTGAAAATTCATTTTCTTTCTCATTCCAATAACAAAATATGATCAACAATCTAAGTTCAAAGTCTCAGTAATGCCTTTCAATTTAGGCAAAATTTAGTTTCTGATAACAAAAAGATCTCCCTAAAACAATAAGATAGAGTCCAATATATAGCCCTTCAAGAAATACTTGGGGAGCAGTAACACATCATGTTGCATTAAATTTTGTCAAGAAGATATCCTGGAATTGGGTGCATTTGCCTATTTGCTTTTCTCAATGTAGAGAAATAGGTCACACCATTGAATGTTTGTGTTCTCCAATGTCTATTTGGCAGTTTGCTCAAGAAACATATTTCATGCATGGATATTTTTATTCTTCTTCATCATTCCTCCTTTCTTAGCTATTGAATCAGGTCCTTGGTTCAATTCGATGCTCTATTCTTTGGTCACTTTCTACTAGTCTTAATAATTGACGCATGGCATGTTTCATTGCAAAATAGGCGAGGACAAGTGGAAGCATTCGTGGGACTCTAAGAGATGTTTATTAAAAGAAGATTTGAAACTTATAAGAAATTGAAGATGTGGATATAGACATTTGTCACATTCCAAAAAATTACAATAGGACATGTGGCAGCTTTCACTTGTCTTTTGAGAATCCCATAGAGGATGACACTTGGTGTGCTCTGCTTACTTCAGTAACTTACTAGGGGCTCACCACAATCCTTACTTAATAAAGAGACCAAAAGAAGAAACTATGGATTTCAACATGTGGCAGCTTCCACTGAGCTTTAGTTTCTCTTTCAAAAGTCTTTGGGTCTTATATCAGTTTCCTGTAAAAGATGACATGTGGTGATCTCTGCTGAGTTTTGAAACTGTGTCTCAATAGACGACACATGGTAGCTTCCACTGCATTTTGATAAGGGACATGTGGCACTTTCCACTATAACTTTTTGAGGGACACATGGCAGCTTGATGGCTTTTCTATTTTGGGGGAATATTCCTTCAGACAAAAAGTCTGAAGGAATTTTTTTAGACAATTTGTCTGAAGGAATTGTTTCTTTACAACTTTGTCCCAGGAACTTTTTTGAAGGAATTCTTTGTGTCTGTTCAGCCTTTGAATTGTTTTGTTTGTTCCCCACTTGTCCTTTGTAATGGCTATTTGAGCTTCAAAGTGACCTTTTAGATTTTTGCAATGGTCCACTTTGGTTTCTAAGTGCCCTCTAAAAACGCTGTTTGTCTTTTGGTTTTGCCTTAATCAATTTTCTACCAATCTCAACAAGTGACACGTGGCAGCATCCACAGCTCTTAGAAACAAAGTAAAATGGGCTCAATAGATGACACTTGGTAACATCTGCTAGGCTATGTTAGGCTTTTATTTTGGGCTTTCTTTGCCTTAGTCACTTTTACCATGAAATTTCCTCTACAAGGGCACTTGTCTCTTTGACTTTTGGGACACTCCTTTAAACCTCCCACTTAAACCGACTAATTGAACCAACTTTGGTTCAACGGTTCAATGGTTCATTCTTTCATTTCTATTGACCTCTTAGACCAATCTCTTGGAAATAAACTATGTTGAACCTATTGAACCTTTGAACCTATTGTACCTTTGAACCTAAGTGGTTCAATGGTTCAACAGTTTAATGGTTCAAGTCTTCTTCTCTTTGACAAGTGTCTTGAAGCTGTTGAACCTGTAGCGATTGAACTTTGAACCTTGACAAAAGTGCTTTGACTGAAAAAGCTTGAAAAATTCCCAATTTTGAAAGCTTAGAATAATTTTTTGAAATGGGAAGAGATAATTTTGTCTTGCAAGACCAAAATAGCTTAAATGTTGTCCCAAAAATGAGTGACGTTTTTTGGGTACAACAATGTTGTTGTAAAAAGGATGCATCCTATAGGGAAGAGGGACTAATGGGGAGCTCTAATGGGTGGTCCCATGGTAGTTAAGGGATCCCTATGGGTGAAAGGGGTGTTAGGGGTTTAAAAACCCTAATTTTTTTGACTTATACTAGTTAAGGTTGACCAACATCAATTTCCCTAACCTTAATTGGTGATCAACATAGATCACTGACAAAAACCTAAAGATGGATTCAGTGACTGAAAAAGCTAAAATCAGTATATTATGGCAATTTTAAAATTATTATCTACCATTTTTCCTTTGCAAAAATGATAAAAGTGAAAAATGTTGAATCTTGAGTGGGTGGTTGAGAGTGTGAGTAGAGTGTGGGGTAGGGAGTAGCAGGATTCATTAGAGAGGGTACCAAGTGGGCAATGTGGAGATTAGGTGGGACAAAGAGAAGTGAGGATGTAGTGAGCTAGAGGATGAGCAAGGGGTAGAGGATGAGTAGTGGCTGGGTAGTAGGTATCACCATGGTGGTGATCATGAAATGAGGTAGGTGCTTGACCTGATTTATCTAGTTTTATGTTGTGTATGTAGGTGGTTTGAAAGGTATGTGTTGAGTTGGGTAGAGGGAATTTATGAGGGTAGAGGGGGGAATAATGTTTGGGTTAAATTTTAACATGAAAATTATGATAGAAGGGAAGGGATTTAGGAGGTTGGGTGAGTAATTGCACAGTGTAGGTGTAAAAAAATAGGTTTGGGAGCATCAACCATTATACACAGCGACTAATACTAATTGCTATTGACCAACACTAGTCGAGGTTAAGCCAATGTTGATCAAGATGGGATCAATAATAGTTTATAACAAGAAACTATTATTGGTCAAGGTTTGATCGACATCAATCCAATAAGGGACCAATGTTGATTGAGCCTCGACATTGATCCTAAGGTAAAGGGTAAGGGGTTGGAAAAATTTGGAAAAAGTAGGAATAAAGTGTTGATGCTAGCTTAGAGTTTGGGTAGGCTAAAGGGTTCAAGGCTAGGGCTTAGGGGAAGGAAAAATAGGTATATGGTAGATTAGTTTAGAGTAGTTAGGAGCTTAGTGGTAGGCAAATAGGTTTGTTGGTATGGGTAAGGGATGAACGTAGGTGGGTGCCTAGGTGTAGGGACTAGGATAGTGTAGGTGAAATGTGAGTTGGGTTTGTAAAGTGTAGGGTAAATTAAGTCATTGATTTAACCTTTCAAGTGAGGGTGTTATTGATGATGCAAGATTAGGTGATAAATCTTATCAAGGATATATTTAGGGACATGAATATGGTGGATTAGGACCATATGATGGTGGTGGGTTTATATGGCATATGATATTATCAATACATGCCCTGAGATACGATGATGTTGGTAACCCTTATTGAGAAATGGGAGCCATCTATAAATACATTTGTGTTATTGATAGGGGATATTACTATTTTGATAGAGGATGTGCACAAAATTTTGCAACTACTCATATAGGGTCAAGTTGTGAAGCCTATCCGTAGTGAGGATCAGGATGTATATATGGAACTACTATTTAGAGAGAACTTTGTAGAGGCCCAGTGGCATGCTATGCGATTCTACTTTGAGGACCTTTACCATATGGATACTGAGGGGAGGTGATTTATGATGATGATGATGATATAATTCACCTACTATGTACTTCTTGACTTGAGTGGGGGAAGATTTACCTAGGCTTTGATAGGCATGTTAATAGATATGTTCAAGGATTAGATAGTATTTTCATGGGATCCATCATTATTGGTTCAGGTTTATCAAGAGATATCAGGATACCAAGTACAAAGGTAATATGGGTTGAACATATGCTTCCTACTCCAATATTAGGCATATGATCATATCATTGTCTTAGGATTGGTTGGATTATCATGGCATCAAGCCAAATTCAGAGTTAGTTTAATGAGATGGAGAGCGGATATGGTGTTACCATAAGTAAGTGGGGAGGTACAGGGTTTGTCATGGTATAGGTAGTGGTTAGATGCATTGGTCAATGGGGAAACCATTTGGAGACCATACGTAGACTTCCCATTATAGAGTGGGTTCAATGCACAGATCATTTCTTTACAGAGCATTAAATGGATCTATGGGAGGAGAGAGTAGGAGGTAGAGTTGAACCTATTTGAATATATGAGGTGATAGTATGGCCTAGTGTAGGGCATCCTAGGAGCATTCCCAAGATATAGATGAAAGGATACAAAAGCACCATTGCCTCCACCATAGCTAGTAGAGGAGGAGCCACTATATGAGGAGCTATCAATTCTTGTAGGAGTTTATGATGTTGGGGTAACTTAGGAGCACATTATTTGGTGGCATGGATAGTATACTATAGTGATTGGGGGAGATAGAGGATAAGGTCCAATTGGAGGAGATGGTGGACAACAACAGGTTATAGATGTAAATATGGAGGAAGAGTTGATGGGGGAGGCCCCTAATAGACATATTGTTACTACAAAGAGATATCAGGAGAGAGCATCACTAGTGACTGCATAGGCATCTATAAATTTTATGATGTTAGAGAGAGACATGATGTAGGGGTAGCTAGTAGTGAGGACATATGAGAGAGATAGTCTCTTAGCATAGCTAGCCATTATCACATAAGAGAGAGACTATGCATGAGGACAACTAGTACTAAAGACCTAGGAGAGAGACAGTCTTCAAGCACAACTGGCTACTATCACATAAGAGAGAGATTCTATGTGGGGCCAACTAGTGACTACTACTTTAGAGAGGTATGGGTTATATGCATAGTTGACTTTGGTATCAGCTGAGCAGGAAGCTCTAAGATAGGCAAAAGGATGAGCACCTATGGGACCACCTCAGACTATTCTAGTGTCGATATATGTGGTGATAATGGAGGATTTGAGGTACTATGAGACACATGTTTTTAGTAGTCTCCTAAATGTGTATCAGTATTCAGAGTATATAACAGAGCAGATTATGTCAAGAAGACCCAACAATACTACACCTAGTGGCGTCACAACATCTACAGGGAACATACATGTTAGAGAGGTGGAAAGGATCCAGGTGACAGTAGTAACCCTGCACCATAGACCATTATCTTTTGTATTTATTATGATTTTGATCAAGCCTACGAGTTGATGCAGTGAGATGTATATACCATTATGACAGAATGGACATTGTTATATATATATATATATATATATAACAATGTCCTTATGGTTATGGTTTATTTATGCTTCTTTGTATGATGCTTATGGGATGATTCATATTATGATGTTTATGATGTTAATGACATGTGTAGATGGTTTAGCATTTTTCCTATTAGTAGTTGTATGCTTTATTTAATTTATCAAATGTGGATTTTAGTTAATGAATCTATGAAATCCCATACCTAGATGCATATGTGATTGGATAACATAATGGGTTGATTCATTTATCTAGTTTAGAAAAATGATTAAATGTTGTTATTAACTTTAAGATAAAAGTTATAATGGATTTTATGTGATAGAATTAATTTGATTTAGGCATGGTGATAAGCAAAATTGCTTAGATATATGAGATTTTAATAAATTAATATGAGATGATAGTTTGATAATGTATGATGGTGAAATATGATAAATAGAATGTTTTTATGATTAAAAAAACACTTAAACAAATGGTGTGAATGGTTAATAAAATGGGATAATCATATAATAAAACACATAAGGTTTTAAAAATGTATTTAATGTTATGATGTCATTTATTTGATTTAAAATGAGAGATGATTTTTAAAAATTTAGAACCACCTTAACATATAGGTTAATTTTGGTAACCAAGATATATGTAATAATAGGAAATAAAAGAGAGGAAATGAGAAAAGAATGTTAAATAATCAAAAGATAAATGTCTTAACGAATGTATCAACAAGTAGGTATGAGGAAGAAGAAGGAGACGTGGTGATCTTTCATTGGTGAGGACCAAAGATAGTAAGATGGATCGACTTATGAAAATAATCCCTTCATATGCTTTGCATTAGAATTCATTGGTTTGTTATGAAGTATCTTGATCACATAGTGTCAAGTAAGCTCAAAATCTCTTGTTTTGTGGAGGGTAAAAAGGGAGATGGATGATGGTGGAACCTTCATGTGGGGATAACTTGCCCCTTCTATAGGTGACTGAAGAGCCATGATAAAAAAAATTCTATGTCTTATTTGGTGTAGATGATCGATGTGGAAAGTCTATTATTGATGTTTGTGAACATTGATTGCAACTTTCATATATAATTTTTTACGTTTTAAAATTTTGACTATGGGTCCTTTTTGATGTTGTTGTTATTGAGAGGTTGGGGAAGCTGATCAATACAAGAAGCTTTCATTAGATTTATTGCTTGGACAAATGTTTAAATTAGCCATTATTCAAGTGAGTCGTCTAAGCTTTTTATTTTTTAGGCTTAGATAATTGTCCTTCAAGTGAGCAGTCCATCTTATTTTAAAGCATTTTTGAGTTATTTTGGTAACTATCCTTCAAAGGAGTAGTATGAAATCCTAGAGATGACGCATAAGATATTTAGTATTCTTTTATTTTTTATTTTTATAGACATAGATTTTATTATACTAGATTTACCTTTATGAAGTCAAAACTATAGCACAAGAAGGTTGAACAGTGGTTAAGATGATGATTTAAGAGACAATTACCATGGGGTTCCATCCTATTAGAGACAAAAAGTATCCTTAAGAATCATGCCATGGGTAAATCCATGGTACCCATTTTTAGGATTAAGGCTAATATTATGATGGATAATCACATGACTCTGTGTTTTAATCAATTATCCTCAAAGTAAGGAGATAAAGGTGAAATTTTGGTAAAATAAGGGATGAGCTTAAGTTAGATATAAGGTGAGTTTGAACTTATTTTAATAAAATAAGGGATGTAGATGTGAAGCTTTGATGGGTTTAGGTTCCAATTTCCCTTTAAGATATGATAATCGATAAGCTCCCAACCCATACTTATGCATTATGATATACGATCTAAGCCAATTGAAAGCAAACTTGCCCCACTTGCTTCTTTTCATATTGGTTACATGTTGATTTTACTTTAAGATGATGTCCATGATATTGAATAATCACTCTCTTAGGTACTTGTTATAAGTGAATTTGATTCATTATTGATAGAAATGAAGATGGTTAAGCATGACCAAATGATGCTCATCAATTACCTCAAGTTGGCCTAGATGTTCTTGAGGATAATTGTTATCTAAGATGATATCTTTTAGGGATATACAAAGGGAGAGAACTTAGACTTCGAGAGGCAAGACAACCTCTACTCAAAAGATAAGTGAGAAAGGGGTAGCATCCATAGGGGTTAAAATTTTGGTTTGATATTCCCATAGGGAAAAGGGAATGTGTAAGTGTCAATCCCTACCAGATTCATTAACCATTTTGGTTAGCATTTTATTTAGTGTTTTTTTATAAGCTTCATCCTATTTATGAGCTTGTGGATGATATGGAGATGATAATCATAATTTAAATCCAAATATGTCACAAATATTGCTCACTTTTTTGTTTTAAAATGATTTACCATTATCGGTGATGATTTTGTGAGGAACACCAAAGTGGTACATGATATGATGGTTAATGAAGTCAACAATTTTATCGGGTTTGGTTGAGATGAGGGGAATAAACTCTACCCACTTGGTGAAATATTTTGTCAAAGTTATTATATAATTATGTCTTTGCAAATAATGAGGGTTCATTTCACCAATGATATCTAATCCCCACTAAGAGAAGGACCAAAAATCCTTAGAGACTTGAAGACCATGACTAGGAACGTGATGTAAATTAGTATGTTGATAACACTTGACACACTTCTTGACATAATCACAATAGTCTTGGTTAAGGTTAGTTAAATAATAGCTAAGGAAAAGGATGTGTTTAGTGATATGTATAACACTAAAGTGTCCTCCACAAATCCCATCATGCATTTCCTTGATTGTGTGAGAGATTTCAAGAAAATGTAGGCATCTAAAAAGAAGACCATCAAATCCTCACTTGTAAAGAATTACCCCTAGTATGGTATAGTGAGAGGTACTTTGTATAAATGTTCATCTATCATTTCTAGACAAATTGGAAGGGATGATGGCTAAGGTAATGTATTCAAAGATTTGCATATACCAAATATCAGATTGGGCATCATCCCCATTACAGATGGAAGGGAGGTTTGATTTGGTGTAAGAGGGTTCATTAAGGTGATGGATGGTTTAAAAAAAAATTAGAATTGGAAGGTGTGGATAGGATTTGGGAAGCAAGAGAAGTCATGGTATCAGTGAACTTGTTCGTAGAATGTAGAGTAGCTTGAATAAGGTAATGATCAAATGACATCAATAGTACATCTACCAATTGTTTGTAATTTTTTAGAATGTAATTTTTAAATTGGTAAGAGCCATTGATTTTTTTGACCACAATTTTGGATTCATTAAAAATGTTGATCGATTTAACACCCAAGGACAATGTTGTTTAGAAGCCTATAACTAAGGCCTCATATTCAGCCATGTTGTTGGTATAAGCAAAGTCAAGTTTGAAGGATAAGGGAAGAGACTCACCTTCAAAGGGGATAATGATTATTCTAACACCCTCACCATGTTGACACTTTGATCCATCAAATAACATGGTCATATGATAAGTAATGCAATCTTGAGAGAGAGTTGCAATGGATTCATTGGTGAACTCAAGAGGAGGAGGTTGGTTATTGGTTAAAGGGGCTTCAAAAAATTGATTAGAAATGATTTACCATTTGATTAAATTTTGTTGAAGGAAATAAAGATCAAACTCATCTATAAGCATGATCCATCTAGACATACATTGATTTTGATATGTATTAGAATGTATGTACTTGAGTGGGTCAGTGTTGGTGATGACAAAGGTCTTGTGGTTAGGGAGATAGTGATGGAGTTTAGAAGCCACAAAGACCAAGGTGAGGCACAATTTCTTGGTATGGTTATAATGAGTCTCATACTCTATAAGCATTCAACATATATAATATATTTCTTGGTCTTTATGCTGATCATCATGATGTGCAAGCATGGCCCATAAATAATGGTATATGGTAGAAATATAGAGGTCTATGGAAGGACAATAATAGGTGGGGAAAGAAGGTATTATTTGAGTGATTCAAAGGCCTTTTGAGTATTTTTTCCACATAAAGGAGATATCTTTCTTAAGAAGGTGATGGAAGGGCTGACATTTATCAGATAATTAAGAAATGAAGCGATGAATGGATTAAAGCTTCCATTATAGACTACGGAGTTGATTGAGGTTAGTTAGAGGAGGCATGTCAAGGATTGCCTTATCTTTATCAAGATCAACTTATATCATGTGGAGAGAGATGATAAATCCAATAAATTTACCTAACAAGACCCAAAAGATTCATTTCTTGGGGTTAAAGTAAACATAAAAGTGGATAAAGCACTCAAAGATAACCTTAAGGATTGCCAAATGATCCTTACAACATTTAGAATTTCCAAGGAGGTCATCTACATAGTCCTCCATGGTTTTATGGATAAGGTCATGAAATATATAGGTCATAGCTCATTAATAAGCTACACCAACACTATTTAGACCAAAAGGCATGACCTTATAGAAGAAAGTTCCCCATGGGGTGATAAAGGCAATTTTGTGTTGATCTTCTAGGGTGATTAAGATCTGATTATAGCCCAAGAATTCATCCATAATAGATAACATCTCATAGCCAGTAGTTAGATCAACAAGTTGGTCAATGCTTGGTAAAAGGAAGTCATCTTTTGGACAAGCAAGGTTAAGATCATGAATGTCCATCATATGAAGTCCCTCTGTTGCTTTTGTGATAAAAATGACATTTGAGACCCATTGTGGATAATCAATGGGTTGGATGAAGTTGATGGATAAGAGGCATTGAAGCTCTTCTTTAACAAGAAGGGCAATATGAGGGTGCATCCTTCAAATCTTTTGCCTAATAGGCTTGACATCAAGGTTGGTGATAATGTTATGGATGACTATGGTAGGGTCAATTCTTGGAATATCACTGTAAGACTAAACAAATGCTCTACTATGGTCTTTAAAAAAAGAAGATAAATATTGATGCTCTAAGGAATCTAAGATTGGTAGATTTTGACTATGTGGGGGCTATCCTGAGTGCCCAAGTTGACGTCAATGGTAACTTTATTCAACATGGTCAATATCTCAAGAGGAATGGATTTGTGAAGGGAGAGATATTTAGCACCAAGATAGGTGAGAAGGGATTCATCATCCTAACATTAGAAAGTATTAATGGTAAGATAATCATCTTCTACCATCTCAAGATAAGTCAAAGGAATGGTCATAGTTTCCCCATCCTTTTGATAGGTCAACGGTCCCAAACTAATCATATTTATAAAAAAAAATTAGGGGGAATGTAATCAAGATCCTTAGATTTTGAATAAGGGGTTGGTGAGGATGGGATTTCTTCCTCAATGATGGTGATGGAAGGTGGGTTGGTTGGCTCTTCTGGTGGGATGAATCTAAGACCATATCATTCAAGAGTTTTTTTAGTTTTTCATGAGAGTAACCATGTGGTCCATGTTCATTGCAGCCTAAATCAAATCCCTTTAAAGCACACTAAGGGAGGTATGTCTTATCAAACTCTAGTTTATCCAAGAAAGAGAAATCGGAGGTGAATGGTTTAACAAAGAGGATGCATTAGAGGTAGAAAGTGGTTGATTAAGTCCCCCATAGATTAGATTAGTTTGGAAATTAGGAGGACTGAAAGGAATGATGGTTCCAAGGTTAGAATCATAGCTAGGATGTTGGTTAATATTTACATACTCTTGAGTAGGAAGGGCATCTAAGGTTAATATGTGATATTCCCCAAGTGAGAGATGTTGGAATGTGGATTCTAAGGGGTCTTTCATAGGGATTTTTGAGGAAGGCATGGATGATCTTGTGGAAGCTTGGTTGATGGAAGATGAAAGGGATGCATCTTTTAATAGTATGAGAACATCATTGGGTTGGTAAGTCATATTTGATGATTTGAAAGTACTAGGGTCAGCTGGAATGACATGGACTTGCCCCTCATGCTCAAATTTGATGTATTGATGTAAAGTTGATGGCACACAACCTATAGAAAATATCCAAGGATGTTCAAGTAATACATTGCATTAAAAATCTCCTTATACTATGTAGAATAACTTAGGAAGAGTGAGAGGGCCCAAATGTATATGAAGGATGATTGTCCCTAAGGTAAGTTTCCATGGTATCATTAAAAGATCAGAGTATGATGGTAGTTTCTAAAATGATGTTCTCTGGGAGTTTAAGTTAATATTACACATGGGATGAAATGATATTAATGTTAGCTCCCCCATCAATAATAACCCTCTTGATATTGATTTGGATTATGTGGGCAGTAATAAAATAGGGGATGATATGAATCATCTAGATGAATAGGGGGTATATTTGAATCCTATAAGGTGATGAGGGTGAAAAGATGAAGGTCTCAAATAAGTGCAGTCAAAGGTTATGGATATTTAGGTTGAATCTATTTCAATTATAGGCCTTCCATCATAGCTTGATGCTATTGGGGCATGGTTTGTATTAACTCATATAAAGTCATCTTCACTAGTGCTTGGTGAAGTTGTTTTAGAACTGACCTATGTATTACTCTAGATGGGTTGAATTAGGGTATACCCAATATAGCAATATTTGGCTTGGGTGAAGGTTTTTGGGGTGTTTAATTGGAATGAGGGTATGTCCATGGGATGGACACCTTATCTTTTCCTTTATCCTTTTGGGCTTGTGATTGAATGACCACATGAATGGTGTGGATTTGGAAAGTATGTGGGATGTAGGTTGCTTCAGTTCCTCCACACTCCTAGATGAGATTTTGGGGATAGGTTAATGTGGGGTGGTATATTTTGGTTTGGAGGTGGGCTCATGGAATCTACTCTATAAATAGATCATCCACATCACATAGTTTTTATATTATGTCTTGGAGAGCTTTGCATTTATCTTTGTCATGTTTAGGTATCCTATGTATGCACAAATCAAATTATCATTGAAAAAAGATGGTTTTGGACTAAGAATATCAAAGAGCTTGATGGAAGGTAAGACCAAGTAGGAAGCTTGTATCAACCTTTGCAAGATGGTAGAATAGGATTCTAGCAGGGGTAGTAAGGAAGTGGGAGTTTTGGCTTTGATAATTGGGGTGGATACTTTTTTAGGGGTAGGCTTAACAGATGGAGATTTGGGTGGTAGAATGATTTTAGTGGGTGTTTTTGAAGTAGATGGTTTTGAGGGTGCTTGTTTTGAGGTTGAGGGTTTGACAAGAATAGGTGGTGTGGATAAAAGTGGAGGTTGGACTTATGATTTATTTAGAAGGCCTGGTCTTTTCAATAAGGCAGAAGGGTGAGGTCCTAAAATGGATGTGGGATGTGGCCCTAAAATGGAGGATAAAGTGGAAATTGGAGGTAATATGGTTTTGTATTTTTGAATCCTATATGGTTCAATTTTATTTTTTGTCTTGGCTTGAGGATTCTTAGGTGGGATTGGTGGTGTAAATTATAATTTCAAGAGAGGATGGGTGAGATTCTGAGTTGGAAGGACACCTAGGTTCTTAATAGGCTTTAATGGGGTAGTGCAGGTTACTTTGGTTGTCTTTAAATGAATTGGGTTGGATGGCTTATCTAAAGTTTTAGAGGTAGTGGTGGTCTTACTTGGGGAGGTTGGATAATGGTGTGGTTGGTGACCCCTCATTAGTTGGGTATGAAAGTCTGAGGTGGTGCCAAAATGTGGTATGGTCAAGGTTTGGTTGAGATATAAACTCTAGATTTTTGACCAACCTTGAAAATAGTTTATAGATAGGATTAATTCCCTCAGTAGTGGACTCTAAGGATAGACCAAGTGGAGGTGGGATGGTAACATTTTCCTTTTCCTCTATCAATAGCTCTAAAGATTTGGAAGGAGATTCTTCCATGGAAGGGGTGGGTGAGACAATCTCTTCCTTAATTATGCTCTCGAAAGGAAGGATAGATAGATCTAACATGGAAGAAAATGGTATGGGAATGATAGTTTCCTCCTTTACTATGCTTTCCAAAGGAGAGATTGGTGATTCCACTACCTTAATAAGTGGAAAAGGGATGATGGTTTATTCCTTTGTTATTCTTTCCAAAGGAAGGGTAGGTAACTCCAATACCTCAAAAAGTTAAGAAGGGATGGTGGTATCTTCCTTTGCTATGATTTCCAAAGGAAGGGTAGGTAACTCTACTATGGAAGTGAGTAAATGGTGGTTTGGGCCATGAGTTCATTAACTATAAGTTCCCTAAGAACAACATTAAGTTTATGAACCTCATGTTTGTGAGATGTTTTCACATTAATATGCTCATTGTTCATAGAAGGTGGGTGGTTTGGGAATGGTTACCAGAAAATGTCAAGCACTTGATTAGGGGGTGCATTTGGGTTATCCATCACAAGCTCACCCTTATCAATCACGTCTTGGATAATGTTTTAAATTTTTTTACATCTATCAACATTATGTCCAATGACATGGTGGAAGTTGCACATCTCATTTTCATTATACTAACTTGGTATAGGTCGAGAAGAATTGAATTATTGGGGTAGTTTGATTGGAGGAAGCTAGATTGTGGATACCCTTAACAACTTCTCCAAAACTGAAGTGTAAGACTCCCTTAGTAGAGTATACTAATTTTACACAAAGTAGTTTTGGGATTTAGAATTTTGGTTAGAAGAGTTAGATTGGTGGGATTAGTTGACTACTAAAGGAGGAGCCATTTTAAGCACAATCACATTGGTTATTCCTGTAGATTTGGTATTGGTATGGATTGAGGGTTTAAAGGAAGTTTCATTAGATTTGAAACTAACTTTTTTATTCCTCAGCTTAAGTTTTCCCTCATAAATTGCTATAGTCTCCAAATTTTTATCCATGGTAAATGCTTCATCAAAGTTTTGGAAGGTTTGAACTTATAGGGTGGATGAGATGTGTTTAGCACATGCCCGAGAGAAAATTTAAATTAACTCAAGTTGGGGTAAGGAGAAGGAGATTTGGTTGATCAACCTTCTCCAACGAGTAATGAAATCAATAATTGATTCATCCTCATATTTCCAAATGGAATATAAGTCAGTTATAGAAACCTTCTTAAAAATATTGATAGAAAAGTGTTCTAAGAAGGTTTGAGCTAGTTAAGCAAAAGAAAAGAGGGAGTGCCTAGTGATGGCACTATACCAGTCTAATGTGGGTCCTATTAAGGACATGGGGAAAGTTTAGAGAAAAAGAGAATCATCATAGGAAATTAGATAGCATGAATGCCTAAATGATCTTAGGTGTTGTTGGGGATCTTATTTGATTTGGAATTTTACAAATTTGGGAAGCACCCATTGTGTAGGGTAGGGTCAGATTGGCATAAAAGGGTGGATGGGATCATTATAAATATGATCATATGACATGACATTATGGGCCCTAGAGATGGATTTCTATAGATTTGTCATCTTGTCCATCAACATTTTGATGAGGTTAGTTTTTGGTGGTGCACCCCCATAATTATAAGGTACATGTTATTTTGCTTGTGAAGGTGCAATATATTGGTAACTAGTAGAGGGTTGGAAAGAGACCACATACTGGTAATTGGCCTTAGAAGGTTGGGAAGATGGTGGAGGCATATGTCTTTATGGGTTTGGGATATAGCCCAAGTTAGGTGAAATAGGCATTTATTGGGTTATAGGCATGGTTAGGTTGGTTGGTTGAAGGTGTGTAGTCACCTTGGTGCTTATGGGTGTGAGAGTAGATAGTATAGAAACCACTAAATTTTGGAAAGGGGTGGAACATGTTGGGTTTTGAGTGGCAAGTGGTAAAGATACACTATTAGTGGAAGGCATCCCAATGGTAAGTGGTGTTTGGGTTGCCATGGGCTGAGTTGTCCCTACATTAGAAGGGTTAGTGATGGGTTTGGTGGAGGTATAAGGTGTTTGGGCATTGGTTGGTGGAAAGAAAGCTTGGTTTTGGTTAATTGTATTTAAAGGGTTGTTCATGGAAGAGTAAGTTTAGGTAAGCATGGATTGGGTGGAGATAGTGGTAACCAAAGTCTCACCCATAAGGTAAGTGGGCATGTCATAAGGTGGTTCAATGGAAGGTACTAAATCAAAGGTACAGTTAGTAATTATGGCAAGATAGTGTTGGAGAACCATAGGGTTATTATCAAGGAGGTTGGTAAAGTCCACATCTCCTTGGGAAAAATACTGAGGCATATCAGGACTTATAAAATGGTTGGGGGAACTTTCTACATCCAGAGTGTGATCCATAGATGAAGCAGAAGAAGATGGGTGGTTGGGAGGTGGATCTTGGTTTGCTTGGTTTCTAAATTGTTATATTGTCAAAACCATGCAATGAATGGTGGAAGAAGGGTGGAAATGATCTCACACACTCAAAAAGAGAGAAAACAAAATAAAAGATTCAAGGAAATAACACACATGCTAAGAGTACGTTAAATCCTAGAATTCTTTTTTCTCACTTTTAGGCTTATGCCTCAATTTAGAAGTTATTGTGACTCCACTTGGCTTGTAAAATAGGTAATAGAATAAAAAATATATGGATGGTTTCAAGTTTGTTTAAGGATCTCAAAATATTTGTACTAGAATTTGGTATGTGGCTTGATATTGGGCCTACCCCTTCACTTCACACACTGCATCGATAAGGGTGTTGGGTACTTATCCAAGATATACTAAATTTCTAGAGTTTATACTTAGCCAATGTACTGAGTTTTGGTTTCTCCACTTGGTAGTGAAGTCCAAGTGGGATAGCCAAGGGTGAAGGTTCACCATTAGGTGATGAAATCCTAGTTAGGCCTTATGTCAATGTTTGATGAATGATTTTTGTGAGTGGTTTGGTATTGTGTGTGTGACAAGAGTGACTACTACGATTGATTTCACTATTTACTTTTAAACTATGTGACCTAACCAAATAAGTAATCAATGGATGCAAGTTGTTTTTAAACCCAAAGAAAAAAAAATATTTATTTTAAATGAGTACAAGAATAACTATGATGCACATAAATGTAGAATGAAGATGCAAGTACTAATCCTAAGATGAATGTTTTTTTTTTACTTTATAGAAATGAAGGAAAATTAAAATTTTACCTTTTATAAGAAATCAAAGAAGACAAATACTTGATTTGGAAAATAAGAGATTGAAAAATATGATTTTCAATGAGGAAATGAGGAAATTAACATTTTAGTTTTAGAAACAAAAGAATTGCAATGGATGGATCTTTAAATAATGAAACTAAATGTGTTAAGGTGTGGAGCTAAAAGCTTCAACTATTTACAGACACTAGAAGGAAGGATGCTGAAGAACCAGAGCCACCGGCATCAGTAGTATGACCGACATTGGTCAGATGTAGTGGAGAAGGAGACCAGTGACAGTAGGCAGTCGGTCGACGTCGGCAGCACCAGACCAGCAGGGACCAACGTCGGTCGCCTATGTATTTTTGGAACTGCTGTTGACAAACAGTCAGTTAAGTGAAGCGAGTGTTTGCATGTTAAGCGACTAATTATAGTCACGAGCTGCGTGTCTAATTATTGTAACTAGAGTTCTATTTTTGTAAGCATGGGATCTTATTTATGGACCCATAAGGCATGTATTGTAAATTATTCTAAGGCAAGTAAAAGCATTGAAGCAAAGCAAGGTCAAGGAGATCTACAGGTGTAAGGTCAAGGAGATCAGCTGAAGCATTCAAGGAGGGATAACAACTCAGGCTTTAGAGTTGTTGTGTTGAGCAAGAGAGAGAGAGAAGAAGGTCTTGAGGTGTGGCAATCCTTTGAGGTGGAGGAAGAAGTGGCATCTTCCTTATTGTATTTTCTTCTAGTAGTATTTAATACAAGAGTGTGTATTGTCTCTCAAATTCTTTGTTGTCTCAAGTTTCTAGCTACTTTATCATTCTGGTTTAATTCCGTGTTTAATTGCATATAAGAAAGTAATCAATTGTGCTCTAATTGGTAGAGCTAGAGACCCCCTGACAAGTGGTATCAGAGCTACGGTTTGTAGGAAGCAGGGTATTGTTTTTTTATTACAGGTCATTCACAGGGTTTTCTGATTGAGTGGGAGTTCAGCAATGGCAGAAGAAAGTAGACTACGAATGGAGAAGTTTAACGGCAAGAATTATCAACATTGGAGGATGCAGATTGAGGACTATCTGTATCAGAAGGATTTTTACTTACCGTTGGGTGGGGTTGCATGCAAGCCCACAGATATGAAGGATGAAGAATGGAACGTTCTTGATCAGAAGGCTCTCGATTCCATAAGGTTGAGCCTTGCATCGTCTATGATTTCCAGCTTATCACAGTGCAAGACAACGGAAGAGTTGATAAAGTCCTTGGCAAATTTATACGAAAAGCCCTCAGCTTCTAATAAGGTATATCTTATGAAGCAACTATTTACTTTGCAAATGCAGGAAGGTGGATCAGTACATACTCATCTCAGTGATTTCCATGGTTTGGTAAACCAATTAGCTTCAGTCAATATTGTTTTTGATGATGAGGTAAAGGCTCTCTTGATTTTATGTTCTTTGCCTGAAAGTTGGGATGGTATGGTTATGGCAGTAAGTAATTCTGCATCTACTTCTAAAATCTTAAAAGTTGATGATGTTGTGAGTGTGATCTTGAATGAGGAAATATGCAAGAGAAGCACAGGTGAATCATTAGGGAATGCTCTAAGTGCAGAAAGCAGGGAAAGGCAAAGGGAGAAGGTTGAGCAAGGGAAATCAAGGTCAAGAAGGAGATCCGAGTCCAAAGGTATTACTTGCTGGTTTTGTGGAAAGAAAGGACATACAAAGGAGTGTTGGTTGAGAGATAAAGAGAATCAACATGCAAGAATGGAAGAAATAAATGATGCAAATATTGTGATGCAGGACGCTCTCATACTTTCTTCAGATAGTCAGGTAGGATCATGGATTTTAGATTCTGGTTCATCTTTTCATGCATCCCCAAACAGAGATTTGTTCTACGAGTATGAACAGGGAGATTTTGGAGTGCTCTATTTAGGGGATGGTACGCCTTGTCAGATAGTTGGCAAAGGGAAAGTGCACCTGAGATTGCAGATTGACAACACGTGGGTGTTGAAAGAGGTCATGCATGTTCCAATTCTGAAGTAGAGTCTAATTTTTGTAGGAAGGTTGGGAGATGAGGGATGCACAATAACCCTCACAGTGGATTCTTGGAAGGTTACCAAGGGAGCACTTGTTCTAGCAAAAGGTAAGAAAGTAGATACTCTTTATCTGTCTACTTGTATTACTGATTCTACTTCTGGTGTAGATTCGAAGATGTGGCCTAATAGGCTTGGTCACAAGAACAGGAAGGGAATGGAAGTTCTTGATTCAAAAGGTATGAGTTCAAATTTGGAAAGTATAGATACAGTTCATTACAGAAAGAGGAAATTTGATGCTTTTGACAGGAACAAAGAAGCCTTGGTGTTTATGGAGGAGATGAAGGATAGAGACCAGTCATAGGGGCTGAATAAGTCTGAGCAGGGCAACATGGACAGAGGTTTGATCCAAGAAGAGCTCACGGATGAAAATTTCATCACTTACAGGAACACACAGACACCGATGTCGGTAGCTTGGCACCGACGTCAGTCATCCAGATACTGACATCGGTCATGTGCAGACCAGTAGGGTCGGTAGGTTGGATAGGAGAAGTCCAACATCAGTCATAAGGACCGACGTCGGTAGGAGGGGCGTCAGCGTCGGCGTCAGCTAGGGAAACGACATCGGCAGTTAGGGTCAGTGCAGAGAATCGACATCGGTCAGAAGCAGACTGGGAGATGGCCTAGATCGGTCACTGGAACGGATGTTGGGTGAATTACTAAGTCTCAAACACCCATGTGGAGGTCAAGAAAGGTATGTGAACCTCATATTCATTGTTCACCTTCTTTATATTGCTGACTGATAGTCATGAACTAGGAAGATGGAAGAAGCAATGCAGGTAGAATCCAGAAATAGTGGGAGCTTGGTATGGATGAGAAGTGTGAGTCCTTGGAGAACCAAACAGGTATTTATTGGTAGTGTTGTCAGCTGGAAGGAAGCACTGGATAAAGGGATGGATTCCCATTTTAGAGAAGAGAGTGGATGGACACATGAGACAGAAGGCTATGGTATATGGTCTTGATTATGTTGCAGAACAGTGGAGGTTTGACCATTGTATTTTATCTTTACCAGGTTGGATAATATTAGCTACATTACCTTGTTACTGTATTGTGTTACTTGTTGCAAGGTTTCATATACAAGGAGTTTTCTGAGCTAAGGGTAGAGTTGGTTTAGAAGTACATCATGAAGAATTTGGGAGCAGCAAAATTTTTGTGGCATAAGAGACAGGTATTGCATCACAGGTTTACGTGGTGGTTGGTCTTCAAGAGTGACATTGAAGAGGGATACAGAGCCTAAGGAACAAAATAGATGGTGTACAGGTATAGGTACAAGTTACAGCTATTTATCTCCAAGTGGGAGATTGTTAAGGTGTGGAGCTAAAAGCTTCAACTGTTTGCAGACACTAGAAGGAAGGATGCTGAAGAACTAGAGCCACCGGCGTCGGCAGTATGATTGATGTCGGTCAGATGTAGTGGAGAAGGAGACCAGCGACAGCAGGCAGTCGACCGACGTCAGTAGCACCAGACCAGCAGGGACCGGCATCGGTCGCCTGTGTATTTTTGAAACTGCTGTTGACAAACAGTCAGTTAAGTGAAGCGAGTGTTTGCATGTTAGGCAACTAATTATAGTCACGAGCTGCGTGTCTAATTATTGTAACTAGATTTCTATTTTTGTAAGCATGGGATCTTATTTATAGACCCATAAGGCATGTATTGTAAATTATTCTAAGGCAAGTAAAAGCATTGAAGCAAAGCAAGGTCAAGGAGATCTACAGGTGTAAGGTCAAGGAGATCAACTGAAGCATTCAAGGAGGGATAGCAACTCAGGCTTTAGAGTTGTTGTGTTGAGCAAGAGAGAGAGAGGGAAGAAGGTCTTGAGGTGTGGCAATCATTTGAGGTGGAGGAAGAAGTGGCATCTTCCTTATTGTATTTTCTTCTAGTAGTATTTAATACAAGAGTGTGTATTGTCTCTCAAATTCTTTGCTGTCTCAAGTTTCTAGCTACTTTATCATTCTGGTTTAATTCCTTGTTTAATTGCATATAAGAAAGTAATCAATTGTGCTCTAATTGGTAGAGCTAGAGACCCCCTGACAAAATGTCTTAAATAATTATGAACCCAAGAAAACTCTAGGGTCCCACCAAGTGTGCCAGAATGTTTCACTATGTTTTGTATTTATTTTCTTTTCTTTTTATAAAAAATTAAAAACTTTAAATAAGGGTGTGGTTTAGAAGAACCTAGATTTAGTTGCACGTTTGTGATCCAGTCGATGTAGAGAACTCCTCTTTGGCTTCGGAGGATGACCTGTAATAAGAAAGAAGCTAGAAATGGATTGATTATCAAAATATATGGGTGGATTTCTTAAAAAAATAAGATCCAAGAAGTACTATACTTCTCTGGAGGACTGTCAATCCACTTTTTTTTTAAATTAAGTTCTAAAAATGAAAAGAGATGCATTGCATAAAGGAATCAAAAGTACTCGATAATAATGAAAGAAATGATTTTTAAGAAAAAATGAGTGATTTTACCAAAATGGAATTAAATTTCTAAAAACTAATGCTAAAATTCTAAAACGTGATTCAAAAAATAGTTTAAGACCCTATGATGTGATAGAAGTAAAAAAACTAGACTTTGGCTAAGGGCTAATGGGTGGATTTAGCTTGTTTTTTTTGGGAAAATAAATTACACAATGACTAATGTAGATCACTTTGAAATTGATATTAGTTAAGGTAACCTATATCAGTCAAGGGATGACTGACACCAATCAAAGGTGACCAATGTCGATTATTGTGGGTTCTAGTTTTGGGTAGAATGGGTTTTGGGTCAGTTGTAGGACGACTTTCATTGGTTGTTTAGGGTTAGATGTTGGTTATGAGGACATAATAGGTTCTAAGGGATATCAAACTTAGGGTTTGGATACTAAAGTGATTGGGAATGTTTAGGGGGTGTTTGGTGGAAGATGGAGTGTTTGGAGTTGCAAAACTCCAACACAAAGGAGGATATGAGGAGAGATAGTGGATACAGGCATCAAATTATTGAAAACTAAATAACTGAACTTAATACAAGTGAAAGATACTTATATTTTGGTGTTTATTGGCCTGGAGAAGTCTTGAAGTTGAATGTAAGCTGCTTGAAAACTTGGAATAATGTAGACAAAGTGATGGTGCTTGAGTCCTTCATATTGAGGTGCTAAAACACTTTCTTGTCTCTGGGTTAGTTTTTTTGGTTCACTTAAAATATTGGATTCACTCGAGAGTTATGATTTTTTCTCAAAGGTTTCAACCTTCTGAGTAAGGGTCTTGGGGCTACCTTAATTAATCAACATTGGTCCTAGTCAATCAACATCAGTCGAGGGGTGACTGATATCAGTCAAGGGAGACATAGTCAAATTTGTTAAAATCAGTCATTTACACTTAAGATTGGCCATTAATACTAATGGAAGTAGTTTGATCTTATTTAAGGCAACATGGGTATGCATGAAGAAGAGGTTTAGGAGGTTAGGGCATTAAATGCCAAAGTGGGAAATAGTCTTAAGGCTAGGTGTCGATTAGTTAGCCATGGGTTTAGGTGGGGAGGTGTAAATAGGCTCATTTAACTTAATTAACTAATTAAATTAGCCAAAATGGGTAAAATGGGTGTGTAAAATGGGTTTTAATATATATTATAACCCAATGGTACTAAGGGGATGAAAGGGGTATTTTATGATAACTAGAAACGTGTGGTACAGTTTTCTAGTGTCTACACACTACTATTAAATAGTACACTCTTGGTCTATTTTATTCTTAGGTCCCTTTAACCATTTCCCCCTAATTTTCTACTTCTTTTTTTCATATTTTAATTCTTTAGTGTGTCTACTTCCATGCTAATATGGTCCTAACTTGAGATAGAGAAATTTAGAGACACACAAGTACATAGTGCATGCATATAGAATAAGGAACAAATCAAGAAAGTGAGTAGAGTTTTAGAAGTTAGATATAATTGTAAGTATAAGACCTAAATTGAAGTGGCTAGGGAAAATTATTATATCAATTTCTCAAATTAAATCATTTTCATTTGATCATGTAATTGAAAATTCATATAATAATTAGGTCTTACATCACCATAAATCATTTTTTAGATAAATTGCTTGTTGGTTTCTATTTTTTACATAGAGAAAAGGGTTTTGAAATTTATTTTAACTGATTATGGGTTTAATAAAGGAGATAAATTTTCCATATATCTTCAATATTTTATAGAAAACTAAGTGAGGTTGTTTGTTTAGTTGATGGCCATAATTGATAATCCATTTATACGAGTTGAAATAGATACATGCATTACTATTAAAATTCCATTTACACAAGCACTCACCGAGGTACATTATAACTTAGAATTTTGAATTCTAAATATAGATTTGTTTTAATAATATTACTAAATAGTTGAGCAAAAATAAACAATGTGAATGTATTGTGTATGTAAGGTTGTTCGATGACATATGATAATCCCATTTAGATGATTATCAAGGTACCTTCTCATGTTTATCCTAATTAAACATGTTTGTTCATTCACCCCAACATATGACTAACCACAATATTACAATAAATGCATGTATAATTTTTTTTTTATTCTAGTTTAAAATTAATTTATGAACTTGGTTGCATCTATAGTATGTAATTTTTTTAATAATATTTATATTTGAACATGTTAAAATATAGGTGGGCCATGAGCATCTAAGGACTCGTAGTCAAACCTTGGAGGAATCCAAGGCATCAAAGGGATCTCCATCTATGAGTAGGGTATCCCAGGGAGAGTCTTCTTTGAGGAAGGCAAAGAGAGGGAGACTATTTGATGAGTAAGATGTCTTATATGATGTACTTATTTGTATGTCTATATGGTAATGTATGAATTTTTGGCATTGTATGCATAAATGACATTCATATAACATTGTATTATGTTTCTATATGATGTAATTTATGTATACCTATATGGCAATGCATGCATTATTGGCATTGCATGTTTCTATAGCATTCACCTAACATTTTATTATGTTATTGTTCTGTATGCCTTTATAGATTTTATGTGTGTGTGTGTCCACATTTTGTGTGATCATATTTATTTGTACAATTTAGCTCATATTATTATTGCAAAACTAAATTTGATGGTTGTATGTCCATATTTATATATGATCATATTTAATATTTCTTTCATGTAATTTGAGTTGATACACGAAGTTGGGGGACAAAAAAGGTGACACCCCAAAATTTATGAAGTTTTTTTTCAAAGGGTGTAATTCCTCTGAAAAAGAGCGTACACCATTTATTTTAAAATTTCTAGGCTCAAGCTTGATTCCCTTTTCAAAGGATGTACACCCTTTGTAAAGCTATAAGGATGTACACCCTTTGTTTTATTTCCATCTCTCCCCATTTTAAGATTAAACCTATTGTGCTTTTATGTAGGTTTGGATTTCATTAAAGGGTTTTATATTCTATGTGTGTGTTTTATATTTGCATCCCACTAATGGGATTTGACATTTTGGATGTTATCTTAGGTATGTTGATTTTTAAATTTAATTTTATATATTTATATTTATTTATGTACGTAGGATTTTTAAATTATATTTGAATTAAATTCTCTTACGTTTCCTAAAAAACTATATTTATATAAATCTAGATACATAATTGAATGATGGATCTATTGCATGAAGAAAATGTAGAACCAGACCCTAAACAATTTGATTTTACACAAGAAGATGTTGAATTATATGAAAAATACAATGAAAAATGTCAACAATTATAAATAATAATCAATGGTTTTCATCACTTCTTAGCTAATATTGCATGCAATTCACTTGTCAATACACTAGAGAGTGTTTTTAATGAAGTGGGAAATATAACTTTCTAACTATTGACTAATTTTGGCCCACATAAAAAGATTTTGCCTAGATATATCATCTGAACAAAGTTACTATCAAGGGAATGATCAAATAGTGAAGCGATAAGGTCATATGTAATTTTCAAAAATTTTAGAATTAACTTTCAGCAAGCCTAAAATGTAATTTATTGATCCATGAGAAGCAAACCTTGAAACAGGTCTAGAATTGCAAGTGTTAGGAACCAACAAGTTATCATGGTGTTCATATAATTCATAGGACATGAAATAGGTTTGATAAAATTATTAGAGGTTTATCCAAACCTTAAAAATCTAAACAAAAGTTTCTAGCACAAGTCTAGAAGAACCAAACCATCTTAGCACATCATGAAGGAACGAATAAACCTGTCTAGTTATGCATTTTATAAGTGTGCTTAGAAAACATTTTAGGCTAAAATATTACATGGACATGGTTTTTTTAGTTCCAATATCACCCCTTATAAATTTAGAGTCTTGATGAGTTCTCTATCTCAAAATATAAACCCTCAAAGTTGGATTAGTAGAATGGGAAGTGTGTAGGGACATTGAGTTTAAGCCACGAGAAGTAGCCATTTGGATTCAAATATTCTAGAGGTTGAATATGGGGATGAGAAGTCTCAATATCATGGAAGCTCATCATAAATCTAATGCCATGTGGATGAGGACATAGTTAGTGGGTCTAATCAGATCAATGACCTTTAATCCATCATACAAATATGAATCAATGGTGAGCGAGAGGTCAATAAGTTAGTGGTTATTAGAGATGAATGTGATGCTACCAAGTGTCATGACCATAGATAACCATAAATAAATAAATAAATGATAGGTTTTCATCTATGCAAAAATAGATTAACTGTATGGAGCAAAGTCAAAGAGTCAACAAGCTCAGGTTGAATACTATGTCACCACATTGTGCAAGTGCAGAACTGAATAAAGTTTGACTAAAAGACCCACAAAAAGAATGCAGAGATGATAAATTTCATAATAAAGGAACCTAGATTAAGATCAGTGGTTAATATTAGAAGTCAAAGCTAGGAAACTTCAAATGGAGAATAAATACAACCTAGGTTAAACTAGAGATAATATTTCAAAGAACATATGCTACCATTAGAGCTTAGTCGAGCACCATTAAATATGAGATAGTAAATCACCATTATATATGAGACATAGTTATACAGTCAAGTTTGTCAATGATAAAGTTTTATCACCATTAAATCTCATGTAGGACCTCTGGTTAAAGATTTAGAACCTATCGACCCCATTTTACAAAGTTACAAGATTATTAAATGGCTATGTTCATTACTCTTTTAGAAGGGAGATCCTCATGTGCAGGGAATTATTAGTTTCCACAAGTTTCAAAGGTAGAATAGTTTTTTTAAAACCTAATATCATTCAGGAATGAAGCTATGCAACCTGTAAGTTATTCATTGACATGTTAACTATAGGAAAACTAATAGATGGATTGATTTTCAATCTATAATAGACCTATGCTCAAATTTTGAAATGGGGGTAGCTATGTGATTAATGAATAAGTGTCTTATGTTCCAAAATAGTCATTTTCTTGACAAGTATGTACCTATAGATGCTCAAGGTAGATATAGTCACAGCTCCATTAGGTTCAAGATATGTAGATTTTGTCCTTATAAACAAGCCAAGTGTAAGATGGTGTATGATTCCAAGATAAGGATTTGGGGATTATAAATTATAGTGGGAGTATTTAATATATTTTTAGGGTTTGAAATATTTTATTCACAGCAAGATCATGACTCATCATCTTCAGCAGGATATTGTCTTTTAGTATGTTTCTCAGCCAATGAGAAGATTAGGGGGGCTATTGGGATAAATAAAATTTAATTTATCTATGATGGATTAGTCTTGATTAGATAAAATGTGGTTGGAAATTCATTAAAAAATGGTGGTAGATCATTTATGGATCTTTAATTGTGTGCTCCCCCCCTCTCTCTCTTCCCCTTTCCCCTATATCTCCCATTCTTTTCACATTAGGTAGGGGTTCTCAATTTTTTAGATATGAGTTAGAGAATTTTGATAATCAAAAGAGGTTCTCAATTTGATAAGGTTAAACCCTATCAATTTTTTTTTAAGAACTACCTCTTGATGTAATAAGATGATTTTTACATATTTCTTACGTTTGACTAGTGCTTGGTAAGTTTGTGCATGATGATCTTTTGAAGGAGATTCTTCCTAGACCATTGTCCTTCTACTTACCTCTTTTAATGTGTTTTCAATCTACTCGTAGTTTTGGATTTATGTTCTTTTGTCGTTGATGAATGTTTAGTGTGAGTCTTAGAATTCTTTTTTACTTCATTTATTGCTTGGTGAACCTATTTCATGAAATACTTATGGAATTAGCTAGTTTGTGAGATTATGTGAGTTAACATTATCCTATGTTGATCTAGTGTGGGTTCAAGCATATGAGTTTATCATTTAAATTTGGTGCATCACCTTGTTATATTTTTTAGGAGCTCTATTTCCCATTTTCTAAACCTTTTCCTAGTAGTAGCATTAGTTTAGGTGATCCATAAAAAGGAATCTAGCCTTCTTCGGAGGTTCAACCTCACCATAAGATACCCATAGTCTAAGGTTGTTCCCATTATGTGGCTTAATTAGAGAGATCTTGAATAAATCTCTCTCTCTAAGGGTATAGATTGATGCTATAATAGTTTTTGGCATGCCCAATGAGACCACTTTTATTCACTAAGTGAAGAGTTTTGGTGTTTTCTTCATCTAATAAACCTTTGGAGTCATGCATACAAACATTAATGGTGACTCCAAGTATTCATTAAATGGTATAAGTAGTCTAAGTGCCTAATCTCCAGTATCTGGTGACTCCAAAAAATCCAAATCAATCTGGTAGTAGAGCAGTACCTATTCTCTCATGCCAAAAGTGACTACAAGATCAACTTCTAGAGGTATTCCTTTTGAATTTGTTGAATTGCCTTTAAATTCAGTCAAAATTGTAAAATTTGATAATACACATATATATACATGGAACTTTGTTCCTAGACTAATTTCAAAACCTACCTCTATAAGAATATCTCTGTTGAATCCTTCCATTATCATGGTATCCCCTAGAGCTTTCCCTTTTGTGGCTTTCAATGGCCAAAGTCCTTTGGACCTCCAATAGTATGATCCTATTCTAGTATTAGCTCTTAAAAGTGTCCCCTAATTCAGAGGAGACCAATATGCAACCCCTTCTGAACACCTAATGGATGTAGCTAACTTTTGAAATATTCATAATATAAATGAAGAAAATGTGTCTATTAGTTTGTTATCCATCTCTTTCAAGGGAAAATCCCTGGACTAGTATAGAAGTCTCATTGCTTACTCTATCACATCATGGGATAAGTTAGAAGATGCATTGTGTAATATATTTTAAGATAAAATTGACCATTGGTCACTTGCAGAGCAGCTAACCACAATTAAGAGGGCTCTTCATGAGGTTATACAAGATTTCAACACAAGATTTCAAAAGACATGGGGTAGGATTCTAGTGTCTGTTAGGCCTATTCCTATCTTTTCTTTCCTTTACTATCTAAAATCTCTTAACAATGATATTATAGTCATGATTTAATCCATGCGAGGGAACACACTACCAAATGATTATGAGGTGGAAATTAGAGCAAAGAACTATCTAGTGCAAGATGGAAAGCTTACACCTAAACCACCAATGCCTTTGTTCCCTGAGATCTATCCACCTCATGTTTCTATTCCTCCCCTTACTACTAGTATTCCTATGCTAACACTTGTTGCCATACCTACACCAAAGTAAGAAAAGGATTTCAATAGTCAATCTAGTGACTCCCAAGAACACAAGAACTTTTAAGAGCATGTTCCAATCCTTGGGAAATGAGTTGTTGAATGTTAAGAGGAAGTAAGCCCAATTCAATATAACTTATCAAGCTTCATATCAGCCTCAACAATAGTCTTATCAGGCAAATAGGCCACCCTACAAAGGAAGATTCCATGGTCAAGGCTAAGGACAAGGGAAAAATCCTCCAAAATCATTATAATCCAAATGCTACAATCACCTCTAACACCCTAGTCCCAATCCAAAATAATTTTGCTGAAGAAGCTAAAGGGACTATGCCTTGGAATTAGTATTTTTGTCAATCCATTGTCCTAAATGTTGATATCAATCATGATTTCAACGATCAATGGAATATGCTAACTAACTATGGGTATAATCAAGCTCTTATGGATCAAAGTGCAGAGGTACCTATGATGACAAAACCATAAGATCCCTCAAAAGGCTAAGGGTCTAATGACAGACCAAAGTAGTTCAATGCTACCATGGTTAATTATGAACAAGAAAAATGTTATGTATCCAACTAGTAGGCTAGTCCTAGTCAAACATACACCCCAGTGGTGGTTAATACAAGATTCAAAAGAAGGAACATGGATGATAACCAAGAAGCATTAAAATAACTTATTATCATTATTCATTTACTATCAAATCCAAAGGAACCTACTACTACCATAAAATTTCCAATTTCCCCAAAGAATCAAAATCAAGGGGATACCCTTATTCCCTAAAACTCACAAGTTTAAAGTACAGTTGCGGCTTCCAAATCACAACCAAAGGTTGGTGGTTTACCCATGAACATTGTGAAATAAATTTAAAAAGTCCAATGTGAGTGTGCCAATGTGGGACATGCTCTCCATACCTTAACAGATGAATATCCTTTAAGAAGTATTATCCAAGATCAATATTTATAAGAATACACCAAGAAAAGAGAATGTGGTTCTTACCAATGCAACCAAAGGACCAAATGAAAGACAACCAAGTAAGATGATCAAACCTCTTCCCTTTTATATTTATTTGATCATTGGTGACTCTCTAATGCATTATTACATGGTAGATAATAGGGAAAGTACCTTAGTAATGCCTAAATGTATAGATGATCAACTTGGTCTAAAATATGATCACTAATCTAAGGAGTTCTGTAACTTAATGGATCTTCCACCAGACTAGATGACATCATCAAAGTTCTTAAATTGACCCTGCATGCTTGTCCTAGTGTTTTAGTGGCTGAAGATGTGTTGATCCTAGATGTGCCTCCTTGTTTTACACTAAGCCTATCTAGATAATTCACAACAAATATTGGAGGTTATCTACCTACATATTGGTCATACATAGCTTTCAAAACAAGGTATGGAACTAAGGTATCCATTAAAGATAATCCCATTACACAATTCCACATTGAACCTTATGGGCTAGATATCATAAACATCAATTGTACCATTCTTGATGAGGATGAATTCATGCTTGGCCATGAACTTAACAATCATTTTGAGGAGATACATGATATGTTCTTAGATGAGTTATGGAGTGAAAATTAGCTAATCAACCCTTTGTAAGGTGTTGAAGATAAAAAAATGGGTGTCTACTACTTGCATGAAGAGATTGAGTCCATGTCATCTCTAACTAAGCATTAGGGAGACTCCAATGCTTTGTGGAAATTATTATTTGATGTTTCAAGGAGAAAACATAGAGTAGTTGTATGAGCATGATAGTATCTCCCTTAAATAACAAGTATTTCTCTTCTTACAAGTTCTAATTCAGTTGCTCTTGTAATGTAGTAGAGTATGAGGGTCTTATCCATGGCCTTCAATGGGTTAGTAAGAAAGGAATAAATTAATTAAAAGTATATGGGGATAGTGAATTGATAGTGAATCAGGTTAGAGAACAAAATGTTACAAATAATCCCTTGATGAGGTCCTACAAACATAGAGTGTGGAACATTCTTTAGGATTTTGAAGCCTTCAACATCCAAGCAATGCCAAGGAACCAAAATCAGCATGTTGATAAGTTGGTAACTATGGGATTTCAATTTGACCTCCCAAATGAATTAAAAAAATCCAAAGTGCAACCACATGTCAAGGTGATAGTAAGGCCATTAGTGCCTAATAATGAAACCCATTGGCAGGTCTTTGAGAGTGATAATAAAATTACTTGTTTCTTACAGTAGGAAGAAAAGTTCTCCTCAATAAACCAAGAAAAGATTCAACATCAATATGAGGAATAAATTGTCTAACTAAAATCCAATAAGCTTTGTAAAGGGCTAGTCACCCTAGAAGGTCTTTTCCATGAGGGAGATCATATAAGAAAAGAAAAAGTAGTAATGTCAACCAATGAAGAGAACTATGAAAGAGTCCTTATCCTCAAATATAAGCCCATTAAGCTTGGAAAGGTAAGTAATAATGTTTAAAGGTATGATTTAATTGAGCTTTGTAAATAATATGCAGACATCTTTATTTGGGAATACAATGACCTGAAAGGTTTTGATCCCAAACTAGCCCAACACACCATAGAATTAGAGGCTAATGCCAAGCTTGTTAGGTAGAATTAAAGGCCTATCAACCTTAAAATTAAAGATCCTATGAGTAAATAATTGATAAATTTTATCAAATCCAAGATCATATTTCCCATTAAACACTCCTCATGGGTAGCCAATTTAGTACCTATAAGGAAGAAGAATGGGGAGATCAAATTGTGTGTGGACTTCAGAGATCTAAAAAGGGCCTCTGTGAAAGATCACTACCCATTACCATCCATGAAATAAATTCTTTAGATAGTTTTAGGCTCAAAACACTTCTCTCTTTTGGATGGGTATCTAGGATACAACCAAGTACTGGTAAGAGAAGAAGACCATTACAAGACTGCCTTCACCACAAAGTGGGGTATATATACTTATTAGAATATGCCTTTTAACTTGTCAAATATATGGGAAACCTTTCAAAGAGTAATGGACATGGATTTCCAAGTATTATTAAACTAGATGGTGTTGGTTTGTTTAGATAACATAATATTTTTCTCTAAGAAAGCTAGTGAACACTTAGATCATCTAAGGTTAATCTTTGAAAGATGTAGAGAGGATGGGATCTCTTTAAACCCCAATAAATGTATATTTTTTATTCATGAAGGCAAACTATTGGGACACATTGTATCAAAATAGGGCATGGCCATAGACCTTGACAGAATAAGTACCATCTTGGTACTATCTTTGCCTAAGCACAAGAAAGGACTCCAAAGTTCGCTTGGGAAAATAAACTTTGTAAGGAGGTTTATATCTAGTTTTTCCAACTCGATCAAACCTATCACTGTCATGTTAAAGAAGAACCAAGTATTCACTTGGTCAAATGAAGGTAAAGTAGCTTTTAAGGCCATCAAGAAAGATAATACCCAAGCACCCTCACTCATAAATCCTGACTTCTCAAAGGACTTTTTTTTCACCTTCGCCAATGTTGACAATATATTAACATGCTAATGCAAAACAATAGTGAAGGACTTGAGTAGCCAATTGCCTTTTTCAATCAAGAGCTAGAAAGATATGAAGTGAGCTATAATTTTGTAGAAAAGTAGGTTCTTGTAGTTTTGAGAAGCCTCAAATAGTTTAGACCAATACTCTCTAACAGTAGGATTCATCTTATGATGTTTCATTCTAGAGTGAGGGACTTTCTTCTCAACATGGTCTTGTATGAGGAGGGTTGGCTAGATTACCAAAGTTATGGAGGATGATGTGGAGATCAAGGTCACTAAGCTGTGAAGAGGTAAGGGCTTATATGAGCATATGGTTTAAGACCTCCATGAAGACAAAGAAGCTATTTTAGTGACGCAAGATAACTCATGAATAGGTACCCCTCCACCTCACACCATTTAGCTCTAGGATATGACACATTTATTGATGACAGGTGAATACCCCAAAGGTATGGATAGAGTAAAGAGAAGGTATTTTAGACTTCAGTCCATACCTTATGCATTAGTTGATGGAGTGTTATTCAAAAAGGACCTCAATGGATTGCCTTTTAGATGCATAAATGATAATTAAGTGACAATGCTCTTAGATCAATTTAATGATGGGCCTATAGGAGGCCATTTTGCTTTAAAGAATATAACAAAAAAAGTAATGAGAGATGGTTATTACTAGCCTAACATCTTCAAATATGCCTATTGTTAGGTTGTGGAGCTAAAAGCTTCAACTTGTTACAGACATGGAGGAGGTTACTGAGTTCCAGAGATACCGGCGTCGGTAGTGGGACCGACATCGGTCACCTCCAGTTAGACAGGGACCGATGTCAGTCGCCTGTGTGTTCCAAAATTGTTTGTTACATGAACAGTTAGTTTGTTGAACTGATTGTTTGCATGTAAAGGCTATTTTGAGTCTTGAGCTACGTGTTTATTATTAGTAAACTAAGAGTCTAAGTTATTGTTTAAGTTTGGGATCTATTTATAGACCCATTGGCATGTATTGTAATTATGAGCTAAAAAGGAAGGCAAGGAAGATCCTTCCATTGTAAGATCATTGAGTTGCAGGTTGTTGCAAGCTCATAGGAGATCTACATGTGTAAGTAAGGTCTATTAAATTGCAAGTTACAGGTTCATGGGAGATATACTTGAAGTAATTTGAGTACTTCTGTACTGGCAGGGTTATTATTGACTGGTTGGAGAGGTGAACACCAATTCCGTGTGTGAGTTGTGTGTTGGGACCCTTTTTGGTAGGAGAGTGAACTCTTGAAGAAAATTACTGAACACTTGAGGTGTGGGAAGCTTTTGAGAGGTGTGGAGAAGAAGTGGCATCTTCTTTATTGTATTTTCTTTCTGGATGAGTATTAATACAAGATTGTGTATTATCTCTCATATTCTATGTTATTTGTGAATTCTAGTTACTTGTACTTCTGGTTAATTCTGCATGTTTAATTGCTTGTATTTGGTAATCATATTGTGCTCTTTCTAAGAAGCAAGATCCTAACAAGTGGGATCAAAATAGGTGTGTTATCCTAGATTCCCCAACAATTGGTATCAGAGCTTTTGGTTGGGATACTAACAGGTTGTATCAGATATGGTTAGTGTGTGTTGATTACAGGTTACTCACAGGGGTTTCTTTTTGAGTGGGAGTAGAGCAATGGCAGAAGAAAGTAAGCTATGAATGGAGAAGTTTAATGGTAAGAAATATCAATTATGGAGGATGCAGATTGAAGATTATCTATATCAGAAAGATTTGTACTTACCGTTGGGTGGAGTTGATTGCAAGCCTCGGGATATGAAGGATGAAGAATGGGAGGTTCTTGATCAGAAGGCTCTGGGATCTATAAGGTTGAGTCTTGCATCATCTGTGATTTCCGACTTATCACATGCTAAGACAATGGTAGAGTTGATGGAATTTTTGGCAAATTTATATGAAAAACCCTCAGCTTCAAATAAGGTATTTCTTATGAAGCAATTATTTAATTTGCAAATGTTGGAAGGTGGATCTGTACATAGTCATCTTAGTGATTTCCATGGTATGGTAAACTAGTTAAATTTAGTTAATATTATTTTTGATGATGAAATTAAGGCTCTCTTAATCTTATGCTCATTACCTGAAAGTTGGGAGAGTTTGGTAATGGCAGTTAGTAATACTGCATCTGCTTCAAAAATCTTAAAAGTGGATGATGTTGTGAGTGTAATCTTGAATGAAGAGATTCACATGAAAAGCATAGGTGAATCATCAGGAAATGCTTTGAGTGTAGAAAGTAGGGGAAGGCAAAGAGAGAAGATCGAGCGTGAGAGATCAAGGTCAAAGATAGGCAGGAGATCCAAGTCCAAGTATGGCAGAATAACCTGCTGGAAATGTGGAAAGCAAGGGCACTTAAAGAGAGATTGCAGGTCGATTGAAGATCAGCATGAAGGACATGAAGAAGAAGCAGATGTTGCAGATTATGTTGCACAGGATGTTCTGGTATGTTCCTTACATAAAGTAGAATCTTGGGTTTTAGATTCTGGTGCCTCTTTTCATGCATCCCCAAATAGGGATTTTTTTCATGAGTATGTCCAGGGTGACTTTCGAGAAATTTGTTTAGGGGATGGTAAGCCTTGTCAGATGGTTGGCAAAGGGAAAGTCAAACTGAAATTATAGATAGGTAACACATGGGTGTTGAAGGAGGTCATGTATGTCCCAGTTCTGAAACAGAATTTGATTTCTATAAGAAGTTTGGGTGATGAGGGTTGCACAATAACTCTCACAGTGGACTCTTGGAAGGTTACCAAGGGTGAACTTGTTGTAGCAAGAGGTAAGAAAGTAGGTACACTTTATCTATCTACTTGTATTACTGATTCTCTTTCTGGGTTATCTACTTTAGCTGTAGATTTGAAGATGTGGCTTAATAGGCTTGGTCACATGAATAAGAAAGAGATGCATGTTCTTGAGTCAAAGGGTATGCTTTCAGATTTGAAAAGCATGAATTGAGATTTTTGTATGCAGAAGAAGAAGGTAACGTTTCTTGAGGAATCTGATGTTTGTGATAAGAGCAGGGAAGTCTTGGTTTTTAAGGAGAAGGTGATGAATAGAGATTAGTGGAAGGGGCTAAGAAATTTTGAGCAGAGCAGGGTTGATTTGGACAAGGGTTTGATCCAAAAGGAGCTCGCGAGTAGAAGTCATTTCTCACAAGAAAAACATAGAGACCGACGTCGGTTAGAAAACTAGCATCGATGTCCACACAGGGACCGATGTCAGCTAGGTGTAGCCTGACGTCGGTGACTCAGGGATAGATAAACATCGGCATCGATCAGGGGGAACTGACATCGGTAATGAGGCAGTCACATGGAACTGACGTCAGTCGGGTACAGACTAAGATGTGACTGGCATCAGTCACTGAGATGGATTTTGGGTAGACAGCAAGTTGTCAAGGAGTCTCAAGCACCCATATGGAGGACTTAAAGGGTATGTAAGCCTCAAATTCATCATTTCCCTTCTTTACACTACTTGTTGCTCACTGATGGTAAAAAACTAGGAAGTTGTTAAAGAAGCAGAGTAGGTAGATCTAGGAAATAGTGGGAGCTTGGCATGGATGAGGAATGTGATTCCTTGGAGAAGAACCAAATGGGAGTTTTGGGTGGAGTTGCCAGCTGGAAGGAAGCACTGAGAGATGAATGGATGTTCAAGATAAAGAAGAGCGGGAATGGACACATGAGACGGAAGGCCATGGTATATGGTCTTGAATAAGTTGCAGGACAATGGAGGTTTGACCATTGTGTTTTTCTTTACCAGGTTGGATAATATTAGCTACATTATCCTATTACTGTATTGTGTGCTTGTTTTAGGGTTACACTTACAGGGAGTTACTGAACTAAAGGTAAAGCTAGTTTAGAAGTATGTCATGAGGAATCTGGGAGCAGCAAGATTCTTTGGCATGAGTGTGTTCTAGGGATATGGAAGGTCACAGGTTGACTTTGTTTCAGGATGATTGTGTGAGACCAGTTAGCATGCCGATGGTTGGACAGTTCTATGAATAGTGTCTTGATTCACATAATGAGGTTGAGTACATGTGTACTAAACTTGAGTTTTCCCAAGCAGTGGGAGTTGTCAGAAAGTTAGGAGCCAATCTGGGAAAGAAGCACTGGAGGGTAGTTTAGTGGATTCTCAGGTATTTGAGAGGGACCAGCAGCAGGTGCACATGCTATGCAGGGTCAAGTTCTTTTCTACATGGCTTTGTAGATGTAGATGTGGTAGGTGATTTGGATGACAGGAGGTGCACCACAGGTTTTGTGGTGGTTGGTCTTCAAGGGTGATCTTGAAGAGGGATACAATGTCAGGAAACAAACTAGATGATGTACAGGTACAGGTATAGTTACATCTATTTATCTCCAAGTGGGAGATTGTTAGGTTGTAGAGCTAAAAGCTTCAACTTGTTGTAGACATGGAGGAGGTTGCTGAGTTTCAGAGATATTGGTGTCGGTAGTGGGACTGACGTCGGTCAGATTTAGTGCAAAAGGCAACCGACATTGGTAGGTAGTCAGTCGACGTCGGTCACCTCTAGTTAGACAGGGACCGACGTCGGTCGTCTGTGTGTTCTAGAACTGTTCGTTGCACGAACAGTTAGTTTGTTGAACTGATTGTTTGCATGTAAAGGCTATTTTAAGTCTTGAGCTACGTGTCTATTATTAGTAAACGAAGAGTCTAAGTTATTATTTAAGTCTAGGATCTATTTATAGACCCATTCGCATGTATTGTAATTATGAGCTAAAAAAGAAGGCAAGGAAGATCCTTCCATTGTAAGATCATTGAGTTGCAGGTTGTTGCAAGCTCATAGGAGATCTACATGTGTAAGTAAGGTCTATTGAATTGCAGGTTGCCGGTTCATGGGAGATCTACTTGAAGTACTTTGAGTACTTGTGTACTGGCATGGTTATTACTGACTGGTTGGAGAGGTGAACACCAATTCTATGTGTGAGTTGTGTGTTGGGACTGTTTTTGGTAGGAGAGTGAACTCTTGAAGAAAATTACTGAACACTTGAGGTGTGGGAAGCTTTTGAGAGGTGTGGAGAAGAAGTGGCATCTTCTTTATTGTATTTTCTTTCTGGATGAGTATTAATACAAGATTGTGTATTATCTCTCATATTCTATGCTATATGTGAATTCTAGTTACTTGTACTTCTGGTTAATTCCACATGTTTAATTGCTTGTATTTGGTAATCATATTGTGCTCTTTCTGAGGAGCAAGATCCTAACAAGTGGGATCAGAACAGGTGTGTTGTTTTGGATTCCCCAACACTATGCTTAGGTCAGAAAGTGCAAAAAATGTGCTCTTTTTATAAGAAAATAAAGATTATCATTCATTCCTCTCAAACCAATTTAGGTGGAGAAACCCTTCATGCAATGAGGTTTAGACTTCATAGGAATGATCAAACCATATTCCAATGGAGGACATAAATGTGTGATCATAGCTAATGACTACTTCACCAGGTGGGTGGAAGAAATTGCCCTAAAAAAATCAAATGAAATAATAGTGTTGGACTTCTATGATAGCATAGTAACTAGGTTTGGTGTACTAGTGATAATAATTTTAGATAATGCCTTAGCATTTGTTGGCATGAAGACAAGTGAATAGGCACTTCAGTTGGGTATCTACCTTAGCACATCCTCCAATTACTACCCTCAAGGAAATGGACTTACAAATTTCACAAATAAGAACTTGATAAGGATTATCAAGAGGAAAATGGAGGAGAATCAAAGAATATGGCACACAAAGCTAAGGAGAACCTTATGGGTTGATAGAGTGACTCCCAAAGTTACCATTGACAATTATCCATTGATCCTAGTATATGGAAGGCAAGCCAAATTGCCCATTTCTCTTAAACTACCTACCTCAGAGTTATCCCATCAGCTTGAGTTGATGGAGAGTGAATCTATGAGCGTGAGGATGGAAGAGCTCAGGGAGCTTGAAGAAACTAGGGACCTTGCAATGAAGACACTAGAGTCACATCAAGCTCAGGTCAAGAAGGATTTTAACAAGAGAGCCATAGCAAGTGAATTAAAATAAGGGGACATATTCCTCAAGTGGGATTTAAATAAGGCCAAGCCATACAACCATACCAAGTTTGACAACTTGTGGAGTGGCCCTTATTTGATTCAAGCATGTAAACAACATAATGATTTTTAGCTTGCCCAACTAAATGGAGAGGTATTACCCATCCTAGTTAATGGAATTCATTTAAATCTTTGTTATTAGAAAATTTTGTAGCTATTATATAATATTTTACATATTAGAGTAGTTTTCTATGCTTTCTTCTAAGTGCTTTGATCACATTTCTTTTAATTGTGTGTTTCTCTTTCAATAAGTGTCTTGGGCACAAGTGTTATTGTTATTGTTATAGCCCTTTTGCTTAAAGATAAGTTCTTTGGAAAGGTTCAACCTTATATCTTCATATCAACTAGGAGGAAAGGCTATAACTCTGTATGCCCAATGGATAAGATAAGGCTACTAATCTTTGTATAGCAGGCATGCAATCCCAAGGTGTCACCAGAAATGTTGACCAATTTTGGCCTACATACAAAGATTTTACCTAGATAGATCAACTAAATAAATTTATTATTAATGGAATGATCAAATAGGGAAGGGAGAAGGTCACATGGAATTTTTAAATCTTCTGAAACACTTTGAGCAAGCTTAAAATGTAATTTATTGATTTGTGAGAAACAAATCTTGAAATAGGTCTAAAATTACAAGTGCAAGCAACTAGTAGCTTCTCATGGTGTTCATATAACTCATAGTACATGAATCAATTTTTATAAAAGTCTCATAGGATCATTCAAATCTTGAAAATTTGAACAAAATTTTATATCACAAGTCTAGAGGAACCAGATCGTCTTGACACATCGAGTAGGAACGAATAGACTAGTTTGGTTGTGCATTTTATAAGTGTGCTTAGAAAACCTTTCAGGCCAAAATATTACATGGACATTATGCTTTTAGTTTCAAGATTACCCCCTATAAATTTAGAGCCTTGATGAGTTATCTATTTGAAGATATAAACCCTCAAAGTTGAATTAGCAGAGTGGGACGTACACATAGACATCAATTTTAAGCCATGAGAAGTAGCCATTTGAATTAAAATGTTCCTAAGGATGAACATAGGGATGAAAAGTGTCAAGATCATGGAAGATTGGAATAAATCTAACAACACATGGGTAAGGATAGAGTCAATGGGTCTAAACATATCAATGGTGTGAAATCCATCATATAAATGTGAATCAATGACAAGTGAGAGGTCAAAAATTTAGTGGATCTTGAAGATGAATGTGATGTTTCCAAGTGTTATGAACATGGATAAACCCAAAAAAATCAATGATAGTTGTTCATATGTATAAAATTAGATCAATAGTGTGGAGCAAAATCAAAGAGTCAACAAGCTCAGGTTGAATGTGATGATGCCACGTGGTGTAAGCACAAAACCAAATAAAGTTTGACTGTAGGACCCATATAAAGAATGTGGAGATGGAAAGTGTCACAATCAAGGAACCTGGATCAAGATCAACAACTGATATTAAAATTTGAAGCTAGTTTATTTCAAATGGAGAATAAATGTGACCTAAGTCAAACCAGAGCAAATCTTTCAAATGACATATAACACCATTAGAGCTCAGTCGAGCACCATTAAACATGAGACATAGTTATATATTCAAGATTGTCAATGATAAAGTTTCATTGCCATTAAAGCTCAATAGAGATCTTTGGTTGAATATTTATAACCTGTCAACCCCATTTTCCAAATTTACAAGATTATTTCATGGTTGTGTTCATTGCTATTTTAGAAGGGAGATCCTTATGTGCAAGGACTTCTCATTTTCCACAAGTTTTAAAGGAAGAATAGGTTTGTTTAAACCTAATATCATTCAGGAATGAATCTATGCTCTTGTAAGCTATTCATTGACATGTTAACTATAGGAAAACTAATAGATATATTGGTTTTCAATCCATAATAGACTATGCTTAGATTTTGAAATGGGGGCAGATATGTGATTAATGAATAAGTGTCTTATCTTCCAAAATAGTGATTTTCTCGACAAGCAGGTACCTATAACCGCTCAAGGAAGATATATTCATGGCTCTATCAGGTTAAAGATATGAGTATTTTATCTTTATAAGCAATCCAAGTGTGAGATGGTGTATGATTCCAAGAGAAGGATTTCTGGATTGGAAATTACAGTTGGAGTATTTAATAGATTTTTAGTGTTTGACAAATTTTCTTCACAACAAGATCATGATTCATCATCTTCAGTAAGCTCTTATATTTTAGTATGTTTCTTAGCCAATGAGAAGATTTGGGGGCTAT
Organism: Torreya grandis; assembly: GCA_037957365.1. NCBI lineage: Eukaryota > Viridiplantae > Streptophyta > Pinopsida > Cupressales > Taxaceae > Torreya > Torreya grandis. The sequence goes on along the minus strand of JARHVA010000394.1, from coordinate 1,652,575 downwards.
TGGGATAAATGAGAGTAAATTTGTCTATGATGGATTAGTATTAATTAGATAAAATGTGATTGCACATTCATTAAAAAATGGTGGTAGCTTATTTATGGATCTCTGATTGTGTGCTCCCCTCTCTCTCTCTCTCTCTTCCCCTCTCCCTCATATCTACTATTATTTCAAATTGGGTAAGGGTTCTCAATTTTTTAGATATGAGTTATAGAATTTTGAGAATCAAAGGAGTCTCTCATTTTGATAAGGCTAAACCCTATCATAAAAAATTTAAGAACTACCTCTTGATGCAATAAGATGATTTTTACCTATCTATTACCTTTGACTAGTGCTTGGTAAGTTTTTGCATGATGATCTTGTGTAGGAGATTCTTCCTAGACTATTATCCTTCTACTTTCCTCTTTTAAGGTGTTTTCAAGCTACTTGTAGGTCTGGATTTGTGTTTTTTTGCCATTGATGAAAGTTTAGTGTGAGTCCTAGAATTCTTCTTCGCTTCATTGATTGCTTGGTGAACCTAGTTCATGAAATAATTATGAAATTAGTTGGTTTATGAGATTATGTGAGTTAACATTATCTTATTCTAATCTAATGTGGGTTCAAACATATGAGTGTCTCATTTAAATTTAGTATATCTTCTTGTTATCTTTCTTAGGATCCCTATTTCCCATTTTCTAAACATTTTCCTAGTAGTAGCATTAGTTTAGGTGGTCCATAGAAAAGAAGTTGACCTTATCTGGAGGTTCAACCTCACCATAGGATACCCACAACTTAAGATTATTCCCATTACGTAGCTCAATTAGAGAGAGCCTAAGAAAATATCTCTCTGAGGTGAAAATTAATGCTACAATAGTAACTTGATGCAATGTTGCATCAAAGAGAGGTCTTAAAATAATTTTATTCTGATAAATTATCATATGATGATGTTAAAAAAAATAACAAAAGAAGACGTGTGCACTTTGTTTGTTAATCCTAGAACCAACCAGCCACCACCACTGAGTTACAAACATATTAGTATTGATTAGTGTTTTCATGAGGGGATAAAAAATAAGTTTTGGGATAGGTGGTGGATGGTGTTTGATGAGTCTCCATGCAAAAATAATGAGGTTTTGCTATACTTTTTGAGAAAAAATTATTGTGAATTTTTGCTACAAGAAATTCCAAATTATTTTTATATGAAGGCCTCTAAAGTTATGGGAGATGGGTCTTCATTTGATAGACATGGTGTCAGGCAAGACCAAAACCATCCTAATTGAGTTTATATAAATAAAATGACAATAACACATGCTTTTATCCCTAAAATTTTGCATTGTGCTATACATATGCACACTCTTGAGGTGGTTATGAGTCTAACACAATTTATGATTAACCATGGTATTTATACATTGAGGACTTCTACTTAGCCTACAAGTGGTCAGACATCTAATAGTGGTATCGGTACTAGTGGTAGTGGTGTTGATGGTAGTAGTATTGGTGCTAGTGGTAGTGGTGTTGGTGGTAATGGTATTGGTGCTAGTGTCCTTCCTCCTTCTAATCATGTTACAGTTCATGTACATCATTGCACATCATGTTAGAGGAGTGTATGAGACTTTGTGTTCATGTACGACATGCATGACTACATTTGTAGAGACTAGACCTACATTTATGTAGCATACTAATAATTTTCATTATATTCCATCTACATTTGCTTCAGTACCTCAAGACATCAAGATACCTGAGTGTATTATTTTTGTAGTTATTTTAGGACCTCCAAAGACTAGTATGCCAGAGCATACATCACATGTAGATGCTTTAGCATTTCATGACACTAACATGCCATACATTATGCTAGTTGTAGTAGCTTCACCATCTCTATTTAGAACATGTCATCTTGATGTGTAGGAGTTACCTACTTCACAATCTGTATTTAATACACATGTTTAATTTTAATTATAGTTTATTTATGTTTTTAAAAGTTCATATTAAGTTTATGTTTACTTAATTGACTAATTTATTTGAATAAACTTTTTATTTGTTGATTTTGTAGATGATTAGTGACATTTTGGGTAGTTCAATAGGCATTGATTCTATTATAGAGGTTGTAATTAGCTCAAGTGTACCCTATATCTAGGTTTGAAAACTTTCAAATTATATAATTATTCATCTATATTTATTGTCTCTTGAACAAAAAAACTATGTTTTAAGATATATATTATAGTCATAGATTTTTTTTATCATACTCATTGGATTCACACATTATTTATTTATTAGTTTTATAGATGATGAGGGATGCTTTGGGTGCCCCTCATGGACAACAACAAGGTTTTCCTGATATTACGGTTACATCTGAGGATCCACTATCTCTATAATAAGTCATGATTTAGATATAGAGTCTGGTGAGAACATATAATAAAATTGTTTTTAGCTTTAATTAATTATATTCTATGTCATATTTACATAAATGTATTCACATCTAGATCTAGAATTATATGTATGCTCCATAGGATTGTCCATCAAAGGTGTATAGTAATCTTGAGGACCTGGACAACCATTTAGGTGGAATACGATGAGTCGAGAATCATTTTTCAAAATTTTGTTCATGAAAAAATTATCATTTTCAAGATATAATTTTAATGCATTAACTTTACTATTTCATATGTTGTGCAGACATGATAAGTTTCAGAGGTTGTGGATCAAATAATTGATGACTCACATGTTGAGAGGAGAGTATCTCCTCGTAATGAGGCATCCAACAACCTTGGCTCTAAATTTATGGTATCAAAGTGCAATTTATTTAGAGGAAATGAGGAGAAAGAGAGCTAGTTATTGCGCTATGGGTCTAGTTGTAGGAAAAATTGATGTTGTATGTCAATATGGTCCACATTGTATGCCTATATGGTGCATTTTGTATATGTACATGTTATAGTATTTGTTTTTTCTTGATATATGTCCTATTTTTTATGTCATTATGACACATAACTTTGCATATACATATATACTATTTAACAAATAAGCTTATTTTGCCTATACATATTTTCTATTTTGATCATTTAATGTTTACACATATTATTGGTTAGTGATCATTATTACTTCATACAAGGCTAAAAAAATCCACATTTTTCTCTAAGTTAGGTGCTTCATCATTATGTATATTTTATATTTATATTTGATATTTACTATTTACTTGTCTCATTTACATTTCATTACATATCATTTTGGATTTGCATATCAAATTCATCAGTTTCTCCAAAATATGCATGGGTAGTATGAGTAAAAAAAATTCTATAAAGGAGGGATATTATTATGTGTAATAACATATTATATACGGGTATGAAGGTATAATAGGTATTATTATGTGCAATAACATTTCATTACCTATAAACTTGTATGAAGGTATAATGGAATGTTTCAAGTGTGTGGATAATGATTTTGATAATTTTGAGTTCCAAAAGATCAAATATTAAGGAGTTTATATTATGTCAAAATTATGTGATTGAAGAAAATGAGAATTTATGAGTCCACAAGGAGTGAATGGAACCCTACATCCATGTTTCAAAGTGTCTAAGCTTTAAAAGGAAGTATAATATGTTGTGCGATAAGATTAGATGGTGTAAATTAAATTCATTAAACCTATACTATGATCTATTGTCAAGTGACTTGAGTATAAGCCTAAATATATCCTATGAATAAAAATTTCCTAAAAGGATATAAAAATGATAAGAAAAGATCTATATGATGATATATGAGTTGGGGAACATCAAAGAGATGTGAGAATGAGTCTAATGGAGTTGGTAAAACCATATAAAGAGTCTAAGGTCATGTACAGGTCTAGAGATAAAGAGTAGAGTCCAAGAGAGTCACCTCACTCCTTAAGTGATGCCAAAAGGATCAATTCCACTCCAATCTTCTCTAATAAGTTTGTATCTTCTATTAGAATTATTACTTTGAATATTGACTGAGACACTTTTGACAAAAAACCAATCTCTCTTGGCTAAAAAAACTCACAAGTCCTATGAAAGACTTAAAATCAAGGATATAAAAATAAAATCCTTACACTAGTCCAAAAAACCAATTAGAAACACCAATGGTTAGATCGTAAACATTTATTCATGTTTTGAATCTAACCATTGGTGTTTCTTAATGCATATATTGAAAATTAATAAATGTTTTAGCTCTTAGATCTTATTAATATCCCTTTGAATGATCTTTCAATATTTATAGGTTACTCATATTAGTAATAAACCAATATTTAGTCTATTGCTTTCTTAAAAGAGATAATCTGAAGATAATTTTGTTCTTCTAGGCATGTGTAGGCCTAATTTAGTCTCTTGATTGGTTTTAGCTCAATACAAGCATAAAATGATTTTATATATATTACAAAAGTGTGTATAAAAGTCATATAACATTGACAAACCTTCATATAATACAAAAATAATCCAAATATCTCCTTTTTGGTCTTAAGCCTCTTCTAGGCCTAATTTGCCTTCATAGAAAGGACTTATCTTAATTAAATTACCAAATTGGTTAGATCACCTTATCAATTAATTTATAATGAACTCAAAATAATGAAAAATATTCTCTATACGTTTTGGAACCAAACAACTAGGTAAACAATCAAATCTTCTCTTTTCCAATCTCTTTTAGTGAGCACATACAAGAACACATACATAATCATTGATTTATCTCTCCAAATGGATTATTTTAGCTTGGAAACATGTGTATTAGTTTTAAAACACCTTCAGCAATCTCATACAAAGTTTTTAAACATTTCACTAATTGAATGTAAAGTTATAGACCATTTTGTGAAGAAAACCCTATTTTAGGGTTTCACAAGCTTATAAAGAACTGAGATCTAGTTAAGGAATGTTCATAAAACCTAAAATATATTTTATCCTTATATCACATATCCCATAGTATTAATGACCTTTCTTAAATTCTAAAAACCTTAAACCAAGCTCATTCAAAGTTTCACACGTACTACAATTGACTGCAAGGATCGTTGACACACAGAAAATAGGGTATAGTGGGGTTTCAAGCACAAGGACTTCAAATTAAGGACAAAATCACAATAATTTGAATTGAATATATCTCATGCATACAAGAACAACATGTACACACATGATTTAGATAGAAAAATGTCTTTTATTTCAAGATGATTATATTTTAACAGTACATATACCTCTATTTTAGAATGCAAACCCTTCATTAGTCCCTCTAATGATGAGAAATTTTTCATTTTATGATTTTTAAAGGTCTTAAACATCTCCCTCTTAATGAATTTGATGCATATCATGTAGTTGAAATCTTTACCAAGATTAGAGTTCCCAATTTTGGTTAATATCCTCCTCCAACCACTCAAACCAAAGATAGCCAATGACTTATCATGAATAGTTTTTTGTTATATTTGATTTATTTTAGCCTTTCAAGATTAATATGACACTTAAGAAATTTTAGAAGACCCCTAGTTATGCCCTAGACCATAGACACACTCTTTAAAACTTATTAAAATCTATAAACATTTACATTTATTCATATGTTAATAAAAGAAGCATTTAAAAATTCAAATTATTAGTTTTGGAGGTAATCCATACTTGAGCTCTATTTACTGAGATTGTCTCTCTAAGAGCATACTTGATCCTATGAGTCAAGAGCATGCCTATCTCTGATAAATGATAGATAGATTTCTTGAGACTTGATGCTTGATATATTTTGATTTATCCAACCAAAATTCATGAAATTTGAAGGGGAGCTAGGGGCCATCATCTATTATGTGTGTGCAAATTTTTAGGATGATTGAATCATAATAGAGGGATATATATTAGTCTACATGTAGACAGGCCTACGCACATAGTCAAAACCCTATCAAGAGTCCTAAAAAGGAGCACAACTTGTAAAATAATGAGTTTAACTTGATAAAACTTGGAGGGGAGCTAGGGGACTCCATTTTATAGATTTATGGTGTGTTTTAAGATGATAACATGTATACAATGGGATTTATTCAAGTTTCCAAAACTGTAACTCAAATTAACATAGTCTTAAAGTGTGCAAACTAAGCCAACTTCAGTCACACATTGTAGGATAATTGTCAGGGTTAGAAATGAGTCATCAGATCCCAAACTTGCGTAGATGAGTTCTCTAATCAATACTAGGAATATTATTTATAAATAGACATGAATAGGACATGGCAATGAGTTTTCTCTCATAGCAAAATCTTTCTTAAAGGGATAAAAGTTGGCTAGTGGGGGCATATCTTTTAATTTATTATCCCAATTGATGAACCATCTATGCCAACACATCTTGATGAGAGTTTTAAGGATAGAAAAACCCTTGTCTACTCTTGGTCAGGCCCTAAGAGTGAAAGTTTTAGTTCATCCCTTAAAAGAATCTCCTCTCCCTTGAGTATGAAAACTAAGCAAACTTCAGTCGTGCATTGCATAAGAACCGTGAGGTATATAGATGAGTCATCATATCCCATACTTGGATGGATGAGTCTTATAAACATAATGAGATTAATCCATTATTTGGTAGAGCCAAAGGCTCAACAAATGTGCATAGACATAGAAAAAATCTAGTCAATCAAATTCACAGATTTTATTAGTCAAAATACATAAAAATATATAGGAGACATATTTTTTTATAATTGGGGATGCTTTGATCCCTATAATCACTCAACAAATGATCTCTTGATTATCTATAATATATACCCATATATTTTTTTTGTTATTCACAATTATAACATACCAAATATTAAAATCTAACTTAGGTAATAGTATAATTACTATTTACCAAAGTAAACTACCTAATGTAAATTCTAACCTTTAACATTCCCTCCCTTAGAGTTTCCATGGGGAGAGAAGGGACAACTACACATCACTATATTACCCTCCCACAAGATTGACATGCAGATGTCGGGATTGCCTGAAAATGCATTTGATACAAAATTTGTAAAAATTACTTATGAGAGGAAAATATTACAAAATACCTTTTGAACATAGGATTATTTAGAAAATATTCCTCTCAAAGCTTATTTGAAGTTCAAAAATAAAATAACTTGACTCATAAATGATTCTTGATAATGACATTGACACTTTTATTTTTTTGACATAAAATAAAGTCATGACAAAACTAAACAACTCAAAAGTATAAACTAAAGATTATTATTAGTAAATAATAATCTACTATTGACTCTATGAAAATTATGACATAAAAATAATTTAAAAAAAATACAAACTGACTTAAAGTTTAAAAGGATAAAAAAAAACTTAACTTAATAATAATAAAATTAAAACTAAGTCTAAAAATAAAATTATAAACTAAAATAACATAATAAAATCTCTCTCTCTCTCTCTCTCTCTCTCTCTCTCTCTCTCTCTCTCTCACACTCACACACACACACACACACACACACACACACACACACACACACACACACACACATAATGAAACAATCATATATAATAAAACAAACTAAATAAAATGACAAAATCTAAACCACATTCCATTAACCCAAAACCATGGATTAAAATAAATAAAACTAAAAACTAATTATAAAAACCAAAACTAAAACAAAATCCACACAATACTAAACTTAACACAAAACCATCTAAATAATAAGTCAAAATATCCAAACTTTTAAAAATTTAAACTAAAATAAATACCTATACCTAAAAGTTTAAACAAAAAACTTTAAAAAAAAAACAATGCCTTAAAAAAAACAATTCCATTGGAGATATTGATGTTGTTATCGAGGAAGGTGGCGTGTGAGAATGGAATGGTGTATTGTGCATGATATATGGAGGTATTAGGTGATGTTGATGGAAGAGAGCTTTTCATTTCTATGGTTGATGTTGTCTAGGGTTAGCCAAAGTAAGTCTCATTGAGTTGAATATTGCAGGTTGTTAACTTGTCCCTAGTACAACTTGTGAATAATGGGATAAAATCACTAAGTTCAAGATTGTAAAAGAACTCACCAAGAATATGGTGTAGATCAGAGCTTAATGGTTGTGACTCATATCTATTGGTGCAAAGCTTAGCGAGTAGGATCAAAGTGGAATGCAAGTACTCAATGGAAGATAGTGCCATTGATAAGGATCTTGAGATATGGTTTGGTAGCATTGAGTCGAGATGTGGAGGCTCTAAATAGAGGATATTTTGGTTGAGTTGAGGATGGTAAACTTAGAACATAGCCACTGTAATTGGAATTATTTTTCTATAGAACTAGGTTGATGTGCTATGTTTCAGGCTGAAAATAGCCTTATTGATTTCCAAATGGCTCATTGTAATGGTAAAATGTGATGATCTTTATGTGCTAGGATTAAATGTCATTTAAAGAATATTCGAGTCTTCTACATCATGGAGCAAGAGGGATCTCAGGGCTTAAGTGGTCTTTGACAAGCAAGAGGTGTCTGAGTCACCACGGAGCTAGGTGATATGGTGAATGAGATCAATGAAGGTCAACATGATGTTGATCAGAGGTTCATCAAATAATGGACCTAGTCAATTGAGTCATTTCATCAATGTTGATCTAGCAAACCCATATGTGGAGTTGCACTCAGTAAAATTCTCTCTTTATTGTTCTTCTAATCTTTTTCTATAACTTTGAAAAAAAAATACAAAGATATATTTTCCAATGTTATTCTTCCTTTTATGCAAATATCTCCAACAAATTTTTATAGAAATTATATAGGTCTGTAAAAGAAATATATATATATATATATATATATATATATGTAGATTTTTAAATACTATAAAATGACTTCAAATTAAATACACAGGGAAACAAAAAAATAAGCTAATACATAAATACCACCAATAAAATTTGTAGTGGTCTTCACTAAAAATATTTTAACAAAATATAGAGGTCTCTCAATTGATAAAAGTTTTAGACGTGGTCTACACTACAAAACCCTTGTGATGATCAAGACCAAATTGCAAAGAGGTCCAGGGTGGAACTTGCTTGATACCGGATAATGAGATTAATCTATTATTTGGTAGAGCCAAAGGCTCAATAATGTGTACAGACATAGAAAACTTTCAGTCGATCAAATTCACATATTTTATTAATAAAAATACATAGGAGACATATTTCCTATAATTGGGGATGCTCTAATCCTTATAATCACTCAACAAACAATCACCCAATTATCTATAATATCTACCCTATATTATGGTTGTTATTCACAACATTAACATATTAAATATTAAAATCTAATTTAGGTAATAGTATAATTACTATTTAGTAAAGTTAACTACCTAATATAAATGTTAATATTTAACAAAACAACCCTAGTGTCAGGAATCTAGAACATAAATGCTCTGATTCCACTTTGTCAGGAATCTAGAACATAAATGCTCTGATACCACTTTGTCAGGATCTAAGAAGCACAATTGATTACCATGTACAAGCAACTAAATGCGGAATTTAACCAGAAGTAACAAGTAACTAGAATTCAAAAATAACACATAATATGAGAGACAATACCTAATTGTATTAATACTCTTCCAGAAAGAAATTATAATGAAGAGACGCCACACTCTTCCACACCTTACAGGCTTCCCACACCAAGTGTACAGTAATTAAACTTCTAGAGTTCACTCTCTCAATTACGGTCCCAACACACAACTCAAACACAGAGTTGGTGTTCACCTCCAACTAGTCAGTATCACTACTGCCAGTACCACCAATCAGTATCACTACTACTAGTACACAAGTACTCCACGTACTCCAAATCTGAGTATACACACATAATCCAAGTACACAATGTACTCCAAGTAGATCTCCCTTGATCTTGCTACCTATTGTGTTGTTGATCTCCCTGATCTTGCTGCCACCTATAGATCAACTTGGTTTTACAACACCTGCAAACCTAGACCATGCACACACACACACACACCTACAAATCAATGATCTTACTTACCATGTAGATCTCTCTACACCCTGAAGAACCCTTGTCCTTGCCTCACCAAGTCCTTATGATTCTCCAAACTAGTACCCTGGTGGATCTTCTACCAGATCTTGCTCAACTTGTAGCTCTACCTGATCATACACACTCGGCACCCCTGTGGAACTAGGAGGAGCTACCCTTGCTCTCTTCACTCTGAAGGAGCTAACCAAGCTCAACTCTCAAACTAGCACACTTTACAATACAACCCATGAGTCTATTATATAGATCTCATGTAAACAATAATTAGACATCCAATTACAATAATTAGATCCACAAATCAAGACTAAAATTAGCCTTTTTAACATGCAAACAATCGGTTCGTTAACTAACTGTTCATGAACTAGCAGTTCTAGAACCGCATAGGTGATCGATGTCGGTCCCTGTCTGGCTGGAGATGACTGACGCTGGTTGATACTGACCGATGTCGGTAACCTTGTGCTCTGAATATGAGCGACGTCGGTTGGCCTGACTGACGTCAATTTCTCTGCACCTTAGCAACCTCTCAACAACCTCCTATTTGCATCTTGGTGAAGCTTTTAGCTCCATAACCTAACAATCTCCCACTTGGAGATAAATAGCTACACCTATACCTATACCTATACACCATCTAATCTATTTTCTGGCTTGTATCCCTCTTCAAGATCAACCTTGAAGACCAACCACCACACATCCTGTGGTGCAACCCCTGTCATCCAAGTAACCTACCAAATCTGAAGTGCTTGACCCTGCATAGCATGTTAACCTGCTGCTAGTCCCTCTCAGATACCTGAGAACCCACTGAACCACTTTCCAGTGCTTCCTTCCCAGATTGACTATAAACCTACTGACAACTCCCACTAATGGGGCAATATCAGGGAGTACACATGTACTCAACCTCATCATGTGATTGGGGACCCTATTCTGTGAACAGTCCATCCATAGGTGTGATGCCTAGTTTTGCATCCTGCACTACCTTCACATAATCATCTTATGACAACATCAACTTGTGATCTTCCCTATCTCTAGGATTACTCATGCCAAAGAATTTTGCTGCTCCCAAATCCTTCATGGAAAACCACTGAACTAACCTTACCTTTAGATCAACAAAACCCTGTATGTCTAAACCTGCAACAAGCATACCATCCACATATAGTAACAAGATAATGTCACGACCATCATCCCCCTGGTAAGACAAACACAATGGTTATAATGACACTGACTAAAGCCATGCTTTGTCATCCATCTGTCAAACTTGTACCACTATTCTACAGCTTCCTCAAGACCATATGACCTGGCCTTCTATCTCACGTATCCATTCTCTCTATTCTTTAACCAAGAAATCCATTCATCTTTCAGTGCTTTCATATCGGCTGGCAACCCTACCAAATCTCCTGTTTGGTTTCACATCCTAGGAATCAAATTCCTCATTCATGCCATGCTCCCACTATTTCCTGGATCCTTCCTGCTCTGTAGTGAGCAACAAGTATAAAGAAGAGGAATAACAAATTTGAGGCTTACTTACACTTTCAGTCCTCCATATGGGTGTTTGAAGCTCTTTGACAGCTTGCTATCCACCCAAAATCTATTCTAGTGATCGACCTCGATCACCACACAATTTGCATCCGATCGATGCCGATTCTATGCGACTGTCCTAGTCACCAACGCCAGTTATCCTATCGACATTGGTCACCACTTGCCTAACACCACCGACTTTGCCTGTCTACACGTGATCGATGTCGATGCCTATCTGTTTGATGCTGGTTTCCTTTAATTGATGTCAGTACCTATGTTTTCCTGTGAGTGATGAGTTTTTACCTGTGAGCTTAATTTGAATCAAACCCATGTCCAAACTGCCCTGCTCAGAAGTATATAGCCCCATCCGCTGATCTCTGTCCATCATCTCCTCCAAGAACACCAAGGCTTTCCAGTTCTTAAGTTAGTCAAACACATCTGAATTCCTCTTAAGAACATGCATCTCCTTCTTGCTCATGTGACCAAGCCTACAAAGCCACGTCTTCACAATAAAAGAAGAATCAGTAATACAAGCAAGTAGATAAAGAGTACCTACTTTCTTACCACATGCTAATTCAAGTGCATCCTTGGTAACATTCCAAGAATCCACTATGAGAGTTCCTATGCATCTCTCATCACCCAACTTTCTTGAAGAAATTAGTCACATCTTCAAGACTGGGACCTACATGACCTTCTTCAACACCCATGTGTTGGCCATTTGCAATTTCAACCGCTCTTCCCCTTTGCCAATACTTTGACAAGGCTCACCAACCCCTAAATAAATCTTTCCAAAGTCTCCATGGACCTTAACATGGAAAAATACACTATTTGGGGCTGCATGGAAAGAGGCAACAAAATCTATAAACCAAGATTCTACTTTATCTAAGGAACATCCCAGAGCATCCTATGCAACAACACTTGCAACATCTGCTTCTTCAGTTCCTTCATGCTGATCTTCTACCAACCAAAAATATTTCTTTACCTAATCTTTCTTTCCATAACACCGTAATTGACCATTCATGCCTTTGAATTCCTCCATTCTTAGTATACTTTCTTCTACCATTGCTATACTCCCACTCAATCAGAAACCCTTGAGAGTGACATGTAATCAAACACAAACCTGCTCCCTGCAACCTTAGCTCTGATACCACCTGTCAGGAATCTAAAACATAAATGCTCTGATACCACTTTGTCAGGAATCTAGAACATAAATGCTCTGATACCACTTTGTCAGGATCTAGGAAGCACAATTGATTACCATGTACAAGCAACTAAATGTGGAATTTAACCAGAAGTAACAAGTAACTAGAATTCATAAATAACATAGAATATGAGAGACAATACCCAATTGTATTAATACTCTTCCAGAAAGAAATTACAATGAAGAGACGCCACACTCTTCCACACCTTACAGGCTTCCCACACCAAGTGTATAGTAATTGACCTTCAAGAGTTCACTCTCTCAATTATGGTCTGAACACACAACTCAAACATAGAGTTGGTGTTTACCTCCAACCAGTCAGTATCACTACTGCCAGTACCACCAGTCAGTATCACTACTGTCAGTACGCAAGTACTCCACATATTCCAAATCTGAGTATACACACATACTTCAAGTACACAACGTACTCCAAGTAGATCTCCCCTAATCTTACTACCTATTGTGTTGTTGATCTGCCTGATCTTGTTGCCACCTATAGATCAACTTGGTTTTGCCACACCTGCAAACCTAGACCACGCTCACACACACACTTGCAAATCAATGATCTTACTTACCATGTAGATCTCTCTACACCCTGAAGAACCCTTGTCCTTGCCTCACCAAGTCCTTATGATTCTCCAAACTAGTACCCTGATGGATCTTCTACCAGATCTTGCTCAACTTGTAGCTCTACCTGACCATACACACTCGACACCCCTGTGGAACTAGGAGGAGCTACCCTTGCTCTCTTCACTCTGAAGGAGCTAACCAAGCTCAACTCTCAAATTAGCACTTTTTACAATACATCCCATGAGTCTATTATATAGATCTCATGCAAACAATAATTAGACATCTAATTACAATAATTAGATCTGCAGCTCAAGACTAAAATTAGCCTTTTTAACATGCAAACAACCGGTTCATTAACTAACTGTTCATGAACTAGCTATTTTGGAACTGCTTAGGTGATCAACGTCGGTCTCTATCTGGCTGAGATGACCGACGTCAGCCAATACTAATCGATGTCGGCAGCCCTATGCTCTGAATATGACCGACGTCGGTTGGCCTGGTCGACGTCATTTTCTCAGCACCTCAGCAACCTCCTATTTGCATCTTGGTGAAGCTTTTAGCTCCACAACCTAACACCTAGGAGGACTCTTTGTAACTTTACATAGGTGAGACATGGTATTTGTGATCAAGGAATCCAAGAAGGGAGGTTAGATCAATTTTTAGAACAAGCAATAAAACTTGAATAAAAACACACTAACATGCTAACACTTACCTAGATCATAGGGGGAGCATAATGAACAAATCCAATTGATAGCACAACTAAAATTCAAAGAATGACAAATTCCTTACCTTCCATGAATGTTCCAAATGATTCGTTGTGTGGCTTGCTCAGCTTGTGCTCAAAGAGTCTTTGGAAATAGAGCTTGGCTATCTCCTTCTCTCCTTGGCACCATGTCTTATGGATTTGGCTTATGATCTTGGCATTATAACACTATTATTTTTAATCTTATTAGAATACCTACATTATAACTTTACTCTATCTAAGCTTTCTAAATGAAGAGGAAATGCTTATATTTATAGGCTTAAGACCCCAACTCAAGGTGAGTTAAAGTGTAGTTTAGACATGGAATGGGAGTGAGTCAATTAACCCTAGTAGAGTTAAAAGGTGTTACGAACTCATGATTTACAATTAATAGGCATGGGTGAGACATTTTCAAAGGCTTGAAAACTCACAAAAGGTAATCTTGAAAACCTAGGATTATCTTGATTTTTTAATTTCCTTTTTTAGTAATTCATTAATTGCACATGGATATTTCAACTAGGCATTTAATTAGGTTTAACATTCTAATTAATTTTGATTGGGATTTTTAGCATTTTTAAGATTTGATTTTATGTCCATGTACCCCATTTAATAGGTCCATAGGCCAAATTGCATGTTGAGATGGTGCAGGTTGATTAGAGATTAATATGTGAGAGGTTTTTATTGCTTATAGTAGGATACCCCAATTAGGATGTCTCATTAGGATTCTGAGATTTGATGAATGATGTATAAGCAAATTTGGGACATTCAATGATTATAAGGCTTAATTTACACTAGTTGGTAATAATTGGTCTGAAGTATGATCGAAGCCATTAGTGGCCAATTTTAGGTGTCTACTGTAATGAGTTTTATCTCATAGCCAAAATGCTCAAAATGAACCAAAAGTTGGTCAGTGAGAGGCATATTTTATGTCTCATTATCCAAATTGATGAATCATCTATACAAACACATACAAATGGGCATTTTAAGGCTATAAATTTTATTGTCTAGTCTCAGTCAAGCCTTAGGAGTGAAAGTTATAGTTGATTGGATGCATCCCTTAAGAGATTTTCCCCATCCCTAAGTGTGCAAACTGAGCTAATGGGGTTCAATTTCATCCAAATTTTCTAAAAATCAATTAACTACCTCAATATGTTAATAAAAATGGGATAATTTAGCTAAAAATCACATCCTAAACTCATAATTAGGTTAAATGGGTTTATATTGGCCCCAATTACCTTCACATTTGTATTTGTGTTAAAATCAAGGTTTAGGGTTTAAGGTTGTAATGCTTAACTAATTAGCTCAATATGTCAAGAAATATGAGCTAATTTAGCCCCAAATCACATAATAGATTCACAATTAGGTTTAATAAGTTCATATTGGCCCCAATTACCTTACTGTAAATGCATTTGTGATAAAATTAGGGTTTAGGGTCAACATGTTAGGAAACATGAGCTAATTTAGCCCCTTGAATCACATCCTATAATTGCAATTAGGTTCAATGGGTTTAGATTGGCCCTAATTGCCTTCATGTTTGCATTTATGATAACATTAGGGTCAATTGAGCCATAAATTAGGTTTATCAAGCTCAATATGGCCCAAATCATGTCTCTAATTGCACTAATTGACTAACTACATAAATTCATGATGGAAATAGAGCTAATTTAGCCCAAAATCACATTATTCTCTTGTAATTACACTGAAGGGGCTCAAATTCACCCAAAATTCCTCTTTTATTGATGAGTCAACTATTTGGTTCATTATATCATGACATTAGGGTTAATTTCACTCCAAATCACATCATATACAATTGAAAATAGATTTATGTGACTCAAATTTTTAAAATTATATCATTGATTTCACCATTTGACTAATTAGCTCAATATATGATGAAATCAAATCCAATTTAGCCTCAAATCATGTTTTATAGTCGTAATTAGGTTCAACAGCCTCATATTCACCCTAATTTCCTCCACAATTGAACCAATCAACTATTTCATTCATTATATGATGACATTCAAGTTTATTGATCCGAAAACCACATCTTATACATGTCAAACTTGCATTTCATTAAAACAAATGATTTTTTGCTTCGTTTTGTGATGAAATTGGAGTCGATCAATCCCCCAATCACATTTTATAGTTATGCACTTAGGTTAAAGGGGATCAAATAAGCTCCAATTACCTTCATATTCAATCATTAGACTATTTAAATTTTTTAGTTATGATATTGGGATCTACATGCCCAAATTAAATCCTTTATAGTCAAAATCACGTTTATGACATTGAATTTCACTTAAATTGTATCATTGCTTGTATCGATTCACTCAATCTAAGCTAATTTAGCCTTAAATTACATCATATACATGTATTTATGTTCAACAGGTTCAAATTGATCATAATTTACTCCACCATTAAAAAATTGACCTGTTGATTCATTTTGTAATGAAATTGGGCCTAGTTGGACCCTAAATCTTGATCCATATAGTCAAAATTATGATTATGGGTGCAAATTAACCAAAATTGCATCACTTTATCCATGATGTCCTTTTTGTGGTAGTGTATATAATGACACACTCCACATTAAAATGAAAATATAAAAATTATAAATTTGAACTAAATATTCATAAACATGTATAAATTTTAAATAAGTATAAAAATGAACCAAATAAGTATAAACAAGTATATATCATGATATATAGATAAGTATAAACACGTATGAGTAGACTATTTTTTTATGCTATGTCAACATAACATTTACATGTTATAATGTGTATGAGTTATAGAATGTATGTGCTATGCTTTATTTTAATTCAAAAACCAAACCTTTTGGCTCAAAAATGGCTTGGATTCCCAAGCCAAAGGTTGGGACCTGTCAACACATAGCCGAATCTGAGAGTTTTGATAGAAAAAAAAAAAAAAAAAACTTCCATCACCAAATACATAATGAATTTCAATGATAAAATTCATAAAATTATTATCACAATGATGATAATGCTCTCCTCTTCTAGGAGAAAAAAATGCTCTCCTCTTTCCAAATATATGATTTTTATAATTTTTGGACTATTTTAAGGTTTCAATATATGTTGATTTTTAACTTTAGATTTTTTAGGCCACTACATGCCATAAATATACATGCCTATATATGTTTGTGTATCTTTTTTTTATTGATCCAAATGCAAAAAAAAAATGGTTACAAATTAAGCCTAATTCTACACACATTTAAAAAAAAACTAGTTTTCATTTTTTCAAGATAGTTAGGTAGGACTGCATGACCATATATCTACTTCTTTGTTAGTTTTCAGGATCCATTTACTTATAAAATTAAATAAAAAAATATTCATTGAAAAACTATTAAAAAAATATAGGTTACAAACTAAATGATATTATCTAAAGTTTCACTAAATGGTTTTAAACAATATTAAACGATGTTAAAAAATTAGGGGCCACACGATTGGCTATCTACTTTGTTTTATTAAAAAAAAAAAAAGGAGTTCCTATTAAAATTTTAGATGTTTGACCTAGTTATACCTAACCATTTTGTTTACATAGTGATTTGGAAACTAGACTCAAAATACAACAATTCATGTTCTTACACCATCCTCAAATTTTGAGTGCGTTATTTCAAATTATCTACAAAATTTTAAATTTCTCAAATTTTTAGGAAAAATATGTCCACAGGCAAGCCCCTTTTTGTCCCCCAACTTTGTGTACTTACCCTCGTATGTAGATAAATTGAATTTTCATTTAAATAAATTTTATATACTTGTTACAATAAATAAATAATAAATTGAAACAAATAAATGGGAAAAAAAAAATTGTCTCTATTAAAAAGAGATGCATGTGAATATTATTTGTAAAAATACATTGGAAAAGGTTGCAAGGAGATTTCATAAAAAGAAAAGTATTGAATAGTGTCTACTCTCTACACTGAGTAATTAAATTGTTATTTTTTCCTTTATAAAACATTTCATGCTCAAGTCATTGAAATGTTGTTTATGATCATGCCATGGAATTTGATAAGAATAAACATATTCTTAGAAATATGATTTTTAAATTAAGTTAGTATTTATCATTAGCAAAATATTTGTCTATAATCACTACTCTATAATTGTAGACACTCAAATTTTAATCATTAAATGATTGAAAATATTTTAATAATGACATCCTTACTTCGGTTGATCCATTCATCATTTTGTTAACTTAAAATCTATATGGGAACATTCATTATTCTAATAATTATCTTAAAACCTCTTAGAAAATAATTCAAACATCCCTATTTTGCTCACAAACTCCTATCACACCAATACCTTTTGGGATAAGATTGAATAGGGTTGCACTTTGGCCTTGTCTACTATTATAGCCTTGTCCCTTGCACTCCAACAATAAGTTTTTAAATTTGATAAATTGCATCTTACCCCTCCTATGATTTTATGAAGTTCAGTTACTATGAATATTCAAAATATTCCTCTATATAATCACATCAAGGCCTTTCCAAATACATCCAACAATCACTTTCCAATACTAATGCACATTGAGCAAAAGAGCACTATTTATTCCAATTCTAATTCTAAAGTATTCTAATAGTCATGAACCAAGTCTGAATTTGTTTTATTACAATTTAAGGGAACTCATTGTCAAGTATTTAAATCAATATACCTAGTTTCATTTATAGAACGAAGTTAAAATTCATACACTCACTCTAGGAGAGAGAATCACATTGGCATAAGGCCATTTTGGGCTATATTTTTAGCTTCTAGATTATGCAAGGTTTTTTAAGGAGAGATCAACTATTACACTTGTTTGATTCCCCCTTTTGCAATTGATATCTATTATGTTTATTATGAAGGAGCTAGGTTTTTATAGTTTTCAAGTCTTCGATGTGGTAAATTAGGACACATAGTCAAACAATAAACCCTCACAAATAGGTGCCTAGATCATAAAACCAGTCACATAGTCAACAAAGATATGACCACAATTAATAGACAATGTTGTAGTGCAGCCTTATCCCAACATATTTTGAATTCTTGTTTTCGATTAAAACACAACTCATAGGTCTTTTCAAGAAGTTTTTAGTCATAATCAGCTAAGCAATCAGTACAAAATTAGTTTGGTCTAGGTTTGCACGTCTTATTATAGATTTAATATTTTTATATTATTTATAATTCTATAAATTATGTATTTTACATTTAGATCTATATATTTATTTAGATCTAAATCAGTTTTCAATATTTTATTTTTTATTAACATTTTATTGTTAAATAAAAATTAACATTAAACATTCGGGTGAACTCATTATTTTGTAGAACACTACTTGTTGTTTGCTTAATTTTTGTCTTAAGATTTCATACAAATTTATGTAAATACCTGACATTGAAATTAAAAAACCTTCAACTTTGGATATAAATTTGAAATCATGAGTCAATATTATTTGACCTTGGAGTAATTTGACACTGAAAAAATTGTCTTGTCACCTCAGATAAACATATACCATAAAAGATATTTTTTTCAACCTTAGGTTGAAATTTGTTGATATCTATACACAAAAAGATTTTGATTTTATTTTCTCTTTATTTTATATTTCTTTATGCTTGTTTTTAGAAACTACGTTCTAGCAGTTGTAAAACTACTTAATGATTATCCTTACAAGATACATGTTGATTTATTTTACTGACACCGTGGTGTGAGGGGTACTGCCCCAATCCTCATAGCCATTGTACAATACTAAATATGGAGTTTAATTTCCACATACCTCATGGTAAAAAAACAATGCTTAGGATCCCTTGTTTATACCATATGAAGCCTCTTTAAGTCATTTGATTTTTGGTGCACTTTAGAGGAGTGTATCATGCATGGAATTTACTCTCATTTTACCCTCAAAGATGGGATAGTGGGATACATGCATGGTTTAGCCTCTGTAGTTAGTGATCTAAAATATTAAACTGAAACTAATCTACAAACGAGTAAGTATATTTGAGAGCCCACACAATTATTTAAACCCTTGCTTAGATAACCCTTCATACCTTGATTTTTTTTCTTGTATTGTATTTATAGTCATTATCATATGTTGTTCATAATGTATCCTATTAATAGTCATTATTTTTATTGATTCATAATGGGTTCAATGAATGAAACTATCTCTCATATGTTGTATATGACAACAAAATTCATTTTTTCATCTTGTATTCCATTTCATCATTTTATTCATTATGTTAGAGTATGGATAAAATATAAATAAAATCAAGAGGATAAAATGTATAATATAAGCCCTCAAGCACTTTTCAATTTTTATTGTTGTAATATTACATCCTCTAATAATTCTCCCAAAATATTACCATCATCACAAGGAAATTTTGTCACTGTTTGGAGACAAGAGTGCATGCATATTTCACACAATATTGAATGAAGAGGTCTTGGGTATAAATAAGATTCTACTTATTGTGGACAAAGTCAAGACAAGCTCATACCTGATGTTAATACCTATTGTCATAATATCTAATTTGAGTTACTTCTTAGCACAATTAGATGCCAAAGAGTATGTGCACAAATTTTTGTGCTTCCTCATCCTCATGCTCAACCTACCTCTATCCATCAATCTATTTCAATTATTCATCCAAGGTTCATAGTTGATTCCCACATTCATGTTATTAAAATCGAAAGAGGGAAGCCATATTTACCTCCCCAACCCAATCCTACTACTCACAATGTTCCTCCTTTAAGATAAGTTTCTCAACCTAAGGGCTATGATGTCATTGACCAACTACATAATACTCTAACAAAAATTTCTATTCTAGAACTATTAAATAAAGTGTTAGCTTATAAGAATATCTTATATGCCATGTTGCAAGATACCACTCTTCCTATGGATACACAACCATCATTTTGGTTTGCTTCTATAACAAATAACTTAAAGGATATTGACAATATTGTTACTTTTTATAAGGAAGATACCCCCCCAAAGCATATCATTGAACAAAACCTTCCATTGTTCATTCAAATTCAAATACATGGGAAACTAATCAAGCATGGATTGGTTCATAATGATTCTGGAATAAATATTTATAGCTTTGACTTCATACATAAATTGGGCTTCAATAAATATAATCTTCAAAACTCTAAGCAACCTATACATGGATTTGATATCACTCCAAAACAAATATAGAAAACTATCACATTGGATTTACTACTAGGCCAAAAAAGGTTTCTACTATTTTTCAAGTCATTCTTGATCAATTTAATATAATTGACTCTTGGGTTGGACTTGGATTCATGAAATAGAAGCCACACCTTCTACATTTCATAGATGCATCAAATTTATACATTGTGCACATGAGTAACAATTCCAGCTGATGATGCACCTTTTTTCTATTGCAAAATGACAAAATCACAAACAAATCCATAGCACAAAGGCTTATTTATGAAGTGGGTGAATCAAGTAATGTAAATGATATCCCACATGTTACTAAATTCCTAAGAAAATAATGGAACCTATCAAAAAAGCTATGCAAAAAAAGTAAATTTCTACACAAATAGAAGTACTTATCAAAGAAGAAAAGCAACAAGTTCTAATTTCTACAAAAGAAAAAGAGCCTCTTCTAGAACTGCCATTATTGGTCAATTTATAAAATTCTTGTATAATTGAAAACTACTATAGCAGTGATGATACACAAGAACTTACAGATTATCAACTGTGCAATTTAAATTTTAATCCCATTTATGAAGATGAATACTTATCTCATTCCTTATTTACATCTATTGAAGTGGGTAAATATAAAGATATTTATTGTATACAAAATAAGGACAATGCACCCATTTCAAATCAAGTAGATCCAAAAAATACTTCAAATTAAATAATACTATTTTACAATGAATTGAATCTAACACAATGATCACAACTCCCAAGGAAAATGTACAAAGGGAATAATTAAAGACATTGTTGTGTATAAGAAGTGATCACAAGTGTATTTTTTTAGCAATAAATATTAAGTTATATGTCTACAGATGCACATATGTTGGACCTTTTAAAATGTGCATATGCTAATATTTGTATAGATTTTAGAATGATGTTTAGTAGATATAGTTTTATCTTAAATTATTATATGTTATCAATGTAATATTCCATAAACTATGAGTTTATAAACCAAATTGTATACATTTTTAAGAGACAACATCTTCATTTGCATGCAATGATGAGGGTTTGTCACTCCTTTCATTCTCACATTAGATAAAGGGATCGTGCATACTAGATGATAAGATTAATATACCTCTTTGGACTAATATCAAGAGGATCATTACAAACATGTTACACCACCAATTTTTTGTTGGTTTCTTCTTTTAGTTTGGATGATTGGTCATGTTGCATGCTTAGAGAGACTCTAGGGAAAGTTCTATGCTTTTCCTTAGGACTATCCAACATTTCCCACTCAAATAGGCAAGGAATTCTCATATGGATATCATTTAAATATCTCGTTCAATATTTTTTAGATGATTGATGGATTTCATTTTAAAGATCTTGTTCACTCTTGAATTTTCATACTGAATCTTATTCATAGGAGTACCAATTGTAGTCTTTGGATGCCAAGTGCCAATTTCTATATTGGTCTTTCATTGTCTTCTCTCTAAATTTCTCTCCCCTGCATGTGGCTATTTGTATATATATTAAGGGTCCCTTTCTTATACATCTATATTTATATTGATAGGCATTCTAAAGTTAACAATTAATTGACAACCTTAAACTTGATATTTGTTTGACTTTCATAGGGAAATTTCAACCTTAAATTTGATATCCATTTGATTATCAAGTGGATTTTTTTTCCTTCTTGCTTAGAGAAGTTGATCAATAAATAGTAATATTTTAGGCATGTTACAATGGAGCTTGAAACCCTTTCCTTTTCTATGGAAAGATTTTTTCGAGCCAAACACAGTGATGTAGGTAAATTGAGGGCATATATCACTCGTCAAAATGAAATTCATGGAAAAGATAATAGAGTCATTAATCAATATGATATGACAAATCCAAGATAGATGTCTCAAGATGTTTTTCAGATACATGTATTTAAAATATATATAATAGTTATATGTATAGCAACAGTATTTGGTGTTTCCCATCTTGAATTACATGTGAGTTATGTTCTTAACTATGCTTTAGTCTAGAGTTAAGAGTTTTTAATTTTTAATACGTAATATCCTCATACTAACTCATCTATCACTACCAACTAGGTTGCATTCTTCCACATGTTAAAGTTTGTTTTGAAATACTTTTATCCTTATTACACGAGAGTATTTTCTTAAAAATATCTTTCTCTGTATATACATATATCCATTTTTTTTATAAATTATATATATATATATTATATTGTTTGATGTAGTTAAAAGTTTTCACGAGTAAATTTAATTATATAGTTAATTTTTAATTTAATTATAAAATTGATTTTTGTAAAATTTTTACTTATATATGTTTAAATATCTCAAGATGATTTCCATAAATCATCAATCATTATTATAATTTATTATTTTTTTTCAAAATATTTTTTATAAATATAATACTTTTTTTTTTTTTTTTTTTGGTGGGGGTTGTATAAATCGGGTACAGCATGGTCCCCCCTATAAACCACAGTGCACCTGGTAAATTTTTTAACGTGACCGACATCACTAGCACGACATGCCCTCTGAGACCACGGGATGGGGGAGACTAGACCCTGTGACCAGGTTCCTGCAACATGGAAGACTTAGCCAACCAAGCTAAGACCCCCACCCATAAATATGATACTTTTAAAATCACCCTTATCTTACAATATTTATTAATATAAAATTAACCTGATTCCTTTGGCCTCCCCCTCCCTCTACATATAAAATTAATTTTCATGGTTTTAAACAACCCCAATAAAAAGAACGGGTAGAGATCGCAGTTTAAATTTGACAGGCATCGCTAAACTTGAAGTAAAAACATTTCGACGGTTTTGTTGTTATTTTTAGTTTTTCAAAGAATACAACTCTCCCTTCAGCAGTGGTCCATCTTTTTTTTAACTTGGAGTATTTGGGTGGAGATAAATGTTGTAAACCATGTGTGGCATTGAAAAATTGTTAGACTACGTTGGTTTGAGATTAATGTATTATTACTATAATTTTTTTCTTTTTTCTTTTCATCAATAGATTTATTGAATGGAATTTCGGTATCGATAAATGTCACAAACAACAATAACTTATATGGTCTTAATATTTAATCTTCATTCAATATCTACCAGGGAATAATTAAATCGAAATGAAAGAAAGTTTATAATAAATAAATTGCATGAATTGAACATTTCTAAATTGTAATAAAGGAGATTTAACATTTTATTTAATTAAAAATAAGAATTAATTTTTAATAAATTATATATTGAAAATATTATATATAAATATTTTAATAGTATATTTTGATATGTTGTGAAAATTTTAATGAGAAAACATTTTTGTTAACAATTATATGTATATAACTTAAAAAATCATCAAAAATATATATTAAAATGTCAATTTTAAGTAGAAGTAAATATGTTGTAAATATATTTCCATTATAATGTGAATGGGATGTATTTTTACAATACATTTTATTTGGAATAAATAATTTTTATACTAGAATAGAAAAAGAATATCTAAAATCAATTCATTACTAGCTTTAAATTTTGGTATTAATTGACACAAAAAGTAAAGGATAAGATAAGATATTGATATTAATGTTCACAAAAGGTTAGAATAGATCAATCAATGAGATTGAAAAAATATATCATAAATTAAGAAAATATGTGAAAATAAATTATATCCTCCTATGCTTCACTGAACTTACTATATCGATAAGCCTGCTACACAGTTGATTTCTACTTAAACTAAAAGAAGAAATAAGGTATAAAATGAAGCAATCCTATGAGTACAAATTGTTATGGAAGTAAAGTCTTTGACCAAATATCGACAAAGATCAAATATCCATTGAAAGAAGAGAGTCGAGTATTTATAATTATCGTAAGCCTTAAAGGTCTTGACAAAGTTATCTGAGTCTTTGAAGAGGCAACAGAATCACCCCTAACACGTAAACAATTTAAATGTAAAATAATCCTCAATTTCAGACTCCAAAGAACAAATTTGGTGAATATGACATGTATTTGAAGAATGAAGGGAGATGTTTTTGTGTAATATGGATAAATAGATTATAACTAGATTGTGACATAAGTACCCAATTATAATTAACTTAACTCAATAACATGTGCAAAAAAATATATAATTTTAATTAATTAACTTCAAAATTAGAGAGAGGTGACATGTAAAATTTATAGGGGTGTTTATTTTATTCTAGTATATAGTGATAATAATTAGGATTTGCCCATGAAAATGCACAATTAGATGTGATAGAGACTTGACCAAGAAATATGAGTATAAATAGAGAAGCTTCTTAGGAATGTCGATCCCACTCTGGATAATGTACAAATCATTAGGACACTCGAAAAATCTCACACATTTATAAATTGACTTGACGAATGCATTCCTTTGGTCTTGACATCCAATAACCTCATTTAATTTTTTGAACTACAACTATGATCATCTACACAACAAGTTTTTTCTCCAAATACTCATAATTGAAATAATTCTAATAGCATGTAAAACCTATGTTGTGTTGTGTGTCCAACAAATTTATGTATTTCAATAAATGTTCTATTGATTTTTTAATTTTGTATAAAATACTTGTAAATGTTCAATAAATTCTTATGAATAATAAATAGATATTATGTGTCTAAATGAAATATAAAATTTATGTATTTATAAAAAAATAAATTCAAATTAGACCTTTATTGATACCGAAATCAACATCTAACAATCTAAAATACGAAGAAACAAACAATAAAAATCATATGAATAAGAGTTGAAAAGAAACTTTCTAATAAACCTAAGATCATCACATAAAACTTTTGACAAACTTAAAAACATGAATAATACTCTAAACACAAATCCTAAAAAAAAAAAAGAAAAGAAAATAAATAACATTTAAAAAATATTAAAAAAATATATAAAAATCATAAAAAAATTAATAAACACATAGATAATATTTAATTTAAATTAATAATTAACAACTATATAAATATCCTAAAATCTTACACAATTTAACAACTATATAAACATCCTAAAATCTTACACAATTTAACAACTAATAAATAATAAAGGCCTTTTCAAAATATCTACAATTGATTTGTGAAACATTAGGGCCAACGTGAATTTGCTATTATAAGTACTTAGCACCTTTATATGAAATGTATGATTGGGAAAACATCAAATTGAATTCTCCAATAGCAATTAGTTATTTTCTCTTTCTTTGTCGTGTAGAACTTTTTTGGTTATTATGATTAGAAGTCATTATTAACATTATTTTTCCATTACGAACGATCCCAAATCTTAAATATTCGTGAATTCCCCAATTGTGACACTTGGACGGCAAGAATTGAAGAAGCTATTATAGGATTAGGATTAGGTTTAGGATTAGGATTAGGTTTAGGTTGGAGAGTGAGTGAGTGAGTGACATATTCACAGTCCACCTTTCAATATCATAATCATCACTTTATTTGACACAACATTCCACCTTTTTAACACATATTTATATCTCTGTCATCCCCCAAACTCCTCGGGAAAAGGACCTACAACACAGCACATGATGATACATCCCTCTAAAACCTCCCCATATTTATATATCATTGGAGGAGTGTTACCCTCTTCAACTCTTGCACTATTGGAAGTAGTTAAATGTGGACTTTTTATACATTACCACATGGGTAAGTCAAGTCCAAATATTAGACCCCCACACTTTGCCTCTTTTTGTTTTTGAATGTCAAAAATAATGAACCCTAATCCACATTTATCTAATTACTAAATAACAATAATAACAATAATAATAATAATAAACAACTTTAGCATTATCGTCACCAAGCGAATATTGGTTGTGTTGCCTCAGTTTTTCCTTTGATTGCAAATGGTTCCAATGGCCTCCTCAATAATGTCATACATTTGGGTTGAGCTGTTTATATTTGCAGGGAACATGGATTATGGATTATAGTTAATAATTATCAGTGTCTTCATACTGCTTTTTTTTTACTGATATGGATTACAAAGTGAGGGGATTGTGGGTAATGATAATCTTGTTATGTGCAGCCAACAGTACTAGTAAGGGAATGAATCCGGTCTTTGACAAGTTACATTTGGGTAATTGTGATGAACAATGTGCTGCTGCCTTCAGGACAATGTTGCCGAAGGCTCCAGTCCCTCCTTCAGGGCCCAGTCCACTTCAAAATTCCATTCCTCTTGCAGGAGAAATGCACAACAGATAGTATAACCTCCTCCTCCTCCAATAGATGGATGGGTTCTGCCCCAGAAGAAAAGAAGCTTACAAGCTCAAGAAATGGTTCAATGATTGGATATAAGGTAATCTGTATTGAATTCTTTTCGAGTTACTTTTAGTGGGTTTGGCATTAAATTGTTTGATGACCTCATTTCTCCACACCAATATTGTTTGAGTACCTTGTGTGTTTGTATTTTGATCTGAATTGTAAAGTCAATACACTCTTCATATTTTTATGAGAAAATTGTGTTGGAGAATAAATAGCATGGTGTACAGTGTAGACAAGGTGGAGTTGGGGAGCCAGCTTACATTTACAATGCATTATCACTCTGTAAATACTTCTTTTGCTTGTTATATCTTGGGTGAGATTAGGTTTGGGTCATATTCCTCAGATTTCTCAAGGTGCGAACTTCGTTCCAGCGAGATTTGTAAATTTATCAAAAATTAGCTTAAAACCCCTTCAAAATAACTTGGAGGCAGGCTTGTTGCAATAACTTTAGTTTCAACTGATCAAACAGAGTACAGAATATGGAAACGAGCTATCATCATATCTTTAAGGTTGACAATTTGTGATTTAAAGAATTTGGAATACAGCTGCTATGGTTATATAATAACTTTATAGGGGCATAGGTGGGAAAGTTTATTTTTCAGAAATTCTGAAATAAGTGAGAATGAATGTGGACCTCTGTATCCATCAGATCAAATCTTATTGACTTTAGATGTGCATGGGATCCAACAATTTAATTAATTCCTCATGATTTTAAATGCAGATTGAGTCACATGGTTTTTAAGCATGAAGACTTGTGTGTTATTCTAATTAATTTAATTCCACCGTTGAGAAAGGAGGTTGCAGTCACAAAGGTAAATAAAATAAAAAATCTTGCTCGATGTATCTTTTTTTTAAGATCGTGTTTTGACCTTTGAAAATTCTGAAAGATGGCTGCCTATACAACAAATTCTACGCTCTCTTCTCAAACCAACATGTTTGCTTTTTTCGTCTAAAAACTTTGCTTCTTGCTGTTTTTCTTTTTCCTTGGGTTACTATCAAAATTGTTAACATTCCTATTATTAAATCAAAATAATTGTTTAGTTTTTTTTTTAAAATATTTATTTGATTAAGGTGAAAATTTTAATCTTTTTAAGAGAGTATTTAGATATTTATTTTAAATTTTTACTTTTCCTCTTTTTCATTTTTCATTCTTTCTTTTCACATTTTTCATAGAGTTTAAGTTTTGAGTTTAATTAATGAAATTGAAAGAATATTAAAATTTTACAAGATTTAACAATTTAAAATTAAATTAAAAAAGAATTTTATAATCCTTAAAATTATTGTAGATCATATGGTGTTGGAGAGAACAAGACATAGTTAACACAATAAGGATTACAATATAGGTTAGATAACATATGATATTTCAATCCTTTTTTTTATTATTAAAATGTTTCATAATATTATATTATACAAAAAATAATAAAATTATAAAAAAATTATATAACAAAATATCAAATTAATATTTACAATTAAAACTCTTCTTTAAAAAAAACATTCCATAAAAACTTATTTTTTATTAAATATTAAATTTTTAATTAATATTTTATAAACACACAAACCATCTTAAAAAAAACCCCACAAATTTAATTATAATATTTGATTATGGGATGTAGTCATATTTTATGACTAACGATGTAATTGTGGGTGCCCTACTAATAATGTATACTAAATGTAGGAACATGAGTTGTAAGTTCTTTGATAGTAATATACATGTCATGGAAATATATAAAATACAATCGGTGCCAAATTTCAATGTCCTATTTTAAATATTGATACTAAATTTCAATATCCTATTTCAAATATAAATTTTGATGTTGACAAGAGAAGAGAATATTTATTTATTTCTTAAGTTAAAATTATTCTAATAGCATGTATGAAAAATATAAGAATATATATAAATTAGATGAGTTAACTAAATGTTTCAAATCCCAAATAATTTTGTAGTTCAGCAAATTAATTGAAAAATAAAATTCAATGAGGAATAGTTAGGCTTGTAAATGCCCTTACAGAGAACTTCAATAAACATGGCTTGGATGTTCATAAATTCTTCAAATGCCTCACAATAAGCATGGCTCATATGCTCATAAATTCTTCAAATGCCTCGCATAAATGTGGTTTTTTTAAAGAGTACGATGATTTTCGATATGAACTAAATTTTTGAGTTTTTGAATATGGAAGAAAATTTTAAGAAACATTCTTGATATAAAATTAACTATGGGATGTTGAATTTTGTTAGAACGAAATTTATTAATGTGATGAAGTTTACGAAAATATATTTTATGATTATAATAAAAAAAAATGTAAGAATATTATTATAGATAAAAAGATTGTCAAAATTCATATAACATATGTATATGGAATGCACATTTATACACAAGAGGTCTAGATGTGTAATTAATAAGTAAAAAACATATATCAATGATACAATATATTGGTGAAAACCTTCAATAAAAGTAAATAAAAACTCATAATTGATATTCATTATCCTTCTCACTTCCTCTCTATCAAATCTTAAAAGAACTCTTTAATTAATATTTACCACATGCAAATATTAACAGTCTCATTAATGTTTATCACACAATATAATGTGTGTGAATAAGTGTCAATTACCAAAGGTAAAATGCCTTTATTTAATGGGGTGTGGAAGTGGAATGTTGTAATTAGCGGGCCATTTGTTGTAACACTCCCACTTAATATTAAGTGAGGTTATATGCCATAGGCGCTTTATAAACAAATTATATTATGCAAAATTTGAAGGATTTAAAAACCTTCATTATGTCAATATCATCTTTTAAGGTAAAATAAATTATAATCTATAAACTATTAAAAATAAGTTTAAGTTAGCATGATCGTGAGACTATATCTCATAGTTTCTCATGAATAATCAACCAAACATATTTGAAGCCTTTCATAACATATTGACCTCCATTACAGTATATGATTATAATTATTGAGGTACAAAACTAAAATTTCCACACAAAGTTTATTAAAAATCACATAACATAATATATTACAATGCTTTACAATGAGAAGAAGTATATAGAAGAAGAATGAAACACATGGCCATTAGGAAGTGACATTTTCATGCACATTCCCCCTCAATGGAAACTCCAAAAGATCCAACATTGTAAGAATTGATAAAACTTGGTAGCACCAAGTGGTTTTGTGAATGTATCTGTCACTTGTCCATTCATAAGATAAAACTACAGATCAATATCACTATTGAGAATATTTTCTTAGATAAAATGCACATAAACTTTAATATGCTTAGTTCATTGGTGTTGAACTTAAATTTGATTATTGTAGTAAAGGGTGGAACTATAAAAAACATCCAATGAAGTTCTCCTAACAACCTTCACAGCCACATGGATTATTTTGTAGCTTTCATAACACTTATGTACTATGCTTTAGTAGAAGAGATAGAAATAGTGGATTGCTTTTTGCTACTCTAAGTAATAACACCTACACCATAATTAAACATATATTCATAAGTAAATTTGTGATCTATAATATTACTAGCATGTCAACATCACAAGAACCATATAATTTATCATTATCAATGGAATAATAAAATAAACCATAATTTATAGTTCATTTGATATAATGAATAATACATTTTGATAATTTCTAATGATCTAAATATGGATCTTGCATGAATATGTAAGCAACATTTACAACTGTGGATGATATTTTATGATTATATAGCACCTCCATCTTGTACACTCAGCAAACTCAAACATTATTTATTCCTCTTAGTTCTATAGTTTTTCCACTTTTGTAAGTCTTGTATTTGCTCTATCTTTGTACCCCTTGGCCTATATCTCTTAGTCTGACTAGTCTTATATTGATGACCTAGGTTTTCTATCTTTTTCAGTTGCTTAAAATGTACTTATATCCCATCTCTATAAGTTTTAAACATGTACCTACTTTTCTACTCTTTGGATACTAAAGTTTGGGATATATAGTAATGTTGATGCTACTATCTTGTCTCGATGTAAGTGTCTAATTCCCTAAAGTCATCTAATGTACAAATAAAATATATCTTAATGGTCAGCCTAAGTGCTTTAATGCGATTTATTACTCTAAAGGGATTCATATAAATACAAGATCAAGCCTCATTCATTCTTCACCTAGCAACCTAACAAAAATACCAAAAAGACTAAGGTAACTTATCAAAAACATACAATCAAGCATTCAATTGAATTTTTTTTCCTATTTCTATACCAATCATAGGTAAAACATATCTATAAGTCTAAAGTACTAAAGGAGTAGCCCAAAAATTTGATTTACTAAATTAAAAGCTAGGTCACTATTTTACTTGATTTGCACATATTGAATAATTCACACACAAGCCAACACATAGGGGAGAACTACATGAGTCTAAGGCCTTCTTTTAGAATATTAGCTATAAAGGTAATGCCCTTTGATAACAAGGTCTTTAGGGTCAGCTCTACACTATGTGCTCACTAACCCATTTCTCCCTAAGGTCATTATTAATATAGAGAACTAGGGTTTTTCTATTTCATTAGAAGTGACAGTCTATGACCCATATCTAAATGCACCAAAGTGAAGGTGAAGTAAAACCCATAAGCATCCAGGTGATCACGTCTCATTCCAATAGGTATTACATACAATACACTTGCATGAAACCCAAATAATAGCATCGATGCAACCATCCCAGACTAATGTTAGTATCTAGCGAGCTAAAAATGTCAAATCCAAAATTTGATGATTATTCTAGAATCTCATTCTAGTCTATTTTCTATTTGTTCTAGATTTAAAATTGCATTAGCATAAAAAAAAGCTAATTACATCACTTCTTTGTCATTTCTGTATCTATCATAGTTATAATTACCATATTTAGACTATCTCAACATAATAAATTTAGTGTATGCTTATATGTAAGTTTAGCATCTAATTGGCCTACTATAGATCTGATTATCACCCTTGTACCATTTCATTTCTATATAATCATTTAATTCAAATATAAGGTTAATAATAAGATCACCCTAGATCAAAATTTTAGGGTTAAACATTTAGTGAACTTGATTCATTTGAATTTAATTTTTATTTTATTTTTAGAGTTTTAAACCAATTAGAGTTTCACATTGTTTCACTTTTTACTTTTACTATTTTGCATACAACCTAGGCATAGCCATAGATTGCAAGGTGTGCCTATTGAACATATTGAGCTTCCTCTCCAACCATGTAATATGTATCAAACCAATGAGGGATCTCATACCTTAGATCATGATGATACCTATGTTGACAATAGAAAAAAAATTGATAGGGTTATCATAGAAGAAGATTCTGATAATGAAAACCTTAAAATAAATGAAAATGAGTATATAGACCATGATCAAGTATATGCAATTGCATTGTTTCATGAACATATTTGACAAAACCCTGAATATCTTGATGAGTTCTTAAAACTATACTTGAAGCAAAAAGTTTCAAAACTATAGTGGAAACATCCCTCCTCTTGAACACATTACAATAAAATACATCTAGTGGGGGCATGGGTTGTGTTTAAACCTTTGTACCTTGAAATTACTATTGATACATCTATCATGAAATTACCAGTTATTTCAATACAAATACCAGTTTCAATGCCTATTACTACTCAAAACATATTTTCATCCCTTTTGGTGACTACTCAAATTGATAATCTAAATCCCATTAGACCTAAAACTCAATCACTCCAAGTTATAAATACCTTGGAGGACAAGGTTAAAAACATTGAACAAAATGATTTAAAATCCCCTCATGTTATAGATTCTCAAGATGTGTTGCATAACCCTTTGTCACTTAAGATATATTTGCACCCTTTGTCAAATGGATTTGTTGCACCTAATTTTATATTTTATGATGGTAAGGGTGATCTTGAACAACATCTTAAAACCTTTTATGTGGCATGCTTTGACTATGCCTCCAATAATAAGATTTTGACCAAATTATTTTTAAGAAGCCTCAAGGACTATGCTTTGAGGTGGTTCTATGATTTAACTCTATAATTTGTAAAAGCATCCAAAACTCTTTAAGACTAATTCTTAGCATATTATTTCATTAATATTTTTGAAAAGGTTTTCTATGCTCAAATTTTAGAAATTAAACAAGGAACCAATGAACCTATCAATTAATATGTCTTGAGATATAAGACAACGCTAGCCAAAATGAGCAATCTTATGACATATAAAGAGTTGCAAGATATATTCAAGTAAAGTTTACTTGCTCCTTTATATGAACTCATTATTTTTAAGAAATTTAAATATTTTGATGAATTATGCCATGTTTTATGAGATCATGGAATTAATCTTATGTCATTAAATAAGCTCAAGTATGTAGCAAACACATCAATTGCATCTACATCTAGTACAACATTCATGATTAAACCAAGTTATAAGACAAAATATCTTGAGCCTAAAAAGGAAACAACCACCACGGTTAACACAGTTTAAAACAACCTAATTGACTTATCCTATCTAATGCACCAAGGAGAATTTACGTGTTTACTTGAGTCCCCAACTTCATTACTCCCATGATTACTAGAGTGTTGACTTATATATCTCTCTCATCTTATTGAGATTGATATGAGTTTACCTTTACCCAAAGTATATGATGTGAATGCTTATTGTGATTATCATCAAGGACCAAGACATTCTACCAACAGATACTTTACCTTGAAATATAATATCTAAGATATTATTGATGACCAAAAGCTTAGATTCGAGGATCCTCTAAAGAAATCAATTTCACAACCTGGTGATCACCATAAATAAAAAATATTTAATAATCCTTAGAAAGACCATTCTAAGAAAAAACCAAAAGTGTAAATGGAATATAATGCACATCCTCCTCCCTTACATTAAGAGAATCCACTAGATGGGATTATTGGTACTTACAAATGACATATACCTCCTATGGTTTAAAAGCCTTCTATTTTCTTTGATGATAATGAAATTAGGGATGATGACTTTGATCTTTATTCTCTATTCATTCTAACATATCTTGATAAACACCCCATACAAAATGCTATGATTGATACTTATGCAAACAAGAATGTTTTTACCATAAAATTACTTAGACACTTAAGTTTTATACTTATAATGATTCGCACATCTCTACTAGATTAGTTTGAGCATTCGATGGGACCTCCAAGAAGGTTCTTGGTAAGATTGACTTACCCTTACAGGTTGGTCCTACACATGTGGTTAATACATTCTCAATTATCCCTTTCACATGCATTTTTGATATGTTATTGGGTATAACTTGGATACACACTCATCGATTAGTACCATCTATAGTGTCTGGGTGTGTTAAATACATTCATGTCAATCAGGTAATAATAATTTCTAGAATTTGATATGAGCATCCTCTTAAACAAAATAAACTTATACCTAGACAACTAGCTATCAAGCCTACTAAGGCTAATTCATCGCAAAAGGGTAAACAATAGGCAATCCCCTTTACTAGGTGGCCAGTACTTGAGAGATCATTGCATCAAAAACATACAATGGCTTCCATGAAATCTCCATCTTCTATTACACACCATGTTTATATATCTAGAGCACCTTAAAATATACATATTATTGTTATACTAAAGAAATAAATGAGCACTGAATGATGGGTTACAAGAACCCCTAATCCCATTAATCCTACTACTACTACTACATAACCACTAAGTCCTATTTACATACACATAACACCATTGATATCATAGTGATAAATATTACACCTATACATGTTCTTCAATAGCATAAATGGGGTATTACACTAGATTCATAGTGGGGTGATATCTATGGTTATCCATTGGATGGCATCATAGGATGATCTTTCCTCTTCAAAAATTCAAAAAATACCCAAAAAATAAAATAAAAAAATTTAAAAAATCCAAAAACATTTTTGACACTTACATGTTCTATTGGATTCTTGTCATCTATGTGTTAATTCCATGTTGATGGATGGCATACTCAGTTACTCCTACATACACATATGTGTCACACTTATACTTGAGTGTGATACAAACATACACAGATACATGATACGTTCCTATTTTGGATGTTGGAATTTTTCTCTACTCATATTATATGGACTTTGAGGGTATTCACGTATTTGATATTGATACAAATAGGTTATAAAATATAATAATTACTCTAAATTATCATGTTTGAGCTTACATATGTACTTACACATGCCTATTATCCATGATTAAATCTTAGACATCATACTTGATATGATATACACTTGACATTTTTTACTAATACATTTGATCCATGGGCTACTATGACATCTTTATGCTGGTTGCTTATGATTTAATTAATTCACTTGCTTGAGTGTCTTGCCTTGCTACTATATTATTTTTTCAAAAATTTGAATATGATCTTTTGTTTGTGGCCCTCATTCCTATGTATGCTTTATTTCACATTTACATATGTCATAGTTTGTTGTATGGACATTTGAATATATCATCCTTACCTTTATGGAAATTAAACTAAGTCATGTCCCTTTGATTATGCGACATTTGAACATGACCCTTGTTCGCGGTATCCTTGGACCATTGCCTTTTAACTTACTTTTAAGTTCTCTCTCATGTGTGTGTGTGTGTTTATTTGTTTATTCAACTTGTACTATTACTATCTAAACATTGCCATGATATTTATCATGCATCTTAGGCCTACATGTGATCACATTGGCTATATGTATCTTAATGATATATTTACCTAGACATGTTCCCTTATATATGTTACATGGTTACATTCATAAATTATATAGTTGTCTTATCCTTTTTAGGTGAGGTAACTACTAGTTCTAATATTTCCCTCACCTCAAAGGGGGGAGTATATTAGTGGAGACATTTCATAGAGGAGTCCACACTTGGCATAGTTTTAATATTTAGTGGAGGCATGATTTGGAAGCATTTTCTCCATACTCATTCAATATGTGGTACTTATATCAGTTTATATATTTAGTGGGGGCATGATTTAGAAGCACATTCTCCAAATTAATTTAGTATATGGTACTTATATCAATTTTTAGATTCAGTGGTGGTATGTTATATGGGCATAACTTATACACATTCATAGTTCTTAGATTTAGTGGGGGCATACTTTGGAAGCATATTTTCCACACCTACTCAATATTCAACATCTCCAGTTTATAGTGGGGACATGTTTTAGAAAAATATATTTCACATTGGTACTTATATTAGTTTTTATATTTTTCCATATATAGTGGGGGTATGCATTGGAATCATGTTCTCCACACTTACACAATTATCTGAATTAACCAAAACACACAATCATATGATTTAGATTCACAGTTGTGGTATAATTCTATATATTAGTACTATTGTTATACATAGTTTTATCATAAGATATATCTAAGGTGCATATGCTATGTAAAAAGTGCCTAATATTATAAAATATAAATTAGTTTTACATATAATTTTTTTTTTTTGGATTGTTACCATATCATATAATTTTTTTTATTGATACCCCATGGACTTTTATAGACTTTATTAAGCCAATCTACTATACTAGTTGGTTTAAATTTTGGTATGGTTGAGGTGATAAAATAACTCAATCTTTCTAAATTTTTAGGTTAGAATTGATCATTAAACCTCACCAAGTTAAAAATATCATTGGGTTGCATGATTTAACTAATCTCAATAGTCAAGAGGAAACTCACTTTTAGCTTCAAAGTTAGGGGCATGTGCCTTCCAATCTTTCTCTCTATCTCTTTGGATATATGAACTTTAAATATTTATTTAAATTTGTTCTAATCTCAGTTTTAGAGCTTTAAAATGATACATATTTTCTAAAACAACTTGTTAATAGGCAAGGTGGTTATATCGAAACATAGGTGTTAGTCACTAGCAAAGCACTCAAGTTTGGCAAACATAAAGACAAGGTGTACATACACACCTAGGTATGCATTCATTTCTTTTAAAATATCAATTTAGTTAATATATTAAAGGAGGGGAAATTTAGATGATATTTCATGATTATATAACACCTCAATTTTATATACTTGAAAAACTTAGGCCTTGGCTATTCCTCTCAATTCTATACCTTTCCTACTTCCACAAGTCTCACATCTGTTTTATCTTTTTTCCCTTTAGATTATATCTCTTATTTTGACTAGTCTTACATTGATGACCTAGGTCTTATATCTTTCCCAAAATGCTTAAAATATACTTATCTCCCATATCTATAAGTTATAAACCTATACCTACTTTCCTACCCCCTGGACACTAACGTCTGAGATAGATAGATAGTAGCATCGATGCTATTATCTTGTCCTGATGCAAGTGTCTAGTAACCTAAAATCATCTAATTTTCAAATAAAATGTATATTAATGGTTAGCCTAAGTGATTTAATGTGATTTATTACTCTAAAGGGATTGATATAAATACAAGATGAACCCTCATTCATTCATCACCTAGGAACCTAGTCAAAAGACCAAAGAGACCAATGCAACTTATCAAAAATACTCTATCAAGCATTCAATTGATTTTTTTCCCCTATTTCCGTACTATTAATAGGTATAACACATCTAAAGGTTTGAATTATTAAAAGAGTATCCCAATATCTTGATTTTTCAAGTTACAAGCTAGGTCATTGTTGTACTTACTTTGCACATATTACATAATTCATATACAAGCAAACATGTAGGAGAGAAATACATGAGTTTGAGGATCTATTTTGAAGTATTGAGAATATAGGCAATGCTATTTGATAGTAGGGTCTTTAAATTCATCTCGACACTATGTTCCCACTAACCCATTTTTTCACAAAGTCACTATGAAGATGGAGAATTAGGGTTTTACCATTTCATAAAGAGTGATAGTCCATGACCTAGATATGAATTCAATAGATTAAAGACAAAGAAAAACCTAGAAGCATATAGGTGTTCAAAACCTATTTCAATAGTTATCTATACAATAAACTTGCATTGAACCTAGATAATAACATCGATGCAACCTTTCTAGGCCGACGTTAGTATTCAGAGAGCTAGAAGATTCAGATCCAGAATATGAAAACTATTCCAAAATATCCTTCTAACCTAATTTCTACATGTTCTAGTTCTAAAACTACATTAGATTAATAAAAATCTAAGTACATCATTTCTTTATCATTTATATATCTAACATAGTTGTACTTTTCATATTTAGACTATCTCAACATAATAAATTCAATATATGTTTATATATGAGTTCAACATCTAATTGAGCTACTATAGATTTTATTATAACCCTTGTGCCATTTAATTTATATATACCCCTTTAATTCAATTCTAGGGTTAATGATAAGATCATCTTAGATCAACATTGTAGGGTTAAACAACAAGTAAAATATCTAGTCTACTAGTGGTTAAATAAATCAAAATACCAATAAGTTGCCTATAAAGAGTGAGGTTCACTTTATCACATGTAGGTTTTAGATCAATATTAGCATCAAATTCAATAGGAATAGATGTATGATTACAATTAAACATATTAAACTTAACAAAAAATTATGTGTATATTGAGATTGTGATACAATAATTAATTTTTTATCTTAAAATATAAACATTTTAAAAAAGTGATGAAAAAACTTAAATAAATCATTTCAAACATTTGACTTAGTTTATCCTTATATTTATGAATTTAACTAAGTAGATCACCAATAATAACAAAATCATCAATATATAATATAATTAAGACAATATGACATTTTTCAACTTTTACAAAAAAATAATTATCAAAATAATAGTTAGAGAAACCTAGTTCTTTAAAAATACTTATGATTTTAGAATACTAAGCTTGAGGATTTTATTTTAAACCATACAAAAAATTATTTAATTTACAAACAGAATGCTCTTTATTAGGGTAAGCAAAACCTTTAGGTCGAGTCATATAGATTTCTTCTTCTAAATAAACATCCAAGAATATATTTTTGACATCCATTTGGTGTATAATCCAACCATTCTGAGTTTCAAGACTAATGAGTAGTCTAACAATACCTATTTTTACTATAGAAATAAAAGTTTCAACATAGTAAATCCCAAGTTTTTAAATAAAACCATGAGCGACTAATCTTAATTTATTTTTTTCAATTTTATAAATTTAATTATATTATAATTTATAAATGCACATACAACCAACAATATGCCTTTTAGTGCAAGGTGAGACAAGATTCAAAGTTTTATTTTTAATTAAGATATTATAATCAACTTGCATAGTAATTTTCTATCTATCATCTTGAATGACTTATTCAAAATATTGAGGTTCACATTAATACATAGTCATTAAATCATGTTAAGAATGTTGAATTTTAGTTAATTTATTAAGATTATCAATACTAGAAGACTATATTAGGGATTCTACCCATTTAGGTCTTTTAGATTGAACATGAAACTCAAAAAGTTCCTTATATTATAAGTTATCCAACAAATAACCAACTTCCTTTAGGGATTTAGTTTAATAATAAGGAGAAAGAAGAGAGCCAGGTTCATCAAACAAAGAACATTGAGGGGGTTCTACAGAGGGCTCACAAAAATATTTTTAAAGGATAATAACATTTATATTTTAAATGATTTATAATTTAGATATATCATACACTCTTTATCTTTTAGTTTTACCTCCATAACCTAAAAAGATGCATGAATAGGAGGTAGGATCTAGTTTATTTCTTTGAGCTTCAGGAACAAAGATGGAAGCTTGACTACCAAAGATCCTAAGATGAGCCACACTGGTTTATTTTTAGACCACATTTCTAAAGAGGTAAAAATATGTAAAGATTCATTATGGACTTTTTTTAGAACGTGCATATTAGTATTCATATCTTAGACCCATAAGAACATTTACAAAATGCAACATTGTTTTAGCCATTTCAATAATTATGTAATTTTTTCTTTTAACAATAACATTTTGATGAGGGAACAAGGAATTGTTAGTTCCCTTTGAATACCACAACTAATAGAAAAATAATCAAATTTTTTACTAATATATTCACCACAATCATCAGATCTTAATCTCTTAATATAAAAATTAAAAGTATTTTAAACAACTTTAAATTCTTTGAATTTAGATAATACTTTAGATTCATTCTTTATAAAATATGACCAAATCATTCTAATATGATCATATATAAAATTAATAACATATATAGAACCATTAAGATATGTACCTTTAAGGGTTATTGTAACATCACTATGAATTAACTCTAAAGGATGTGAGGAATTCACATCATGATTCTTGTGAAAGGGATTAATATTTTTCTTACTACGTAAGTATCCTTCACAAGTTTCATGATGAGAAGAGATAAAAGGACAAAAAAAAAGGATTATGAGAAGAAATATCATATAAAATTATAAAATTAACATGTCTTAATATTTAATACCATAATTAATATTTATTCATACTATGCGATGAAACATAACATATAAAAGAAACAAAAAATATGTATAAATCATTTTGTTGAACACCTTCAGCAATCAGAGAACCATATTGATTTTTAATATACCAGTTATCATTAAGCAAAGTTAAAATTAATTAAAATTCATAATTTATGAACACGATAACAAAATTTTCTTAGGTTTAGGCACATAGAACACATCTTTAATAACAACATTTACAAAATTTGTTTTTCTTTATTTAGTAGATTTTAAAAATGAATTATCACCTAAGTAATTCATTTTATATATATCTCGACTATCAGATATAATATGAGATAAGAAAGTCATATGATGCGATTCACCACTATCTAAAATCTATCCATTCTCATTAGAAGTAAATAAGGTAGCATATAAAATAATAACATTATAACTATGTTCTTGATTATTGTTTTGATTCATTTGATGGTTCTTATTATATTTTTTATTTTTTTTATTTTTATAGGTTCTATAATTAACTCTATCTTTGTTATTTATATGACTAAATTTACCACATAGATTACAATTTCTATTAAACTTAGGTTTATGATTTTTATTACCAAATTTTTGCTCCTATTTTTATCACTTGTAAAAGTAGGATTAGATTTATAGTTCTCATTGTTCTAAAAAATAGGATTGAGAGTGAGAAGTGCTTGAATGACATTCTATTTAGAATCAAAATTTGACATCACTTGTTCTTCTTGAATCAAAATTGTAGATAGAGTAGTGAGGTTAAGGATATCTTGCTTTATTTGGTATTTTGATTTAAGAATGAAAATGAAGTTGTGAAACTTTTCATGAATATTAAAATTAATAATAAAATACAAAATATTATCTTGAATAATATTATAGTCACAACCATCTAAGATTTAATATTTTTTTATTTTAGTAAGAAAACTAACAAATTTTTCATGGCCTTTCATGGATGTAGTTACCAATTTAATAATAAGATTAATTATATTAGAGAGATGAGTACCCTCATACATAGACTCAAATATTTTTTAGAAATCACTGGGAGACACCTGATTGTTGATATGGAGTAGGAAATCATCCTTAACACTCCTCAAAATAATAGACGTGGCTTCTTTCGATTTCTATGGAAACACATTTGTAAGATTAGGTGTAACATGTCATCTTGACAGGGGAATTTATGTTCCAACAATAATGTTTTATAGCTTCTGGGACATAAATTAAACTTTAATGTGAATTTTTTATTATTATACTTAGACCTATTAAGCATTTGAGATTTATTAAGCATGAAGTTAGGTGAAGTCATACCTTCCTTTTAAAATGGACACTACAACACTTATTTTTTTTAAATGATATTTTTAATGTGAATTTATAATCTATTTGATAATAAAGCAAATTTATAGTGTAAATATATAATAATTGTTCAAATTTATGTGAAAGAATGCGAAAAAATTGTAACAAATTATACTAAATTAAGTGTCATAAGTGTCACACAAGGAACAACTATCTAAACACAAATATTAAAAAAATTATAAAAAATATAATAGAA
Organism: Torreya grandis; assembly: GCA_037957365.1. Taxonomy (NCBI): domain Eukaryota; kingdom Viridiplantae; phylum Streptophyta; class Pinopsida; order Cupressales; family Taxaceae; genus Torreya; species Torreya grandis. Next base: position 1,610,318 of record JARHVA010000394.1, on the reverse strand, counting down.
AGTTTAAAAATTAAAAATGGACCACACCAAAAATTCCTAAATTCCTAAATACATATAAATCGTTTGGTCACATTACCATGGTTGATAAAATATTATTTATTTCAAGTGTCATAAAATTTTGACAACAACTAGGGTTTTGAATGCAAAATAATTGGCACACAAATAAAAAAGAATTTTAAATTAATTATTTTGAAAAAAATAAACTATATTTGACCAATATTGACCAAAAATAAAAATATAAAGGGGTTTGTACTCTAGACCTTGCTTTCACAAGAGCGTAACAAAATAACACCTATCAACTCCTCTACACTAACACTTGAAACAATACATACACTATACTATATTTAAATGTTATTTTTCAATACCTAAAAATTATATATCCACCATAATTTGCATGGAATAAATGATATTTAATAATGATTTAATAAATTTGTTGGATATAGTTACTTAAATTTTGAAATTCTATAGGTACAAATATGGCATAATGAAGGAGGCAAGGGAGCTTCCACAAGGTACTAGAGACTAAACCAGGTTCTATAAAGCTCATAATCACCTTGTAATATGGACGTTTGATGAATATCCAACAAAAAAAATTATTTTTTAATCTTAAAAACTAAATTTTCATTGCTGAAATATATTTTTATATCTATACAATGGTGCACATGTGGGTGTGAACAATTTATAGAATTCTTAATACTAATCCATAGGCTCTTTTAGAGGTTTTAACATGCTTAAACAATGATCATTCAAACTTCCAAAGAGAAAAACAAGCATCAGAGGCTCCAAGCTAAATTTTTGACTAATTTTCATCCCATAAAGGTCGTACAAGGTTGTATAATGGCACCTCTAGCTGATTATATATTTTATAACTTCAAATGGTAGCTTTAGGGGCTTTGCAAGAGAGTTTTTAGGCCAAAACAATAGAGATCTAGCCACTAAAATTTTAAAAACAAGAGAGTGAAGCTATAAAAACTATTTTTTTAGCTTGTTTAGGCCATTCATGGGCTTTACAAGGATACCTTTGTGCTTATTTTGTAGTTGGTATCTCTTTTAATGCTTGAAACAAGTCTTTGTTTTCTCAAATTTGTATTAGTAGGATCCACAAGCAACAAGAATGACACAAAAAAAAATTGAGTGAGTAAAATAACTTATTTGTCTCCAAAAGCCATACACCACCTCTTCAGGATGAAAAAATAATTATGCATTTGTTTGAACATAGTTTGGATCCTCTAACAAATTATCTTGGAAATCAACACACATCTTCAAGGTCTGTTACCATGTCAAATTTCATTTAATATATGTATATGCAATGTACACGCATACACACATGATATCTAGATGTGTAATTAAAAAATAAAGAACATAGATCAATGACACAATATATAGGTGGAAAAATCTCTAATAGAGGTAAAAAAACTAAAGTTGATATTTATTAATGAGAAAACACAACCCAATACAAATCCTTCACTTTGTTAGGAATATAAAATGTAGATAAATAATAATTAAATATAGACAGAATTAAAACTTAGAAAACACAACATAATAGAGACACATATTTAATGTGGTTCACCCAATATGGGCTACATCCACATAGAAACTGCCAGTCCTTCCTTTTATTCAATCCAACAAATGAAGGGAAAAACCTGCAATACATCCACTGCAATATCCTCTTCACTCTCTCTCCTTTTCTACCTGATTAAAATTCTCTCATATCAAAGGAGGATTAAGAATTAGGGGAAAAATGCACTAAATTTATACCATTAGATATAAAACCTAATAGTAAATGGTAATATTTTATAATGCATTTTCACAAAATTTTACTTTAGGGGCACTGCCCTCAAACCCCCACAAGGGGGGGCTCCAAAATAGGTCATCACTAGATCCCCATGGTGACCCTAGTGGGGGGTGTTGCCCCCCCATAGCCCCCATGTCATGAATTGGTCATTAAAATAAGATCAAGCTCCACCATCCAAAACACTTCTCACTTCCTCTCTATCAAATCTTCACATAACTCTTTGAATAATATTTGCCACGCAAATATTAATACAGTCTTGCTAATGTTTATTACATAATGTAACAAGCATGATTTAGTTTTAATTACCAAAGGTAAATGTCTTTATATAATTGGGTGTGAAGGTAGACAATTATAACCAATATGTCCAACCTCTCCCCAAAAAATTGAATCATAAAATATATTTAATTGATTTAAATGAGATTACTTCATGTTAAAGAATTTAAATATATTTATTTCATTTATTAACCATTTTAATAATGTTAAGGTTAAATAACACCACTTAAGAATTATTTGTTCCAACAAGGTGAATCTTGAATAATATTTAGAATCTAGTGGAAATGTTTATCAAATTTAGTAGCAAATTTTGAAAAGACCATGTTAAAATGGTTTCTAGCCTATTGCACTTATTGAAAGTTACTGAGCATAATTTAAAAAATTTAAAAAATCATGGCATTCCAACAATTAAAATCTTTGAAGCGTAGGAAATTTAAAGTGCAATATAATGGAAATCAAAAGGTTCATAGGAAAATAAATAATAAAGAGAGAATCTCTAAAAATATATGTTAGTCATCATAACGGAGCATCAAAAAACTAAAAGCTTCACATAACCATGGTATTAATGCATAACTATATGCAACGTATCTTAAAATAATATATAAGCAAGGTTATAAAGCTTCACAAAGATAAAAATAATATTTGCATAATAATAAAATCAATACAACACCATGAAACCCCTTGTAAACTAGGAAGCTGTACAATGAAGGCTAATAAATCGTAGTGGATATAATAAGTTACAAATAATATTTAGTTTATGGGATGCAAGGCAAATTTTATGGGGAATCAAGAACTGAATGTCTCTTCATATAGCCAATTTTGGGTTAATTATAATCTCAAGTATAGACTTCATTTATCTAATCTATTTATCCATATTTGGTCATGTATGAATCACATTTTTGTAGGCCTCATGGTTTTTAAGTGTCATTTCTGCCATCAAAAGGTGTTTTTAAATTTAGATGGTAGAGAATTGAACTTTAGAACTTTGAGGGTGATATGATATCAACCTCTTTTGGTTGGATAAGGACCACTCATAGTGCTATGTTAGGAATCAGTAAAGCATGACATACTTTCTAATTTCAATTTATCTACATTTTGGTAAGCTTGTGAAGTCACACTAAAAACACTACAATGGAAAATAAGCATCATAAGGACAAGAGAATGTGTTACCGTATTACTTTATATCTTAGAGAAAGAGTCACAATAGTTGGTTGTTTATTCTCTAAATAGGAGGAACATGGAGAAAACCCAAGCCTTTTTAAGATATGAAGAATGTTCTAGGTCGATTGACTCTAATCACCTCTATTGTTGCTTTTATCCAAGCATATGCACAAGGTGGTATGAGTCAATATTTATAGGGTTGTGCTCCTTTATCTCCCCCATTTTCATGAATAACGTGTTTAACATAAATGAATTTATATGTTTAATTCCCTCCAAGGAGGCTCAATATGACATGAATCTCATTGAAGAGAAGATTGAAGCACATTGAATGTGTTTTAATAATAATTTTAGTCTATAGAGGGAGAATCACAATGATTTCTAGCCTAGTCATGAGGGAAAAATGTCATTTTTTTCACTATAATTTTTATCCCAACTACCTTAAGTGGTTATGTAGGGTTCTCTAAGTATATGTCTAAACCTAAATTTATAAAGTGAGTATAAGGTTAATAAATATATAAATAATTCTAACACAAGGGTGATAAACTAATCTATAGTATACCAATTAATATAAAACTCAAATACATATTATTATGAATTTATAATACTGATATTGCTAAAAAAAGTCAAGTACAACTATTGAAAAATATTTTAGTAAATAATAAACAATGATACTTAGCTATTTTACTATGTGTGGGATGATCTAGACTAGAAATAGGTGTAAAGTATGCATGATCAGTGTCCTATATTAGTCATTAAATTATGGAATTTATACATCTATGATTATAGACACTACTATCATATTTGGACACTACCATTGACGTTAGTGTTTGACTATGACATAGGAATTTAGTACAAAATAATGGATAGATCTAAATGCAACACTATTTTGGGCTTTCTGTCACCTTTATAATGATGTATTCAAAATTTTAATATAGGTTGTCACTCTTTATTTATTGATTAAACCCTAGATCTCCACCCTTTTTCACCTTTGAAATGAGTTTTGATGAAAAATGGGTTAGTGGGATCATAGTGTCAAGCTTCCCCAAAGACCCCTATGCTAATGGTAATTGCCTACATAGACAAGAATCCAAGGAGGGCCTAATAATTATGTATTTCTCCCCTAGGTGTGCGAAACTATCTACACAAGGGTGAAATACAATAAATGATGATGCATTCAGTGATCTAACTTGTAATTTAACAAATATCACTCATGAGATGCTCTTTGAATGCTTTAGACTTGTGATATGATTGATCATATGCTTGATATGGAAATAGGGATAAATAGGGAAAAGTAAAGTGCTTAGAAAGTTGATTGATTTAGTTTTGATATGTGTTTGTTTGATATTTGATAGATGATGGATACGAAGGCTTAGACTTTTATTTATGCCACACCTTTTAAAAATATTTCAAGGTAGGGTTCAATAAGATAATTAGGCCAACCCATGGGTTCAATTATTTTTAATTTGGATGAGATTTGGATACTAGACACTATTGTCAGTGGTAGTGTCCCTTTGTGGCCAGTAGTGTTTATAAGGATAGAAAACATGTATGTATATGAAATTGACACTGAATGAAGTTTATCAAGTTTTTAAATTTCTTATAGTGTAGGAGACTTGGGTCATAAAAATGATATGGATTAGAATAAGAGATAATCATTTAGGCACAATGAGATGGAGAATGTGAGCCTTTCGATAATATGGAGGTCTAGAACTGAAGGGCAAATCCCTGATTGATATCTATCAAATGTATAAGACTAAAATACTATAAATATTTAGTTTTAGTATCTACATTCCCCCATTTAATATAGTAATACATAAGGATGAAATTACTAGGATAAAGGAAATTGCGTGAGCCTACTTTGAGTGTTTTGTTGGTGTATGACCTACAAAAGCTAAAATGTTATAGTGTAAATCAATGTATATAATTGAAAATTTGAAATAATTGAAAATAAAGATAGAAAGAAATGAGTACACTTGTGTGTCGATGCAACCATGTTGCCTCTTGATGCTTTGACTTGGTAAATATGTTTCCTTATGAATAATTGGAGCTAGAGAAGGTTCAAACCTAAACCTTGGAGATTTGTAGAGGGAGATTGGAAGGTATTATTCCCCTAATCTAGTGTAAGGATGAGTTGTGACATGACCATTGAGATCATTATATCTCAATCACACAATGCAAGTGTGAATATTTATAATCTGGTAAGGGCAAGTTATTTAATCAACTCATCTTATAAATATGGTGAGATTAGATGATTTAATCACTCCAATATATAAATATGGTGAGGTTTAATGATTTAATCACTTCAACCTATAAAGTGAACCCATTTTTGCAACATAAAAGACTAGATAATAGTACATCCTGGAATAATTAGTGCATCTTGATGAGTAGTATGATTGGTAAATTTTATTAATTTTGGTGCAATATCATGGCATATACACCTCTAATATATATTATATATAGTATGTGTGTCATCAATATGAAAAACTATTTTAAATATATGAAAAATTGGTGCAATATATAGGATTTTGACCCAAGTGTATATCTAAATCATGGAACTGAATTGAAGATTGTGTTAGTATGGATGTAATGTTTTTATGACATGACCAAAATAAAGTATGGAGATACTAAGTGTTTACGTGTAGAGGTCATGTTTTTATGACACACCCTAACTAAAATTTGAAAACCAAGGAGGTGTATAAATGTAGAGGTCATGTTTTACCCACTACAATTTGGAAATTGTGAAAATGTGGAGGTCATTCCTTATATGACATGCCTCCATTGAAATTCCCCCCATTTTGAGGTGATGGAAATAGAAACTAGTAGGTACCTTACTTAAAAAGGATAATGTAGATAGATATATCAATTAGGCTCACAATATATGATCACATAAAGTCCTAATATGCATTAAATAGATCATGGAAATGTATAGAGTGTAACAATACAAGAACAAAAATAAATCAAGAACACACATAATATAACTCAATGTAATTCAAATAGATGGCCCAAGGAGAGCTCATAAAAGGGGCATGTTTAACTACTACACAATTGAAATGAATGACACATTTAAATTTCCAATCAATATAGAATAACATATTCAAATGTCTAATCAACATACATTGGTACATGGGCCAACATGAAAGGAACATATTCAAATGTTCCACAAGAAAGACAATAGCAAGTAATTTAATACACTCAAGGAAGTGAAAAAATAAATAAAGCATAAAAAAATAATGCAAGCATATTATACTAGTCCTTGCATATATGTGTTCGTAAAAAACATTATGTAACATAACATATCAAGTACAGTGTGAAGGATATAAACATAGATATAGACATGCTTACGAATTAGTATATAAAATCAAACATCATGATATAATGATCATAAAGGATATGTATCATGTATCAATCGTGATAAAATAAGCATATGCCCCTAATGTACTATATGATGTGAGTAGATGAAAGGTCCAACATCTGAAAAATCATATATCATGTGTCTGGTTATCTTGTATCATACTCAGAGGTGCATGAAACTTATGTGTATATAGGAATGAAATTATATGATATATATTAATATAAAGCAAACAACATAAATTCCAAGGAGATAGTAAATCTGGGAATGCTGAATATTTTTGATATTTTTGGGGTTTATTTGAATGTTCTTGGATTTTTTGAATATTTGATTTTTTTAATAGATGCCTACAAACTTATGTTGGATAATTTTCATTGTTTGGATATGGTTGAATAGTTGAAAATGGTTCATTGCATGCTCTTATTCAAAAATTATATGGGAAGTTGAAGAACCAATGCCATCTTGTGACATATGGATCAATTTTCCATCATGGGAAAAGGAGATACCTTGCTAATTTTCATAAATTTTGAATTTCCTATAGTATAACCCAATATTTCCCAATGTAAATGCATACTGTGATGTGTGGGACATAACCCAAAACCTTATTTGAATCACTTTAACACCACACACAATTGGAATTATGATGTTACTTAAGGAGTCTTTCCAACCTGCTTTATTTTTTAAGTACTTTAGATCAAATCCAAGCTATTGTAAATGTCTTACATTACAAGTTATTTTTGTTTGTTTAGGGTCAACATGGTTATGTTAAAAAAAAAAAAAAAAACCCATGAATAATGTGATCGTTAAATATTGTTGGCATGGATGCTTTTTTATTTGTTCAACTTGAGGTGTTTGTTTTGGATGTGTATCTTGGATTGGTCCCATATTGAGTAATGTTTGTAAACTTCCCATATTAATGTGAGGAATCACACACATTTTATCATAGTGTTCATTTGGTAATTCATCTTCCTCACTTATATGTGGGCTAAAAATTTTGTATTTATAAGGAGAGATGTTAATTTTGTTTGGGTACTTGAATATGAATGAAGCATATCTATGAACATCCTAGTATAAATAGGTAAATGATTCATATTGTTTATGTAATGATCTTTCCCTTAATGGGGAAATAATACCTATGCTAAATATGAATTGTAATGCCAAATATGATGTCATAAATGCTAAGGCATATGATGCACATCTAAATCAAATAACATAGTCTTGAAGGGATTCAACATCATGTTGTTTGAAAATGTCTAAATGTTCTAATGTAAGTCTAGGAACCTTGTGTATATTTGAAGCCAAAATTAAGACTCTTCCAATTATGAAAAAGTGGTTAAGGAACCCTTTGGTAAGCTATAAAACCAATTGTGAGTTTCATCGGTAATACTCATATGAAAGGCTTTTAGCAATATTTTTTCATCTTTAGCACATTGACAAAAAGAATGTACAAATTTTAGCTTATGATCAAAGGGATATTTATGATGATAAAATAGAGGTAGATGTGGTAGCTCAAAACCTTTCAGATAAGGTTATTCAAGTATACATTTTTATAAAAGGTTTACTATTGATGAGGTTACTTTTTATTAGAGGAAACATTAGCATAATTGTATTGGGGAACATGGGATTTAGAAGGACCATTCTACATCTCAATCAAGATAAGCCATTTCAATTGGCACAAATAGGGACTATGATAGTCAACTCAGTCACTCACATAGTTTTCTACCATTGTCATGCACTACAGGTGCCTATAGAAGGTTTCAAAAATTGAAATGAGGTGTGGAAGCTTGAATAAAGCTCTTTGATATCATAATATATCATTTGATCTATTTGGAAGAGAATAGAGTTTCTCATAGGGTCAGATTCATGATATCACTACTCATAATAACATCATTCACTGCCTATAATTTTACATTCTCTGCCTGTACATGAAAATGTCCACCTATTGGTGGAATCATAGAGATATAAAGATATTTGTATGGAGAGGTTGGAACATGATGGAAACCTTCCTTGGAGTCCTAGTGTTATAGAGATCATGGCAGAGCTATTATAAGTGTGAGGCTGATAAATAAAAGTGGGAACCATGATCAAAAGCAATGACTATGTCTAGGGAATAAAACCCCTAAAAGATGAAAATAAAGGTCTAGTCCTTTTTTTCAAGGTCATATAACAAAGTTATCAAGAGTTTTGATAAATATAAATGACCATAAATTTTATCCTCCACATATGAGGGAAAAGTTTCAAAAGATAGAGGACAAATGACTAATGGAAGTCATAGTTGAACACCTAAAAGTTGCCATTTGAACATTGAATTCCTTCACTATCATCTACAAGATCTAAGCTATAAAGAGACCTCTTCACCTAAGTTTAAATTATTAGACCATGTCACCATGATTGTATTGTTATAGATGGTTGAAATAAGCATTTATGATCTAATGATCATTTAAATAGGATGATATACCAAAATTTGATCCTATTCACACCTACAAGTATCCCTTCTTCTGAAGGTACTCACTTACAATTGACTGTTAGCCTTCACATCATTCATAGAAGGGATTGAGCATGAAGATGCAAAAGTTTATTTATAGAGGATGAATCCAAAAGATATTAGAGGGTTCACAAAGAATATGTATCATAGGTTTCATGGATAAAAACCACCTATAGGACCTTACACAGTCAACTATAGCTGACTGTGAGAGGCAGAAAGCAAACGAGTTAAGTTTATTGAGGTGGACACAACCCAAACATGAAATGAGTGAGTCAAAATCATTGTTAAATGATAATATAATACATAAAGGAGGATTATTCAATTTTTTCAAAGCTTAAACATGCAATAAAACCTATAGGTATGATGCCTTAGAGCAAAATACAGTCAGAAGTTGCATTTAGATTTGACCAGTGAAGGTGTGGGAAGAGGTATGTAGGGAGTTGAAATGATGAAAAGATATAGATAACCTTCATCATAATTATGATGGTATCCATATGATATTTAAAATGAAAAATAATCATAGAGAGGACCCTATGGATGCATCACTCAGTCTATTTGGTAAGACCTTGCATACAATCTGCCTTCTCACGGGTCTGTCTTAGGTCTTTGAGGAATTAAAGGGTTAAATGATGTTACCAGAGGTTGGAAAATTGTATAGGACATCATTATAAATTTGATAATCCTCTCAAATAGGTAAATTATCTAAGGTAATAGGGGAATTACCTTGTATTTTGTCTCAGACAGAGGGTACTTCCCTTTGTATGTAAACTCTATAATTTTAGAAAGTAGGGATAAAAGGATGAACTAAGAGATGATTTGGACTTGAAGAAGGTGTGAATAGATGTGGTAGGTGTGGAAAAACATTTAAATACTATCATATAATAAGGGAACTCAACAAGGTGGCCTAGACCATCAAAGTTACAGACATGCCTATTAGGCATGGTTAGGCCTAGAATCTAAAAGGGAGGTCAATTTTAATTATAATTGCAGGTGAGCATTCCAATGGATTGTATAATGTTTATAGGTTAATTTTAGATGTGACCAAGATTTTGGAAAGTAGGGAAGTCACAAGGAAATCCACTTTTGGCTTAGGACAACTCAAGCCTATGCAAAATGGAGAAACAAACCTAATAAGAGAAGTTTGGTTGCTCATATCTTCTTTCACACCTAACATGGAGACTCAATGAGATAGGAAAAGATAGATATGGTCCTAAAATACCATTTTGTGTAATTTAGTTTAGATTTGAATGTTACATCTTTATGAATAATGGCTAAGTGGGCGAAATAGGCTCAAACTCATAAAACCCTTGATAGTAACCAATTTGAGAAGATTGAGAAAATAGTGCACCAAAATGGCATAGTTTACTTAGAATGATGATTGGATGTTTTAGGAAACTCTTTCAATATAATCCCCATCCTTTTTTACTATACAAAATTATATAGATAGAGTATAAAATAGGGTATTTTTGATAGTTTTATGTGTTTTGTAGTTTCTAAAAGGAATCTAAAGATGCCAATCATATGGAAGGGAAGCTTGAGACTTAAGATAACTCTACATGAAAATTTATTGCTTTATAAAAAATATTAAGTACCTTAATAAGAGCTCTCATCTCAGCGAATCAAAACAAGCTTAGTGAACATGATAGTGAGAAAGGTGAAAACTTCAAGTAAGTTGCTTTTAAGGTGTGCTTGATGACTATAAGGCCATGGATGGTATTTAAACATGTTATTAACTTCCTTGTATGGATTTTCATGTGAAATTGAAGCCAAATTTTAGGCCAAGTGTGTAGGGAGTGTGAAAGAGGAATTATTTTGACTTCAGATGGTGATAACTCATTTTAGGAGGAATCTTGATGATTAAGACTACAATCAATGCATGGAAATGTGTGTCCATAACTTCCCATTATTGGTCCAATTATAAATTATACCCTTATTTATTTATGGATCACCTAAGAGGTCTAATGATGAAGGCAGTTTCCTAGACTAGTAGAAAAGACTTCATGCTATATTTCAAGAGTTTCATGACTTGGGGTGCCACTTGTCTCTTCTAACTTTGTTTGATCAGTTTCAAATTATCTTCTCATGCACATGGAACTCCTTTTCTCATCTTGACAATTATAATTGTGACCTTTGGAATTCTTTATTTTCTTTGCTCTCTCAAGTTCTATAAGAACTAGCCATTTTGGCTATTGTAAGGATGCTCCACCTGAGTATGGTGAATCCCTGCTCATTTGCATACCATGGATCAATAAAGGCTATTGATTTTACCTCTTCTATGAATTTTTATAGTGTGTTAACTTTAATTATTGATATTGATTAGTGACTTTTGTTTCCTTAGCATTGTTGTTTCATTCTCTCACCTATTTGTAGCTTGAAAGCTTCTTCTTGTAGGTCATGTGAAGTGTTCTATGAAGTGTCATAGTTGAATGAGTTAGTCTATTCAATATTTACATTAGAAAAATCTTGTCTAGTCCTCCTATCCTAAACATTCATCACAACCTCCTAATGAAATGCTGATGTGAGAAGATTTAGATTAAAGAAGTGTATGCCTAGTTAGTCTCTTGGTCTCATGTGTGATATGAAATTGGTTGGTAGTTATCAATTAATATGGTGTATCACAACCTTTAGGATAGTTTAATTTTAGTTTTATCTCCCTTTTCCTTGTAAGCATAGGTATATTAGTGATCTAAAAGTGGTACATCAAGGGAGCTATCCCTATCTAGAGATTCACCTCATTCTTAGGCTACCCAAAACCTAAAGGTGTTTTTAATTATGCCACTTGGATGAGGAGATCTGAGACATCTCTTCAAGGGGTGAAAATATAAGTGACAACAATAACATGTTTCCATTCCTTTTTCTAATTTTAACCAATACCAAGTTACACCTAACCAATCAAACCCTAACAATAGAAATAATAATTCTAATTGGTTAGGGAAAAGAGTTACCATAAATCTGATAAACACCCAATTCTAATCTTAGTCAAATAATCCCCCGTTTACTTCCCAAAATATGATCTTTTCTTAGTAATTATAAGATATGAAAGATGTAATATCAAAATTACAAGCTAAGAGTCAAAATTGAAAATACAAATTGGATCATATATGCTCATATCCATTTGATTCAAGTATTTTTTAGATACCTCTTCCATCTCATTTTGAGATTCTAAAATTTAATAAGTATAATGGAAAGGGTTACCCAAGAGATAAATTAATCCTATTATTTATTTCTTGTCAAGAGGTCAACTATAACTCTAATTTCCTCCTTCGATTGTTCTCTTGAAGTTTGGTTGGTACTAATTTAAACTAATTTACACATCTTCCAAAAGGTTCTATTACAACTTTTGATGACTTTTAGAAAATTTAATTAAACAATTTTCCTATGCATTGACAATCAATTAACCATGGTTGAAATATGTCCTATCAAACAAAGGTGAGATATTTGTTACGTATCTTCAAATATGGAGAGAACTATTTAGTATATTTTTATATGCACTTCCTGACATTGAGTTGGAAATTATATTCATCACAAATTTGAACTCTGATCTATCACTTAATATTAGATTACAATGTCTAGATAATTTTGATGATGTCATTACTAAATATATTTAAATAGAGAAGGCTCTAATTAACAAAGAATTGATTAAAATCTATTCACATAGTCAAAATCAGTCTCACAATCAAATTCAAATTTAAAACCATAATCAAAACCAACATTCTACTCCAAATCCAAAAAATATGGTAGATTAGCCCAAGCATTTTAACCATAATAATAATGGTGGGAAATAGAGCTAGATAAACTAGACATGTTCAAAAAATATAGTTTCCACCAATATTCAACCATAACCACTTGTTTTGTAAAGCCAACCTCCTCAAATAAATTAGTTTATTCAAAGACCATTTACTAATTTAGGAGAGCCCATTAAGAATGTGTTTTTCAAGATACTTATATGAATATGATTAGATACCAAAATACTAAACCCTTTGATGAAGTTCAACCTAAATCAAAGTTATATAGGGATAATGAATATTGTGAATATCATTAGATCAAAGGACATGTAATTTATATATGCGTGTAACTATAACATATCATTCACGATATGATGGAAAGAGGAGAAATTGAGTTAAATAATGATTCATCCTATAATTATGGCCAAGATATGGGGACCTATAAAACCCCTTTCCCTCAACATACCAATAATTAGTATGAGCAACATCAACATCGACAAAACAATAATCATAATCATAATCAAGGTTACTAAACCAACCATATTTATTACCATGCTACCCCCTATGATTACAACATAGTGGGACATATAATGGAACATCACATAGCCATAATTGTAATCAATCCCCTTTCCCATAATTACCAAAAAATAAATCCCTCTATTCTAGGATCAGATCCATCTATCTTGGGAGTTTTTCCTTGCAATGATCCTCATTATCGAGTTATTATTCTAGGACTTATCTAATTTAATTTAAAATTTGGTATTTATATTCCTAATTGAGACTATATTGTTATAAATCGATGTGCTAAAATCACCCTTCAAGGGCCTATGATTTTTTCTACTAATCCTAATCCACCTTTCCATTATAATCCTATTCTATATCAATCTGAACCCACATATACATATTAAACTAGTATGATCATGTGCATCTGTTGAATAAAATTTTAGCACAAAATTCCATTTTGGATATGTTATGTGCTTAGCTTCACAAAGATGACTTATATGAGATTTTGAGTCAATATTAGCTACCAAGAAATATTGCATTAGATAAATTTCAAGTGTTGTTCAAACACTTGTCTCTAGGCCCACATTCAATCTTTGATCAAAGTGATATCTCATCTCTTGGAGCTACCCACACTAATTCCTTATATATTTAATTCATAATCACTCACCACAAAATCAAGTGGGTACTTATAGATAATGGTTCTATCCTTAATATTGTTCCACTAAAACTTGTCCAACATCTATGATATACTTCAATATATCTTAAGAATGATACCATCACTATCAAGGTGTATGATAACACTGATCTATAATTAGTAGGTACAATTTCCATGCCCATCCAAGTTGGGCTGGTTATCCATAGTACCTTGTGCCATGTCATTAGTTTAGACTTACCTTATATATTATTCTTGGTCATCCATATATTAATGAGATTCATGCAGTTCCTTTTACACCCCATAAATGTATTAATTTTCTTGATTCTATAATAGAGATTATTATTCTAGGATATGTAAAACCATATCAATACTGAAAACATCTAGAAGCAAAAGGTCATCAATATACTTATTATCCTAGTACTGCTAGTACCATAAAAAAAGACAAGAAAATAATATTTGATCTACCTCACTCAAATTATTTATATCTAAATACCCTTGCTTCTTCTTCCAAAATGCTTTTCCCCTTATTAAATTTCTCCCATTTCAACATTCATGACAAAGGTCTTGGCATGTATAGTATAGAAGATGCCTTTCATTTTGACAAATTTACTAGATCACTTAAATCCCATGGCTGGCCGAAGATGGAGTGACATAATAAGAGGACAACATGTTTTCTTACAAAACCTCTTATGTTCATTCTAGGAAAAGATTTTAGTCAAGAATTTTTACATCAAGAAGATGAGTCATGGCTATATAATGAGGATGTAGCTTCTTATTTTTAGAATAAAAAGTATGTTATTCCTAATAAAATTATGGCCCATAATGCTTATAAAGGCAATGGATTGTGGGGAAAGAACAAGGTCAAATAGATCTTATTCTTCATACAAAACATTTAAAGAGACAAGGTTTAGGATAAAAATCACCTAAAGTCATCCTCAAACATCCTTAATGTGGTCTAACCTATGTGTTAAATGACTATATCCAAGGCAATACCATAGAGTAGTATTATAGTTTCTATTGACTATTCAAGTCACCTTTGTCTCTTGACACATGATATGCTTGGGAAAAATATATTTTTTAAAATCAATTGATTAGGTCTTAGAAGCACCTTCATAATGACTATGCTAGCCTAAGGACAAGTATGTTTAGAGTCAATGAGGTTATTTAAGCATTTTGATTCATTAGATGAGATTTAACAATCATTTTCTAAGGTCACATGTTGATATTAGCCATGTAAGAGGCATATTGGAGTGGTTTTAAATATAAGTGGATATCAAAGGTCTTATTTGAGGTCTTATCAACCTTGTCAAGTTCTATTTCATGACTAAAGGCATTCAAGTTGCCTCTTATTGCAAAATATTATAAAAATGGGTCTAAGAGTCATTAATTTAGGTATTTAAGAGCTCTAAAATCTAATTATAGTTCCTTAAAGCCCATCTGTGGCATGCAAAGACTTGGTTGACTTGGTTCCCTTCTTCTTGCTTCCCTGATTGACCCCTTTAAGCCTTAGAGGATGTCATCAAAAGAGAATTTTCATAGGTATACCAGTCTCAAGTAATGATTCCATATGGTTAATGGTATAAATTATAGGTTTCAAACATAAATAGGGTGTAATGTGTAGGTTTTTATCTCAAAAGGTCAATTTTTAGACTTGTAGAGCCCTTCTAAGGTCCTCGTTTCATCAAATAGCTTCTTCATGTAGGAAATAGTCACATCCTATCTTTATTATACTGATTAATGGTTTGAGGCAAGTATTGGAGAGAATTAAGGGGGTTTTAAGGATTCTAACAATGATTCTTAGATCAATTGAGGAGGAAGGAAGCATGTCATTCCATCAATATGATTGTAGACAAGGCTAAAACCTCTCTAAAACCCTAAAATCATGATTTTACCTTTTGGATGGTTTTCAAGCTTGTGAAGCATCAAAATGAGTTCATAGATCCTTTATAAGGATTTAAAAAAGGTAGTAATAAAGTATTAATATATTAGATAATGTTTATTAGAGCATATTTCTAAGAAATATTGTTGGTTGAAGGTAGATTAGATAGGGTTTGCATGTAGAATAAGCATGTTTCAAGAAGAGGAAAACATAGTCTCAAGGAAATATATTATGCTTACATGTTTGAAAAGATTATTAAGATTATTTTTGAAGGTTATAGGCCTATTTAGAATCTAGACAAGGATATAAAACAAGAACTAGAAGATGTTAAGGTTATAAAGTCACATGATGAGTTCTAGGTCTTGAAGAAAAGAATAAGAAGTCTGAAGTTCCTTTGTAAGATAAAAATAATACATTTACAAGTGTAAATTAGGAGGATCAATCATATTTATTATTTTTATATTTGTGCATGGTGTCTATAGGGTTTTTATGTTATTTTAATAAGTTCAAATGAATCCTTTGGTGGTCTCTAGATTCTTTGAGAGGATCAAAACTATGTAGAATTCTAAACCCTATCGACAGTTATTAATAATCCTAAAACCTTAGAACCTGTAATAGTGTATTATGGTTGTTTTAAGAGTTAGGATAAGTATAAGATAATATATTATAGGTTTAAAAAAGGTTTTAGGTTTCCTTAAAGATCAAAGAGAAAATTTAAAACATCTTGAAGGCTTGAAGGTGTATAAATATGAGGTTTCTATTGTGCACAAGAACAAGGAAAAGTATGCACCTAAGTTTTAGAATTTTCATAGGAAATAGAGGGTGTTGGGATTTGAAAACCTAGAATATAGGCTTGTTCCAAGTTTACAAGCATATTTATCATTCAATTAGAAGATTTCAAAGTTCTCATAATGGAAATGCCAAGGTTTCAGGGTTTCTTGATGTTGTAATGTTTGAGAGCATAATATATGTATCTAAAGGGCTTCAAGAAGAGTTTTAAAAGCTTCCTAAAACCCAACATAAAATTATTCCTTCTGAGAATGTTTCAAGAAATAACCATGTATGTAGGTCTATATGTGACCTCAAAACTTAATCTACATTGTTTCATGATTTTCATGGTTGTATTAATGCAAACAAAGAAATTTTAAACATGAAAAAACATAACCTATAGGCCCATGACAAACATATTGTAATCACCTAAAAGTGGTAATTATATTCTAAGAGTGTTGCTTGAGTTAGATTATTCCTAGCTTAGTCCTATACCTATCCTAAAGCCTTTGCCACACTTTTTTAGTCATTGTGTAGAGCATAGATAATTACAGTTAGCCAAAACACAGTCCTAGGATAGTTTTCTCAAATCCCAACCTAGTTTGACCAGTAGTATGCTAGTTGGACATTAACACCACATTTGGGACACTACACCAATAAGGTGATAGTGTCCTTGATTGGGCATTACTATCCTTTGACCTAATTCTCATGAACATATACTTTTTCAAATGTGTGCCCCTCCTAAGGTCAGCCTAAGTATAATTTATTATCTACACAATCTATAAATATCTATAAATACAAGTCTATTTGAACTTGATTCAATAGATGGAAAATATATGCAAAAGCCTATTAAAAAAAATATAAGTTGAGAAAAATTAATGTATTTGATCCCTATTCTGACGTACTTCTACATACTACCATATATAATAAACCTAAACCTAGATTTCAAAGATTTCAAAGCTTAAGAACATTCAAGGCATCTAAGTCCACTCTCATTCTAACATTCACTTGCAATCGCATCAAGCACTAGGTGGGATAACTAAATTGGGATTGATCCCTCTTCAAAGTATTGGTATGTAGGCAACTCTCTTCAAAGTGGGGTGTTGAGGATCTCCAACCTATCCTATTAATAAACACATAATTATTGCTCATGCCATGCTTGTAAGGAGGATCAAAGTTTGTACACTAAATTAGGTTTTAAGGCATACCATAGTTTAAAATTTCATGCACGTAAGAATAGGACCTAAAAACACATGCACAAGTGCTAGTAAGAAATAGGAATAGTTCTACAAAGAGGACACTAGCACCAATTTGAGGACACTACAATAACATGGTGCTATTGTCTAGTTGGGATGCTACCATCCAATGAAAAAAAAGTCCCAAGACCCTGTTGCCAACACTCAAACCTATCTAGAACTCAATTTTTAGAACCTAAATCATCTATGATAGTCAATTCCCTATAAAAACCACACTGGGTTTTACTAGAATAGAGTAATTTAAAAAAATTAATTACACATTCATCCAATAGATTTCACCATGATAAATCTAAGTGATATTTAGCTAAATGTATTATTTTATTAAAACCCATAAGGTTTATAACTAATCCATTTAGCTAATGATCACCATATAAAAGATATAACAAATCATGTATAATATTAAATAAATAATAAAGACTGCATTTATTTCATTAAAGGAATAATATAATTTCAGCCATGCCTGATACAACATTACAACCACTGTTGTATAAGTATAATGAATAAATAATATAGTTTTATTATTAATATAGTCTCAATAAATAATAGTAAAATGATACAAAACTCCATGGAGTATGAGTCTCCATGATTCAAGTATCTATCTATAATATCAAGTGTTGTCTCTAATATAGTACTACTGCAGGGAGGGAGAGCATCATCTGATGCTTTTAAACACCAATCAAAGACCATCGATCCCCTGTACTATCTCATAAAATGGAAATGGCCCTCCATTCATAGATGGATAGATAATGATGGTGTAGGAATCTAGAGTGATAAATAAAACCCATGTGCTGTCAGAAAACTAATACATGATGTGTACCATAAATAAATCCATTCTAACATGTTATTTCATAAACAAGTAAACTATATCAAACACATGAAGTGAAAATGTTTAACTATAAACATTACTTTGGCCAAAGTCTTTGAATAGTTAATGATCTCTAGGATTAGGCAATTTCATATAGACTACTTAGTTAGATTACACCTCATCTTGTATTGATGGTATTAATTAAGCCAGTGGAATCCATACACTTTTTATTTAGTTTCATAAATACAAGATCTACTTAATTCTATAATCATATAAAAACTAATAGATTCAATAGAAATATTCCCTATTAGTAGATGTAAAAATATGCTAAGTACAAAAATATCAAATACATACATTTAGTTCATCAAATATAATGCAATGAATCTAATATTCATCTTATTTATTATAGAATAATAAATAGAATCATAAACAATCCTCAATATATACATATCATCTGGGTAAGAATTATATCTAGACTATAAGTTACTCAATATCAGAATGTAAATTTAAATGTTAGTTCATTCATGTAACATAACATTAATCACAGATTAATAACATCTTACTAAAAGAACATATAAATAAGCTCATTTTAACACACAAGATAGAAAATTCAAGTATTCAATATCAAATACTTTCATGTATGAATGTTTTCCCCAAACATTCATACTCACTCATAGTTTAGCCAATATAATCAAAATACACCAATATATATTTATAATACCATGCTATATTTTTTAAAGTATTTTACTGAGTGCACATGCATGCACGCATGTGCATGCGTGCGTGCACGCACGCACACACACACACACACACACACACACACACACACACACACACACACACACACACACACACACACACACACACACACACACTAGAACTAAGTCCCAATCTACATGTATACCATATAAGTATATATTAAGCATATAATCATCTGTGTATAATTTAATGAACAAATATATAAACATTTAATTGTATATGTATTGTAATTATGTTAAACTATATATGGAATTAGTTTCTATCCACAATCTCAATGAATATCGTGTATATAATCAAATACATATACTTAGATTATCTAGGCAGTAATTCACTTGTTAATTTCAACTTAAGATAACTAGAATGTTTTAGTATTGAACTTAAACAATAACCTTCACTGAAGTATTTAAAATCACATCCAATACATAATACATAAATTTACATTGTTGTATACTAATCAACTTAAAATTATTTCTAACATAATTTCATAATACCAAGCAATTTCAATTTTAATGCTTTGACTAAATAAATCCAAAATATTACTCAAATATCATTTCGAACTCAACCAAAACAAAATTTATCAATTCAATGGATTTGAGATACATAAAAAAATAGTTCAATGCCTTTAAATTTATCATTCACATACAAATCTATGTTTATACATACAAGTCTAAAAATATTGGTAAGCAAGATTACACAGTCATCTAAGTAAACTCATATCTCTTTTCTACATAGTATGATTTGAATTGACTTAAGATTTTGTATTTAAGTCAAATATATATATATTTATAAAAATATATTATTTTGGTATCCAAAAACAAATACAAATATTCTCCACTTATGTATATCTAACATACTCAACCATATGTTTGACTCAATCTATGGGTTTAATATTTATATATGCAGAGGATATAAAATATGTATAATAGAACTATCTTATATAAAATTAAGCCCTCATAAACAAAAGTCTCAATCATATTTAAATCAATTTCCCTTTCTACACACACACACACACACACACACACACACACACACAGTAGTATGTATATATACCCCAAGTCACCAAAGTATTGTATGGTGTATACACATACCCTGCATATGTATATATGTTATCATTATGGTATACACATTAATAAAACAAACCCAATTTATTTCATTTTACAAATTAATTATACACACAGTCAAATCCATAAAAGGGTATGTATTATTGACTAGGTATGTGTATATATTATATAATAAGAAATACTCCTTTTTATATATATCTTTAGGTTTTATTCGAACCTATAACACATATTATTTTATTTAAGATAGAATAGTTAAAAACCCAATATTTTTATCCATGAATATACTTCAACCTGGTATATAAATTTTACTTAACTAAAAGTCCAAACATCTTTAGAATATGATTCCCAAAGAAATAGACACAAATAAAGTCTTTATTTATCATACTAAAATTTGACTATATTTTATCTTTTATTTCCTTGACTAGGGATAAATTAAACTTTAGATAATACACAAATTTTAATTCACTCTTCACAAAATTATATTAAGAACTAAAGCTTTACACAGTCCAAGCCATTTTAGGCTTTAGGGTTATAAGGATATGGGTTTGATTATGTGGATGGTCGAGTAATCCATAGGGCCAAACCTTTAAATATTTGAATAATTTTAACAAAATGAAACTACAGAAAACCCCTATGTAAACATACATAGAATTTATCCTCATTTCATTTAGAAAGTTAAATACATCACCAACCTATTTAATTTCACCAATATTTGTTCTTTTCCTTCAAGAATAGATTGAACCTCTTCACCCTTCTTCTCTTCACCATCTATTCTCTCTCTGTGCCCTTGTTTTCATGCCCTCATAGGCTTCTCTCCCCTTCTTTTATTCTCTTTCCTCATCCAAAATATTCCCTAGACTTCTCGTACACCTTTCTGGCTTAGTTTATGCATGTTGAGAATAACTAAATGGAACAAATAGTCTACCACCATTTTTTCATGCAGAAAACTTCAAGTTTACACATTGGTTTTGTTAAATGCTTGTTTACACAAGTCAAAATTGGTTATAAACCTAGATAGTCTTGAATGTTCCCAATTAAAAAATAAAATAATCATTATAATATCCTTTTGAAATTTGTATGTTCATTGACTTCACTATTTTCCCATGTATTGACTTTATAAAATTCATCAAACATTATAATTTCCATGCTATGTCAACTACATAACAAGTCTACTAAACCTTATAATTCCACATGACAAGGTCGATATAACATATGACTATTTAAAAGACCATCGGTTATATCACAAGCCTTTCAAACATTATATTTATTTCAATGTTAATACAACTAATAAAATATTCATTATAATTCATAAACACAATGCTTAACGCTATGACTTCACCTAGTCATACTAACAACATAATCATTGTTTATTGATAAGAATAATTCAGCCTTAGTCAACATCAATATAATGATGTTTCATTTTATATTTTAGTAATAAAACTGCCTATAATGACTTTCTAAAGAATCATGTTTATTGACTAGGCACTAAGGTTCATGATAATCATTAGTCAATAACACTAATTTCCTTATACCATGCTAAACCAATGCCATTCATTAATGTTATCAAAGAACTTATATATTATTAATGACTTAGTTTAGGTTATTCAACTATAATAAATGATAATAGTAAACTTATAAGAATCCATAATCACTTAACAACCCAATCAAACACAATATTAGAACCTATCTAATACCTACAATTATGAATCCAAACAAGCATTGTTCATAATATACACAACTATATCCTAAATAGTGGTAAGTCACAACAATATATGTGCATATTCATTCAATCAACAAAGCAAAACCATCAACAACTATTAATGTAGTAACATAACTAGATTAGTGCCACCATAAAACTTAATCAACAAGATCAACAAACATAAAATAAGATCATAGTAGACATATATATTATAAATCAAGACATACTACAGCTATCTAACTCTAACATTAATCATAAATCATGGTAATTTACTATGGTATGTGCATGGGTTTCTAGATTTTCTCTCTATCATCCCCCAACACCTCCATCCATGCCATCCTCTTTGATGATGCACTCCTTCCATCACACTCTGAGGGATGGATTTGTCCTGCATCCACCTCACAACAGTGAAGGTAGTTATCCCAAAACATAAATACATACATAAAATATTTCTATATAAACTAAAAAACAAGATCATCAAGAGTAATATATGAAAGTACAATTATCTCATAGCAAATCAATCATGTAAATTAAGTAACATATAATGGTCACATAATAAACATATGAAATAAATCTTAATCAAACAATAGTTAATCAACTAACAACCATAATAATCCATGTATCCAATAGGTTATTAAGATTATAGAGAAAGTGGGATGTGACATTTCTAGATAAGTCTATATTTATGCATATTTATTTCTATTTTTAGAAAGTCAAAGAAGGTCAAAATTCATAATAAATCAATACTTAATTTTTTTATTTGATACGGTAAAAAATATGTTTTACAGGGATCTTGGAACCACCAAAGTGTAGTACAGAAAGTTTAAACAAGCCAAATTAAGGCCAAGTAACCAAAATAACAAAAAAAATTAGGACAAAACCAAGAACCAAAAAGCAAAAAACCAGAAAGAGACTTGGGAAGAAAGTCCCTCCGATGGGTCTTTAACATCTTCAAGAATCTTTGACCCATAATAAATTAGTACTTAATTATTGCATATTATTTGACTGATTTAGACATCTTAGCCCCTTTAACTAAACATAGGATTTTCGCTTGTAAAAACCTAAAAGGTTAAATCATTTGGTGAACCCAACTTACTTCGAATATTGCCTAAAACCCTAGTTTAAATTAATCCAAAATTTGTGCAATAAATCAGGTCTGCATAATTCTAATTTTATGATTTTTTAGACAAATTAGATAATTAAATCAATTAGATATTAGGGTTTTAATTTATTTACATATAATTTAAAATGGTGCAATAAAACCCTAATTTCAAAACACCCTAACCCTAGACACACTTAGGGTTTATATACTTTTTCTATTTGTACTCATATTTTAATTCCAAAATATCAAATTTGCTTTTAGATATATTCTAATTTTTATTTCATATAATCATGATCATAATGATATAATAAATTAATCACTTTCTATTACAAAGTTTCATACTTTTATTTGCATGCTTGTTCTCTTTAATTCAAAATGAACTCATAAAAGACATAAACACATGTATAGATGTGCCTTATATCAATTGAAATAGATGTCATATTTCATAGCATGTTATATTTCTCCTATGTGTAATTCCATTAACAAGAAAACTTATACACACATAGAGTATTTAACACATAAGATAACAACTATGTTTCAAGTTTCAATGTCATATCTTATGTAGATGAAAAAATCTCCTTCTCCTCATCTCCATGAGGGTGATAACTAATTTCCCTCTCACTAGGTCCATGATATCATTCCTCCATGAGATGAACTAACCTATAATAATTTCATTATTATCCATACTCAGCCTATTCACACCTCTTCCCTACAAGGTGTGTGCTTACACGTTCAATTAGAAACAGATAGGGTTTACACTTGTAAAAATCTATGTGATCAAATTATTAGCATGAGAAAGATAATTGCAGGTTTATAAAATTAGAATCGACTATTACATGAAAAGATTAAAACATTAGAAAATCAATTTACAAGATAAATGTCTCTGGGGCACAATAGTGTAAATCATGTATATGCATCTTCACCTAGTCAATTTGTGGTAAATAATGTTACATATCCAGATCATAAATCACAACAAAGTACATATACAACTAGTGATTCAAAAAGCATTCAAAGGTAAAATAAGAATTCAAGTGAGGTACTATGGGAAATTATTAAAGCTAAGTTGATAATCTTACCTCATTTACACCCAAAGAGAAAATTCAGATATTTTTATGTGTATCATAGAATGCATGGGCAAAACACTGATTCATGTTTATCATTGAAAAGGAAAATACAACAAATAATGGATACAAATGACTCACACAGTGACATATCATCCACACAACATAAAATGGAACATCTACCAATCCAAAAAGGGTTAAATTTAGAAACAATAAAAAAATGGTTACCAAAGCATAACTCAAAATAACACAAGGTTCACAAAGCATAATCAAAACAAAAAACAATATAACAAGCACAGATAAATTAAAAAAATATACCTCTCTAAAATGAGGCTAAATGTTCAATATGGTATGGGTTTGGTTAAAATTATTTACAATAGTATGATTATCATGGTCAAGGTTTAGGAAAACATGCCCAAGGCATCACTTCTTCTATTCTAGTAGTTGATAATCTTTGTCAACATGTTTTAGGATTTATCAAAAATGCTAAGGCACATCATTCACATATATAGTTTATCAAGGAAAAATGTCTAGATACATAGGAAATGTTATAGAAAGATCAAGATCCTCAGTTGTAAGGT
This sequence comes from Torreya grandis, assembly GCA_037957365.1. Lineage (NCBI taxonomy): Eukaryota > Viridiplantae > Streptophyta > Pinopsida > Cupressales > Taxaceae > Torreya > Torreya grandis. The sequence goes on along the minus strand of JARHVA010000394.1, from coordinate 1,585,400 downwards.
CAAAATCATGCTACACAAACAAGCATTCTCAAAACATGTTTTCTAGCAAAAGACCCTCTGCAATGCCATATGCCATGAATAAGCATAGTTTCAAAGGGAAAAATCACAATCAATATTCTAAAACACAATTCAGAAAGGTCAACTCCACAACATGAGGTAATTATCTCAAACGCTCTAGGTTATTATGGTTTTGATGATGAATAATACTTAGATTCCTACTACAATAAAATTCAACTACAACATAGAAATCACATTGCATGAGAGATTATCATTCCTATTTTTGACATAGGCCACAGTGATAGCAAGTCTCCCATGAGACTCATTGGTTAGTATGGTTCCTATCCTTGTACATACTTCCTTCTCTCTCCTTCTTCCTATACATAGTTTATTTTCATTTGCTTATACATGGATTATACTCATAAAACACTAAATATAACATGTCAAAATATAAAAACATTCAAATATTTTGAAAATACAAAATTTATAGATTGTATGCATTACTCTGTTTACATCTCTACTACATGCCAGATATTTCATAGTGATAGTTATCCTAGTATAGTTGGTTTTATCATACACATATGCTTCACTTGTTCTTGTCAAGTGCTTGTATATTACATACATGACTTTGATCCACTACACTAATCCATACTTTCTATCATCTACCCACTCGGGGCATATACACCACTCCAAGTTTATATATTTGATACATCCATCAACTCAGGATATTTCATACACAATTTATACTACCAGGTTTTATCCTTACATTCTATACATTCTAATTTACACATTGATATATCTTGATGTTAATCATTATTACTCATTGCTCAGATATTTTAATGACTATCACTAGTTAAAATCAACATATGCACATATTAACATTTAAATAGATTTTATACTACATAATTATACATGTTTTCATTTGTAGTTTTTCTAAATTAGAATTGATTGTGTTTCCTATGATTCCTCCATAATAAAGGGCATTTGAATATGCCATTATTATTTGGATCTATGCCACTTCTCAATTTATATGCCTTGGACATGTGCCCATATCCCTTGTGTGTAATTTCCTGCTTTTATATGTGGATACTTGAACAAGTCCTTCTATGTGACTCTAAGCCAAATAGCTTGTTACTTGCGTATGTGGTCATTTGAACATGTCCTTATATGTTTTCATTCTTAGATTTAGTGACATGTGCCCATGTCCCTTGTATTTTGTCCCTTTGGCCTACCTTTATGTGCCTCATGTTCTTGTATGTATGCTTCTTTATATTCTTCTTCACCATGAAACTTTTATTTATTTTTTACACACATACTAATTTTTGATGCCATGAAGGACCTCATGCATCTAGCCTTCCTAATCAGGCACTGTGATGGACATCATGCCCCATCCCCTTGGGTAGTTACTCATATTTGCTACTATACACATTGATTACATCTATCTTAACACCCATGTGTAATGCTATATTACAACATACATCTTACATTACTGACTTATGCTCAAAAGATTCTACATTCCAATGTTATGTTTGTACATTGTATTGGAATATCATACATATACTCTAGATAACACATTTTGTAGAGCTACTTCTTTTGAGGATAGTTCTTAAATAGGTTTCATAATAACCCTCAAACGAGGGGGCATTCAAAAAAGTTTGTCTTAGAGATCAAGCTCCTAATTTGTTTTTCATATATACATTTTAGCATACATGCTTAGTTTCAAAAATCAAAGATAGGGTAGACAGAAAAATAGAGACTAAGAAAATAGTTTAGATCACCCAGATTTTAGATCAGGGAGACATTAGTGCCCAAATTAGGATACTATTACCATAGGATGCTATTGTTTATTATAGGGTACTACTTTTTATTATCACTAGATTTAAGATAGTCTAGATTAGCTAGACCAATACACCAAGTACAATATAAATTTGCATAAATGTAGTCACATATTTTATAGTTATGTTGAGATTTTGCTTAGATACACTCATTACAACTTAGATTCATACCATTTGATCAGATTTGGGGGCATCATGCACATGATCACTTAAACATTAAGTTCAGTTACACATATTTAGTTATTATGTACTCAATTTAGTTTTAGTATATTCAAATACCAGACAGGGGCATGTGTGCAACACATAGTTTATATATACTCAACTACACACATGTTGATCAAATGGAATGGAAAACTTTATGTCATTATCTACATTATATACACATGTTATCAGATTCTAGGTTGTCACCATATTCATGCCATATTCCATCTATAGTGTTTGGCATTCTTGTGTGGCCCAGAGCTACCTAATATACTTGAGTGGTTACAGAGCTGACATACACAATTTGATTTACTCACGTAAATACTTTCATAACTTTGCATAGTTCAGTTATAGATTCATCTACTTCATGGGTGGGAAATGATGGAATCATGACCTAATTGAGTTGTTGAGCCACCCACATGAGAGGGTTGGACACACTTATAGTCTTATCTAAGTTATTCATAGATTAGGATCCACCAAGTAGAGGTGGGCAATGATGAAGTCAAAACTAGATTGAGTTCTTGAGCCATCCATATGAGGATTGGTCAAGATATCAACTTAGTCCAAGCTATTTAATGATATGATCACTATGTACACTCATACATAGGTTATCACTAGATTCATGCATTGGTTCACATACCTAATGAGGTGTATTAATTCCTTTCCTCTCTCTTTACTCAGTTTCTTTATTCACATAGTCTTTTGCTTTTGATCATCTCTTAAGTAAGGACCAATTTTTGCATGTTTCATTGTAGGTCATTGATTTGGATCATGTTTCACATATGTAGGCCCAGATTCACATACTCCAACTCAAATACATGGGATTCACTTCCAAGGTAAGTCCATGCATGCTTATTTTTCCTTTATACTAGTCATTTCCCTTTGCTACATTTATATAATTAGGGGGGGGGGAATTAATCACCTAAAAGTGGTAATTAGATGCTAAGCATGTTGCTTGAGTTAGTTTATTCCTAGTTTAGCCATAGACCTATCCTAGAGACTTTACCACACTTTTTCAATCATTGTGTAGACCATAAATAGTTACATCAACCAAAACATAGTCCCAAAATAGCTTTCTAAAATCCCAACCTAGTTTGACTAGTAGTCTACCAAGTGGACACTAGCACCACATATGGGACACTATAGCCAGATGGCACTAGTGTCCCCAACTGGGCACTACTATCCTTTGCCTAACTCTCCTGAATGAATACTTTTTCAAATGTGTGCCCCTCTTAAGGTTAGCCTAAGTATATTTTCTTATTTTCATAAATTACAAATCTTTATAAATACAAGTCTATTGGAACTTTATTCACTATATGGAAAAGAGATGTAAAAGCATATTCAAACAAAAGACAAGTTGAGAAAAGTTAAGGTATTTGATTCTTATTTTTCCCTAATTATGTATACTACCATCTATAATATCCTTAAACCTATATTTCAAAGATTTTAAAGATCAAGAACATTTAAGGCATCCAAGTCCACTCTCATTCTAGGATTCACTTGCACTTACATCAAGCACTAGGTGGGAGAACTACATTGGGCTTGATCCCTCTTCGCAGTATTGGTATGTAGGCAAATCTCTTCACAATGGGGTGGTGAGGATGTCTAACCTATCCTACTAATAAACACAAAATTATTGCTCATGCCATACTTGAAAGGAAGGTTTTGGTTTACACATTAATCAACTTTTCTAGGCCCAACATAGAGTTTCAAATTTCATGTAGGTAGAAACATGACCTAAAAACATAGGCACATGTACTCCCAAAAAATAAGAACAATCCTGCAAAGAGGACACTAGCACCATTTTAAGGACACTACAATATTGTGGTGCTACTATCCAGTGATAAAATAGATCCAAGGACCTTGTTGATGACACTTAGACCTATTCAAAACTCAATTTTCAAAACCCAGATTATCTATGATAGTCACTTTCTAGCCAAGTGTATATTTATGCATATTTATTACTATTTTTAGAAATTAAAAGATGGTCCAAATCCATAAAAAATCAATACTTAATGATTGCATATTATTTTATTGATTTAGACATCTCACTCCTTTTAAGTAAATATAGGATTTAAACTTATAAAAAACTAAAAGGTTAAATCACATACAAGGTATTTTTGCAAGTTTTAAGCTTCAAATCATGTTTCCACAAACAACTCTGAACAAGGTCTATGAGGTCTTGACCTAGGGTTTTAGGCATGTTTTCAATGTTTTAAGTATATGGAGCATGACCTCGAGAGGGTTATTGATTTGTAGTTTGCATGATTTAACTATAGATCTAAGTCTATAATAGGATATGAAAGGTTTCTTGATGATCTTATACATAGAAAAGGTAAGTTTCAAGCATTGTCAGGAGTATGTTGTAGGCCTATAAGCACCTTAGAAAGGTTTTAATGAAGATCAAGATATCCATGAGGATTGAGATAAATTTTAAAAGGGGTTTGATCTCTAAATACCTAATAACATGATTTATTAATGGTGGAAATAAGGTTACCAAGCAGTCCATGAAGTTGATATGCCAAACCAATTTTTATGGTTTTTATACATTATTAATAAGTTTTCAAGTTTTTTATCAAATCAAATGTTTCCAAGATGAGTTCCAAGCATGGTAAAGACACATACAAGTCTATAGTGGTTCTTTTAGGATTTATGGTGATAATAATAGTCATAATCATGGTATGTTGAGGGGTTTGATAAGATATACTATGATAAATGGTTTGGAGCTTATAAAACCTTCTTACAGGTCTACTAGTGTAGGGTTCTAACATGATAACACAAGTCTATAGAACTTCCTACAAGGTTCCATAGAGATATAGGTATTGAAACAAATTCTCAAACATATTTTAAGAACTTCAAGACCTTTCTAGGTCTGTAACCTATTTTTATAAATTTTTGTGACTTGAAACAACTAAAAAACATAGAAGTGCCCAAGCATAACTCTAGGTTGAAGGCTTGCATCTGTCCTAGAGGACTCCAAAATGATATAATGCCAAATTATTGAGGTTTTCATGAATATTTTAGGGACATAAGGTAGGTAATAATCCTTTAAGTATGTTTCCTAACATGTTTTTCATGTGTGCTAAATCTTTGAGAGCCTCTATGGTCTTAAGCCCTTCAACTAAGTCTGTAGAGAAGTATACATGGTTCTCAAGACTTGATATTTCCATACAAGCACCCTCCAAGACCACCTACACATCTAAAAGGCAAAGTGATTAAGGAGTTTATAGGTTTATAAGATAAAGAGATTGTAAAACATGAAAACTAAAGGTTTATGAGAGAATGAAGACACAATCAAAGTTTCAATATTTCTTATGTTGAAAGTTAAAAAAACCATGACCTATAAGTGAGGAGTCTTAAAGATTTAAAATATGGTTGAGAATATAAGGAGGTTTCAATAACCTAAAAGCATAAAAATGCATGTTTTTTAGCTCCTTAAATTGATCTCATGGGCAAATATGATGATATACCAACTCTCAACCCCTCTTAGATACCTTCACATGAACTTCAAGGCAAATTTTAGTCAATCCATGCTTCTAAAACCTATCTAGCATGAATATGAAACTCATATAGCATGAGTGAGGTATGGAAGCATTTGAAAATTATTCTTATAAATATGCAACTCCCTCTATGGAGTGGTAGTGATGAGAAGTCAACCTAAAGCTGTAAATGGGTGTAATAGATCTATTTTTAGGCCCAACATTCAACAAACATGGTAATTAAGGAGGCAAGCCAAACTTGAGACAGAGTTTTTCTAGCATGCATGCATGAGAGGAGGAGATGGTCGAGTTAAGGCTATTAAGACATGAGGGATAAGTTTTATAGGAATTCATTAGTATCGAAGAACCTTTTCTAGCATGCATGCATGAGAGGAGGAGATGGTCGAGTTAAGGCTATTAAGACATGAGGGATAAGTTTTATAGGAATTCATTAGTATCGAAGAACCATTTCCATCATGCATAAGCCTTTCAAAGGAAAAAAATAGTAAAAACATAGTCTCCTCTTCCACTATTATGCCAACCTTATTTGGACATTTTCATGAGATAGGCCTAGTGCATTAGAGAAGGCTGAATTCCTCCAATTTAATTTCTCATTTTTTGGCATAAGTTGAATTGAAGTAGTGGAAACATTTATGAGGTATCCTTATTTCTCTCCTCTTATCTCTCATCTCTATTTCTAATAAATATAACTAAACAAGACTTTTTTCAGGAGGCCTCTCTTTGGTATGTCAATTTTTTTTCTCATTTTAAGTCTTTTAATTATGGACTATGCCTTGAACTATCAATAAAATATTGAATTTGCTTCTCACCTATTGTTATTTCACTGTGTATTCAAAATTTTAGTTATATTTTATGGATTTTCATCTCTTTTGATTCATTTGAGATCAATTATAGATACATATTAACCTCTTTTATCTCACTTTAAATAAAATTATAGACATTATATCCCTTATGAAAACTAATTTATTCATGATACCTCTGTTATAGTATATTTGTGAGAGTTTTCTAACAAAAAATTAGACTTTTAAAGGTTTTTATTTTGTTATTAGGAGCAAGTTGAGGAGCTCTCTAGACTTGGTGCATCATCATTTTATTGATTTTAGTTATTTTCACTCCCTTTTCATGGTTAGATTATAGTATTAGTTGTAAATAGGTCCACTTTAATATTATTTTAGGCTTTCAGTTGATCTTTCATTAGATGCATGTAGTTTAGGAAGGAATCCAACCTTTTCTAAAGGTTTATCCTAAGAAGCCAAGATCCCACACCTTGGAGATGATCCCATCAATGAAGTTGAATCACCAACTAAGTGAATGGGTGAAATATTCACATGACAATAGTATCTATGATGAACTTTCAAACACTAATTTGTTTGATTTCTTATCTATTTTCACTATTTCTACTATTCCCACCATTCTCCTTACCCTTCATTATCCTGACCTTATTGATTGGGACCAATAAGACAATGATATCATTCTCAATGAGCTCTCTAATGAAGAATAAATTTTAGAGTTCATGGGCCTAAGATATGGTTTAATAGTAGGTGACCACAAGTAGGGATTTATATACACTTTGGATCTTTCAACCTCCTTTGGGGAGAAAGTGAACAAACTTAGTCAAAATAAAAATGAAACATGAAAAAATTTCTAAGGCACTTTTGGATTAGGGAAAAGGTAAAGATAAATATTATTCCCATGGTGAAAAATTATTTTAGGTACCATTGGATGGGGAAGTTTTCTCTCCTTCACAAAAAGGCCAAGAGTCCACAAGTCCACACTTGTCATATAGTGCTGAAATCAAGCTTGAAGATCATGATGAATTTGAGCATATGGGTTGTATAGAATCTAAATTTGGTATTTAATTAGACATTTCCTAAGGGGAATGATTTTAATTATTCATACATGGGTCAATCTAAGAGTATATATTCTAAGTTCAGTGATTAATTACCTTCTTTTCTTATGATTCTGGATGATGGTTCTACCCTTCTTATGGAATACATGATAAAATTTAATGTTGGTATGTATGATGATCCTAAGATATCAAGCTAAGGGCATACCTTACTTTAGAGGAGTGTGAATTAACTATTTCCATTCTCATAGAGTTAATTGATATTTTCACATTAGATTTTGATATATAAATAATATAGTTGAATATGAGGCTTTGCTCGCAGGATTTTATCTTGTAGTGTACAGTAATATTAAACATTTATAAGTATATGGTTATTCACATCTCATTATCAATAAATTCACTAGTCAATATCAAATAAAGGGTGAAAATATGGTGCCTTATAAAGTTATGGTGGATGCTCTCAATCTCAAATTTGAAGCACTGAGTTCAAACAAATTCCTAAATCCAACAATAAGTCAACTGATCTTATGGCTACTATTAGTTCAATGATTACACTTTCTTATTCTATCAAAGAGTATAAGTTTCCCATTGAAAATGTTCTTTTATAGCATACAACTATTCACATTTTGAGACAATATTTGTCATTATTATTCCCAATTCCCCTTGGTACAATGACATATTTTATTATCTTCACAATCACATCCTTCCACCTAATATATCCTATAACAAAACAAAATCCTTTATCCAAAACACTTCCCATCACACCATAATTAGCAATTCACTATATATATCATAGGGGCTATGATGGAACTCTACTTCTCTCTTTAAATAGAGGAGAATTAGAATTAGTTTCTTAGGGAAGTCCGCAAAGGGATTTGTGGGGCACACACTAGAGGTATGGTCTTAGCTAAGAATCTCCTTTGTATTATTTATTATTGGTCTACCGTTGAAGCAAATGCATGTGCTTATGTAAATAAATGTCTAGCATGTCAAAAACATGGTTATCTAATTCATGCTCTAAAATAGGCACTATAACCAATATAAAATCATTGGACATTTTGAACATGGGGGCTTGATCTCATAGGAAATATTAACCATAATTATTTAGATGGTCAAAAACATATCCTTACTACTAATGAATATTTTACTAAATGGGTAGAGGAAATCCATCTCAATTACATGACTAATAAGCATATTTCCAAGTTAATCTCGAATCAAATTATTTGTTGTTACCCCATACCCTCCACCATCATTTTAGATAATGGTACATATTTTAAATTTTAGGACATCACCTCCCTCTATTTTGAGTTCCACATCAAGCATAATTTTTCCACCCATTATTACCCTCAAGGTAATGGATAGGTGGAAAAATATAATAAAAACATTATCAAAATTCTTAAAAAGACTATTAATACCTTTATCCATGATTAAAATCTAAAAATATTTCCATCCTTGTGGGTGTACCATACAAATATTCATAATCCTAGTGGTAAAACTCTGTATTCCTTGGTTTATGGCTTTGAAGCCATTTTACCTATTGATATCAAGCTACCCTCATTATGCATTTAACTATAAGATGTCCTTGATGAAGAAGACTACTAAGTGGATAGATTAGTAGAGTCAAACCTTCTAGATGAGAAAGTCTAGCCACTCTAAATCACCTCAATTATTATCAAAATTAGCTACACCAAGGATATAACAAGTGAATTATCTCCTAAGAGTTTGAGCTTGGTGATATTGTGCTCAATAAAAAAAGAATGATTAATGGGAAAATAAAGGTAAGTTAAAACCAAATTGGTTAGGCCCCTTTATTGTTACAACTACCAATGGGTTTGGTGCATATAGATTGGCTACTCTAGAAGGTGATGAATTAAATGAGACAATGAATATTATACATATTAAGCTTTTTCATGCTTAGAGTTGCTGTACTCTTGTCTACAAATGTTCTTTCTTGGAGGCATATATGTTCCATTATGTCTTCCTTATTCCTTTTGGCCCTTACATGGGGGAGTCATTTCACTATTCCCCACTACTCTTTCTTATTACCACCTTGATTTGATTATGATTATACAAGTAAAATAGGTGCATTAGAGTAACACTAAAAAAAAGTAGAACATAATTAAAGAATGGTTTGTGTCAGAATATATTTTTAGAAGAAATGTCACAAATGTCAAATGTCAATATATCCTAGATTGTATGACTTTTATTATTCCTTTAAGTTCCTTGAAATTTTTTAACACATTACTTCATTCACTCCCATTGTATCTTGATTTATTGTTGCAAAAGAGGAAGTTGTATCCTATTCTAATTTATTTTTGAGCGTTCCTACCTAATTTTATCATGTATGGATAACCACTTCATGTTCCCTATTCATTATTGAGTTCATGCACCCATGAGCCTCATTTCCTTTGATAGTTGTTTATGGAGTTGTATGTTCCCATTCATGTACATTCTTTGGTCAAAATAATCTTGTCTTTATCATATTCCAAAAATCCCAAAAAAATCTCAAATATTATAACAATCCCTAAATATCCAAACATTTCCTTTATGTAGAAAACCCTAAAAATATTTGAATCCCTAGGTTTCCCCATCCATACTCATCTCTAATGTCATGTAATTGATTAGTTGTCATCCTATTACTCAAATTGGGTTTTTAGTTGCTTGTAGTTAGGTGACACATACTAAAGTACCTCATTGGTGATTTTCATTTCCTTGTGAGTATGACATTTTAAAAAGTGGGACCAACTTTCCACACTCTCTCTATTTTATGAAAATTCAAATCCTCACACTCTCAGCATTTTACGAGTGTAAATATATGATCTCACCATTTTATGAGTTAAAATTTCACACTCACTATTTTTCAAGTTTTTCCATTATATCTCAATTGTTCATGTTTTTATCCTTAATCTTACCTATCATTTTTTATATCAATTTTTGGTCAAACTACAATGACTTGATGTCCAATCAGACTAATTAGGTAGCACTCAATTTTCTGAGGTTAGGTTGACCATTCCTTGTCCCATGATCTCAATGGTTTGTGAGCATATCTCTTATCATTTTGGCAAGCATATTTTTTATATGCTCTCATCATTTTTTGAGTCCCTGTTCCTATTTTTCCTTTATAATCTATCTTCTTAAATTTTCATAAATTTTATTCAATCCCAAATCCTTTGGATAATTAAATTTAGCCTGAAGTCCATAATACTATGTAAGCAACATCCACTTTCATGGGGCATTTAGAGTCAGCTTTGCCACCCCTTCCTTATTATTCTATTCACCCCTAGTCATGATTGTTTTATCATACCCTTAATGTCAAAGAGTAATGCCTTATTATCACACACACTCCTTTTGAATTGAATGTTTATTTACTTTTGCTTATGTGTTTGTGTGTTGATTGTTTGATTGATTATTGGTATGTTATTTTTTACTTAGTTGCTTTAATTTAGTACATTATGCTTTTCATTTAAGTCTTGATCATTCATACCATTATTTTGAGTCATGACCATTTATATCTAAATTAGAATTGATAAAAGTGCATAATGTTTTATATTTAAATATTGATTTTCCATATCTTGTTTTAAGTTGAATACATTTGCATTTTGATTTTTAATTCATTTTCATAAATGAATATTATCATGGTCCTTAATAGATTATGATGTATATTATCATGTGAAATATAAATAAATAAGTTTCAAAATGGTTTACATGTCAATGCCATAAATCAAATACATCTCTATAAATCTATTCCAATCATCAAAGCTAACAAACATTAGGTCATCTCATAATAATAAAAGAAGCATATATAAATTAGAGTCATATCCATCATGTCTAATCAACATATGACATAAGCAATTAAAATAAATAATCACATGAGATAACATTGAATATCATAAATATCATATATCAAAGTATCAAATTCCCACATACATAAAAAATGGGGTAAATACATCACAAGAGAGTGCATATATATAACAAAAGAATACAATTACATCTTATATCATCCTAGTAAATCATATAAATTAGTACATCTCATGCATCAAAATGTGAATTTATAAAATTCAACTTTGAATATGATTGTTTCTCATAGATCCATCCCATGGATCTACTTGATGTGAGCTCTAGCCTATCCTATCCTGTGGTGGGGTTAGTTATGTAGGAGGACCCATAGATGGTGAATGAGGAGGTGGCTGAGATACTAATCTCATTGATGTATAAGTCTTATGTGACTGACTTGATCTAAAAACTAATCTTTGTGCACTATATTTAGAAAATATAGGCCTCATAGCTATCATTGGCACTACTACCTCATATAAGATCTTGTAATAGATCACCTCATCCTTATGTCAACGACACTTTTCATAGATTGATATTAAACCTCTCTCTATAACAATCACTCGGGCCTCATCGAGATCTATCCATAGTCTAGCCATCCTTGCCTATGTTGTATCCCTCTTATTTGATGCCACATCTCACTCTACTATCATAGAGTCTCTCTGATCCATAATTTATGTCTATCCTTATACTAAAAAATATCACTTAGATCTAGTTAAATCTCTCTCAAAAGTAATTTTCACTTGTATTTCACACATCTGACTCAATTTAGATGTTAATCTAGATATCTCTATCTGATCTAAACTAATTTACCTATAAACCATAAATAAATTCTCAAATCAATGATCTAATTAGGTTTTTAAAGTGGTGAGCTTAGCCTCCCTAGAACTAATCTCCTATATTAGTATATTAATAAGTGCTCGAGTCTCCAAATATATAAAAAGTATTAAGGGGACAACCTACCATACATCCCTTGTCACCTATACACCCTAATCATCCCATGTCACATCTACTTCTACCATCTCCTCATCTATGCCTATCTCCACCTCCTCCTCCACATACTCTATCTCCACATAATCTCCCTCCTCTATCTACACATCATCTCCATCCTCTACATAATATATCTCCTATCCATCCTCTTCTCCCTCTTCCTCATCTCACTCCTCCTTTGATTTGATATCCAATACCCTCATTATAGTAATAGGTCACACAACACATACTAGAACTTATCTCTGTTGAGTTTCCTAATCCTGTCCCTCATCTCCACCTACTAATGTCATCAATATCAAAGGTTGATGTTGAACCCACCATGATACATATGCCTCTATCACCCCTACATCTAATGGTCCACTTGCATACACTTAGGATACCTATGGTACTAACCCAAAGCTTATGTTAGCCTCAACCTGATCAGAGGCTTGTCCCCATTGTGCTCTCTCTCATTACATGAAAAAACTAGTGAAGTCCTACTTGTACATATTATTATAAACCAAATTGATGTTATACCCTATATAGCTTATAGTGCTCAATGGTATACTCTTCTCAACCCATAATATATAATATTTTAGTCATATAAAGCATATACTCAATGTCCTCTGGCCACTGACACTAAATACTTAATTATGGTCTCCATGATAAGTAAACATCGATCATCTTGTCTATAATTTGACTATAATATCTAATATCCCCTCTATGATTCCTATACTCCAAACCCACCTGATACCATCTATATGTCATATGCTCATCTAGCCCCCTCTACTGACATCTACCCATAGGTCTCTCAATAGCTATGTGCTCTCACACTTAGACCTAGAGTAGTGTCATTGGACCAATATTGCATATTCTATAGTAAACCACACATTGAAGATCATGGTATACCTAAGCTAAAATCATTAGTCCCTAGAAAAAAATCATTGTATCTATAAGAATATCCCTGACCATACCTCACAAGCCCATGTAAAATAATTGACCACTCTTGTTAGGAAATATAATGTCACTGACAACAACCATAAGGACTATAACTACTCTACCAAACACAACATAAACTAGAAGACCTACCTCCAATCTCCATATTATGATATGTATACCACAAGCTTAATATCATAGATGCCAACATATCCACCTAACCAACTTGATATATAAAGGTCAAATCAAATCTTCAAGAGTAAGCTATCTATACCCCAGGGCAAGCCAATATAGCAGATAACCTTTGATCAATACTCAAAATATATGATAAACATACTTTAAGTCACTATCACCTCCCCTATTAGTTACTATAAGGTGGATATATCAGATCTCTACCACTATAAAAGGGCATTAAGTAGTGCTTGATCTTATTAAATAGTTGACATCCCTACTATGTGCAAGAGGCCAATAGTATCAAAGTAGTTGTGCATGTCATATGTCTACAATGCTTGCTATCAAATAATGTGTGATCATCATTCATGAGCTATCAATACCTCCACTTTCTCCTATAATCTAGTTAAAGTCACTCTGATAAATATTTTGTTACTAATTTTAATCATATTTATACCATCTAATGACCTATATTTATTTAGTAATATCATGTCATCTAGTCCTGTTCCACTTCAATGATAATTTTTATCTATTTATCTATTCAATTTCTATTCCTTCATGCAATTAGGAAATTTTCATCATTTTAAGGTGAAATCACTATTTATCAGCCTAATTTCTCCATTCATATGACAAATTCATTATTAAATAGGTTATGATTTATATAATACCCTTGACCATGTCACTGATCTCTATTCAATTTCTCCATTTGGATGGCATCAAAATTTTTCTAACATTTTTGTTATTTTCATGACAAATTCATCACTTAGACTGACCAATTCATCATTTTTGTGGGACTAATTCACCATTTACTAAAATTGCTCTACATCATTTTGATGTTTATAAATTTCACCATTTTTGTAGACTAAATAGTTAATAATACAACCTAATTTGCTAATCTATTAACTAATTAACAATTTTTGATGATGAATTCACCATTTGCATGGTTAAATTTATCATTTTTAAAATGATGAATTCATCTTTTTCTCCACTTATACATGCAATAAATGTTATTAAATTCAGAATTAATAAATAAAAAAGGTACTAACCAATGGTACTATGCCTCATGATCATTTTTTCTCTCACACGTAGTTTAAAAACACATTCAATCATGGTCTATGAGCCATTTTCTCTAGTTCAATCTAGTGCAAAATATCAAAGGTAAATTTTCAAATGGGAGGGTGAAAATAAACCAATTTTCCACCCCAGGGTGAATCTATAACCTTTTATTTCAAAAAATTCCCCCCTATGCACTATTTTTCTTCTCTAGAGGTTATATTTTTAGCTCTGCTATCCATTTTTCTTCTCATTTTCACCTATTTATTTCTTTTTTTCTCCCCTTCTATCATTCCAATGCTATTATTTCATAATTTATAGGGTTTACTCAACCAAAATTTTATCGATTCTCCCCTTGTGGGGGCATCCAGGGTTTACCAAACACTTCTTTGGGGCACTTTTGAACTTGTTTGCTAGTACTTTTAGCAAATTCATCAAAACTAACATCTGTCAATTTTATTCTATAATCATTTTTGACTTTTTTATTTGAAAAGTTATTGCTTCATATACAATCATAATGCTTTCTCAAATAGGGGAAAATGTAGACACTCCACTTTTATCACTTCTGTATCAAGTTACAAAATAGAATGACTTATCACAATTACACATAATCTGGTCAATTTTTCTATTCAATTATTATCACTCTAATCAATTTATCTGTTCAATAATCATTCTAGTCAATTATGTCATTTTTTTCAATTCAACCAATTCCTCTTTTGCCAATCAATTAATGAAATTAATTTATATTTCTATTGTAAATAGAATTATAATTTCCTTTCATTTAATTAATTCTTATTTTCCTCCAAAGGGTCATATTCATTCAACAAAGGATCTTAAAATCATTTGGAATATGCTTTTGTGAGCTAAAATCAATTAGATAAAGTGAATTAATATACAATATTATCCACCACCCTTTATCTTAGAGACAAGATCAAGGGCCCTAAATGAATTTTGTGGGATATTTTAAGAGCATTCTAAACAATTTATCTTAAAAAAAAGATGAAGGGCTCACATTGGTGATCCATGTGCCTTTTTTGGGAATGATTCTCCTCCCTTAATCTTGGAAATAATATGAAGGGTCTAAATGGACTCTCACAAAGATCTTAGAAGAAGAATTATCTACCCTTCATCTTGGAAATAAGATGAAGGGCTTATATTAATTCTCATTTGATATTTTCAAATATCATCCTCCACCCTTCATCTCAATTAAGATGAAGAGTTCACATCAGTGATCCATGCTTTGATCTATGTTCACTCTTGAGGACTCTTTTATAATTGTTCATATTTATTTAAAGATGAAGGATCCTCACTGATCAAAGTTATTTATAAATAGATGTAATTGCATTAAAATTATCATGCTCAAGATATACAATGAAGTGCTGGCCATTTTTCCAATCCCCTTATGCATCATCTCTTCAAATTCATCATCAAATTTAACTAGTCCATAACTTGAATAGATATGTCTCAAAAAAATTGGTATTGATGAATACCATTTGACACTACAATCAAGTCACATCCTATGGAAAGACATTTATAATAGAGGTTTGTATGCATTTGATTTAAATATTATAAATTATTGACTAGTGTTTGTATACTTACAAGGTATTAGGCTCAAAAGTATATCTGATTTGTTTTATGTTCTTAATTGACTAAAAATAACTTGATGAAAATATAACTAAGTGATATTTATAATGACACATTTGGTAAAGGTAATGTTTTATTATAGGAGGAACTTTTGGAATGAATGAATATTATAGAATATAAAGAAACTTTTGCTTAGATACATTGGTTGAAATTGGTATGAGTGCATTATTTAAAATGTTAGGAATTTTTATACTTTTGGTTTTTAATGCACCTTTTTTTATTGATACCTTTATTGGTTTGATGATGTTTCCATTATATATTTATTCACTTTTTGAATATTTTCAATATCAAATGAAGGAACAAGTGATTCATCACCCTTAATAAGGGGCATATTGTTTGGAAATGTTGGAATAGTGGGATTTTGAATAAATGTATTTGAAGAGACATTACCTTTTTGATTATTTTAAAATCAAACATGATATAATTATGTAATTGGTAAAAAAAAAATTTATCAAATAATGGAATATTTTGTCCATTTATGTCTAGATTTATTTTAGGAGGGTGAGGGACATGCTGACCATGATGTGATACACCACCTTTTGGATTTGTAATAGTATGGAATGTGGAACCCAACATAGGCACTCAAAATATTATGGGAGTGGGATGGTAACTATTACAACCTTGAGGGGTATATTTATTAATGGATTAGGATAAACATGCCTACTTCTGGTTACTCGATAATGTCTAAAAATGCTTGTGATCAATATCTATGGATTTATAAAAATATAAATCTTATTGATCACAGGTTATGCTTGATCTAAAAAAGATAAACTTAAATTTATCATTAGTAATATATAAAATGAGATAGCTCATAAATAAAATATCAAACCCTAGGAAACTGTAAGACCCTAGAAAATACAATGGTTGCATAATAGAATTCAGAGGTCAGGTTCACCAAATGTTTAACCTTAAATTTATAAGTGCGTACAAAGTTAATAAATATAAAAATAGTTATAAAACAAGGTGATAAAATAATATATAATAGGACAATTAATAAAAAAATTAGATAAATAATATTATGAATTTATTCAATTGAGATTGCTAAAAATAGTAAATTAGAACTATTGAAATATATTATAATAAATAAGATACAATGATACTTAGCTAGTTTAATATGAATAGACATATATAATATATAAAAATGTGAAAATTTTGTAGGATTAATGTTCTAGATCAGTCATCAAATTATTAAAATTATACTTTTGTGACTATAAGGACCACCATTAGATCTGGACACTACCATTGACACTAGTTTCTAACTATGATATAGGTGTCTATTATAGAATAATAATAAGTCTAGATGTGAATAAGTTAACTATTTTGAGATTTATATCACCTTTATACTTATGTATTAATATTTGGGACATAGGTTATCACTCTTTGATGATTGATTAAACCCTAGTTCTTCACCCATCTTCACCCTTGGAATGAGTTTTGTTGAAAAATGGGTTAGTGGGATCACCGTGTTAAGTTATCTCAAAGACCCCTATGCCAATGGGAATCACATACATATCCAATATTACAAGAAGGGCCTAAGACTTATGAATTTTTCACCTATGTGTGGTAAAGTGTGTGCACAAAGGTGAAATATACTATATGATTATGCATGTAATGATGCATCTTGTAATTTAATAAATATCACTCATGGGATACTCTTTGAATGATTTATACCTATGATATTATAATCCTATGCTTGATATGAAATAGGGATACATATGGAAGAGTAAAGTGCTTGTGTAATTGATTGATTTAGCTTTGGTAGGTGTTTGATTGGTATTTTCTATATGAGGAATGAAAAGGCTTAGAATTATATTTATACCATACATTTTGAAAATATCTCATGGTAGGGTTAAATAAGATAATTAATTCAACCCATGGGTTTTAATAATTTTATAATCTATATGAATTTTGGCTACTAGACACTAGATAAGGATTTGGACACTACCATTGGTGGTAGTGTCCCTCTTTGGATGGTAGTGTCTAGAAGACTAGAACATAGTTATGGATATAAAACTAACATTGAATGATTTTTATCAAGTTTTCACTTGTTATGTAATGTTCAAGACCTGGGTCATTAGAATGATATGGATCAAACTATGAGATAAGCATTTAGGCATAGTGAGATGAAGAATGTAAGCCTTTCAATAACATGGAGGTTTAGAACTGAAGGGTAGAGCCCTAATATATATTTGTCAAATGGATAAGATTGAGATGCTTCACTGGCTATGACTATCTATAAATATATATAAGAACATATGAATATATAATTAAAAAATAAATCTACTATATATAGGGAAATGATGTAGAATACAAACAAGGTCACAGTGCATCATTGTTTACTATTATATCTTTTCCTAGATAGACTATGCCTTAGATCTAAAAATTTGGGCTTGTTCACCTATATTTGTATAATATCTATTTTTTTATGGACCCTGTTTAGATGTGTGGATGAACTAAAAGATCAAAACCATAGCTTAAAAAATTACACACAAAAACATCAAATGTAAAAGGGGGAAAAATGAGAAAGTGGGATATGTCCAAACTATCCTTCAGAAAACCCTTAACTGAGTATTACCTTCATATTCTAAGTGAACCTCAAGATAATTTAGTTCACCCTTTATAGAAGATCATATGGATGAAAATATAAATTTTTATTAAAATGCTTGACAAAGGAATGTATTCAACATGCAATAAATTAATGTTAACTTGGTCAATGATTGTAATACTGTAGCAAAATTATAGTAGGGATCCTTGCTAAATATATAGATGCTTTTGAAATTGTTTTTGTAAAAGTGTGATAGAGGAGAATAATTGTAGGTTTAAAGTGTGATCCTTTATGTGATTTTATAGAAAAATATCTCAAATATTTTTGATAACCAACCTATTATTTTATTCAAGAGAGTTATTATAAAGTGTATCATTTTTGAATTATAGCCATTAGAGCACTGTGGATAAAGACACACTATAATACAAAGACACACTATATCCTTATATGATAGTGTGATTTTGTCCATAAGGGACATAGGTTTCTAATACAAAAGTGAGAGTGAATTAAATGTTGAATAGGGGAAAAATAAGAAATTATTAGAGATATACACAAAAATTGTGAGACTTTTAAGGCTTCCTTAAATATGTTGGGTTATCATAATGGTGAATTAACCAAGTAAGGTTAGGATGTCAAGGATAATAATTTATAATAATTTATTTACAAAATTTTGGTGTCTACACCCCCATCAATTGATTTTATCAATGCATAAAAATTAATATAGGAAATATGATACTTGAGTGTGTATACACACTCTATATTTATCACAAAGATGTGCATGCCCCCTTATTGAGGTATGTGGAGAAGTGTTGAACTTATGGTGAATTGAGATTGATCAAGTTTCAATTTGAAGAATCAGTGAAAATTATTTAGTTGGAAACATTTTATGTTCTAAACCTCATAGAGTACTCTATAATGCTTTTGAAGGAGTAGGAACCAACAAATTGGTTCGTATAAGTGAAACCAAGACATGGAGTATCATAAGCTCAAACATGGATAACTTGTTGACGTAAAAATAAGAGGAACTAGAATATGACTCACTAAAGTGAAACCAAGACATGGGACACCACTAATCTCAAATATGGTTCACTTATAAGAGATGAATCACATTATTATAGACAAATCTAAATTCAAACTACAAATTTTTTAAAATTTGATTTCTTGAAAAGTATATGTATGTTTGTAAAATGTGAGTTATGGATTTAATATACTATATATAGTAACTCAACCCAAAATATATAAAAAAACATCAATAAGAGAGAATATAGAAGCAATAAGAATTTATTAGAAGGTTCTTACCATGATCTTACTTCTCTTTGTCTTTTATCTAATATATTTAAATAGATTCTCCAAGCATTATTGGATTGCTTGACAATTATGGCTTCAATACTTAAAGATGAAATCAAGAGAGATTAATTGATTCTTGGATGCAAGGGTATATAGATGAAAGAGTATAATAAGGCTATAAAAAATCTTGTATGAGATTCTAAATTATAATTAGTCCAACCAAGCTCCGTGCTTGGTTATTTTTAGGGTGGTAGGGGGATTAAAAAATGAATTTTAAATTAATAAAACCCCTCTAGTTTTAGATAATTTTAGAGAATTAGAGAAGGATATAGATTATAGAGGCTTCTATAATTTATTATATATTAATAGAGACTAATTTATGGGTTTTAGCAAGGTTTAAGAAACTATGTATGTAAGAGAATCTATGGATAGATTGGTTAGGGGGGTGTAAGTAGAGTGTTTTGAATTTTAAATTGGTAAGTGGGGTAATGGGTTATTAAATAAGGTGGGATTAGTGGTTTAAGAGGATGTTAGTGAGATAATCAAGGGATTAATATAACATGGGGTGTGTAGAAAGGCTATCATGATGTAGGAAATATATAATAGGGAATGGGATTTATTTAATTAATTAGGACAATGGTTATATAATTGATTATGATAAATAGTGATATTGATGAAGTGGGGAGTAATGATCTTTCAAAGAAAAACCATTATGTGGATGGGTTAATAAAAATTTGGTTTCATGATGCCCCCTTAAGTGGGGCATGCAAGGAGGAATGAACCGTATGGCCACTCAAAAAGAGATCATGGGGTGGATATATAGTCAATAAAATGAGGGGCTAGGATTCCCTGGTCAATATTTGAGCTATGAGTAATAGGATTTCTTAAGCAAAAATGCTAGGGAATGAAATTGTAGGTGTAAGACTAGTCCCAAGGAAGGACACACCTTAGAAAAAATGATAAGCATCTTAAGATCAGTCCTAAGAAAATACCAATGCCAAGGTTAGAGGTGAAAAATTTCATTAGATAAGATGAGTAATATTGAGACAAAAATATATGTTCGGTAAGTGGATAGATTAGGATAAATAAGGCCATTAGTTGTTGAGATTTTCCAAGTAAGGACACATGTAAGGGATAGATTTGGGCTGATAAGATGATAAAATAAGTGATTTATAACAATAATGAAATTTGATATGATAACTTTATCTCAACATGATTTAATAAATTTGAGTGACCATGAGGAGATGGGAAATGAAATTAGCGACTGAGCTATCATTGGGCACTAAAAATTGGCTAAGTGATGCCTACCTAGTTTGAAAAGACCTTACATCGATGTAGTTTGGACTCAAAGGAGAGGGTCATTTCAAAGGATATTATAGGCTCAGGCATGGTTGAGGAGATGACAAGCATAGAGGTAACACATTTAAATATACTCACCTTAAACTATTTCATTAATCTTGCTATTTATCACAATTATGTAACCATTATCCTAATTGATTAAATAAATACTATTCCCCATTATATATTTCCTACATCATGCTAACCTTCCTACACACTCCATTATATATTAATCCTTTGATTATCCCACTAACATCCCATTAAACCACTAATCCCACCTCATTTAATAACACCACTTGCCCCACTTGTCAATTTAAAATTTAGAATGCTCTATCTACCCCCCTAGCCAACCTATGCATAGATTCTCCTACATACCTAGTTTCTTAAACCCCCTAAAACCCCTAAAATAATCCCTTTAATAACTAATAAAATATAGAAGCCTCTAATATCTAGGGCCTTCTCTAATTCTCTAGAATTCTCTAAAACTAGAGGGTTCTTATGAATTTAAAATTCATTTTTTAATCCTCCCTACCACCCTATAAATAATCAAGCATGGAGATTGGTTGGAATAATTATAATTCACAATCTCATACAAGTTTCCTTATATCCTTCATACACCCTTGAATCCAAAAATTCATTAATATCTCTTGAATCTATATTAAAATATTTAAGCCACCATTGTCCAATAATTTAACAAGCAATCCAATAATCCTTGGAGAATCTATTTGAAGATCTTAGAGGGAAGACAAAAAGAAGTAAGGTGATGGTAAGAGCCTTCTATTTTTTTTTTTTTTTTTTTAAATTTTATATTATCTTACATTGATGTTTTTTGTATATTTTGGGTTAAGTTACTATATATAGTATGTTAAATCCAGGGCTCAAATTTTACAAACATACATTGATGACCACAGTGGGAGCCCTCATTTAATCTAACCCTTATGTGTGTAAGACATGTTAAAGTCAACTTTCATGATAGGTTAAGAAGATATTGGGATGAAAATCTTAAAATTTTCATGTTCTAAGAGAATAATGATTTTTCTCTATAAATATTGGTTTTTTGCATCAATAATTTTATAGGTCGCCATTGTGATTTTGACTAACTGTATGGACTTGATCATTAGTCATTAGCTTCTTTAGAAATTTAGGGACCTTATTCAAAATCACTTCTTTAAAGTTGTGATTTTAAGTATCATCTATGATTTTGCTTGATCTAGTCATGATTTTGACTTAGGTTTTATATTAAGGTTAACATTAGGAAATTTGGTCTATTTCTAGTTTTTATACTCATAAGCTAACCTTGTCATTTTACAGGGATACAACAATTTTTTTCACTTTTAAAATAACTATGCCTATTATACTAATCAAAATCACTTATTCTTACCTATGATATTGATTCTTATCAGTGATTTGGCTTCTCATAATTGCATTTTTGATTTAGACATAAAATCACTAACTAAAAATTGTAATTTGGATTTTTGATAATTTTGTTGCTTTTGTCTAACTGTGATATGGTTATAAGGAAGGAGAAACTCTACTCAAAAAAATTCATTACCCCCAAAGATAACCTTTTAAGTTTATTGTGAAATATCACTTATATATTAGCAATTTTTGATCCTAATTATGATTTTGACATTTGAAAAGGTGGTTTTGACAATAGGTAGATAAGTGTTATTAATCTAGTTTTTAATCTTTAGTTGTAGATATTATGATTTTTGTAAATAGTTAGGTTTTACTCAGCATCATAAGTAGTCTTAATAGTTTTATATATTTTGCAAATATAATTTAATTTTACTAGACGTAAAGCTTCTTCTTAGTAGAAGTGATTTTGATTATTATAGGTGATTTTGAAGATACATAAGCAATTTTGACTATAGTTCACTAATATGTGTTGTTTTTCATTCCTAGTAGTCTAGTTTTTATCAATAATTTAGTATTATGCCTTGTAAATAGTTTAAAATTTATTCACCATCATCTTAAGTCATTTTAGAACTTTTTATAATTTGTATATATTTTAATTGGATGCAAATTCACTTCTCAAAAGTAGTGATCTTGATTTATAAAAGTGATTTTAAAATTTGATCTATGGTTTTGACTTAGATAATTTTGATAATATTTTTTTACCTAATAACATCTGATATAAACTTGTTTCAAAGAATAGGCTTTTTGGTTTTTGTTATAAAATATTTATTTTGCATTTTATTATAAAGTTTATTATTTTTCTCATGAGTTACAAAATCACTTCTCGCATTCTATGGTTTTGATTAACAGTCACAATTTTGACTTATAAATGCATAGTTACTACTAGCTAACTATATGTAAAATCGTAGATTGATGAGTGGCATTTTTGATTTGATAGTATTGATTTTGCTTCTTTAGAATGATTTTGAAAAATATAAGTCTATTTACTATGAAGAAGTAGTTTTGCAAGAGCAAAAGGTGATTTTTATTTATCAAAGATTACTAACAACTTTTGTGTAGGACATGTTGATGATTTAAAATTGTGCTTGATTCTAGCATCAACAATGGGAAGTTTCAAGATGTGGGACTTGTGACTTGAAACGACCTATAGCTTTTAGAGAAGCTGGTTCTTCTTTAAATCAAGTATATACTGGGAAAAGGGACAGGAATTTTAACAAAAACCCAAATGCAAGAAAGAAAATCTAACTATGGCAATGCACCTAAATGTAATTCAACCTTAATCCTAAGCACAATTAAACTATATGTAGGATTCATTTACATTTAAGATCAAACAAGTGCATGATCGATGTAAAAGATAGAAATAATAGAAACATAGGCTCACAACATAGACTACTTTTGCAGTGATATAGAAAATGTCAACAAAGGCATAGGGTTCAATCTTCTTATTTGAATTTTATAGTCACATAAGAGGCACAAAAACACACATAGTTATATAAACTTTCCAACTCATGAAAATGAGACAAAAGCAAATGACATTCCTAATCATAGCTCTAGAAAGTCTAAGCACATCCTAGACTACTTTTGCAATAACACATAAAATATAAACAAAGGCATAGGATTCAATCTTCTCTTCAATCTTCCAGTCACATAAGAGGCACAAAAATATGCATAGTTACATAAACCTTCCAACTTGAGAAGATAGAATAAAAGCATATGATATTCCTAGTCACAGCTCCAGAAAGTCTAAACTCTTAACAATAATTCTCTCTGGTATCTCTCTCCTTTTTTGGTGATCTCTTCACCCTTATTTATAGCCTTAGATTCACTCCAGATTATCTGCTTGTTCCCAATCTAATGGCCCAACTGAAATCTAACTGAACTAGAAGTGTCTAACAGAAGATATTTTATAGATTTTGAAATGCTTTGTCTTCTGGTAGTTCATTGGTTGAAACAGATTGTAAGACGCTCCTTCTCTTAAATGATAGGTAACACTTAGTCATTTTCTTAAAAACCTTCTTATTACTTTAGGAGACACCAGAGGATGACACTTGGCATGTTCCATAGCACTTATCAAAGACACGTGGCACTTTCCTTATAACTTATACTCTTTTGTATCTTTGCTCAGGAGTGTTCTACCTTTGACACTTGTCACAATCCACTTCCTCAAAACTTCAACTTCCTAAAAGAAAATAAGACTCACAACATTTCTTATGCGAGTAACTTTAAAAGGGACATAGGGACAGGTGTCAATCTCCACTGCTTCATTAAAGGACACATGACAATCTCGACTTTACTTATCTGGGGTTACATGGTAGTCTTCGCTCCTTTTAGCTACCTTTTTAGAAACCTATGGAAGATGACACATGGCAGTCTCCACTTTACCCTATTTATACCATAGGAATAAATAGGTCTCATTTCATATTTGCATGGACAATGACACCTGGCATTTTCTGCTTGCTTCAGAAACAATACTTAAGACCCACCATAGTCTTTGCTATATCAGTAAAGCAAAAATGAAGATAATTCAGATCATGACACATAGTGGCTTCTGCTCTCTTTTGATGGGGTATGTGGTGTCTTCTGTCACTTTTAGAAAATCAAAACTAAGACCTTTTGTGACTACCACTTGGTGCTTTCTGATTTATCCTGATACTTAGCTTGTTAAAACCTTTCGCTAAAAGAGATGAAATGTAGGTGCCAATATGAACCTACGGATGTTGACATTTGGCATTTTTTGCTGAGTTGTTATGGGACACATGGTACATTCCATGGCCTTATTGAAAATATGAAAAGTGTTTCGAAAAGTGACACTTGGCAGCTTCTGCTTGAGTTAAACACTTAGAGAAAAATGAATTAAAAGGAAATTAGAGCCTACATTCTATTTCCAAAACTTCACTGTCTCAAACCAAAGTATGTGAGGAAAATGATCTGGATCATGTGCTGCTGAAAATTAGAATGAAATGTAGAGTATTTTTACTCTACAATTATTGGTGACCCCAAGGACTTTTGAGCCTGCTAGAAAAGAATCTACAACTCCTGCATGATTTGAGATTTCTAGAAAACATAATTTTAACTAAAATGTTTCAAATAGATTCCATTTATAGGAATCTCTTCAGGTTCACCTTCTTTAATTTTTAGCTCAAATGAATTTTGCTATTTACATGCCCAAATTTTATAAGGGCCAGTCCATAATGCTTCAAACTTAGTGTGTTAACTTGGTTTGGTAGCTCTTGCATCCCATTTTAATAAAATTGAGGTTGTTTCAAAATGGGGATTTGAAGTCCTTTTATCAAAATAGTCTTTAACTATTTTTTGATGTTTTCTCAATGAATCATGTGCTACTTCCCACTTTTCTTAAACTTCTAGAAATTCTGTGAGTCTGACCTGCATGGGGCTATTTTCTTCAATTTCAGTCTGTTTGATTAGCTGGAGAGTAGGAATCTCTGAGCTTAGGGGAATTAAAGTAGGTTTCCCATATACCAATTCATATGGGGACATTTTGATCATCTATTTAAGCATAATTCTATCAACCCACAGTGCTAAATTAAGCACTTTATGCCACTCCTTGTGATGATCAGTCCCTATTCTTTTGATGAGTCTAATCAGGTTCTTATTAGTTGATTCTACTAAACCATTACCCTGAGGGTAATAATTAGAAGAAGTTTTTAGATATATTCCATGATTTAATGCAAAGTTAGATATTTTAGACCCTTAAAATGCTTTAGCATTATCTAAAATTATAGTGCGAGGAGCCCCAAAATGAGTAGTGATACTCCCTAGAAAATCTAAGATCACATTTTTTGTTGCTTCCTTGAGTGGCACTGCCTCAGTCCATCTAGTGAAATAATCTATAGCTGTTAAGATCCATTTGTGACCCATTCTAGACACTAGATTTATCATTCCAATGAAGTAAAGACCCCATTGAGCAAAAGGTTCATCCACAATTATAAGACTAAGAGGCATTGTTGCATTCCTTCTCATCCCCACATAATATTGACAAGATTGACATTTTTTAACCAGTTGATAACAATCTGTAAATAAATTAGGCCAAAAATAACCTATCTCACTTATATTTATAGCTGTAGTCTTTGCAGAAAAATGTCCACCTGATACACCATGATGCATTTCATGTAGTACTTTTTTAGCCTCATCCTTTTCTACACATCTTAACAATTTGCCATCAAAATTTCTTCTGAAAAGAACCCATTCAATTAAAAAAATGAATTCCTTCCATCCTATAGTATCTTCTCTTATTTTGAGGGAGTTCTCTTGGGTAAATCCCACTTTTCATAAAATGAATTCTATTTGTAACCCAAGATTCCTGATCAACTTCTTGTATTCTCAATACAATTTCTTCTGTTCCTAAATTTATCTCTTCAAGTATCATCTTTTCAAGCTCTTGAGTCATATATTGACACAAACCCCTACCTCTAACTAATTTAGTGGGTTTGACTTCTACATCATATTCAAGGATCTTAGTTATCTAGTTTGCTCTTTTTTTAGTAATTTCACCCTCCATGATGTATTCTCTGACACTTGGATGTGCTACAAGTATCAAAATTTTACTTTCTGATACTATATGCCTAAATTTTTTAAGAGCTTTTACCATAGCATATGCTTGTTTTTCCACAAAGTTATATCTAGTTTCATATTCTCTAAGAGTCCTCAAGAAAAATGTTATTGGATGCTCTCCCTCCTATTTATCATCCTTCTGTGTTAGAACAACAACAATACTGAGCTCTCCTCCATATACATACATTACAAAAGGCTTACAAAAATCTAGGTTTCTAAGTACTGGAGCTGTTGAGATAGCTTTCTTGACCTCTTCAGAGGCTTGCCTTCCTTCTATAGTCCACTTGAAAATTAGGTCTTTTTTTAGCAAAAGTGTCACTGGTCTTACTAAGCCTGCAAAGTCAGATATTGACCGACAGATGAAATTAATCTTTCCCAAGAAAGATTGAATTGTTTTCTTATTGACTGGAAGAGGTAAGTTCATTATAGCTGCCACTCTTTCTGGGTCTATGGAAAATCCTCCTTTAGATACTATATGTCCCAATAATTTGCCTTGAGGGACAACAAAGATACATTTCTTAGGATTCAAGGATATTCCAAATTCTTGAAATTTTTTAAACACAGCTTCTAAATGATCAAAATGATCAGCAACATTCTTTGAAAAAATAGTAAGATCATCAAGATAAATTAGGTTTATTTTATTTATTAGTTCCCTAAATGCAACATCCATAGCTCTCTGAAAAGTGGCTCCAGCATTCGATAGGCCAAATGGCATCTTAGCATATGCAAATGTTCCCCATTTGGTAGTAAAAGTAGTCTTGTATTGGTCTTCTTTAGCTAACCAAATTTGATTATATCTAGAGAAACCATCTAACAAAGAGAGTTTCTTTGATCCAGCCACAGTTTGTAGAATTTGTTCCATGGATGGAAAGGGATAATGATCCTTCAAAGACGCTTTGTTTAGATCTCTAAAATCTACACAAAGTCTTATATCACAATTCTTTTTCCTAACTGGTACTAGATTTGATACCCAAGTTGAGTGTTTGATTGGAAAAATTATTTTAGAATCTAAAATTTTCTACAACTCGTCTACCATTAGAGGCTCAATTCTTGGATTCACTGGCCTCTATTTTTGTCTGACGGGCTTAGATCTTTTAGTCAGTTCTATTGTGTGCTATGTACTAAAGATTCATACTCAACATCATTATTAGTATAATAAAATTGAAAACAGATAGCCCTTAAATTTTTTTCACCATTTGGAGCAGTAAGACAAATTCCTGCTCCAACACCATTTTTACTTCTAGCCCCATCAAAATTTAAAGTCCAAATTTTTGAATCTTTTTTGGATCCTTGAGTAGTTGGTATCTCTTCCTTTAAAACATTTGGGATTTCATGGTCTTCATCAAAAATAACATAAGTGCCTAAACTAGTAGAGTTATAATTTTCATATGGGTCACTATGCGTCATAGCTAACAATTGTTTATTTTCTTTTTCCTAATTATGCTTAGTCCAGTCACCTATCTTAGTAAAATGGAAGGAATCCAGTTTGAATTTGCTTACCTCTGATGCCTTGTTCACTAAGGCTATTGTCTGCAGATGAATTGTGTCTTTGAGCTTTCTTTTATCAGTAGGTCCTTCAGTATATTTGGGCATTGCTTGATTTTGAAGAGCTTCTTGTAATAGTGTCCTTTGTTCAAGAATAACTAACATGTCCCAACTTGATACTTGTGCTAGGATCATCTTCAATTGATCCACCACATTCATTGGTCCAAAAGTTTGAATTCTTGGAAGATTAGGATATCTTGTCTTTCTTTAAACTTGTTCAGGAACTTCTTGATTCTACACTGGTTGAAGCATTTCTTGTCTAACAACTACGTGTTGATGACATTGAAATGAAGGATTATCCATAACTTCACTGTTTACAACTTCAGGCTATTCTAGCATTCTTCTCTTTGATCTAGTACAGTAATCTGATTTCACCACTAGTTTCTTGGAAAAAGAAGCTTCATTCAAAAATATTGATTCTTCATCTTCAACCCATGAGAACAAAGCATATTCTAGGGCTATTTCTTCCTCTTGTTACAAGGACATCCCTTGCATCTGGGCCATTAAGATTGAATTCTACATATCAGAAGATTGGTAGGCTTGATTATTACTGGAACTTGCAAACTGACCATCCATTCTTCTTTGCTCTGTTATCTTTTATTATAGATTACCCATAGGACAATCTCTAGGTGTATGAGCATTATTGCAAGGAGAACACTAGGCATTAGTGTTATCCATATAGTTATTTTGCCTTGGAACAATCTCCCTATTTGAATTAGGAGGAATAGTCTATGAGGGTGTGGGGACTGCAACCAATTGGTTTGCTGGCTGATGGTTAGTTTGTCTTGGAGGACCCTAATATTGGTTTGGCTAAGATGAAAATCTATTTCCTTGATAGCCTTGATATGGAGGCTTAGGGAAAGTATTCTACTGTCTTTTTATATTGATTATCTCATTAGAAAATGTCCTTAGGATATTTTTGATATCATCCAGCTCAGATGACTGAGTGGGGACAATTTCTTTAGCAGATGGTTGAGGATAAGTGTACATAGACACAGGTGGGGCTATAGATTTAGGAGCTTCTTGAGGTAATGGTAAGGAAATTTTTGGGAACATGGGCATGGGAGGCCTTGAGGGTAACCTTCTAGCATCTATCAAATTATTCTCAGCTCTGACTACATAGTCATAAGCCTTAGGCAAAGTGTGTCCTCCAAGTGACTGAATCATAACAGATATATCTAAATTCAAAGCCTTAAGATAAAATACTATAGCCATACCTAGTAATGGTCTAGCTGTAGCAGATATTCTTTCCCAAGTCTTTTGAAATTTGGAATTGAAGTCAGTCATGGCTTCTTATGGTGCCCTTTGAATGGTAATTAATTACTGTAACAAAGAAGACTTATCACCCTTCTCTTCAAATTTTTTAAAGAAAATATCTCCAAGCTGATCCCATGTAGATATGGTATTTGGGGTTAAAGACAAATACCATTTTAGAGCCTTCCCTTTAAAAGAAGCTGCTAATAATCTTATGGCCACATTTTGTTGTGTGACAACGTGTATAGCACAGACATCTGATACCTCTTGAAGATGTTCCTTAGGTGTTTTAAAGTCTTGCCCACTGAATTTGGGTAGAGCTTTTAGGGAATTCACTGGGATAGGGTCCCAAGTGGCTGGTGGTATTAGGAGAATCAAGGGACTACCAGTGTTCTAGCTTACATAATTTCTTGGGGGTATAGGGGCTCCCATATTTGATCTTGGTATTTGTACAAACTGGTTGACTCTTCTTCTTGGACTAGTTACCAAAGGTGGCAAAAGAATACCTAGATTTGTAGTAGATTGTGATCTGGTTATTGGTCCATAGCTATGACTCCTTGTAGCTCTCTGGTTCATATGATCTTGAAAAAAACTTCAAGATTGGTCCCATCGGGTGTGCCAAAAACTGTTGATGATTTAAATTGTGCTTGCTTCTAGCATCAACAATGGGAAGTTTCAAGATGTGGGACTTGTGACTTGAAATGACCTCCAAATTTTAGAGAAGCTGGTTCTTCTTTAAATCAAGTATATACTGGGAAAAGGGATAGGAATTTTAACAGAAACACAAATGCAAGAAAGAAAATCTAACTATGGTGATGTGCCTGAATGTAATTCAACCTTAATCCTGAGCATAATGAAACTATATGTAGGATTCATTTACATTTAAGATCAAACAAGTGCATGATCAATGTAAAAGATAGAAATAATAGAAACAAAGGCTCACAACATATACTACTTTTGAAGTGATATAGAAAATCTCAACAAAGGCATAGGGTTCAATCTTCTTATTTGAATTTTCTAGTCACATAAGAGGCACATAAACACACATAGTTATATAAACTTTCCAACTCAAGAAAATGAGACAAAAGCAAATGACATTCCTAATCACACCTCTAAAAAGTCTAAGCACAACCTAGACTACTTTTGAAATAACACAAAAAATATCAACAAAGGCATAGGATTCAATCTTCTCTTTAATCTTCCAGTCACATAAGAGGCACAGAAACACGCATAGTTACATAAACCTTCCAACTTGAGAAGATAGAACAAAAGCATATGATATTCCTAGTCACAGCTCTAAAAAGTCTAAAATCTTAACAATACTTCTCTCTGATATCTCTCTCCTTTTTTGGTGATCTATGCACCCTTATTTATAGCCTTGGATTCACTCTGGATTGTCTTCTTGTTCCCAATCTACTGGCCCAACTGATATCTAACCAAACTGGAAGTGTCTAATAGAAGATATTTTATAGATTCTAAAATGCTTTGTCTTTTGGTAGTTCATTGGTTGAAACAGATTGTAGGACGCTCCCTTATCTTAAATGCTAGGTAACACTTAGCCATTTTCTTGAAAACCTTCTTATTACTTTAGGAGACACTGAAAGATGACACTTGGCATGTTTTACAGCACCTATCGAAGACACGTGACACTTTATGCATAACTTATACTCTTTTGTATCTTTTCTCAGGAGTGTTCTACCTTTGACACTTGTTACAATCTACTTCAATAACTGTAGAGTAAAAATACTCTATGTTTCATTCTAATTTTCAGTAGTGCATGATCTAGATCACTATCCTCACATACTTTGGTTCGAGACAGTGAAGTTTTGGAAATAGTGGGCTCTAATTTCCTTTTGATTCATTTTTCTCTAAGTGTTTAACTCAAGTGGAAGTTGCCAAGTGTCACTTTCCGAAACACTTTTCATATTTTCAATAAGGTCACAAAATGTGCCATGTGTCCCATAACAACTTAGCAAAAAACACCAAATGTTAGCATCCACGGGTTCATATCGGTACCCACATTTCATCTCTTTTAGCAAAAGGTTTTAACAAGCTAAGTATCAGGATGAAGCAGATTGTGACAAGTGTCAAAGGTAGAACACTCCTAAGAAAAGATACAAAAGAGTATAAGTTATGCAGAAAGTGCTGCGTGTCTTCGATAGGTACTGTGGAACACACCAAGTGTCATTCTTTAGTGTCTCCTAAAGTAATAAGGTTTTTAAGAAAATGGCTAAGTGTTACCTAGTATTTAAGAGAAGGGAACGTCCTGTAATCTATTTCAACCAATGAACTACCATAAGATAAAGCATTTCAAAATCTATAAAATATCTTCTGTTAAACACTTCCAGTTTAGTTAGATTTCAGTTGGGCCATTAGATTGGGAAGAAGTAGACAATCTGGAGTGAATCCAAGGCTATAAATAAGGGTGCAGAGATCACCAGAAAAGGAGAGAGATACCAGAGAGAATTATTGTTAAGAGTTTAGGCTTTTTGGAGCTATGACTAGGAATATCATATGCTTTTGTTCTATCTTCTCAAGTTGGAAGGTTTATGTAACTGTGCATGTTTATGTGCCTCTTATGTGTCTGGAAGATTACAGAGAAGATTGAATCCTATGCCTTTGTTGATATTTTTTGTGTTATTGCAAAAGTAGTCTAGGCTGTGTTTAGACTTTCTAGAGTTGTGATTAGGAATGTCATTTGCTTTTGTCTCATTTTCTTGAGTTGGAACGTTTATATAACTGTGCGTGTTTCTATGCCTCTTATGTGACTGGAAAATTCAAAGAAAAAGATTGAACCCTATGCCTTTTTTGACATTTTTTGTATCACTGTAAAAGTAGTCTATGCTGTGAGCCTCTATTTCTATTATTTCTATCTTTTACATTGATCATGCACTTGTTTGCTCTTAAATGTAAATGAATCCTACATATAGTTTCACTGTGCTCAAGATTAAGGTCAAATTACATTCATGAGCATTGCCATAGTTAGATTTTCTTTCTTGCATTTGTGTTTCTGTTAAAATTCCTATCCCTTTTCCTAGTATATACTTGATTTAAAGAAGAACCAACTTCTCTAAAATTTGGAGGTCGTATCAAGTCGCAAGTCCCACATCTTGAAACTTCCCATTGTTGATGCTAGAATCAAGCACAATTTTAAATCATCAATAGGACACATAAGTGGAATGATATAAATAAGCTTTCTAACTTATTTATTTATAGGATTGGGACTTGGTTTAAAATTCATATTTTAAGTTTATCATAAATCTCTTTGTTTGATTTTGTTATTGTCTTACACAATAAAATAATTGGTTAAATAAAATTTTGTCTACCTATTTGTTATCCCAAAATTTGATTTTATAGGGTGAAACATGATGTGGAATTCATCCCCATGCACTTTCCTAGTCTTTAGGGGTTAGTGACATGGATTTTATCACCGTGCATTCAACCATAATCCATGTTTAGGTAGATTATAAAAATTAGGGACAACTATCATTAGGCCAAACTATTAACCTCATACAAATCTTCCATGAAGGGAAAGAGTTAACTCTATAACCCAAACATTAGACAACATCCTACATGAATTTGGGCCCTATGTACCTTACATATATTAGGCATGACCCTATAAATCCTTGTTTAACCTAGCATAGGGCATTTCGATTGTAACAAGTGACTTGATGCTAGGGCCAGTATTAGCCCTTATAGTGATTATCAAGTGTAGATGGGCTTGTGAGGATTTAAGAGATTTTATAATGATTCACCAAACTATAGCCTCACCTATGACTTTTTTTATAGTGCATTCATAGATTTACACACCAATTAGTTTACTAAATATTAAGGCTTGTGATTGGTGTGATTATGTGTGTATCATGCTAAACCTATATTGTTTGTGATTTGAGTTAGCCTTCTAATTTTTTATAAAACACCTAAAAAACCCTTAGGATATACTTATAGGGCTCAACCTAAATCATTTCCATCTTTTCCCATCATCATCCAATTATTCACAATCTTGATCTTTAGATTTGTCTTACAAATAGGCTATAGTCATCACATATTCCTTCTTAGAAGTCTTGAAATCATCCTCCATTCATCCCAAGACATACTACCTTGATTAAATACTACTAAAGTCTTTAACTCTATTAGATTCTATCTAGCACAATATTTTCTTGTCATCCTACCTATTCATAACTAACCCTCATCTAATCATCATCTTGTTAGTGTAAATA
The DNA here is from genome assembly GCA_037957365.1 of Torreya grandis. NCBI lineage: Eukaryota > Viridiplantae > Streptophyta > Pinopsida > Cupressales > Taxaceae > Torreya > Torreya grandis. Next base: position 1,551,237 of record JARHVA010000394.1, on the reverse strand, counting down.
AAGGCATATATTCATCTCATCATCTAGTCTCCTTGATAGGTTAAATCTTCATAGAGTTGTCACATTGGTGATACTTGATCATCATAGTCCTTGATCTCAAAATCCAAATATCACCATGTCTATTATAAATACCTTGACCATTCTAGACCAAAAATCAAGACAAGTTTATTTCTCAAAATCACATTTATTTACATCTCATATCAAATCAACACCTAATAATATTTATATTACCCCTCATTATCCACCATGCTGATCAAGACTTGCACCCAAGTCCTAAGGTAAAGACAAGAATGAAATCAAGAAGATGATATCCTAAGGAAACTAGGTGAATAGAGTAGGGATAATTAATAAAATAAAAGTGACATGCATACTCTTGGAGGAGATGAAGGACTTAATAATGCCAACTTTAATAGTGATGAAGTTAGGGCCCAATTTAACGAATATACATGAAAATTATGATCAAATCCTGGCCTAAGTCATTAGAATGAGAGGAAAATTTCCCCTACATTTATCCCTAATCTTATACAATATCTCATTCGACCATTGTTTAGACTTAACACTCCTCCATACCCACACATCACAAACCAAGATGAGTGAAACCCTGAACTAGTTGATCATGAATAAGAGCTAGATGATGAAGAAGAAACCCCTAAAAACAATTGTATCAAGGCTGATAGAAGGATATCCACCTTAAAATATTTCCTAGACCAACTTACCCAATAAATCAAATCACTTTCATCATAAACCCATTTTGAATCTTGAAGACCCACATCACCCATAAGGATAATTAGAAACACCAACATTGACCTGTTAAAACCAAAATTGAGCCAAACTAATAATCCCAATCATTTAATGGATCCCTCCTTTTCCCAAGAATGGAATATGATTAATGAAAATATTTAACATATATATCCTCGCACTCATGTAATGACATACCGATATGAAGACTTTTTCACGTCCTTGCTAAACTTGAGCATTCTACATATACCCTTCCCAACACATTTTGAAGTTACAAATTTTGATAAATATAAGGGGAGAGGGGAACCTCATGACCATGTTAAATAATTTTATGTATCTTTACATGAGGTTTCATATAATTATGTTTACTTACTTTGACTCTTTCTTAAAAGTCTCACAAGACCTGATCTTGAATGGTTTATGTGTTTACCTAAGGGGTCCATTGTTAATTTTGAAGGACTAACAAAAAAATTTATGAGACACTTCTAATTCAATATTGAACATGAAATTTATATAATAAATCTTTATATCACTAAAAAATGAATAGAGAGATTCTCACATCATTCTTACAATGATGGAGAAGCCCAACCAGTCACTTCCAATGTACCATTCTTGGAAAAGGAGTTGGCTAAGATATTCATCGACAATATAAATACAAAATTAAAATATTAATTGAACTCACAATGTGCCAAATCATTTGATGAGATTATAAAAAAGGGTATCCAAATAAAAAAGGCACTTATGGAAAGGGTGACTATCAAGTTATATACTTGGATTAAACAAAGTTAAAATCAAGATAATGATTTTTTGAGTAAACCAAAGGTCTTCAATATAAACAAGAATGTAGTTGGGGATGGTGTTACTAATTTAAAAGATCTACAAATAATACAAAAATATTCCCTTACTACCAAAATTCAAAATATCTCCAACATTATTGTACCAAAAGGCAAACCAATGCCTAGAGTGGGGAAACATCATCTTACTAGTCTTGGTATGCCCATCAAAATGGTCCTAAAGAAATTAATTTCTACCAATATGATAACTCTCCTAGGGATCAAACCCTTAGATGATAATAATCCATGCCCTGATTGGTACCATGAAGATGAGTTTTGTCATTACCGTCATGTGAAAGGGCATGATACTAAAAAGTTCATGCAATTAAGACATTTTATCCAAGACTTGATATAAAAAGGAGAGATAGAAGTTGAAGGTGATAGTCAAATAAGTCAATCTAAAAATTAACAATTGGGAATATATCAAGATCCTATACCAAAGCATGACCAAAAATAAAAGAAACCACTAAGGGATCAGGGTCAAGCCTCTAGCTCCAAAAAAATTGATTACCATTCCATCCCATATCAATAAATCAACACCATCAAAACCAAAGGCCCCCAAGAACCCACAAATATACCATTCCCAATCCTTAAAATCAATAGGGCCACTACAGATTATGTAATTATTATAAGTCATTGAAAAATAATAGTTCCTAAAGCACCTCCAAAATACTCACCTACCTCTTCATCCCAAAAATTCATTATCCCTAAAAACTTCAAATCCTATTGATAAAACATATGATATTATCCAATAGCTCAAGAAGACCCTAGCATAAATATTTCTCATGGATCTTATCAAAACTTATTCTATATATTAGGAGATATTAAATCAAGTCTGGCATGAATTGAAAGTTCATAGGGATATTGAAACAAATCAATTTCAAGCCTTGGTGGGTCACTTATCTCCATCATAATAAATCATGTTTAGTGCCTAGGACATGTCATCAATAGGCCCTTATCATAATTATCCGTTATTCATTGAAATTTTCATTACAAATCACAAAATCCTACAAGTTCTTATAGATGAAGGATTTGACTTAAATTTGTGTAATATTGAGTTTCTAAATAACTTGGGATATTCAAAATATTCACTAGGGCCTACTCTGATAATGATAAAGGCTTATGATGATAATGAAAGGCCATCCTCTGGAATAATATATCTTCCCATAACTATGGGGCATGTAGTTCACCAAAAACTAATCCATGTAGTGGATGTAGATCACCCTTATAACATGCTCTTGGGATGTCCTTAGATCTATAAGATGAGATAAATACCCTCCACCCTTCATCAATGCCTCAAATTCCCATATTTAGGCATGGAGGTCACCATCCTGAGTGAAATTGAACATTTTAATAGCTATCAAATGGAACAAAAAAGACTTGATATTTATTATCCAAGTACCCAAAGCTTATCTTATAATCTAAAAGATTTGAAATATATACACCCTAATAGTCTATCACTCATCTCATCTGAGTCACTAGAAACCACTCACCTAAAAATTATCTCCAAGGGGTGTGGTGAATATGAGTATAAAACCCTTTATGTAGGATACCTTCCAATACCCCCACATAGCTATGGATCCCTAGATATGCAAAAAGATAAACCTATAATTTATTAATTTAGGCCGACTGCCTTCACTAGTTTAGGAATGCTATTAGAAAAATGTTGTGAGGAGCCTCATGATTCCTAGATTATTCATGAAAATGTGGCCCTCTATTTTCAAAAGGAAAAATATCCCAAAATATAGAAAATGATTCAAAATATGAACTGTATGGGTTGAGAACTAGGTTGAAAGGAACAAGGAAGGTTAGAACCTCCTGGTGTTCAAGAACATCCAAGATGACTTGGGTTAGCATACAAACCACTAGGCATTAACCTCAACTCTATTACCATAGACTCTTTTTCAATTCTTAAAGAGTCTACCTATGATGAATAAGCTGAGATAAGTTTCATTTATAACCTCTATGAATATCTAGATACCATAAACCTATTACCTGACACCACCATTTCCACTATCAATATCTCCCTCTACTACCCTGAATTAATAGACTTGGATCAAAATAAGTAACCATCCTTTGATATGTTTCAAAGTGATGAATCCACTATTAAGTAAATAGGATCCCTAAGTTTCATGCCATCAAGGGACCATAAAAAGGGGATTCACCATAATTCTAAGTTATTCTACATATTTTGGAGAGTAATATAAATTATTGAATCAAATCAAAGAAGAAGACTATGATGAAATTGATTCTTCTCCAATTGTATAATAAATCTAGGTAAAACTTGATGAACAAGAACTTTATCAAGAGTTAGGTGTGAGTTTATAGCTGAGTTTACTTTAGGATAAAAGCTACCACCAACCTAACATATAGTCAAGATCATTTACCTTCTTTAATTGAGGAGGTCATATAAGTTAATATTAGAACTAAATAAAACACTAAAATAATCAAACTGGGGGAAATTCTCACCTCTACAGAAATTTAAATTATTATTGAGATTCTCAAAGAGTTTATAGACATATTTGCAAGGAGCCACTTTGACATGCTTGGATTAGATCCTAATTTGGTTGTATATCACCTAGTAGTGCATCCAAATGCAAAACTAATCAAACAAAATCTCCAAAATATGCACCCCAAAGTGGTGTTATTAATCAAAGAAAAATTATAAAAGTTATTAGAAGAAAGATTCATTTTGCCAATAGATTATTCTAAATGGATCTCTAATATCATCCCAGTCACAAAAACACAAGGAGGGATACATATTTGTAATTAATTTTGAGATATAAATAAGCCATGTCCAAAATATGACTTTCCTTTACCAAATACCAACATGATCATGGATTCCATAGTAGGGTACAAAATGCTCTCCCTTATGGATGCTTTTATAGATATAATAAAATCAAAATTTATTCAGAAGATCAACATCAAACTAAATTCATTACTCCATGGGGGAATTTATACTATAAAATGATGCCCTTTAGACTGAAAAATTTAGGATCAACCTACTAGAGGGCCATGACAGTCATTTTACACAACATGATATATGATATTATGGAAGACTACATGGATGATATCTTAAGAAAGTCCAAAATTAGAGAAGAACACCCAATAGTCTTAAGATAAATCTTTGAGAGGTTCAAAGAATATAAAGTTAGGATAAATCCCAAGAAATGTGTGTTTAGGGTTACTTCAGGAAAAAAATTGGGCTTTATAGTATCTTAGTGAGGCATTGAGGTAGATCCTATCAAGGTAAAAGCCATTATTGAAATGATTCCATCTAAAAACTTGAAGTAACTACATGAGCCTTCAAGGAAAATTATAGGCCATTCATTATTTCATATCTCAATTGGTAGATAAATGCCATCCATTTACTCATCTATTAAAGAAAAGAACTCATTTTGAATATAATCTATAATGTCAAACAACATTTTATAACTTGAAGTAGTATCTATTAAATCCTCCAGTGCTCTCACCACCAATATTAGGAAGACAATTACTTTTGTATATATCTACTATGTCATATATTATAGGGTCCTTCTTATCTCAACATAATGACGAAGGAAAAAATGAGCTATATATTATCTAAGTATAACACTTATCTCATATGAACTCAATTATATCCATATAGATAAATCATGCTTGGATGTGGTCTTTACTTCTCAAAAAATTAGACATTATATGTTGAAAAACCAAGTTAAGCTAAGCACAAAAGTTGATCAACTCAAATACATGTTATCCAAGTCTACCTTAATAGGAAGGATGGATAAATGGATTATGTTGTTAAGTGAATTTGACATCAAGTATTTGAATCAAAAATCCATCAAGAGGTAGATCATCATAGATCAATTAGCCATAAGACCTATAGTAGACATGAAGCTATTGATAACAACCTTCTGTAATGAGTCCATATTGACAACTAAACAAGCACAAGGATGGAAACTATATTTTGATGGATCCTTTACTATGCATAGGTTGGGAGTGAGAATTATTTTGGTAACACTATAAGGAGACCTAATCCCTAAAGCTTTTTGAATATATTTACCATGCACTAGTAACATCATTGAGTATGAGGAATTAATTTCTAGTTTACAATTTATCATCCAATGGAATATTTAGCAACTTTAGGTCTGAGGGGATTCTCCGTTGATTACCAAACAAGTCAATGAGGAGTACTAAAATAAATATGATAATTTACTTCCATATAAGTAAATGGTCAATTAGTTAAAGAAAATTTTTTAGTTTATAACCTTTAAGCAAGTGGCAAGTAGAAGTAATAAAGTTACATATGCAATGGACACTATCATCTCTCTAATAGATCTCTCATAAGACATCCTTGAAGGTAATTTTATATTTAAACAATTATTATTTCTACACATCAAAATTGGGCTCATTATCAGATTTGTGCAATCCTTGATCCTATTTGACCTTGGTACTATGACATTTATGCCTACCTCCATGACAATACCCTTCTAATAGATCTCAATCACCATCAATGCAAATCCTTCATACAATGTGTATCCATTTACACTATCTTTGGTACCACACTTTATTGATGAGTCTATGATATGACCCTATTAAGATGGCTAAACTTAGAGGAATCTCTTCTTACAATCAAGGAGGTCCATGATGGTATTTATGGAGGCCATGTCATTGGAATGGCCTTAACTAAGAAGTTATTCTAGACTAGATATTATTGGCCAACCATGGATCATGATGCTTGTCAGTATGTGTTCAAGTGTGTACCCTATAGAAACATGTGAATATTATACATGCCCCAAATCAAGAACTTCAACATATAATTATCTCTTGAAATTTTTCAATATGGGGATTAGATATCATTGGTAAAATTAATCCTACCTCATAATATGTACACAAGTTCATTATTATAGCCACAAAGTATTTTACTAAATGGATGGAAACTATGCCACTCATATACACTATAGGCCTTCAGATATCCAAGTTCATTTTGAATCAAATCATTTACCATTTTATAATCCACTATAAAATAATATCAGATAATGGTAAGTCATTTAAAAATCAATAAGTGGAAGACTTGTGTAATAGATATCATATTGAGCAACATTTATCGACACCCTATTACTCACAAGGTAATGGAAAAGATAAAGAAATAAATAAAAAACCTATAAAAATACTCTATAAGATTTTCAATGACTTTGGAATAAATTGACACTTACAGTTACATCCTATACTTTGGTCATATATAACTAGCATCCAAACACTAGGGCCACTCTATACTTTTTGGTATATGGAATGGAAGCCATCTTACCAGTCAAAGTTGAACTCCCCTTATTATGTATATCCTTGTAGGGAATGATAATAGACAATGAGTATACAAATGAACAGCTAAAAGAACTAGAATTTTGTATGAGAAGCATTAGAATGCTCTTAATCACCTTAGAGTATATAAAAATAAGTTGAAAGGATAATATTGTAAGAAAATCAAGTCTTGAGAATTATAAATTGGTGACCTAGTCCTTAAAGAAAATGAAAAAACACCAATGTTGAGTGAGAAAAGAAAAGAAAATTTGAGGCAAGTTAGCTCAGGACTTATGTTATTTTTCCAAATTTGGATTAGGGGCAAATAAATTGGCAACTTTAGATGAATATAAACTTGATGAGCCAATGAATATTATGCATCTTAAATGGTTCTATACCTAGAGGGCCTAAAATATTTGATCCTCTATCTACAAGAACCCATAATAAGGGGCACTCCAATCCATTATTATTTCACCACCCATCATTCTTGTTTATTTCCCATCATTCCAAACATCCCATCTTGTCTGCTCATTTCCCATATGACCCTGATCCCAATGATGGATGGAAGATAAATGAATCAAAATAAGGAGATATGAGTCTCAAAAATGGGGAATATTGATGCTAAGAGTGTGAAGGTATAACTATTGTAGAGTCATTTACAACATCTGATCCACTCCAAAATCATTATTTACTTCCATTATCCCAATCCAAATATAAATTGATTTTCCTAGACAACTCTTCTTCCTATCTACCTCAATAACACCCATCTTTACTTGTCCCCATTCATTGCCTAAACATACATCTACTCATCCCTACTAATTTCATCATTAGAAAATGGTCGTTAATTACCCTTCTTCCAAGATGTATAATACATTTTGTAAAAAATTAAGCAAAATCCTAAAAGTTTTATCTGGTTTTGGGGATTAAAATATACCTAGTTTGATCCAATCTCAATTGTTGCCAATTACTATAATATACCAAACTTTCTCTTGTAAATATTATTGGTCATTTTGATATATTAGATCACTTTGTAAATATTAATTTTTCTCATCAAAATTATTATTTACCTATTAGGTCATCACGTAAATATTTAAATTAGGATTTATTTGACTTATTCAATCTTATCTTTCATAGGAAAAATATTTTTAATAGATCATTTTAATTTTTATCCACAATAAGGTCCTTTTATTAGTCACTCTAATTCATCATTCTTGTATTTTTGTTATTTTTTAAATGTTAATTCCACATAAATATATATTTTTGAATCCTTTTAGGTTATATTCATATCATTTTATAGACTTTAAGTCATCCTTTCAATATTTATAGTCACTCTATTCACATTGTTCGGACATTTTTTACAAATTTGTTAAAAGCCCACATATTAAGAATATTAATTAGGTCATTTATACAAATTACAAATCCTTTTTACCTAGGTTAAATTTGTAAATAATTTAAAATCCCTCTTAAGTTATATTTTTAAATAAACCCTTTTAGTATTTTATTCACATATAGATATTTTTATTAAAAATTTACATAATTAAGTCATGTTGTAAATATTCATGTAATGTAAATATTTATTTTAATATTATTATGTTAGGGTGTAATTTTTTTTCTTTTAAAATCCTTTTCCATCATTGTAATCATTTTGTATTATATTAGATAGGTATGTAAATACTAGTTGTGTAAAATTTTATCTTTTGATTTTATGTCTTCCTATTTTCATATTTAGGGAATGAGGATGGAAACAAATGACTACCCATTATGATTGGGAATGTCACTAAAATATTTCTCTATTAAACTCCCTACACACTATAAATCAATTTGACCTTGACTATATAAATGTCATAGGTACATTTTTAATTAAGTGCAAAAGTAAAACTAGATTGTCAAAATTTATGTGGCTTTAAGACATCCTAAAACCCATACCCCCTAATCATTAAACCATCCCATCTGACCTCCTTAACCTAATAATTAATCCATCCACCTATTTAGTGTATGAGGATTACCCATTATCATTTCATGATACATAAAATTATATTCACTAAGGATGTTGATGTTGACACTTGTTCCTCATCCATCCTATCAAAACTCTTAGCACATATTAGAAATTATGAAATATGTATTACCACATTATTCATTCCATTACAAAATCACATTTCATCCTTTTTATTATCCATATAAAATCAAATTATAACATCACATCATCTATCCAAATCCAAGTCATCCATTAATATACCATATCTACCCAAACTATATCATCACATCATCATATACATCAAATTAAAGAACATCCATAAGATATATAATCATAATTTTTTTAACACATGTAAGTAAATACCAATAATTATTACATCAAAAATATATATATATATATATATATATATATATATATATATATATATATATATATATATATATATATATATATATATATATATAAATATCTAATCATCTCATACATGTATTCAATAATCTAATCTCTAAGCTATCAAACACATCATAAATTACATAATCAAAAACCATAAACATATAATATAAATCACATAATCATATAAATGTCCATGAGTCCTGTCAAAAAATATATACAATATAAGAATAATGGACATCCATATTCTAATAACGAAATATATATGTCTAATATATAATCAATTTCTCATAAACCAGATCATGGTAGTCTTAGTGATCTCGTGGGTGGCTGATGCATGAAATGAGAGGAGGTATTGGCCTTGTATGAGGGTGCTCACTAATTAATCAACACCACACCCTTATAAATTATCCTATAATACTAGGAATCTCTATTCAACCATGATGTCTTTCAAGTCACGTCATTCAAGCCCTATTTCTATAGTGGAGTAACCCCCTCATCCCTGACTCATTCTGATACCTATATCTCAGACTCCTACTAGCTCAGTTTGGCTTGAATCTAAGCTATCTGATTTTTTTTAATCATTTACCAAGTCTTTGAAAAAAGTATGTTTTATTTCAATATTTTTAGTTCTAGCGTGAAAAAATAGATTCTTGAACAATTGTATTTCCCTATTATTATCATAAAAACTCTACGTTGGCTCAAGTTGAGCCTCTCTAAAATAAGCTAAGATTATTCTTACCCATAATACTTGTGTTAAATATGATGTAAGGGATATATATTTAGATTAAATATAGGATAATGAGACTATAAATTACTTTTTTGAAGACCAAGAAACCAACCCACTTACAAGTGTGAAGCATTAACTTGAAATTGAATTCCTATCATCAAAAGATCCTCTTAAATATAAATATATGTATCTAATTAGACATAATTAAATATATATTTAAAAATTAATACATGATTATAATTACCTGTTACACATCTAAAAATTCTCTTTACTACTTGTGAATTCTTGAGTGAAGATTTACCCATAAATCTAGTAACTAGTAAAAACCCATAACTAATATCAGGTCTTGTCATAGTGAGATAAATCAAACCTCTCATCAGTATTATAAAAATATTTTCATCATATTAAATAATTAAATAATCCATAATAATATTTTATCCACTTAAAATTAGATTTTTTATGGGTTTCGTATCCTAAAGATTGTACTTCTTTAGCATGTCCTAGGCATATGAGACTTGATAAATGAATACTTCTTATTTATTTTTATGGACATCCATGCTAGTATAGTAATTAATAAGTCAAAGATTAATCATATAAAATTTTGGTTTAATATATTCCTTGAATCTATTAAAAATATGCATAGAAAAATATGTAAAGATCAAGTCATCTACATATAGACAAACATATATAATATTAGAACTAGATGCTTGTATGTAAATAGTCAGTTTATTTTGACTTATTAAAAAGCCTTGATCAAATAACTAGATATAAATTATTGATTAGAAATCTCTTGAATATTTATTCAGCCTATAAATATCATTATTCAACTTATATACCCAAAATTCTTTACCCTTTAGCTCAAAACCTTGTGGTTGCCCTACATATACTTATTCTTTAATCACTCCATTTATGAATATAATTTTGACATCCATTTGATTTATTTTTAATAATTTATGAGTATATACATAAATAATTATTATTATAGTATCTTGACATGCCATATATGCATAAGTTTCCTCATATTCAACCCCATATGTTTGTGCAAAATCTCTTACAACTAGTCTAGATTTTAACTTATCAATTGTAACATTAATTTCAACCTTGGTCTTATAGACCCACTTTGTAATAATTAATTATTTATTAAAATAAGGATTAAATAAATTAAATTTATAAATCCTCTCAATTTAATCCATCTCTAATGTCATAACATCAACCCATTATTTATTTTGAATAGAATATGCATAACTTCTAGGTTTGCTAGTTACAGATGATAATGCAAACATGGTATTTTTATAGTAAGCATCATAAAATAATTTAAATTATTGATGTTTTATGATTTTAATCATAATTTAATAGTTCCAATCCAAAATATTATTGTATTTATGAGGATTCAATAAACATTTTTTCTTACTTGGTGTTGATGTATATGTACGACTAGTCTCTTGTAAAGAGCTAGTATTATTTCTTGTTGAATTAGAAACATGTGTAGGAATTTGTAAGCCCTCAAAATAAAATTAAATAGCATACCCCCATTCACTTATGATTTTTTTAACTAAATAATAATAATAATAATAATAATAATAATAATAACAACAACAACATATTTCATTTAAAAAAAATACGATTCCCATAAATAATTGTGGATTTACTAGTAATATTATAAAACTTGTATGCCTTACTTTCATCTCTGGATCATTCAAAATTATGATAGATACTCTTAGGATATTTTATATCTCCCTTAAATTTATTTTTATTTATATTAATTCATACCTTTCATTAAACATGGATGGGATTTACATCTCCTAATTTCATTTAGATTTTGAAGGATTCATCTAACTTGATGAATTCATCCTTTTGACTTTTCACGTGATTTGAGCAACCTGAATCAAGAGAGAAAAAAATATTTTAATTTTCTATTCACAAAACACATGTGATGAAATAGTATAATTTATTTTGTAACTCAATTTTTTCATCTTGAAAATCCTTTTCTTCCCTTTCTTGATTAGTTTGATTCTTAGTTTCTAATATCCAACAATATTTAATCACGTGTCTTAATTTTTTACAATAATGATAAGTAAAGTATGTTTTGATTTTAATTGTAAATTTAGATTCATATTTATCATTTGATTTTTATTTTTTTAAACTCCCTTTATTTTATTTTATTTTTTAATTTCATATTTTTCCTTTGAAACCTTTACCCTTGTTTCAAGTGCCTATTTTATACCATCTTATATATCTCCTACATATAGTCTCATCTTGTATTTATGAGAAAAGATAACCCACTAACTCATCAACACTTATAGTGTTCATATCTTCACAATCTTCAATAGTGATAATAATATGTATCCATATTTTGATTAAATATCTAAAAATAAATCTTATTAACTATCTTATATAGTTTTTCCATAAACCCTCATTCTATGCACTAAATCATTTACCCTTATACAATAATCTCCTACTCCAAAATATGACATTCTCAAATTCTCAAAGTTCAATTTAAGGGTTTATATTTTTTATTACCTTACCTTAAATTTGTCTTGATATTAATTATTAATTTTATTCCATGAATCATGAGCATTCCTTCTTCTTTAAATTCTTGGATAAATGTTTGGGTTATGACACTCTGAATATAGAAGAAAACTTATGCGTCTCCCTTTTTTTTCATCATTTTCTATTCTTTTTTATTTTGTATCAAGCTATTCAAATATTGAGGTGGAGAGTACCCATAAATAAAATTATCCCAAACTCCTTTGAAAAATAATTATTTTCAAATGATATCTCTAATACTCAAAGTTATCATCTTTGAAAACAAGAATATTCATGGAAGCATAATTCACTAAAGCCATTGTTTCTTCTGATAATGGTTTGAAAAACTTTTAAACCTTAATTTAATACAAATATAATAAAAAATTAAAGTTATGAATGATTTTATGGAGTGAAAATTATATTTTTTCATCTCTAAAATTGAAGTTATGTATCAATAAAACTACCCTAAAATTACTAGTTGCCAAACTAGCTGTGTTGTAAGTGAAATTATTGACCAAAACCTATACTAAATAGATTCAAGATTGAAAGGATGTGATTAAAGATATAATTAATGTATATAAAAAATAATATAAATTATAAAACATGAAAATATCTTCTCAATTTCGATTAATTCACCATACTTCTATTATTTGAAACTTTTAATAATATTAAAGGTTAAAATAAGCCTACTATAAGATAACTTGCATGACAAATTATATCTAACTTAAACATAAAGTAAAAACTAAAATAAGAAATTTAATTAAAAAATAATCAATATATAATTATAATTTTAAAAATAGACTCAAATACAACTGAAATTATACTAAATAAACTACTAAAGCAAATAAGGTTGACTCACGTTCAAGACAAGGTCAACATCTAAGAATCCTTTCTCAACAAGTCACCAAATCATTAAACCTACCAAAATATGGCATCCAAAATTCTATATAAAATATGAATTTAATTAAATAAAATTTATAAAATTACACTTAAGTAACACTAAAAGTGTGCCCTGCCTTTTAGGAACTCATTTGAGTACTCAGATAATGAACTGAAGCTAATTCGTAGTTCCAAGTATTTTTAAAGAAATTCCTAGAAAGTGTCTAAAATTTACCAAAAAACTAATTTAAGACTAAATTAATTAGATAAAATTCATAAACACATAAAAACACAAAATAAACTAATTCTAAAAATAGAACTCAAGTGCCCATATTGGCATCATACTCAATAGAGGGAGATTACTAGGCCTTCATCAGGGTATTTGGCATTGTGGCAAACCCTAGGTGTTTCATGATAGTTAAGATAAAAAAATTATGGAAATTTTAATTCGAATATTCAATATTTTATTAAAAAAATAATTAATTACACTTAAAATTAGTTATAACTCGGTGTAAGATAAATATATAGTATAACACAAATATGAACATATTCATTAACATACTCATGTATCATAAGAACACAAGTAAAATTATAGGATCACTATTGTAGCATGACTTTATTATCACCAAAATTCTCTTGAATAAGTGGTAAAATTGCTAGAAACAAAAATAACCTCAGTAAAAACAACAATAACAACAACCTTTGTTTACTAACGAATGGACGTATTTATACATGCTCATACCACCCCTTTATAGTTTAAAAAATGGATAAGTGCCCATGTATTATGAAAATATTTTAATATAATTATAATCTATTATTATGAAATAAATAATTTTTACCTACACATAATTATATATATTTGGCATCACATGTTATATTATCACAATCAATTTGGTCATTAAATTTCAAGCTAATTTACTATTGTTGGGTTGTCCACAATGTCTACCTTTTGTACCCCATAGTTTGTTCAATTGTCTTATTGATTCTTGAAATATACATTCAAAATTATTTCATGACTTGGTATATGTATTTTGGCTCTTGGATACTTTATCCAATGTTTGCATCCACATCTTTGCATGCTTCTTTAATAATGCACTTAGTTAAAACTTGGGGTGCTCCTATTTGTGTATGCACCTATCTTAACTTCTGTGTCTTTTATTATAATTAAACTCCTATGTGTTTTTCCTCTTGGTTATAATTTTACATATATATACTTATCCAAATTTTTTGGTTCAACAATATAGTTCCAAGAGAGTGTTATTTATACCATCAATTTCTCAACCTATAGTGACCTATGAGCTAGGTATACATCTTAAGGTATTTAAGTATTAGTATTCCTTCCTTCAAGATGATAGATTAGAAAATAAAGGAATATTTGATCAAAATTACCAATAAAATTCAAATAAACACAAATTTTATAATTTAACCTTGATGTTCATATGCAATTTTATATGTGGCATATCATTTTAGGGTTAAAACAATAAGCTAAATATTTTATTTTTTCTTATGATCAACCAATTTGTAATCTTGGCTCATCAATGGTATCATCATTTGAAATAAATTAAGTCTAAAATACATTCTCATCATTTTCATCAATGAGTGATCACTAAAATGTGACATGAGATGTTGATTAAAAAACTTCTTACACAATTTTTACTAGAAGTTTCTCCCTATAACAAAGGCATTTATATAGTGAATAAGACCCTCTCAACTATGTCCTACAAAAGAAAATTTATATATATATATATAATTCAAAAACAATCATTTACTTCACGTTTGCATCCCTCATGGCATACGGTTCAATTTTAGGGACAATAGTTAGTTACCTATATGAACTATTAAAACATTGTATCTCTATGTATGAATGTTGTCAATTATTATTAATTGATAATCACATGAATTAAATAAAAATATAATAATGTATGCAATTTTAGGCATACACACTTTGATTTTTACAAATTCTAACACATTCCTCTAGGTTCAAAAATGTCTTGGATTCTTGAGCCTAATGCTTAGACATACACACATAATTAAATATATGTTTTTTTAATAAAATCAAAATTATTCCATTATAAAAAATATGAATTTAATCAATAAATTTCATGAAAATATTACTACAACTTTGAATACACTCTTCTCTTTCCAAATATATAATTTAAAAAAAAATTTCTGCCTTAAGGTTTTTATATATTGATTTCTAACTATGACCTTTTATGCCACTATATGAAACAATTATACACGTATATATTTGTTTATGTGTATTTTGTTCCTTTCATCCAAATTAAAAACAAAATATATATTTTAAAACTAATCTTAGTTATATATACATTAAAATAAAATTTAGGTGGTTAAGGGGGGTAAGAGGCCATGGATGGGGGGTAGGGGGCGGAAGAGCAAGGTTAGCTATTTAAAAAATTTAATCCTTTTTAGGGTATATTTACTTTGTAAAATTAATTAAAAATAAATATTCAATAAACAATTATATATATATATATATATATATATATATATATATATATATATATATATATATATATATAGGTTGAAAACTATAATATCTTATCTAAATTTTCACCCAAGGGTTTAAAAAAACACTAAACAACCCTAAAAAAATGAGGGTTGACATGGCCAAATATCTACTATGGTTTTCCAAAAAGTAGGAATTCTTCTTCAAAGTTTAGATGTTTGACCTACTTATGCTTGACCATTTTTATAGAAAAATATTATTTTATAAACTAAACTCAAAATTTAAAAAATCATGTTCTTATATCATCTTCAAATTTTGAGTTTATTTATCTCAAATAATCTACAAAAGTTAATGTTTCTCATTTTTTAGGAAACAAATGTTCACTTAATACCCTAATTTTGACCACATTACCTATTTTTTAGCCTTCCTCTTTTATTCATAGTTATTATTAAATGCATAATGTTTTTGCTCATACTTATGCAACCACAAATTTTATTTCAACCCTTGAAGCTACACTCCTTTGCCAAACTATGGAGAAAGTGCAAACTATGTAACAATATATTTATTTTTTTAATTCAAAAAGTGCACTTTTATTAACAACATAGTTTTAAAAAATTATAATCATATTAAAAATTTATGGAAATGTCCCACCCCATAAATAAAAAAAACATCAAGGCAAGCCCTAAGAGAACAATTGCATCACAATATAAACAACAAATTTGCACTACAAATGCCATAATATCATAAAAAGATACAAACCAGGGCTGAAAAACACAAAGACCAAGGCAATTAGGTAGTAGTAAGAAAATATGGTAGCTAGAGGAGGAGAATGGGGTGGGTGGGGTAGGGGCATTGACAGGGGGACTATCCAACTTCCCATCAAGCCACTAGTGCCTAAAGGATCTACAGTGTCAATTACAAGCTCCCACCCATTTATTTGTTACTTTTCTAAAATAGATTTAAATTATTTCCCAAGGGTCTAAAAAATTAAATTTGAATATTAATTCACTTGATATGTTACTTAATACTTTGACACGTGATATCCATGCTTATCCTTTTCCCATGGATTTGGTAGCTCTGAAGTTTTATTTTTTTAATGGTAAGGGTGATCCTTCTCATCATATTAAGTCATGTTATGCATCATGTCCTAAATTTATGGATAATGATAAATTGTTGATCAAAATCTTTCTTAGGAGCCTTAAAGGCTATGATCCTAATTTGTTTTATGTTTTTCTATTTTTATTAGTAAACACATTCAATTAATTGGTTAATAATAATTTCTTATTTTTTTAAAAAATCAACATTACCATGAAGATTTCACAACTTAAATAAGGAATTAATGATAATTTTAGTGAGTATGTGCTTAGATTAAAAAATATGTTTATGAAGATTACTCATCAATTAATTAATAGATATTTCAAAGTATATTCTCTCATATTTTATTCCAAACCATTTAAGATAAATTTATCTTCAACTCATATCAATATTTTGATGTAGTTATAAGCTATGAAATCAATATTTTAGAGGCTAATATGATTATATATGGGATGAATGCCCCTAAGCTTGGTGGATGTAAATGTCAAGGTAAATCGATATTAAAAGTAAAGAGTAATGATAATACTTTTTAACCTAAAAATTAGGCCAAACATATATAATGTGGAGACCAACCATCAAATATGATAGTCCTCTCAACAAAGAGAGAAAAATAAATATACACAATTAAGTCAAAGTTCTCTAGATGTGATTAAATGGATACTTAAATTTAATAAATTATCATTACCTCAAAAAAGTAATTATACTCATTAATTCCTTTTCCTAAAAATGATGATGTTATTACATATTTTATCATAGAATTCATAGTCATTCCAAAACTATATGCTTTACTTTAAAGCATCATATTATGATGCAAAGACTAGATATGGGGACCAATTAAAGTATTTATTCATATTTATGTTACTTAGATTGGACATTCACTCATGGACACAAATTCAACGCATACTCAAACTTGACGCACTTAGCACATTTTCATTGCATTCATATTTAAAACATTACATCAGAATATAAACCCACACTCACACTCTCAAACATGCCTTTAAGGGATTGTTACATTACATGAAAGAGTTATAGATTATCATACAGTTCCTCAGAAATTGATACAACTCTCTATTCTACTCTTTCACCACTCATCCCTCTCTCCCAAAACTTTATTTATTCTCAATATGTATTCCTTTTGATAACCCCAAGTTTCATGGGGTTTTTATTTACTTGGAAAATTAATAAAAAAATAAAATATTTATTAAAAATGAAAAAATATAGGTTTAAAAATATATTTTCTTATCTAAATTTCCACCAAAATGTTTCAAAAAATACTAAATGACCCTAAAAAATGACGGTGCACAAGGTCAATTATCTATTATGTTTTTTTAAAAAAAAATTAGGAGTTCCTCTTCAAATTTTATATGTTTGAACCACTTATTCTTGACCATTTTCAAAAAGTATACATTAGTTTATAAACTAGACTCAAAATTCTAAAATTTATGTTCTTATATCATCTTAAAATTTTAAGTATAGCTACCTCAAATAATCTATACAAGTTAAAGTTTCTATTTTTCAGGAAAAAATGTACACTTAATACCCCATTTTATCTCACCAATTCTATAGACTTACCCATTTTTTTCAATCATCTATTATTCATAGTGCTTATTAAGTGCCTAATGTTTTTATTCATAATTATGCTACTACAACTTCGATTCCTAACCTTGAAGCTACACTCTTTGCCAAGCTATGAATAAAGTACAAACTATGTAACACTAGATTTATTTTTCTTAAATTTAAAAGTGCATTTTCATTAATAACATAGTATAAAAAAATGATAAGCGTATAAATAATGGTGGGAAATGTCACACCCAAAAAGAAAGAAAAAACATCGAAGCAAGCCCTAAGTGAGTAATTACATCACAATATCAAAAAATAAGTTGTACTGCAAATGTCATAATATCATTAAAAGATAAAAATTTGAGATACAAAACAAAAAGTCCAAGGCCATTAGTAAGGGATCAAAAAATGTGGTGGCTAGAGGAGGCAAAAGAGGGGGGAGCTATCTAGCTTCCCATTGAGCCACTAATGCCCATAAGATCTACAATGTCAAGTACATGTTCCCAACCATTTGTTTATTGGTTTTCTACAATATATTTAATCTATTTACAAAGGGTATAAAAAATTAAGTCAGAAGATTAATTCATATGATATGTTACTTAATACATTGACTCATGAGATCCATGCATATCCTTTTTCTATGGATTTGGTAACTCCTAAGTTTTATTTTTTCAATGGTAAAGGTGATCCTTCTCACAATATTAAGTCATGCTATGCATTGTGTCCTAAATTTGTTCATAATGATAATTTGTTAATGAAACTCTTTCCCAGGATCCTCAAAGGCAATGATCTTGATTTTTTTTATGCTTTGCAATTTTTATTAGTAAACTCATTTAATTATTTGGATAATAATTTACTATCTCATTTTTTAATCAACATTACCATGAAGATTTCAAAACTTAAAATAATGACCTAATGAGAATGTTAGTGAGTACGTGCTTAGATTAATAATATGTTTATGAAGACTACTCAATGATTACCTCAAAGTGAATTACACAATATATTCTCTCAGTTTATTCCAACCCATTTAAAATAAGGTTATCATCGACTCATATCAATATTTTGATGCACATTTTGATGTAGTTAGTAGTTATGAGATCTATATTTCATAGGATTATATGATTATATATGGCATGAATAACCCTAAAATTGGTGGAGCTAAATGTCAAGGTAAATTGACATTCAAAGAATACAAAATTTGGTGATCTAAACAACCAAATATACTTATTTAAAATAAAATATTTAGGAATCAGTTCCCACACTTATATGGAGGCATTGGAACTAACTCAACTAACACTAGACCAAGAAAAACTAACATATATCTGAAGAGATTATGTCTAGTTTTAAAAAAAAGAAATACATTTATATCTAGATAATTTTAGACCATTAATATGAATAGTAATGTCTAAAAGAAGATATATAAAAAGGGAATATATATGTATATATATATATATATATATATATATATATATATATATATATATATATATATATATATATATATATATATATATATATATATATATATATATATATATATATATGGAGGGTAATGATAATACTTTTCAACCTAAAAATTAGGCATATCATATATAATTTGGTATACCAACCATAAAGTATGATAGTCCTTTCTAAACAAAGAGAGAAAATAAAATTTATGAGATTAAGTGAAATTTCTAAAAATGTGCTTAAATTATTACTTAAATTTAATATAATATCATTACCTCCATAAAACAAATTCTACTCATTAAGGCCCTTTCCTAAAAATAATGATGTTAATGCATATTATTATTATTATTATCATAGAATCCCTAGTCATTATTAAAATTAATGATTACTTTGAAGCATAAGATTAAAAAATGATGCAAGCACTAGAGATGGAGACCAATTAAGGTATGCAGTTATCTTTGTGTTGCTGGGCTCAGCATTCACTCATGAACCCACATTCAACACATAATCAGAATTGATGCACTTAACACATTTTCATTGAATTATTATTTAAAACATCATATTTGAATACAAATCCACACTCTCACTCTCACACATGAATCTACATGATTATTACATTACATGAAAGAGTTAATGAATCTCATATAGTTCCTTTTGAACTGATACAACTCTCTATTATGCTCCTTCACTATTTGTCCCTCTCTCCTAAAATTTATTTCTTCTCAATCTATATTATTTTTGACAACCCTAAGCTTCATGGGGTGTGTCTTAAACTTATCTGACCACACCATAATGTACAATCATTTGGATTTTTTTTATTAAATGCCAAGCTATCAGTAACTACTCAAGCATACTCATATGACATTTTTAGGCTGAACAAGATTTACTAAAACTATCATAGATTTAACTAAATTTATCCAATTAAATTTAAATTTAACAAAAAACTTATAAGATACATTTTATAATGTCTTGCCAAACTTGACTATCTAATTCTTAACATAGGTAAATAACCATCTTTCCAAGTGTCACAGACTAAATAGATGATGTAGGCTAACAAAATTTGATGATATATTTTCATGGTAAATCTAAATGACCTAAAGTATTTCACGTAGGTTTTATGTTTCATTTATTTCCATCTCACCAAACTTGGAAATCCAAATCTTACCACATTAAGAAAATCATTTTTCCAAGTGGCGTAGACTAGACATACGACATGGTTTGACATAAATGGATAAAAATACTCTTAAATTTGGTATCTCACCAAATTTTACAATCCAAATATTATTATAGAATGATAAAAAACATTAAAATTATTATTACAAAATCAGATGGTTTGATTCCACATTGATTACAAATAACCTAAAATTTGGTGCAAAGGTTGTAAGTGTCAAATGCTATAGCCTATCCAAATCTCATCATCAAATTTTTATTAAATAAGGAGATACATTATTCTAAGTGTTTAAATAGAATTACATGGTATGTTTTTATAGTGACTAAAATTGATCTAAAATTTGGTGTAGATATTTTAAGTTTCATGTGCTATGACCTCATCAAATTTTATCATCTAATTCTTACCATAGTTGAAGAACCATTTTTGACAAATTTTTATGACTTAGTAGTCCATGCAGACTGAAAAAATAAACAAAATATCTTTATAATTTTCTTATGGAAAGGAATACTTTTATAACATCAATATAATAGGTTACAAGATCACACTAATAAAACCACAACCAAAAAACCCAAACAAACACATTACACTCTATTTTTAGTCGATATAGTATTTTATGAACCCTTGGATGCTCCTACATTAGACACATGCGGTTTAAAAAATGTGAGCTCTTGGTCACATAGATGTAATAAGTGGAAAAACACTTTTTTTACCATGAAATATATTGGATATGGAATCATATTTAAACACACTAAGTAATCTAACTATTTTTCATTTTATTTATTCATTTTATAGCTCCTTGTTGGTTTCAATTACTTTCTTCTCTTCTTACCCCTGCTCTTCTTTTCCCTCTTTTTAAATTTTTCCTCACCCCTCCTTTTGTGGTTAGACCCACCATAGTTTTTCATCCTAAACCAAAGGATAATATTTTTTTTATCTCCATCTTCTTGTGGGTTAGAACCCACCTTCATCTGAACACCTCCACCAAATTGTTTGTTTTTACATCTTATTATCCCTTGTGGACTTAAACCCATTATTGACTAACAACCGCATCCTGAAGCCTTCTTGGCTTTGGATAATCAATATACAACATGTTTTTGGATCACTCTTATCTATTTTTATGTCTTCTTTCATGCCTTCCATCTCTACTCTCATCACAAATATCATTACAATAGACTCAAATACATTTGGGCATCCAAATGATAACCCATAGCCTCTAATACCACCTCAAAGATATTATTTACTTCCTCATATTTTTTGTTCTCATTGGTATGCCAATAAAATGTTCTAATTTTTTTAAAACATCATATTATTCTCCACATGCTATCATTTTCATACAAATTAATATCTTCTCCTTACATTTTGTGAGCTCAGTAAACTCACTCTCTTCACCTTGGAAGGCCTCTTTGAATTCCTCCATTCTCTTCACCTTGGAAGGCCTCTTTGAATGCCTCCATTATCTTCACCCTTGTACTTGAAACATCATGTTATTAAATATATTATTAGATTGATATCAAACTTAGATCCCCCATCTCATCCTTCATCTTCACACTATAATATTTATTCTCCTCAAGCATGGGATTATCAAATCCTCTATCATTCTGCTTGCTCCTTAGAATAGTGATCATCTACCCTTTTGACAAATCCTATTCACTTATCATCCTATTTCTATCAATGATAAGAGTATTTATATATATTTTTTTCATTTCCTTTATTTCATTTGAACATAACCTTAAAATCTCCTTAGCCATATGATGACAATTCATACCTTGACTCTTAAGAGCCTCTCCTCGAACATCTATGCATTTTTATTCCACATATGCAATGCCATTTTCATCTTGCAATACTCTTAGTAGAATCATGTCCACCATCTCAATATCCATCTCCTTTGATGTAATTTCACTTCGAACAATCATATTAAGGGAATCAAGAGTTCCCATAATCACATCTTCCATATATTATTCAAATAGTAAGGACATACTATCCAAATATTATTTATTGCTCATGGATTTATCCCTCATAATGGAATTCTAAAATCCCATTTATAACAACCTCTATGGTTTTTCCTCTAAATTATTCTTTCTACTTATTATCCTTCAAATAGATATCCTACAACCATCCTCTCCTCATGTGCATTAGCTTGAACTTCTTCTACCTCCATTGTTTCCTTCATATAAACATGTAACTTCTCAATGTTTCCTTTTTCATTCACATCTATTTATTTCCTAAAATAAACATGTATATTTACTTGGTTGTCCTCAACCCTTTTACCTCAAAAAATAGACAAGATAATTGAATTTCTTTTATTCACCAAGGATGATTCTAATTCTTCCCACTTATGGTATACCACAAAATATTTTCCATCATGAAATAGTGGGTCTCCTTATTTTTATTCAATTTTTATCACCTCCACATCCACTTTCATTCATTTGTATTCATCCTTAGGTTTATCATAGTTCTCTTCCTCCTTGTCATTCTTTAAATAAGATTTGGATTTCACACAAATTTACTCATGCTTATTATTTTTGAAAGTAGACATGGGTTTCTCACATGGAAGCTTAAACTTCTTATTGTATTCCAAGATAATCATATTCTCCACATATACATCCTTATATTTTCTACTTTTCAAAGTAGTCTTTGGATACTCACATGGAAACTTACTATTCTTATTTCCTCTTTTAGAAATGTTTAACTTATCATCTCTCTCAAGCCTTGTCACATGAAGATTATTCAACCATTTTGGATGCAATTTTTGGAGTAGAAAATGACCCAATAACTTAGAAACCATATATTCCCAACTGCTTACCTTCTTATTACATTTTATTTATCTCCTATCCTGGATATGTTTCCAATATATAGTTACACTTTCACATAATCACTTATATGCAACCTTTACCCTCATGGGGTCATCAATTTTATAATTTCAAAAATAAAATTTTATCTTCACTATCCATTTTAAGAGCTTATCAGGGCTCTCCTTACAATAAAAAAACATCACAAGTAAACTTACCTCTTTCTTTCACCATGACCTTTGTTGGTATTTTCCTTCTACTAGAATATTTTCTTCCACTTGTTTGGCCTCTTTCCAAAACATAAAATATTACTTATAGGGATGTAAAACTCACCATTATATTTTTTTCATCATCTTCACTCATAACTACAACATCTCCACTTTGTGAAATCATCTCTATTGGTCTCAATTTATGACCCCCAATCAAAAATGATTATTGTATTAACCGTTCTAATGAGAAAAAGGGAGATATCATCACATGGGATAAATTGTCCCCTCATTTTCAGGATTTATTTGGTTAAATCTAAGGTCTAAAAACTTTCCAATAATTTAGTAGGCAGAGGAATGGTAATTAACTACTAGGAGTTGAATCCACTCTATGTTGTCTAAGAAATATTATCAATGCTTGCTTAAGCCCTTTACTTCCTCTTTCAAATAAGTGTCACACTATAATATAATGGGAAAAATATTCATCATAAAAAAGGATAAAATGATAGAAATATTAAGACAATAAATTAAGTGGTTCCTTGATTGAAACAAGATTGTTAATGTTGAAAATTAAAAGCATGCTTGATCACAATTATACCATTGTGTAATAGGTCTAGTTGTAGAAGAAACCAAAGCAATTCAATGGGAAATATTATTAATAATTAACTAAACATATTAACATAAACATATATTAAATAAAATCATATGAAAACCTTGTATCTACTACACATAGTTCCTTGATATAGCTTCAAGTTAAACATAATGAAAATTTATAACTAATCAAATTAGTTATTGCACAATTTAACTAAATATTCATCAATAAACAAGAATTGCAATCTCTTCTTAACATTAATAAATTTTTTTCCATAAAGAATTTAAGGAAATTATTAAATAACAACATGAATTTCAAAGTAAACTAGTATCCACTTTAGTGTTATTACAATAGCATTTAAGTGTGCCCTCCAAGAAAATAATCGCAAGCCCAAAAAGAAAAAGAAAAAGAGAGGACTAAGACTATCATAATTTCTATAGAGTTTTGGTGTATAATATCTCCCCCATTAAAATAATAATGTGGACTACCTTATATATATAAAATAATGGGACTTGTCTCCAAGTAGAATAAGGATTCCATCGCTAGCCATGATTATCACTCTGGGCCATTAAAACTGTAATATGTTAGAATATTCCCTCCACTCTCAAAGGAAATCCAAATTATATTTTGCCTTTTCTCCATGGTTGTGACACATGTCTAACTAAAATGATCCTCTACTTCTCTATTTTAGATCAAGTATTTTGAATGATTTTTTATTCGACCCACCTGGGAGCATATTCAAGTTTATAAGCCATGAATTCACTCCATGTACCTACTTTGACCAGTCATACTCCTCAAAAGCTAGCTTGACTAATTATTCTATTATTTTCCTCATTTCAAGCCATTCTAACATTTTGATGGGTTATCAAATTTAATCTTGTGTCCTTTGTGATTAATGTACTAGTTGATGTGGTTTGGGTTAATCATCTTTAGACACATGGATTATTATTAGCTTCACATTCCTTTTCCTTTGTTAGGATATTAGCTTTGCCCATCAGGTCCCACTTTGCCACTTAAAAGCTTGTCATCACCCCCTAATATTTACTTTTTTATCTACCTCTATTATCATCATGGACACATGGATTATTTTCAAGATCCCAAGATCTTCATGTTTTAGGGTAATTTTGCAATCACTTTAATATCTTAGGCTCTTGAAAGGGTGCCACATGACATCTTCTCACATCCCTAGGGCCACGAGACTTTACTAATGTTGTAATATTCTTAAGGTTCTAAGGTTCTAAGCTTCCCAGATAGTTCCCTAATGCCTAAGAGGTTTTGAGGCTCTAATGTTCTAAGGTTTCAATCTACCGAGATGGTGCCACATGGTTCCATCTTAGGGCCTTGAGGCTTTAAAAGGACTTAGCTATTTTTTTAGAAATTATTTAACTCTAAAGTCATGCATCGATGATATTTAGATGCATGAAAGGATTTAGGGGACCCTAAGAAGCCTTAAAAAACCTATAGGAAAGACAAGGTGATAAGAGAACCAAGACAAATGAAGTCATTAGTAAGCTAGGCAAAAAGGATAAAATCCATCAAGGCATAAAATAAAGTCCAACTCATGAGTTAAATTACATAATAGAATTCATCAGTTCATAGTAATGAATTCACATCAAATTCAAAGCTTAAATAATTTATAAATATCTAAGTAAAAAAATTGAATATTGACAAAGTATTTATAATGAGAATTTATAAAGACTTGGTCATGTTTAAATCTAAATAAAACATTTTAGAGGTACAATTATACTAATTGGATTAGACATGGAACTTCTTACATTCACAATTCTTGAAGTTTGACTTGGTTAATTGAATGAATCATTTAAAAGGTGGAACTTCATATCCAAAAACCATAAAACCAAAGATTGAACAAAAAAAGAGGGTCCCAATTTAAAATATGAGAATGGGGCATGTTGGACCTAGTAAATGGTGACCTCTATAGGGAAAATGCTACATCAACATCCAAAACCTAGACTATAACTCTTCACACCTATATAACAAGCACAAACTATAAATAATTTTTTAGACAAAATTAGAAAGATGAAGGCACTAAATTATACTTAAACAAGTGACATAATAAATTTTAATTCAACCTTAGGTTATCAGTATGTGTAAAAGTGATCGATTATTTTATAACTATTAAAATTACTTGATACAATTTAATCCTATCTAAGTAACCAAAAATTATAAGAGGGAAAACATTGTTTATTCATCTTGTGGAAATGGCATGGGAATTGGTCTGATACCAAATAGGTGTCTATAATCCTGATATAAATGCCTTTGGTTCTACTCAAGGACTTGATCCACTATCAGCTAGGCTAAAAATACTATGATGGAGATTTTCTAAATCACCCTTTCAAGGAAGACTTGGATTTTGGATTCTTATTCAGTTTCCTTCAAAAATTGCCTTAAAAACATTTTATAGTTTTGTCCTTTTAGGGTTGGGAACCAAGACATGGGTATACTGATAAACTTAGAAAATTTAGATTACTAAGATAGATTTAAACTAAATCAATGTTTCTATTTGCTTTAAATATTTAATCAAGGGCAATTGATGGTTTAAACAAGAAAATAAATTGTTCTAAATTGATAAGTTCTATTTTGAATCACTAGCCTTTAGATTTATGAAAATGTACTAAAGAATTAATTTTAATATATGGAGTTGTTCAAGAATGACTACTTAATATATAATTTCTAAAATATTAATGATCTAAAAGCACTTACTCACCATTTGGAGTGACTAGACCAAAATAACTCAAGAACAACTCAATTTTAACATACCATTATTTTGTCTCTACTTCTTCTCTAGTCTAATTTTGATGCAACACTGGTTGTGCATAGGCTTTATTTTATAAATATAATTACATTAAATGGGCTGCAAGGGGAGATATAATATAAAAAACAAAGATATCACCTCCAATAGAATTAATTTACCATGATATTGCAAGTAATTAGCCCTAGTCAATTTCAATTTAGAGAATCATACTGAAAAGACACTAGGGCCTCAGATGAAACAATCCATCTAAAATGAGTTGGGGGGAAGAAACAAAAAATAGAAAATAAAATAAAATGAACAAACAATAGAAAGCAAATGTAAACTAAGAAATCATGAGACACTATATAGCATATACATGTAACAAACCTCCTAACTCATTCTAAAATGGTGTTGGATGGAACAAATAATAATTAATGCTTCAAAAATTATCCATTGATTGATAACTATAGGTCATTCCACTGTAGATATTTCCATCTAAAATCATTATATCTTAGTAATTCTATAACTTGATAAGGACTGGTCTAAAGAGGACTTAGCTTATAATACTGACCTTTCTTCTCATGGGCTTTGTATCATAATAAAACCAAGTCCAATATATGAAATGATTTCACTTATGATTTTCTATCAAACTATATTTTCACAACTACCTAGTGCTTTCTAAAATTCTTCAAGGCTTCATCTCTCATATAATCCATGAATCATGTCTAATAGCCTAGACTAACCTATCTCATTTACTTCAATGTAGTCATTAATAAACTAATATGTGGGCTGATTGAGTGTCATTGGAAATATTGGCTCTATACCATAAACCATCATGAAAGATGAACTCTTGAGGATTTTCTTTTTCCTTGCCTGATCATCCCATAAAGCATACTTGAGTAGAAGATACCAACTACATGGTTTGTCCTCTACTAATTTATTGATGACATTCAACAAGTTACTATTTATGGACTCATCCAAACCATTTCCCTAAGGGAAATATTTTGAATAGAGATTTAATGTAATTCTATTTTGATACATCCACTCAATCAACTCAACTCATTAGAATGTAGGACCATTATCACACATAAGTGACACAAGGGTGCCAAACCTAGTTGTAATATACTCTTCAAAGAGTCTAATCACCTCCTTAGTGGTGTTTATATTGGTTTTTACTTTAACCCATCTTATGCAATAGTCAATCATTGTAGTGATGAATCTATAGTCAATTAAAGAGTTTGGATTAAGAATTTAATGAAGTCTATGCCCCATTGAGCAAAGGGATACTCCTTAGTTACTATTTTAAGAGGCATAATGACCTAAATTTATATTTTTTCAAAGGTTTGATAAAGTTGAAAATATCTCATATTATTATGAGCATCCTTGAATAACATTGGATTATAATAGCTAACCCTTAAGATGTTGTAGGTAGTCACACTACCAAAAGCATTGTTTTTACCTAATTTATCATAGAAAGAAGTCATGACATTTAGTGATTCATCTTCTGTTAATCATATTAGGAAAACATATTCATTATTTTTGTGGTATAGGGAACCTTTATTTAGCATTTAATGGGAAACCTTCAACCTTAATGCTCTTTTTTTCATCCTACCCAAGCCATTTGGTAGAGCATCATATAACAAGTAATGAGTAATAAAGTTATACCAGGGGTTATGCTTTAATTTAGATTGATTCACTTAGACAACAACAATACTAGGGTCAATTTTTAGAAATCAATTATGATATAATTTGACCTCAAACTAGGTTTATGAGCCTAAATTTAATGTCATGATCTTAAATTTTTGAGACCCAACATCTTCTTCTTTCTCTAAGTTCATTATACCCCAATATCATTTTGACAAGAGGATTTCGAACCATAGAATTAACTTTGTTCCTCAAGATCTCATGTCTAAATTTATTTGTTTCCTTTACCATTACATAAAATTGCTTTTCTAGAATAGGAACTTTAATTTATCCTCCTTCAAATTGGTGCTCATGAAAGCTATGGAATTCTATCCATCTTCCAATTTATAAGTAAGGATGACAATAGTTATATGATTGGATGAAAATGAATATAATTAGAATTATTTTGTGTAATTTCGGCCAATAAAAATGTGGGCCTACATTATAGAATCCTTAACTTCTTGAAAGTATTTCTTTGAGGTAGGCATCTACTCATTTTTAGCTTTATGTTTTAACATGGCATTCAATGGTTTAGTTATCTCAATAAAACTTAAAATGAATTTGTTTACGATATTAATTTTACCAATGAAATATTTTTAATTCCTTCTTACTATTTGGTAATTAAATTTTAGAATGGCATTGGCTCTTTTAGGGTTAATCAACATACCTTATTTCATAATTATGTAGCCAAGGATCTTACCTTTAGTTGCATAGAAAATACATTTCTTTGGATTGAGGGAAATAAAAAAATTATGGTAGCCTTAAAAGATATTATGAATGTGTCTCAAATGGGTTGATCTATTTTTAGAAAAAAATTTAAGTCATCCATATACACCAAAATGCACTTACCAATCAACCATTAAAATGTTATGTCCATGGATCTTTGGAAAGTGGTGCCAACATTGATCAAACCAAAGGGAATTTTATTGTAAATAAATGTGCTCCACTTTGTGGTGAAGTTTGTCTTAGATCAGTATTCCTTGTCAACCATAACTTGATTATATCTTGAGAACCCATCTAACAAAGACATCATATTAGATATGTTGACATTTTGGATGACTTCATATAGGGATAGAAATGGATAGTTATCCTTATTTGAATCTTGATTAAAATTTATAAAGTAAACATAGAGGTGAATTTATCCATTTTTATTTATAAGTGGTACTAAATTAGATACCCAGGTTAAATGTTACATAGGAAAGATTATATCATCTGACAATAACTTCTTAACTTCCTTTAAAAAGAACATCTCAAGAATAAGATTGACTAGTCTTTGACACTATCTAAATAACTTCTTATCAGGTTTCAAGGGAATATTATGTGTTATGAAGTTGGGGTTAAACACATTTAGGTTACCACAAGTAAAAAAAATGATGTCTCGATAATGGATTAACAACCATTGCAAACTTTCCATTTCCTCATCTTTGCATTTTGATCCTACAATGATGTTATGAAGATGATAAAGCAACCCCATGTTAATCACTCAAAACCTTTGATAGGGGTGAAATTCTCTTTCAATCTTAGTTACATGCCTTTGTAAGTTGAATAAACTTTCCAAAGATATCATTACCTTTGGAATTTAATTATCCTTAAGGTTTAAAACTCCATCATCATTACAATATTATCCTTTCAAAATATTCCTCTCATCCTCATCAACCACCTATGCAATAAAAACATTAGAATTAGAGAGGAAATCTGCAATGTGTATGACGTCATCAAAAAAATAAATATTATTCACATTATCAGGTACATATGGGTTTGAAAGTAACTAAATATAATTTTTTAAAAATCCATATTATCCAAAGTGTAAGGTTAGCATTAGAAAAAACCAATGAGTTTATCATGACATTGTCAATTATAGGGATGGAAAAAATATTAAATGCATCGAAGGATTTCATCAAATCCTAATCATAGTGTTTATAATTCTTCAAATGAGAAATCTTACATTGGAATTTATTCCTTACCTAGTTGAAAATTAATTTAGAATCATTTTATACCATTAATTAATGGACATCATACCTAGCTACAAAATGTAATCCCAAGATTAACACCTCATATTCTACTATGTTATTGGTATAATATAATTTCAATCTATATATATATAGCTACACATTTTTAACCATAGGGTAAAATAAGTACAATACCTGCTCTTGATCCTTACTTAGATCATACTCCATAAAAATACAAATACCACATACATGTAATTTGATCTCAGTTGAGCTACTTTTTATTTTATAGTTTGGTAGTCAGAGTATAGACACCTAAATCTATGGAGGCAAATTAACTTGTTCATTAACTTCATTATATTCTATAATCATTAGTTACATGTGTGGATCTCTATCTATTCTTATCTAATTTTCCACTCCTCTCCATGTTAGCCACATATAGGAGAATTCCATTGCCATATAACCATTAAGAGGTTTGGACCAATCTCTACTTAGTAAAATTATATATGCCTATGGTATTTAATCCACTTGTATGTCTATGAACTAATGCATTCTTGGTTTAGTCTACAGCTGCATAAGAATATTCAACAATTCTCATACAACCTTGACTTAAAATTTATCTAATTGGACCACTACCTTATCTAATTTTACAAGGACCAATCCTATTTTCCTGTAAATTTTAGTAGTATGACATTTGTTGAGGAACCTAAATCAACTAGGAAATTATGAAAATTCTTTCCAAATATTCAAAATATGAGTAAGAAGGGTGAAACCTTAGTTTTTTCCTTGTGTATCACAACATTTGTATTGGCTTTGGATTTATTTTTGGGCTGAGTGCTCTTATCTACAAGAGACTTAAGGAGTAAATCCCTTTATTCAATAATTTATGCTAATTCATAGAGGGTTATATTAGAATTTATCCTTTTCATATCTTTGACTATGTTGTAGCTTATCTTATTATTGATGGGATAGATATCACCTGAATTTAGTTGAGGTGGATCATTTATAGCTTTTGGGTTAAAACGAGTGGCAACATTTTTGGGTAGTGTTGAGGTTATCAAGGGTTGGTGTGCCTTGATCCTCAAGGTATAATTACCTATCTAAAAATATTGTCCAACTTGAATGTCACTAGTATTTTCCTTAGGTTTATTATCTCCTTCAATAATAAATTATAGGGTTTCTAAAACCATGGTTGTGTTGGGTGATTTGGATGAACTAGGAACATCAGGGTGACCTGTGATATTTTTATTATTTGGAATAACCTCATATTATTCAATCTCCTTTTATAGGATTTCAAAGGCATTAAAAAACTCAATGTTGTCAAGTTACCCATGCTAGGCTATGTTATACACATGACACTAGTTATGTAGGGTAGTCTCCATGATGTTGATTTTAGGAATTCCATTAGATGGATACTCAACTTATTTTAATTGCCTATTATTAGGCATGTAATTATGTTGATAAGTAATATTCATGGTAAAATTTCTCTTTCTTAAAATACCTACTTCTTTATACAAACTAAAGAAATCATTGCTCAACCTTTGAAAAATCCATTGAATTACATATAGCTTAGGCTTGGCTGATTATTGATTGGAAGTCATTATGTTATTAGTCATAACTAGGACTATATCTTAGTTATAAGCATGTGGTATAACCTCATTACCCATAAAATTTAGAATCCTAAATTTTTATTTGGAGTAGCATGGAGTAGATAAAGTTGACTCGTGATTGGGAAAGGATTTATCATTGGGACATTTTAATTTATAAGTAGGATTGGATTCAATGCTTGTACGTTTTGGATGAAATTAAGAATAGGGGCCAATATTTTTCCTTATGGATCAAAATTCCTATCCACTTTTATTTCCTCTACATAGGTGAGGGGTAGATCAGTGATAGTTGGACATGTCCTTAAGAACATGGTTGTTCATGGGTCTAAGGCATTCTTAAACATTTTCAATGTTAATTGATTGTCTAGAGTATACATGGTTATCACCCTACTACAAATCTTTTAAAAGTGAGCATTAAAATTGCATACAAGGTCATTGGGTTCCATTCTCATACAAGAAAACTATTGATATAGCATACTAGAATATACCACCTAACCAAATTGGGATAATAACATGCTACTCAATTGGTTCAAGATTCTAATTGAATTCTCAAGCAATTTAAAGAACTAGTCATAGGTTGCATCAAACAAGGTGAAAGGGAATAGCGTGCAAGCTACATATTCATGCTCAAAATTGAGTAACCCAAGGTCATTTTTTTAGGATGTGGCACATTTTTTAGTAGTCATCCTAGTAATTTTGGTGAACCTTAGAAGGTACCTCTCAGGGTTATAAGGAAAATCATGCATGTCCCTTGGAATAATTATTGTAAAACATGATAACTAATCCATGGGTGTAGAAATAGGTGGGGGTATTTTCTAGGAAGGTTAAATGGATGAAATGGTAGGGGTGGATAATGGTGTTGGTATTCCTTTATTAGTTCATTTTATCCTAAATATTTTCAATGGGGATACAATAAATCTACATATAATTGCTTAAGATTTAGTGATTCACTCAATAGGCTCCAGATTATTTAAGATATTAAATATGAGTTAGAGATATTAAAAATAATAACCTTAAAATAATAAAACTTTAAATATGGAGAATTTGAGAGCTCATATCAAATAATAAATCAATGCCACACAATGTATCTATCATTTCAAACTAGATGTAGAGCATGCCCTCCTTCTAGACCTAGTTTATATTAGTCTCAATTTGTGACCCCCAATCATAAACTATTATTAGATTACCTATTTTAATGGAAAAAAGGTAGATAATAACACATGGGATGAAATGTTAATTCATTTTTAGAATTCACCTAGTTAAATCTAAGGTCTGAGAACTTTCCAATCATTTAACTAGGTGAGCAATGGTAATTAACCATAGGGAGTTCAATCCACTTC
This sequence comes from Torreya grandis, assembly GCA_037957365.1. NCBI lineage: Eukaryota > Viridiplantae > Streptophyta > Pinopsida > Cupressales > Taxaceae > Torreya > Torreya grandis. The sequence goes on along the minus strand of JARHVA010000394.1, from coordinate 1,517,232 downwards.
ATATTGTCTAAGAAATATTACTGATGTTTGATTAATCCCTTCCTTGTTTACATAAGTGTCACACTATAATACAATGGGCATAATATTCATCATAAAAATTATAAAATGATATAAATATTAATACATGAATTTAAGTGGTTCCTTGATTGAAATAAGATGTTAATGTTGAAAATCAAAATCATGCTTGATCATAATTATACCATTATGTAGTAGGTCTAGTTGTAGAACAAATCAAAGTAACTCAGTGGCTATGATTTTGAGGAATTAACTAAACATATTACACTAAACTTATATTAAATAAAATCATATGAAAAGCTTATAGATACTACACACAATGGCTGAACACAACTTCAAGTTAAACAAAATGGAAATTTAAAACCAATCACATGAGCTATTACACAATCTAACTACATATTCATTAGTAAATAAACATTAATATCTCTTATAAAAATTAATCAATTATGTGTTAGGTGTGGAGCTTGATTGTCTTCTAAGATTAGAGGTTAAAATTCTAATGTTATTTTAGCTGGGTTTTAGATCCCATTCTTTGTATCCCTGATGGTGCGGGGGATTGCAAGGGGGAGAACCCACCTTTTAGGGTCCAAGGGGGATGACTTCCCTGATAGGGGATCTAGGGACCACATGCCCTGATGGGATTTGGGGGGTAGTGCCCTTGAAGAATAGCTTGGTAATGGTAGTAAGCAACTTTGTGTCTAATAATGCTAAACTAAAGTTTGAAGATGTGGTGGGTGTTGTCCTAAGCAAGGAAATGTGAAGGAAAAGCATAGGTTAAACATCCATATATATATAAATGCATTAATAGTGGATAATAGAGGAAGGTAGAAGAATAGAGGAAGAAGAAACCATGGAAAATAAAATGGGGGTGCAAGATCTAAATAAAGAGGCAAGATGGAATGTTGGATCTATGGTAAGCTATGACACACAAAAAAGAGTGTTGGTTTTAGAAGGATAAATCAGGTAAGGACCAATAGGAAGGTAATAGAGAATCAAATATAGAAGGTGATTTAATATAAGATGCTCTTATAATTTCTTTGGATAATATTGATGAATCTTAAGTTTTAGATTTAGGTGCTTCTTTTCATGCTACCCCTCATAGACATTAGTATATAGATTACATTCAAGGTAATTATGGGAATGTTTACCTTAGTGATGATGAAACCTATAGTATTGTTGGAAAATGAAGTGTTTTGATTAAATTATAGAATGGAAACACTTTGTTACTAAAGGATGTTAGGCATATTTTGAGCTTGAAGATAAATTTGATCTGTACAGGGTAGCTAGGTAGTGAGGGTTGTATGGTCATATTTACAGCTAAATCATGGAAGGTTACAAAGGGTTCTTTATTGGTTGAAAAAGGTAAGAAAGTAAGAACTTTATATTTATATATAGATAATGTTATTTCATCTTGTTTTATAGCTAATACAGGTAAAGATGCAACTTTATGGCATTATAGACCTGGCCACATGAGTGAAAAGGGAATGAAGACCCTACATGGAAAAGGTAAACTACCAGGTCTAAAAGAATTCGATCTGGAATTTTATGAGAACTGTGTATATGTGAAACAAAAATGTGTGAGGTTTCTCAAGGTTGGACCATATAAGAAGGATAAAAAGTTAGAGCTTGTGCATATGGATGTATGGGGACCAACTTAGGTATCTTCACTTGGTGGTTCAAATTATTAGGTTACTTTTATTGATAATGAAACTAGGAAGGTTTGGGTATATTGTATGAAAAATAAGTACGAAATTTTTGATACATTCAAGAAATGGAAAGATTTAGTTGAAAATGAAACATGTTTAAAACTAAAATGTCTCAGATCAAATAATGGGGGTGAGTATTGTAGTTTTGATTTTAAAAATTACTATTCAAAAAGTGGAATTCATAGACAGAAAATAGTTCTAGGAACACCATAATAGAAGGGTGTGTCAAAAAGAATGAATAGGACTATTATGGAGTGTGCCAGATGCATGATATTGTATGCAAGTTTACCTTTATAGTTTTGGGTAGATGTTGTAATTACAACAATTTATCTGATAAATAGAGGACCTTCGAGTGCTTTGATTGGTGGAATACCAGAGGAGGCATGTACTAAAAAGAAGGTAGATTATCATTTTATAAGAGTTTATAGTTGTGACGTATTTTCTTATATTGACAAAGATCATAAGAATAAGTTAGAAGATAAGTCTCATAAATTCACATTTATTGGTTATGGAACTATGACTATGGATTCCGATTGTGGAATCTAGAAGATAATAAAATAATCAAGAGTAGAGATGTGTTCCATGAAAAAAGTCATGTATAGGGACCAATTACAGGAAAAGAAGCAAGAAGAATCCAAAAGGGAATATATAGTATTAGAAGACATTACAGAAAAACATGTCCCAAAGGTTCCTAATCAAAATGTGCAATAAGAACATGTACCTCAAACCCTTAGTAGAAGATTTACAAGTGTAAGTAGACCACTTTATCATTTTTCTCCTTTATATTATTTTTACTTACTGATGGTGGTGAGATAGAAAGATATGAAGAAGCAGTGCAGATTGATTCCAAGGATAAGTTAGAGCAAGCTATGGATGAGGAGTATGTTGCTCTAATGGAAAACTAGACATGGGATTTAGTGGAGCTTCCCAAAGGAAAGAAGGCATTGTAGAATAAGTGGGTATACAGGATAAAGGAGGAGAACTAAGGTAAAAAGAAATTCAAGGCTAGAATAGTGGTTAAAAGTTTTTCACAAAAGAAAGGTATATAATTTGAGGAAATATTTTCTCCAGTAGTTAAAATGACTTCTATAAGATTTTTTTTAAGTTTGGTAGCAGTAGAATATTTGCACCTTGAATAGTTAGATGCGAAGATTGCATTCCTTCATGGTGAATTGGATGAGGAAATATATATGGCCATAGGGATACAAAGTCAAAGGTAAGGAAAAAATGTTGTGCAAGTTGAATAAGAGTTTGTATGGCCTAAAGCAAGCTTCAAGATAGTGGTTTTTGAAGTTTGATAGTTTATGATAGAATAGGGTTATTCTAGATGTCATTCAAACCATTGTGTATATTTTAAAATATTTTAAAATGGTAGTTATATTATTTTAATTTTATATGTAGATGATATGCTTGTAACTGGTTTCAACATGCACAATATTAATGCACTTAAGAAATAATTAAGTGATTTCTTTTCTATGAAGGATCTAGGTGCAGCTAAATAGATCCTTGGTATAAGGATAAATAGAGATAGAAAGAATAGGAAGCTAGAATTATCACAAGGAGAGTACATTAAATTTTTTTTGGAAATATTTAATATGCAAGATGAAAAATTAGTTGGGACACCTTTGGCTATACACTTTATATTTAACAAAGGAACAATGTCCTATAATATAAGAATAAAATAACCTAATGTCTAAAATCCTATAGTCATAAAAAATTGGAAGTTTAATGTATGAAATGGTGTTTATGATGTTATAAATTTCACATGTAGTGGGAGTGGTGAGTAGGTTCATGAGTGATCCAAGAAAGGAACATTGGAAAGTAGTAAAATGGATCCTTTGTTACTTAAGAGGGACCATAAATACAATGTTAAGCTATGGTGGATCAAATGTGACATTATAGGGATATGTTGACTCAGATATGGTAGGTGACTTGGATGGTAGAAGAAGCACTATAGGGTATGTTTTTGTAGTAGGTGGTACAAAAATTAGCTAGGTATCATGGTTACAGAAGGTTGTGGCACTTTCAACCACATAGGCTGAGTATATTGCTACTACATAAGTCAGCAAGGAAATAATTTGGTTACAGAGGTTGATGGAAGAATTGGGACCTAATCAAGAAATATGTACTCTATGTAGTGACAATCAGAGTGCAATCCATCTATCACAAAACTTTTCTTTTCACTCTATAGCAAAACATATTCTATTATGATATCATTTAATTCATTCAGTGATAGAGGAAAAGTAACTAAAATTGGAGAAGATACATACCAATAAAAATCTTGTAGATATGATGACCAAGGTTATTACAAGAGAGAATTTGAATATTTTTTTATCTTTAATTGGTCTTCATGGATGACAATTAAATTATTCAGCTTGTTCAGGTCTAGATAGTACAGTGGATGTAGTAGTGGTGGAGTTGATGCAATCAGTCTCCAAGTGAGAGATTGTTAGGTATGGAGCTTGATTATCTTCCAAGATTAGAGGTTAAATTATAATGTTATTTTGGTTGGGTTTTAGATCCCATTCATTGTATCCCTGATGGTGTGGGGGGTTGCGAGGGGGGAAACTCCCCTTTTTGGGTCTAGGGGGGATAACCCATTGGTGGAGGGTTTGGGGGCCATACACCCCAGTGGGGTTCAGGGGCAGTGCTCCTAAAGTGAAATTTTATTAAAATTACCTTCAATCTAGGCCATTGATTAAAGTTTTCTAGATCTGATGGTAGAGGTTATTTTTAGATGTTTTTCACCCTAAAATGTATTGATACATGGTTGGGTTAAAACTTAAAAATAGATTACACGTAGAGAGGAGGTAGAAAATGTAGAGAGGAGGTAGAAAATGTAGAAAGGTGTAAAATGGTTTTTTATAGGATTTGTTTCTCCCTTGTATTATTGGAAATAATATACTAGATAAGTTTGGTGGATATAGCCCATATTGGGTGAACCACGTTAAATCTGGTGTCTCTTATTTTGTGCATTTTTATATTTATTTTTTGTATGTTTGTTTAATTCATTTCAAAGTTTCTCTTGTATGCAATTTAGGGATAAATTAGGTTTCAATTTATCTTAACACTATTTTCCATCAAGAAATGAAGTAAATTATTCAATAAGAACATGAATTCAAACTATAATGGTATCTAATTTAATATTATATAAAATCATTTAATTGTCCCCTCTAGATAGACAATCATAATCTAAAACAAAACAAAAAAATAGATGACTGAGCCTATCATAATTTATTTAGAGTTTTGGTGCATAACATATCCCACTTAAAACAAGAATGTGGTCTACTTTATATACAAAATATAATGGAACTTGTCTCCAAGTACTAAAAGGCTCCCATCTCTAGACATGATTGTTACTTCAGGCCATTGCAACTACAATCCATTAGAATATTCCATCCACTTTAAAAAGAAATCCAAATTCCATTTTTGCTTTTCTCCATGGTTGTGACACCTATGAAACTAAAATGATCCTTTAATTCTCCATTTTTGATAAAGTATTTTTAATTATTTTCTATTTTGCCCACCTGAGACCATATTTAGGTCTAGAATCCATCAATTCACTCCACATACCTCCTTTGACCAATCAAATCCCTCAAAATCTATCTTAACTAATTATTCTATTATTTTTCTCAATTCGAGCCATTCTAAAATTTAACCTTATGTTCTTTATGATGACTCAGTTGGTTGATGTTGTTTGAGTTCATCTTATTTGGCCATGTGGCTTATTCTCAACTTTGCATTCCTTTTTCTATGATAAGCTATATGTTTTACATGTTAGGTCCCACTTTACCACTTAGCAGCTTGTCATCACCCCTAAGCTTCACTTTGATATCTAACTCTATCATCATCATGACCACATGGATTTTTCTAAGGCTACCAGGATATTCATGATTTGGGATAATGTTGTAATCACTTTGGGCTCTCAAGCTCCCAAGTGGGTGCCATGTGGGATATTCTTGGGGCCTTATAGCCATAGACTTTTACCAATATCATAATACCCCTAAGGTTTTAAGGATCCAAGATAACGAGGTTTTGAAATTATAGGATTATTCCTTAATGCCTCTAAGGTTCCAATGTTCTGAGCTTTTGAGGTTTTTAGCTCTTAGGATAGTGAAAGGTGGCACCATCTCAGGGCTCCCAAGATTTAAAAATACTTAGTCATTTAAAAAAAATGATTTGACTTTAAATCCATAAGTCAAAAATATTTAGACATGTGTCAAGATATGGGGGACCCTGAGAAGCCTTTAAAAAAATTTAAAAAATACAAGATGATAAGAGAAATAAGGCAAACAAAGTCATTAGTAAGTTAGCCAGAAAATGAGAAAATACATCAAGGCATAAAATAAAGACCAACTTCTAAGTTTAGACACAAAACAAAATTCTTCAGTTTGTAGCAATGAATTCACATCAACTTCAAGGCTCACATAATTTATAAATATCCAGTTTAAAAAACCAAATATCAATTGAATATTTATAGAAGGAGATTATAAATATAGTCTTTTTAAATCAAAATAAAACATTTTAGAGGTACAATTAGACTAGGCAAATCAGACATGAGACTTATTATGTTCAAAATAATTGAATTATGACTTGATTAATATCAATAAAGAATTTATAAGGTATAAATTCATATCCAAATACCTAAAAACAAAGAAAAAAAAAAAGAACAAGAGGGTCCCAATTTGAAATGGGGCATGTTGGACACAACAATCTCCATCATATCTAGCCTTGTTTATAAATCATTCAATAAATTTGTCAAGTCATTCACCTCTCGTGTTCTTATCTTATGTTCTATATATCACCATAGTCAGTAGGATTATCTTTCATAACCTACAATAGACTCAAAATATATCCTCTCAAACTCCTTCTCAATTTACAAGGATTATATCACACATGCAATAAATTTATGAAAAATTCTCATTCACAAATTTTAACACACACAACAAACTTCTCTTTCACAACATGTAACTAAATCATACAAGAATCTCACACTCTTAACCCATAAGGAAAAAAAAACTTTCTCTAATACCAAATAATGCAAGCACTAGAGAGTGGGACCAATTAAGGTCTACATTTATATCTTTGGTACTTGGGTTGGACATTCACTCATGGACAAACATTCAACACATACTTAGACTTTGATGCACTTAATATTTTTTTCATTACATTCATATTTAAAACATTACATTGGAATACAAATTTACAATCACACTCTAACACATGCCTCTACAAGATTATTAATTTATATTTAAGAGTTTTATACTCTCATATAGTTCCTTGTGAACTGATATAACTCTTTATTCTACTCCTAGAGAGTTCTACTCCTTCACTTACCACCCCTATCTCCAAAACAAATATTTATTATCAATTCATATTCATTTTGACATCCATAATATCAATGTTATGTCTTTTAAACTTTCATGACCATAACATAATGTAAAATAATTTTGCACATTTTATTTTATTTTATTTTGATTAAATGCCAAACTGTCACTAACCACCCCTAAGTTCTTAGGTGATGGTTTCAAGTCAAACAAAAGTTACTAAAACTATCATACATTTACCTAAATTTATGAAATTGACCTAAAATTTTAAACCCAAATTTTAAGCTACATTTTATAACATCTCACCAAATTTGGAAATCTAATTCTTAACACAAGTGAAGAACTATCCTTGTTAGAGTTGTAAACTAGTTAAATAATATAGGTTAACAAAAACTGAAGGTACATTTATGTAGTAACTCCAAATAAACTAAAATTTGTCACATGGGATTTATGTGTCAATTAATATAATATCAAATTTTTTGGAAATCCAAATCTTAATGCAATAAGAGAACCATCTTGTCAAGTGTCATAGACTAGAAGAATGACATAGTGTGATAGAAATAGGTACATTATCGATGCAACTCAAAATGATATAAAATTTTACATGTAGGTTTCAAGTGTCATGTAATACCATATCTAAAAAAAATTAATCCAAATATTAACACAAAAGGATAAACATCCTTCCAATTTTTCTTATAAAATCAAACTGTATGCTTTCACGGTGACTCCAAATGAACTTAAATTTGGTGTAGAGTTTTTAAATGTCATGTGTTATGACCTCACAAAATTTTATCATATAATTCTTACCTCAAAGGGAGAAAATTCTTCAAAGTTTTATGATAGAATTAGATGTTACATTTATATAGTGACTCTAAATGATCTTAAATTTGGTGCATAGGTTTAAAGTGTAAAGTGATAATAACTCACTAAATGCCATATTATAATTATTATAGTAGTTGAATAACCATTTACTAAGAAATTTTTTGACATAGCATTTCATGTAGACCAATAAAATAGAAAAAATATCTCTACACTTTTCCTAAATTAAAGGAATACTTTTGCAACATCAATCTAAGAAATTAACAAGCTCACACCAACAAGACCACAACCCAAAAACCCAAACAAACATACCATGATTTATTTTTGGTTGATATAATATTACACAAACCCCTAGATGTTCCTACCTCATATCAAGATTGAAAATAATAAAATCCAAATAGAGGGTCATAATAGTATTTTAAGTGAACCAATTTCTCAATAAATTTAACATTTTTTTATGAACCCTCTTAAAAATCATAATAATAGATTTAAAAACCATGATGATGTTCATATGATAGCTAAAAAACAACCTATATCAATTTATAATTCAATCAACTTGATGGATTCATTAGTGTGGTCAATGATATGCATAAAGAGCATCTTTTGACTATATTTTATGACAAAAACTCCAAAGTATTATTCCTATAATTGTCTATTATTCATTAAAATTATCATATATACACATTAATGGTTAGAAAATGGAATTATGATTGACATTGGTTCATATATCAATGTGTGCACAATGAATTTGTTACCGATCTTAGATAACCTAATACAATTAAGTTATGAGCCATTAAAGGGACATAAAATAAATAATATTAATAACTTTAAACTTAATAAAATTAATTTCAGTGGGTTGGGGCCCCACTTACTATTTTAAGATTTGACCAAGAAATTCAATGGAAAATAAAATATATTTTCTCCAATATTACCTTGGAAAAATCCATATTTATTCAATACAAAACAAACATCAAATAACTAAAAATCATGTAAGAATCAAATAAATTTATATTTCAAAATTATATACTTCAAATAATATCTTAACAAGATAAATTGATCATAACTAAAAATTATCATAACCACTACAATTAGGAAAAACAACTCATGTTTTACACTAAAACAAAACTTTTATATTGTACCTTTCATCTAAAATTCCAGACAATCAACAATGCAAATTTCCATCTCAATCAAATTCTGATAAGAAAACCATGATCTAATTTTCACATTCATAGAGCCAACCTCATTTAGTACACAACCCTCATAGTAAGTTTTAACAATGTTTTAGAAATAATAAAATATAAACTATCAGATTTATTTGCAAGGATATATAGTTTTAGGCTTGCTATTTAATTAAAACCAACTATACTACATTTATTCCCTTTTCTAAGTAAAAAATAATAAATCATTATTTTTCACTTTCATGAAATCCAGAGAAACAAATTGAAAACCAAATAGATTTAAAAATTGTAAACAAGCTCCTTTATATATTAAATCATCAAAATGCTTTCTTAATATCCATAATCAATGTACTTAAACCAACACTTGTTCTATCTCAAAAAAGGTTACAAAACATGTTTTGAGAGATTTACCACTGAAAAAAAAAAAACTAAAGTGTTGTATTCATAATATTTCTAAAAGAAATACCTTGAATTGAACAAATAATAGACATCATTAGAAAATTGGAAAGAATATACTTGAAAGTAAAGAGTGAAATATTTTTCAGAGTATAGTTTATAAACATTCCAACAATAATCTTTGAAAAATAATAAATTATTATAATTCCCCATTTTTCATAGTACCAATCTTTGACAAAGATGATTATGAAGCCATGACTTATATGTTCTAATTACTGACTTATTTTTTTAAGTCATGTCTAGCTAAGACATGCAAGGATTTATGAAGGATTTCATGTGTTGGGAACCTTACTAGATACCTATTATCAATCATATCTTAATTTAAATATGAAATAATGATGCTTAAATTTCATTTACATAATGTTTCTTTATGAAATTTGAGATATATTGACTTAAATAATGATTGAATTATTACTCCTAAGTTTGTGAAAATGGACAATTATTTATGTATTGAATCATATGAATTATCTACATGGGCATTGATATTATGGATATGTGATTGTTTTTATAGGTATGGTATATTGTTTCAATAATGTTCACAAATTTTCATGTCATGGTTTGCAATAAAAGACATGAAAATTAATTTTGAGGTCTCTCAAGTACACAAAATGAAGGGTTCTCAACCTGAGAAGGATTTTATTGTGTTTTTTAACTCATAAAAAATTTGCATGGGAAATTTAGATATTCATGATACAAGGGTAAGGGTGCTATATCAAAGTTTTAGGTATTAGTTTTTAAAATGAGGGGCTAATCTTTAAGAATGATTGCTAACAATGGAAGATGGTTTAAACCCGCAACGAACCCTAACAGTGATATGATATGAAAAAAATTGTTTTAAAGTGATCATAATGGATTTTTATGGATATTTTAGTGATTTTAGTTTGTATTCAACTCTCCCAAGCATCTCCAGATTATGATTGAGTCTTTAAGTGAGTGAGTGGACCCTACAAGAAAGGCTTTATTTCTCAGAGATTTATTGTAGTAGTCAGAGTTGACCAAGTCAAAGTTGATAAATAGATGGAGGAAAAAGTTTGAGACCTTTATTTTGTGTGAATAAAGTTTTATAGATAGGTTCTAGACCTTATGTGTGATAAATTGGTCACCCAAGTTGACTAGTTGCTAATAGGCCTAATGGTAGAAACAGTGAGAAACCTAGGTAATAGTGAGAAGATGATTATGGATGTGCTATCATGGATTAGGGATGGAAAAAATTAAATGGAGTAATTTTTTATTACTATAAATACATGATAATGTTTGGTATAAGTATTGGAAGATAGTGATAATAGAGAAAATATTGCTCATAAGTTGACCTATTTGGCTCAAGTGAGATGGTGAGATGTAAGGTCATGAGAATGGTCTACAAGACCAATATTTCCATTTGACCATATTATTTTTATATACAATAATGGTCTAATGATCTCATAATGGTCTAATGATCTCATAAGATCGTGGTAATTCATTTTAATTCTTTGAAAGTGGTCATAGAGGTGTTGAAGGTCATTATCACCATGACTGTGCTTGAAGGTATTTTGGCAATTCTAAGTGGGCTATTTGGAAAAAAAGGGATTGAGTCATTTTTACCTAATTTGTAAAGTATAAATCATATGGTGATGTCCTTGAGGTCATATATATTTTTTATATGTGTTTTATTATGATGATTGATCAGCTAATTTATGCTTAATCTTTAGCAGTTCAAGTCAGACTTCTTATAGGTTCACAAGCCTAATTGTGAATAGTGCAAGTGGTGGTTGGAGATAAAATGTGTCATGGAACTAAGAATATATTATTAGGGTAAATTTTAGTGGAATATGAAGTTTTAGTTTCATGTGTGGTGTTTGAAAGTGTTATAAGAAGATCAAAGGGTAATGTGTGCTAATAAAGGCCTAATTAAATTAGGTCTTCTTAAGGCCTAAAGAAGGATTTGGTCCATTTGACCTATGGTAGACCTAATTTAATGTTTTATTAATGTTTTTGGAATGTTATAAGTCATATTTAATGGAAAATATAAGTTATTAAGTGTGTATGTTTGACCAAGAGGTGTATGAGAAAGAGCCTAATATAGGAATAGGGCATAATAGGCCTAATTATCTTGTAAGAGAATGAGGGTGTTGAAGCAGAAGATATAACACTTTAAAGACATAAAGGAGGTATTTTATACCATAATAATAGTGTAAATAAACTATCATTAAGATATTATGGGTAATAGAGATGAATATCAAGGTCAAATAACCTAATCTATCTTAAAGAGACCTAGTTGAGCGAATGAGGCCTAGAAGGAAGTTTGAGAAGGATAAGAATGTGAAGAGATGAAGAGGTGGTAATCATATATTTGTTGAGAAAAAAGTTATCCTAAAGTTGATCATGAAAATCATGTCACTGAGTTGGTACTAAGTCATCTAAGGGGTTGGTGCCTCCTTGCAAGTTGGTGTTTGCTAAAGCCTAGCTGAGTTGGTACTTAGCTAGTTGGGGTTGTTTCTCCATGTGGATTTGGTGATTAAATAAATTTCATGTTTTTAGTATGGGAATATATTAAAAATTGTAGATATCAATGGGGTTTCTTTCCCTTGAGGGTTTCCCACTAAAATAAGTGTTTTGTGTGTTATGCTCTTGTCTCATGCTCATATAAATGGTTCTTGATGTGTTGATAGTTCACTCTATTGCTTTTATAGTTCATGAATGACAAAGTAAAGTTGTAAAAGATTTTAAATATTTGTTCACCCCCATCTCAATCATTATGCTTCCAAAAATTGGTATCATATCCTAGTTCTTTGAAGTAAGTCTAACAACTTGAAGGTGATCCTAAGAAGCACAAGATGTCTAGTGATCAAAAGGAAGAAGAAAACATGTATGATGAAGAAGTCTACTATGATAGTGAAAAATGAGAAGCTAAAGTAGACCTTGAAGTTGAGATCATATGTGACCTTGATTCTTTTAATCATCAAAATAAGACTATCAAAGAACTCAAGAATCAATTAGAAAGTGTTAATACAAAGTTTAAAACAAGGGAAATTAAGTATGACTAGTTGAAGATAGAGATAGATTTCTTGAAGGTTGAACATGAGTAGATCATAGAAAATATGAGAAATTTTGAGAGAGATAATGAGAAGTTAGAACAATTCAACATTACCAACATGAAAAGACCAATTAGGAAGCTCAATGCAATAAAGGATAAGCCATCATGTTATTGTTGACTATTTTGACCACAAATCAAAATAGGTCAACCCCATATAGTCCAAAACTTTATATATGGGTTTTTTAGCATGTTATAAGGTGTGTCATAGTTTATTTAATGTCATTTAATATAATTTTAGCCTTGGCCATAATTATAGTTAGTCCTCGTGTCATTTAGGGGTCATATTTAGGTCATAAATGAAAGTGGTATGGTTTTTCAAGGTGTTAAAGTATTATAATCTATATTATAATGTAAAATATGTCATATTAATTGTCAAAAATATTAGTAATAACTAAAAATTGTAGGTTCCTAACTAAAAATCAAGAAAAAAGTGAAAAGGAATTTTGGAAGTTGTATGGCCTATAGGGGAGAGTGGAACATGGGAAAAGATTATGTAGTGAACCTTAAGATTTATTTATTCAATTTAAATTATTTTTATAATTTTAAAGTGCCAAAAATGATCCAAAACCATTTATCTTCTCCATTGCTCCAATAGGCATATGGAACTAATCATCAGGTCTTTTGATGGTATGACCAATAAGAGAGTTTTTAGGTCAAATGCTCTTGGTGGTGGATATTAAACTTGGTATAATTAATTTACATGGAAATATTTGGAGGAAAGGTTGCCTATGCTTTATGAATCATTCCTAAGAAGTTGATTGTCTTATTTTGCTTGTTAATCCCCACACCCTATAGGTTTTTCTTTTATATGAGCTTGTACATATAATCTAATTGGTGAAATGATTTCCACAATATGTGGAATTAATTATCTCATGATTTTTATGTTTGGTTTCATGTTTTGAAGTGATTTTATGAGCTCAAACCTCTTAGGTTGTAGGTGGAGCATGCTAGTGAGGTTGTAGACATGTTCATCAATTGCAAGAAGGTTTATTTCTATTCAATGGTTTAAAACCAATGTGAGGTTTTATGTTATATGTCTCCAATGTCTTCTTGATCACCTCTCATTCCAAACTTAGTATCAAAGGAGATGATCAATAGATTTAAAGTTAACCTCTAACATAGTCATTCATACTTTATTCCCTAATTATCATACACAATCAACTAAGTGAGGTGTATTGAAGTGTGAGAAAATTCATAAAAGTTAGATTAAGAGTTTCAATTTTTTTAACACCTTCTTGTAACATCAGATAGCAAGCCAAGCCCTCTTAATGACACATAAGGGATTGTGATAGTCAATGCAAACCTCTAACATAGTCATACACCATTAGTATGCACTTATAGGAAATTGAGAACACTGGAATGGGAGTATTGAAATATGTGTCAAGACCTTAAAGATGAATATAATCAATTTGAGGTCTTTGAGTAGGTTTGAAACTATTTGTAGAACCATGTACTATGCACATTGCTCATGACCACACTAACTACCTGTATATTACAATGTCCACCTAAAGATGGCTTACATAGAGATCTGAAGGTGTGGTATGGAGGAGTTTGATATGTTTATATACCTTCATAAAGTTTTAGGAGTTGATATGATCTGTGAAAACCATGTTTAAGGTCATTGGTAGGCAGACATATTTGAGAAGTCACCTCAAGTGAAGAAATATGAGTTCAAGGACAAATTCCCTTAAAACTCTAAAATAGATCCCTATATACTTTTAGTGATGTCATGAAATAGTGTAATATGGAACCTAAATGAGTTTGGATGTTTCCATCTTGTAGCCCTATCCTATGGGTATTATCTTTCAAAAGGAGAGTGGCTTTTTGGTCACACAAGTGATGAAAAGGAGGCCTCCAAACCATGCATTTGTTCATTGTAGATAGGTAGTGTTTATTACAGTACTTTGAGTTTCAAGTGACCTCATTATCCAAAGATATAAGGTGAGAACATATATTCATGGTAGGTGTTTCTTTTGAAGTGAAAAGGAAATTTATGGCTCAAATGTCATCAAAAGGATTTGAATTTCAAGGTATGGACTTACAACACCACCTACAGGTGTGCATTGCCTTCAGACTAACCATCTACAACCTGACTATAAGTACTCATAAACCATGACATACAACTTAGAATATTAGGAGCCTAAAAGGAATGAACATTTGTTGTTTGGAATTGGTTTAAATATATTCAAAATACCTTAGGGGTGAAACTCAAGTTTTTAATAAATGAGTTCACCTACAAGACCCTTGTTACTCTAGTAATAGTCAACTATAGTTGAAAATGATATAGAACATGGTGTTATTGGTGTTGACATAGCATGAACATGGTATGAATGGATAAAAATTATTATAGGATGGTATTTTAAAATTATAAGAGATGTAAGAGAATTAAACCATAGCCTAGTACACAATATCCACCTACATACACTTCTTTCTTAAGGAGAGACATAGTCACACACAGTCAGACACTTATGACTAGTCAAACTGAGAGGTGATCAATGAATGTTTGGAAAAGGTTTGATGATAAAAATACATGAGAGGTAATACATAGTGATAATTACCACCTCAATATACTCCCATAGCATGGAAATAAGGGAAGGAGAGATTCTAGTATGATAACCTATAGTCATACTTGACACCCTGCATATAGTGAGTTACTTGTCAATCTGCCTTGAGGGTTTTATGATGTTTGGAGGGGATATTAATGTGACTAAGATCTAAATTTTTTTACATATTAATAAGATAAAGAGAAAGACTTGAAAGGTGTTGAAAACTTTTAGGAGGATATCATGAGCTGTGTTATGAATAAATGAACATAGGTAAGGCCTAATAAGCACTTGAGACCAAGCATGATGGTCCAAACTCATAAATATGTAGATAGGCCTACTAGCCCTTAACTAGGCCTAATTACTAAAAGAGGTTCAACTTCACTTATAACACCATATGAACATTGAAAAAAATTGAGACACCTAATTGGGGAGATATAAGGTGTGTTAGAGGTTTTAGAATTTAGAGGAGACCATAGGGAATCCAAGTTTTATCTTAAACCAACTCAGGGCTAGAGAGAATGGAAGGAGAAATTTGAGAGGCTAACTTGAGAAGCTAAAAACAACATGGATGGTAAGAATTTGGGTTTTAGGATTTGGGATATGTTTAATGAGGTCTTGAAAAAAATAATTTTTGGATTTTTTTCATAAATTGGATGTCAGTATTTTATGAACAATCCTTAAGGGCCAAAACATCTCTAAACCCTCCAAAACCCTTGGTAGTTACCCGATGCTAAATATGAATAAATAAAATAATATAAGGGGGATATTTTGGATATGAAATTACTTTTATATTGTATAGGACTCCCCATATCTCCTTCCCATCCATTTAGATTTCACCCTACTTGTACATACAGGATGGAAAATGGCTTTTCTTGATTGTTTTTGGTGTATTGTAGGTACAAAATGGTTTCAAGAGATGAAAATAAGTTTTGGAAATATATTTTTAATATATCTGAACTCTCATTACTATTCATTGTAACATTAAAAAAGATCACAAGTGCCTCTTCTAACACCTTCATCTCAACCAATCCAAACTGGCATAATGAACAAGAAAGTGAGAAGGTGAAAACTCCAAGTGGGAGGACTTTTAAGGTCTACCTAATGAATATAAGGGATTAAGGAATATTAAAAAGTTTCATACACTCCTATATATGGATTGGATTTGAAAACTAATGTCCTCTTTGATGATAAGTGTGAAGGGTGATTGAAAAAGGAGTGATTGCAACTATAGAGAGTGAGAACATTTGGCTATAAGAATCCTAATGGTTAAGGACACATTAAATTCATGTTAGAGATTGTTTATAACCCCTAAATTTCAATTAAATCATATAATTTTTCCCTAGTCTATTGTGTAATAGTCCAAGGAGGTCAAATGGTGAAGGTAGTTTCTAGGCAAGTAAATGAAGAGTCCTATGCCACTTTTAGGTGTTTCATGCCTTAGAGGGACATTTATCCTATGAGACTTGCATGATATGGTCCATATTAATTTATATTGTATATGTAAATCCTTTTCCTAGTTTTACACATGTTTTAGTGACTCTTGGACTCCATTCTCTTCTCTCCTCTCTCAAATTCTATAAGTAATAGCCATTTTGGATATTGTAGACTGATACCACGCCATGTATGATGAAGTCCTACTAGTTTTGACATTGTAATTTTAATTTTAACAATAAATTAAATATGGTTTTGAGTTCATGAACATTTTTATAAGTGTGAAAAGTGATGTATGGTAATGTTAAGTGATAATCTCTGATCCGTGCCTCTCCTTATCCTTTCATGTTTATGAAGAGTTCATATTCTAGTAAGTCATATAGAGTGTAGCTAGTGTGTTAATCTCCTTTAAAATTTAAAATTAACCTTATATTTTGAAATATTCCATTTAGTTCACATACCTTGAGTTGTATTATGAATATACCACACCTATATTGAAACACTTATGTTAGAATCTCTTAGGACTTTGAAGTTGGTTTGTAGGTCTTGTCTCTTAGTGAAAGAAGTATGATGTCTTTTCAAAATACATCTAGTGTGTCACCCCATTATATTAGTTTAATTTCATGACAAATTTTATCCCTTTCCCATAAGTAATCAGTTAAGTAGGTGATAAACATTTCAAGGCAAATTTAGGGAGTTAACTCTTAAACCTAGAAGTATATTTATACTATAGGCATAACCACATACCTATAAGTATTCTCATGTTGCCCAAATATGGAGGAGGCTTGAACACCCTCATATAGGGTGTAATATTTAGTGAAAATAAGTACCATGGAAAAAGGATTAATGAGTCAAGAGGTAAGTCCAAAAATGTTGTTTGCTACGTCTATCACAATATAGGACATATTACAAGATTCTGATCTAGTAGAGTTAGAAGGCCCTCAAGATTCAACAAGACATATGAAGCTACTATAATGCATTAGAAGAAGAAAAAATTGGTATGGAATCCAAATTAAGTTAGGAATGATCATATTGAGCTCAAGAGTTAAGATGGACTATTTTATAAGGAGGAATAAAAGACTAAAGAGGACTCTATGCTAACTCAAACTACCTTTCAAATTCAAAATGAAGGCATGAAATGGTATATAGATAGTGGTTGTTCAAGCCACATGATATGAGACAAAAAAATGAGTTCATCTCATTAAAGAATAATGTTGTAGGAATAGTGAGGTTTTGAGACAACACAATTAAAAATATAGTTGGGAAAGGTGTCTTGATTCTGGATAATGGAAAGAACAAGACACAAAAGGTGTTTATGTGGAAGGTTTGAAACATAAATTCCTTAGTGTAAGTCAAATGTGTAATCAAGGACACACACTAAACTTTTATGATAGAGGGATTTAGATAAGGAGAGACAAATAAGGAAGGTTAATTTCTAATTCTAAGATGACTGAGAACAATCTATATGTCTTGAATGAGATAAAGAAGGAGAGATGCTTCATGATTAAGATATATTAAAGCTGGATATGGTATAAAATGTTACGTCGCCTAAACTTTGACAATTTAGTCAAGATTAGAAATAAGATTATGTGAAGAACATGAATAAGATTTTCAAACATAAAAATATACTTTTAAAGGCTTGTCAACATGGTAATTATACTAGAAGAAGGTTTACATCTAAGGAGTACTCTACTACAATACCCTTGGAGTTAATACACACTGATCTCTATGGGCCTACAAGAATTCAAAACATTCAAGGAGATAACTAATACATGTTACTAATATATGATTATTATTATCACCAATATTTCACCCTATAGGAGGTTGTTCAATCCGACTCAAATATTTGGGTAACATTGGAATAATTCTAGGTATGTGGGCTTACCTATAGGAGAAGTAAACCTCTAGGTTTAAGGGTTAGCTCCCTAAATTTGTTTTAAAGTTCTTGTCACCTATACTACTAATTTATTGAGGGAAAAAGGGATAAAATTATTCATAAAATAAAGATAATCTACGGTGGTGATACAACATGAAGATATCCACTATGATATCATACTTTTTCACACTAAGAACAAGATTTACAAACTAGTCTCAAATTCTCAAAATGTTCTAACATAAGTGTTTCAATATAAAGGTGATATGTATGAGACCACTCAAGGTAATTATAATATAGATTATATTTATAAATATAAAGACACTTTCACACTTTAAGGGATACTAATACACTAACTACACTCTATATGACCTATTAGAATGAGAACTTCTTGCATAAGAAATGAAAGGATAAGGAAAACCAAGGACATAATCACAAGACTCAACCATTCATCACTTTTAACACTAAAACAATATGTTTATGAATTAGAAACATATTTATTGTATTATTCAAAGGAAAAATATGACATCAAACTAGTAAGGCTTCACCATAGCAAATGTGTTATTAGTCTACAAGAGCCAAAATGGCTACTACTTATAGATCTAGGGAGAGAGGTGAGAAGAAATAAATCCAAGAGTCACAAAGACTTCTGTCATGATAATAAACTGATTTAAACATATAGGAGATAATAATTGTAAATATACCATGGAAGGTCTCCTTGGACAAATGTCCCACAAAGCATGAAACTCTTGAAATGTGGTGTAGAAATCCTCATTTACTTACTCAAAAAATTGCCTTCATCATTTGGCCTTCTTGGAACATCCTAAAGATTAATATGGATATATGTGATGATTGAAATGAGAGGGATGGGTTTTATACATTCTAAAACATGAATTGGTTTCATCCTTAATCATCCATATTATTTTGGACATGAGTTATCACTACTTACAGTCCAAATAACTCCTCTTTTACTCCTCCTTCACATTTAACACCAAAGTTGGTATTCATTTTTCCAATATGATACATATAGAGGAGTGTATTAAAAATATTATGACCTCTCATTTCCTTAAATTATTGAATCATACCTTAAAATTTCTCTCACTTAAAGTTTTCACTCTCCCACTATCTTGTTTACTATGCTAGTTTTGACTTGCTGAGATGAAGGCACTTGAAAATATAGTTGTGAGATTATATAAAGAATTAAATGAATATGGTAGGATATTTTAAGTCCTAATATCTCTCCCAAAGTGTATTTAAAATCCTTTTAAACCTTTTCATACCTACACAACACCAAAAGTAGTCAAGAAAAGACATTTTACACCTTATTCATGTAGGTTGATTATAAATCAAGTTGATGGGGAGGAGAATTGGAGATTCATATAAAATATCCAATTATATATCAATAAATTATATTCCATATAGATGACTCTCCTTCTTCATTTTCCCAATTAGGTCACTAGCAAGGGTTTTGAGTCATTTTCACCCTTAGCATTTGTTCATAAAGGTCTGATGTTCAACTTGAAAAAAAAATTCATAAGAAAATTTATAAATAACTTATTCATCATCCCATAAATACTCATTCCCATTTTAATCCTCCTTGTAGGTGTGAGCATCTCAAATCAACCTCTCAAGCTTTTTGTTCTATTTTGTGCAAGCTTTAGTTGGTCTAATCTAAAAAATGGCTTACCTATGGTTTATTATCATTAAAGAAGATTTAACACACATTATATATCCATAAAAACCTGTTCCAAGTCTTTTGGATGTTCCTCATACCCTAGGAATGAAGTTGACCCCTTCTTGGGCTTTGTTCCTAATTGAGACGTAATAGTTATATATGATCCTATGTGGGTTTGGATCATCTTGACATTTTTCAATCACCTATGACTATTTTATCATGTTGGTCTATGTTTATCATAGATAATTACATCTTCTTGTAATATTTACATAGCTTATAGCTTACCTTGTCATCTCCTTTCCTTAAAACCTACAGGTTTGTGCCCTTAGGGAGTGCCCTCTATCTGAGACAAAATAGAGGGAATCTCCCCTATAGCCTAAATAAAAATGAATATATGAGGGGTTTAAAAAATTTATTACTATGTTATTTAAAAATTTTCATGGCTTGATCATGTCTGCATCACCTATAAAGGTTCAAAAATCCAAGATAGACTTTTGAGAAAGAGTCTGTGTGTAGGCTTTACCCATGGATTGTAGGTTGCTTGTATGGGAACCCATTTATACCATATTAAAATGATATAAGAGTGTAATTGGATGGTAATTATAATTTTTTTTTATCCATTTCAAACTCATTTATAACTTTAATTCTTTTACCAACTTCTCATTGCTCACTTTTACCTTAAATGGTCTAGTCTGCAGGTTGATTGTGATTATGGTGTACTTTGGAAATTGGATCCTTCAATGATTTTTTATCTTTATTTGAGACTTTAAAATGATTTAAAACATCTTAAATATGATTTATATCATTAAAATTCACTTTTATCTTTTTCAACTCCTTGATTGCATACCTTGTGGTGGTCTCAACACAGGTGTTGATTGTGTGTAACTATATTTTGTGTTTCACCATGCCTAGGTGTATATTTGGTATTAGATATTGCATGTAATGATATAATATCCTATTTTAGTCCTTAATACATTTTAAAACTCAAACTTATCCATTCATACCAATATTAGGCTATGTCAACACCAAGACTAAAATGTTTCTAATTTACTATCAAACCATAGTTAGTTATAGTTGACTAAGAATAGGTCTTGTAGGTGAACATCAACCTTGAAATCAGTGATACATGGTTATTATACCATTATAGGTATTGGATAAAATCCCATTGAAAATTTATCATGTTTTCAAGCCTAATATATCTCTAAAGTTTTCTTCATGAGTTTGTGAGTCACCTATAGTCATGCTGTAGGTGACTTTTCTGTGTAATGTACACCTGTAGATGTTGGTGGAGAATAGATCCTTGTTTCACCCATATGTGATTAAATTTTAATTTAAAATTTTATCTTCACATAAATATGACCACATAACATACATATATATTCTCTTACATTTAAAATTTGGATGTAGAGTCATTTGAAAACTTAGAATCCTATAGAAAGCACTGCCAAACTTCAAGGAAAAAATATGCAACTTGGAGGCTTTCAAACACCACTTTATTTTATTCACATATCAATTTTATTTTTAATTATTATACCCATATATGATGTATGCATTATTTGAAACTTAGTATTTTTATAAACCTTTTGTTACACTATTCCATGACATCACCAAAAGAGCTTGGGCCTCTATTTCGGTGTTTTAGGGAAACTTGTCCCTGAACTCAAACTCTTTCACTTGGACATGATTTATTCAAACATAACTACCAATTTTATCCTAATAAATGAATATAATATCATATTATTCATATAAAAACTTCATGAGGATTATAAATCATGTCAATATCTTCCATGACCATGCTCAGGTTTCTGTGTAAGGCCACCTATATGTGGACATCTCAATATGTAGTTAGTGACTATGAGTAAAGGTAGTGTGCATATGATATGACTTCATACTTGGTTATTAAGGCACATAAACCTTATTTTAGCCTTATGGAATCCTCAAAAAATGTTATAACATCCTTATGACACAATCCCAAGTCTCTATCAATGCCACTTATAGGTGTGCATTTCTACATACAGGGCAATGAGTATGGAGATGGGTTATATACATGGAATATAGAATAAAACTAGTTAAAAACCTTATTAAAAGACTTAAAAATTTTTCCCTTCACCTTTAAATTATTTTAAAATGTTTCCATACCTCCATCCCAACATCCTCAGTCTATTATAGATGCACACTAATCATGCATGACTATACATATATGGGTATTGACTATCCATCCATCATTTTCATGGAATTAGAGTGGTTTTTATTGATTTATTATGAAATAATAATGTTTTAAAATCCATTTTAATTCTTAAAACACCTCCATGAACCTGTTCAAGACCCCACATGCCATGATTGCAAGTGAAATTAAGCAATAAGTTGACTATGTTTCACATTCTGACTGCAACCTTCATGATGATGATCTTGGAGAGTAAGATTTTAAGGAGAGGAGGAAAGAAGAGATAATAGTCATGAAAAAAAACACCAAAAAATTATTTGAAACCATTACATAGAAATAAACCTTATATAAGTGTTGAATATTGACTGCAAGTTCACTGGTAACATCAACCTGCAAACTTGAACTATTTGGCACATGAAAACAAATCCAAACATTAAAATCAAGATTGAAAACATGAGAGGATTAATTTAACATCCTATATAATAAAATTAATGAATTAAGTTGTATGAACTAGCTTAAATTGGAGCAAAACCTATAGAGTGTGGGAAACAACAAGTAAAAATGGGCAATCAAATTGTTAAGGATGGTTCATAAAGTACAGGCAACCATAATTAAAAATAAAAACATAAAAATAAATTATAAATTTTTTATTATCCACCACTAATAACATTTGACTTGTAAGTCCTCCTATTTGCCGTTCCATCTAAAGACCTATTAACCAGTTTCATTTGCATAGTGGAGCAATGGAGAGATAGAATAGTTTTGGTCCAATTTTGGAACTTAAAAATAATATGAAGCATGGAATTATATTTATGAAAGATTAAAGTTAATATAAAAATATTTTCCCATGTTCCACTCTCTCCTATAGGCTATACAACCTTTGAAACACCCTATTTCTCACTTGTTTTCTTGATTTTTAGTTAACACCTAAATTTTTTTATTAGTAATGAAATTATTGAAAAATAGTATGACATAAAATAACATGATGTATTTTTAAAAAGAGTTTATAACACTTTTCTACCAAATAAAACTATACAACTTTCATTTATGACCCTTAAGTGACATAAAATATCATAAGGAATAATATGGAATACGAACAAGGTTAATGGAATATAAAATCACATAAAATGAAATATTAAATACCCTACTACATTAAAATATACCCCTATATAAAGTTTTAGACTATAGGGGATTGACCCATTTTGACTTGTGGTCAAAATGCTCAATATTCTTGGTGATTTCCCAAGGGTGGTATACTTGCTATGCTAAAATCAGTAGCCTAATATTCTCCATTGGGACATGGAGCCACATATAAAAAATTTTGACACATAATTTTACTTTGACACCACACCAAACAATAAATAAAAATACACAAAATAAGACACACCAAATGGAAACAAACATGTGTTCTTAAGAACACTTATGAAACACAACATACACAACTGAAACAAAACTCACACCTAATCTAATATTTAAAAGACTAACCTTAATTTTCTCAACAACAAGAATTTAAATATATCCCATTCATAGGGATAGGTAGACCCTCTCCATTCATCCTTGCTAATTGGAAAGAGTTGTTTTTTTTGCACTTGATGATGACATATGGTCCACTCTATAAAGTGTCAAATTTTGTATGTCCCCTATTTTCGCTCCATATTCATCCCATTTAGAAAATATGTCACCTTATTAAAATGTTCTTTGAGTTTCCTTCTTTTCAAAATACATATTCATTAGTATTTGGTGATGTTCTATATCTTGTTGGGCTTTATCTCTAGTCTTTTGTAACTTCATTAATTCTATCAATCTTACCCCCATTAGAGTGTTCTCAAGTAACTATAGTTGATGTGCCAACTCCAAGGCATGTAACTATTGGGATATTTATATCCTAGCTTCCCTTCCATAGATAAACACAAAATGATAATTCTCTATTGACCTCTTGGGAGTTATTCTATCAACCCATAGGGCTGTCTTCAATTTAATGTGCCAAGCCCTTTGATTATCCTCCAAAGTATTCTTGATGATTCTGATCAGATTCTTGTTAGTGGATTTAACCAACACATTTCCTTGAGTGTAATAGTTGTATTAAGTTCTCAAGTATATGCCATTATTATTTTCCTAATCATATGTCCTAATACCCATGAAAGCAAGTGCATTATCTGAGATTATAGTAGGAGTACCAAACCTTGTTATGATACTTTCATAGAACTCTAAGATATAATTCTCATTAACTTATTTCAATGCCATTCCCTCAACCTACCTGGTGAAGTAGTCAATTTATGTGAGTATATATTTGTGACCAACACTTGATGCGGGGTTAATCATACCAATGAAATCAAGACCCCATTGCATGAAAGGTTGATCTACTTGGATAGGACTCAAAGGAAAAGATGCAAGCTTATATTTTCCTACAAAGAAATAATATTATACACACCATCTTACCTAAGAATATCAGTGCTTGAGGAGGTTAGGATAATAATAGCCTACCCTCATGATCTTGGCAGCTATGGTTCTTGGCTAGAAATGGCCTGTTATTTCATCAAGGAACTTCTCAAGCAACACTCCAAATTGATCATTGTCAATGCATCTCAATAGCTCACCATTATTGTCTCTTCTAAAAATAACACCATATACAATACAAAAAGAAATAGTTTTCAATCTAAATATCTCCTTTGGGATCTATTCATACCACTAGGATACTCACCACATTGAAGAAATATGATAACATTTTGTGTCCAACTTTGTAGAGGCAAGGAACTAGTTGGTTGGGAGCAATCATGATTGACTAAAGCCTCTTATTTTGACTCATGAATATCTAAATCTAGATTTTCACAAAGGCTTTTACCCCTTATCAACTTTGTTAGTTTGATATAGACATTTTATTCCATTGCCTTAGTAATCCACCCTGCTCTTTTTTCACTAAGGTCCTTACTTAAGAGAAACTCTTTGGTACTAGGATAAGAGACCATAACATGAATCCTATTGTTTGAAACCATATGCATAAAATTATTTAGTCCTATTAAAACAATAAGGACTTTATTATCCACAAAATTTTAATTGACTTCATAATCTTTCAAACCTTTAATAAATAATGCAATTGGTTATTCCACACATTCATCATTATTTTGCATTAGCATAGCTGAGATAGTATCAAGGTTAGAAAATGAATAAAACATGAAGTATTTAGAAAAATTAGGATTCACAAGAGTAGGATATTGTGTAGTTTCATTCTTGATGGCCTCAAAACTACTCTTATCTTCCTTAGTCCAAGAAAAGACTTGATTCTTCTTGAGCATGACTGTGATAGGCTTCACCAAAGATACAAATCCAGGTATAATCTCCTTAAAAAATTTATTTTGCCTAAGAAACTTTGGAGACCTTTTTTACACAATGGAAATGATAGGCCTATAATAGCCTCCATCCTTTCAGGATCAATACTTAAACCACATTTAGATACAATATGTCTTAAGAGCTTACCTTCATGGATAGAAAAGATGCATTTTTTTGGGTTGATAGATACTCCATACTACCTGCATCTTTCAAACACTTGCCTTGAGAGTTTCATATGTTCATTATCAAATTTAGATAACACTATTATATCATCTAGATAAACCAAAAACATTTCATTGATAAAACCTTTGAAGGCCATGTCTATTACTCTTTGAAAGGTGGCATCGACATTTGAAAAACTAAAGGGCATATTCCTATAATCAAAATACCCCCATTTTTTAGTTAATTATATCTTA
Organism: Torreya grandis; assembly: GCA_037957365.1. Lineage (NCBI taxonomy): Eukaryota > Viridiplantae > Streptophyta > Pinopsida > Cupressales > Taxaceae > Torreya > Torreya grandis. The sequence continues at coordinate 1,491,226 of JARHVA010000394.1, read as the reverse complement.
AAATGATCATCCTCATTCACTAGAATATCCATTTAGGATAGAAAAATGGTGAAAACTTGAAATAATTTGCAAAATATGCTCCATTAAGGGTAAAGTATAGTGATCTTTGAGTGACACTCTATTAAGATCTCTAAATTCCACACAAAGTCTTATTTCCCCAATATTATTTATAATATGCACAAGGTTATCTACCCATATTTAATTCTTGATAAGAATAATTATTTTAGACTCAAGGAGTTTGGTAGGATCTAACCTCATGAGTTGTTCAACCTTGGGGTTGATGGGCCTTTTTTTTTCCTAACTAGTTTTTAATATAGGTTTAAATTCAATGGTATGGTGTGATAGGCTAGGATAAAATCCTTTTAGGTCCTTATACTCCCAAGAAAATATTTCATGAAACTTTCTACACAAACCAATCAATGCTTGCTTCTCCAATGTAGAACATACCTTGTCTGGTTTGAGGAGTTTGTCTTTGAAGATCAAGACTCTTTCATAGTTATCCTCTTTTGTACACATACTCACATTTTAATTATTCCTTTAATCATCATCATTAAATATAATTGACAATGTCACAAAGCCTTTAGGTATATAATTTGTTCTTAGCTACACAATCTGATCATCAAATTATTCTTAGAGTCTCTTTTGATTTCTTGAGGAAAACTTAGCCTCATTTTTCAATAAGTATGCAATGTTTTTGTCACAATCAAAAACTTAAAAATACATATAATAATTAGGTATGGAGTTTGTAACAATGATATTAATGTTATATTGCTTTCCCTCTTATTTTATGGTAGTTGGTGTATCAAATTATGCTCTTATAGTAGCTAGTCTATCAACATGATTTTTCTGCTCCATTGGGACTGTTTGTATGTTGAATGCATTGAAAAATTCAATAAAATACCATACCATATAATTATATGACTTGAGAAAAGGTTTATTGGTAGAAACCACATTCCTAACTTGATGCACAATTAATTCAATATCTCCATATGCTTGCAAATTCTTGATTCCTTTTCTCCTTGCCCATTAAAGGCCATGAATCAAACCTTCATACTCAGCCACATTACAATTACAACTAAAATAGAACTTATATGAAGCATATTACTATTGTTTATATGGGTAAACAAACATAACACTAGATCTTGCACCAATCTTACTTCTTGAGCCATCAAAAAACATCTTCCACATCTCATCATCGTCACCTTCTTCCTTGGTAAGTAAAGGGGTTGGTATTCCTTCTTTATGTATACAAAACACTCCTAAATAAATTTTATTCATGAAAGAATAAAGATAATAATCATAAGTTTTTTAAATATATTAATCAATAAATAAATAAATTAGAAATGCCTTCAAGTTTGGAAGAAGTACCATCATCCACAATAGATTCCTTTTCCTCATTGATTACATAGTTCAAATTTGAACTTGTTTCAACATAAGGCTCAATGTGAAACCTTACAAGAGGCTAAGTTATTATTGTTACCTTTACTCCATATATTTTTATAAATGATAAGGAGGACCAATTATCTGAGAGATAGTCTCCTATATTAGTTGTAAAATCTCTTAAAAGTTAAATTATAAAATGATTAGGAAGGTCTACAACAATAATGTCTTGAAGGATGGGAAAGCTAGGACAATCATGGAGAATTTTTTTTTTCCATCAAACCTATGGTTTTGGTAGGTGAACCATAAAATTAAATAAATCATTTGATATGGGTTTCATATTTTAGTCCCAAATTATTAGCTACAACCTTGGGCATGACTGATGTATAAGTACTACTATTAACTATGCAATTGTGGACTAGTTTATCACCCACTATGAGAGTGAGGTATACAGGTGGATTATTAAAAGATTTGGTAGATGGATCAACAATGGTGTTAGGGGAATTTGTAAGAGAAAAATGATCATGAATTTTAATTGAATGTGAAAGACTAATAGGGATAATAGATAGTTGTGTTTTTAGGAGCTATTTTTGGCCAAGCATATGAAGGACATCCCAAAGGGAAATGTATGTCTTAGTATTATTTAATTAGTCCAAAATATTTAGAGTAGAAATACATAATTTTTATTGGGTCCTTGGAAGAAAGGAAGTTCTTGGAATTTTAGGAGTTAAGGTTATTTGAAAAGTCCTTCCAATATTCCAATTTGGAAGATGTGTAGGATTGTTTGGGACTGCCATGCTTGCAACCATGCCTTGTTGCTTTATAGAAGGATTGGATGAACTTGTAGGAAAATTATTATCCTCTCATAAATCATTTATATTAAATATAGTGTTGTATTTAATATAAGTCCATTGATAGATCACAAAAGTGTCCTCAACTAGTAAATTGGTGAAGATTTCTCCTTGAGGTTATCCACCTTCACTTGCTTGCATCATGACTTCATCTTCAGATGATAAAAGAGGAGTGACTCCTCCTTGGGAAACTAGAGATTTATATCCAACCTCATTTGTATTCATGAATTGGATTTATTTATTATTTTCACCTTGTACCAAGTTACTATGCACCAATATCATTTCTCTTATGTTGGATGTAGAGTTAGGATTGTACACATTGAAAGGCTTATTGAAGTTTTTCTGCCTTTGACCTCTTTCTCTCCCATATTGTTGACCATATTGATGTTGGTAGGGATAAGGGTTTTTATATGGACCTTGTTGCCTATTGGCTTGCCTAGTTTGAGCCTCTAAGGCTAGGAATCTTGCTCTCTAATAAACATCATCTTCTACCTTCTTAAGAGCAGTCTTAGGATTGAAATTAACATTAAGAATTTGAGAAATATTTGGAGTAGTAAGAATATTATGAAACAAGGGTATTGACACTTTAGGAGGTATTTTTATAGTTTGAATAAGGCCATTCTCAGCTCTACTGTAAATTTCATTTTCTTTAGGAAGAGTAAAATCACCCATGGATTGAAGCATGATAGCTATATCAGTAATAACAACTCTTAAGTATGTGGTGAACAAAAAAATAGGAGGTGGTCTCATGGGAGGAGGTAATCTATACAAAGTATTTTGAAACCTCAATAAAGTCATGAATTATTTCCTTGGGATCTCTTTTGATCACATTGAGCTGATGTATGAGAGAAGTATGGCCACTTTCATCTTCAAATCTTGAAGTTAGAAACACTCCAAAGTCATACTATGATGTGATGCATCCACTAAGAAAATTCCTATACCAATCAATTGATTTCCCTCTAAGGGACATGGTAAGGATTATAATGGAAATATTCTCCTTAGTGACATTGTGTAAACTATAAAAAATGGATATATCATTGGTGTATTCACTAGGTATGACATGACCCTCACCATTAAATGTAGGCACACTCTTTGTAGCATTAGGAGGAATGTCATCATAGGCCTAAAGGTGAATTGGATTTTCAGTATTAAAGGTAGGAAAGGCATGTTTCCTAGCCATGTTTTCTTAAATATATTCAATTTCTTCAACCTCTTCACTTTCTTGGCTAGAAAAATCTTCTTGATCTTCAAAAGGTAGATTAGGATGAGGGTATTGAAATTTAATAGGAAGTTCAAGATGAATAGTTAGATTGATAGGATTGAGAAATCTACAAGATGATGACCTAGTAAGAAACATGAAGCATGAGAGAAAATTTAGGACAAAATAATGGAATTGAACTAGATTATACCTTGAATGGAGTCACCGAATGTTAAGTAGCACACTAATTTGGAGCTAATGTTGTCAATACCAACATTCACCTTGACAAGTTTTCTTGAAGGCAATGGTCCCATTAGGTGTGCCAAAAATATTGTAACCAAATATTGTACCCTAGAGGAGGTTGTTCAATCTTACTCTAAGATTTAGGCAACATTAGAATACTTCTAGGTATATGGGTTTACCTATAGGAAAAGTAGACCTCTAGGTTTAAGGGCTAGCTCCTTGAATTTTTCTTGAATTACTTGTCACCTATACTACTGATTATTATTGTTAACTAGACTCACACCCTTGTAAAGGTAGTTTCAGGCCTTCATAGTCTACTTGAACATGGAAACAATCTTAGGCTATGGGTGGCCTAATTAGTGGATTGAATCTATAGATTCTAAGGGCTAGCTCCATTTGGTGTATCAATTAGGATATTTACTCTACACTACAAACTACCAGGAAAAAGGTAAGAAATAAAACTGAAAGGAAATCCTATCTAATGATGGTGATGCACCTATATTTTGGTTCATCCACTCAATTTAAGCTTTTAAAAACACTGATTAGATAATAAAAAGATTGAAATTTCAACTCTAATTGACTCCTATACATCGGTATTTCATGAAAAGATTTTTATTTGATGATCAAAGCTTGAGGGAAATTATGGATTAAGCTTGATTTAAGGCACTAGCCAACCACTTATATCCACTATGAACTCAGCCAAAAGACATTAAACACAAAACATGACTTACATAATCTGATCAACTATACTATTAGGTAAGAATCAAGACTTGATAAGGAAGGAAATTTTATCACATATGAAAATCAATAACATAAATACACTATACCAACATCATAGAATCTGAAAGTAGTCCTTCTATTTATCTAAAAAAGGTTACAAAAACTCAAATTTTGGTAGAGTCTAGTCTTTCCAAAAGAGGGATCTTTAAAATGGTTGAAAACACCAATTTATATATAAAAAGCATACAAAATCCAAGAGATTGGCACTAAAAATAGAATAGGAGATCAACTCCCACATCACCCCAAGTCTAACTCCAGCTATACCAAGATAACCAAGCCTTCAAATAATATATTTTGGCTTATGCCTTGCATGAAAAGCTCTTTATCATTAAAAATGATGGTGATCCCATTTCATAATCCTTATTTAGACTAAAGATTAAATTATTCAAATGTGCATGGATCTTTGGTAATTCAATTCTCTTCATGCATGTTTCTAGGACAATCATCAAAGAGAAAACTCCACTTGCATCTGAGTTAGAAGTGTTTGAAAAGGCTTTGATTAACAAGATAGACAAGAGTGCATGCATGAAATTCTATGTTAAGCTCTCCTTGAACAACCATACAATGCTAAAATCTTCAATCCCTTATTGAATTTTAGTCTCCCTTTTGGAATTGAAAGATCCATGCTTGAAGGTAGCTGCATGTCTTTTCCAAGTCTAAATAATTTGATTATTGCATTAAAAACTTGGCATGCTCCTTACTGTAGTCTAATATTTATTGGGCCACTTTACATGATCTAAATATGAGTTATAGATGATGTCATTAGAGTCAAAAGTGGAAGTCTTCATTATCTTTTATTGATTAGTTGTTAGAATCCCACTATTTGAATGCACTTATGCCACTTGTCCCTGACTAATTGGTCCTTCAAATTTACACTGGATAACTTTATATTTCTTTTACCCTTCTCTATTTTGGAAAATTATTATGGGATTTTTGTTTGGGATCTTTTGAAAGTCCTCTCAAATTTTATTTCTTTCAATCTTTTCTTCAGATAAAATGTCCACGACTTCACTCTTGGACTTTTCTTTCTTTTGGGTAATTTTCTCTAAAGAATTCTTTCTTTCTTTCTTCTAAACTTTCCTTTTGAACAATTTATCCAGAGCTTTTCTCTTTATGCACTTTTCCTTCATACAATTTCTCTAAATTAATTCATGTAAATGCCTCTTTGAATTTATGAAAATGCCCTTTGGGTTTTTTGACAAGGACCTTTTCTTGCAAAATTTTTTGTCTCTTACACCTTGAACAATTCCTTTGAACAAAAAATCTGAAGGAAATTAGGTCTTTAGGTTTTTTTTGCAATGGAAAATTCCTTCAAACTTTTGCAAAAGCATAATTCCTTTAGATTTTTTAAAGATGACCCTTTTAATAAAATTGCAAAGACCAATTCCTGGCACTTAGATAAAAGGCATAGTTATGTAATGATAAGGGTTGTAATTTGACCTGTGGGATCAAAATTGTCAACATTTTGATGACTTAACTGGGAAGCATGCTTGTTATGCTTATGAAATTAGACCATATATATGAAATTTTAACTCATAAAACAATGGCAAATCTATTCCATGACTAAAAATTCTCTTTTAACCTGGAAAAGACAACCTTCATCCTCCAAAATAAGAAGGGAAACACAAAAAATAGGAAAAATAACTAAGCAGATAAAATGTGAAAAAAAAACACTTATTTAGGATAAAATAAAATTAAACTAATGTGATTGAACAACACTTGGAGGAAAATAAATAGACAAACTATTTATAAGGATCCAAGCTCTTTAGTAGTAATGTTCTAGATGTATCCCATTGACTGGGATTGGAAGCTCCTCACCATTCATCTTTACAAGTTGGAAGGCATTGTAGGATTTGTAGTTAGAGATTGTGTATGGGCCACTCCAAAGGGAGTCAAACTTTATGTGCCTTCCTAGTTTATCTCTATCCTCATCCCACTTGAGGACCATATCTCCTTATTTAAAACTTATTGAAGAAGATCCTTTGTCAAATGCTCTCTTCACTTGTGGTTGATGAATTTCCATGGCTAGCACTGACTGATTTCTTGTTTTTTCCAAATCCACAAGCTCAACATAATTGATCTCCATAGGCTCATTCTCTAATAATTCAAGCTAATGCATTAGTTCTAAAGAAATAAACTCAAGAGAAATGGGCAACCTTGCTTCCTTACCATATACTAGCTTGTAAGAAGATTTGGCTATTGAGCTTTTGTAGGTAATCCTATCAGCCCATAGAGCTGAATTCAACTTGAGATGCCATGACCTCTGATTATCTTTAGTAGTCGTTCTTATGATCTTTAATAGGTTCTTATTCATAGATTTATCAAGGCCATTACCTTGTAGATAATAGTTTTATGAAGTGCTAAGATAAATTCCATGTTAAACAACCCATTGGCTAATCCTAGTTCCCACAAAAGCCATTGCATTATCAAAAATAATGGTTGAAGGAACTACAAATCTAGTAAGAAAACCTTCATAGAAATCTAGAACATTGGTTTCATTTGCTTCTTTTAATGCCATTACTTCTGTCCAACATGTGAAATAATCAATAACAATTAGAATCCATTTATGTCCTAAAATTGAAGAAGGATTTATGGGACCAATAAAGTCTAATCCACATTGGAAAAAGGGATGATCCATCATAATTTGTGGAATAGGTAAATCTATAATTTTCACTTTTCCCACAAACATAGCACATTGTTTGCACTTCCTTACCCATGCATGATAATCACTAAATAAGCTAGGCCAATATTACCCACCTCTCATGACCTTAAGGGCTGTAGTTCTTGCAAAAAAAATTCCTCCACCATGTCTATCATGGAATTATTCAATCAATATCTAAGTTTGGCTTGGATGTATACACCTTAACAACATGCCATTGATATCTTTCTTGAATAAAACACTATCAATAAGCAAAAATGGAATTGATTACAACTTGAAATATCTTATTTTTGAATCACTTAGATGAGATGGATAAGTATCATCTTGGAGATATCTTACCAAGTCATGAAACCAAATAGAAGGTGAGGTATGACCTACTGCAACCTCTTCATCATTTGACACCAAAATAGCCCCATTAGTCTCTTTCAAGTCTTAATCTAGATTCTCACAAAGTCCTTGTCCTCTAATAAACTTTGTGACCTTAATTTATATGTCATACTCCATTACCTTTGTTATCCCACCAGCTCTCTTCTCATTTATATCTTTGTTCAAAAGGAGCTCCGTAATTCTTAGATGGAGAACCATTAGGTGTAATTTATTGTTAGAAAAAAAGTATCTAAACTTTTTAAGAGACTTTATAACAGAAAGTACATGTTTTTAAACAAAGGAGTACCTTGTTAAATATTCTTCCAAGACTTGACTAAGAAAGATATTGGCTACTCCAAAGCCTCATGATTTTGTTGCATAAGAATGCCTAAAATGGTGTCTATGTTAGTATAAGTATACAAAATGAAATCTTTTGTGAAATCTAGATTTATAAGTGTAGGAGTACTAGCTATGGCCTTCTTAATATCTTCAAAACTTTTAATTCCTTGTTTGGACCAGCTGAAGCTCTGATTCTTCTTTAGCATGGATATAAGTAGCTTAGCTAAAAGGGCAAAATCTGAAATATATCTTTATGAAGTTGATTTTCCCAAAGAAGTTTTGCATAGCCTTTTTGTGCTTAGGCAAGGAAAGTGAAAGAATGTAGTCTACCCTTTTAGAATCTATGCTTAAACCATGCTTTGAAACATGTGCAAGAAGCTTACTTTCATGAACTGAGAAGATACATTTTTTGGGGTTTAGAGATAAACTAAATTGCCTACGCCTTTTGAACACTTGCTTGAGATGAACCATGTGATCTTTTGCACTCTTTGAAAATACTATTATATCATCCAAACAAACAAGTAAAAACTTATTAAGAAGGCCTCGGAATGCCATATCCATGGGTCTCTTAAAGGTTGATCCAACATTAGATTAACCAAATGACATCTTTTTGTATGCAAATGTCCCCCACTTGGTTGTGAACATTGTCTTAAATTGGTCCTCTTTTTTGACCAAAATATAATTGTAGGCACTATATCCATCCAACAAATAAAACCTCTTTAAACCTGGAACAAGCTATACAATTTGTTCTATTGATGGTAATGGATAGTGATCTTTAAGTGAAACCCTATTCAAATCATGAAAGTCAACATACAATCTAATCTCATAATTTTTCTTCCAGATTGGAACAAGATTTTCCACCCAAGTTGAGTGATTGATTGGAAATATAATATTTGACTCTATGAGCTTGTGAATCTAATCTCTCATCAAAAGCTCAAGCTTAGGATTAATGGGCCTTTGTCTTTGTCTTACTAGTTTAGTTTTAGCCTCTAACTCAATGGTGTGTTGAGCTAAACTTGGATCAAATCCCTTGATATCACTATATTACCCTACAAATATATTAGAAAAACTTGTGCATAACTTAATAAGAGCTTCTTTTTGTGAAGGAGTGCATACCTTACCCAACTTCAAAATCTTACTAGCTGTAATCTCTACATTGGGATAGTGCTTTTATTTTATTAACAAGGATGAATTTTCCTTCCTTAACTCATCATCACCACTAAAACTGTTCTCAAGTGTGACCAATCCCTTGGGAAACTTATTTGTTTTTAGTTTCAAAATCTAATCACCATACTATTGTAGGTGCTTTGATTGGTTTCTTGAAGAAAACTCAGCCTCTTCTTGTAAGAATCTCATGATTTGATTATCATCTTCAAACACTTTCCAATTCTCATGATTATCTAGAATGGAAGGCCTTACAATCACCTTTATATGTCACTGATTTTTTTCATTTTTTATATCATCTAGGATACTAAACTATGACCCAATAGTAGCCAGCCTATATGTGTGTTTATTTTTGCCTCTTGGTATTGCCTAAATGTTAAAAGATTGAAAATATTCAAGTCCCATATTATATGATTATAAGATTTAAGCAAAAAAAATTTACATGCATTTGAACCTATTATTTTGTGAACTATAAGTTCACTATCACCAAAAACTTCTAAGGTGTTGAATTTCATCTTCCTAGCCCACTACAAACCATAAAATGGTGCCTCATACTTAGAAATATTATTTAAACAATCAAATTGAAATTTAATATAAGAGAAATACCTTTGATTTTTTGGAGAAATAAACATCATTTTAGCTCTAGTAACATGCTTATTCCTTGATCTATCAAAGTACAATTGCCACAAACCTTCATTAGATTCATCATCCTTAACCATGGCTAGAATTGGTACATCATTCCATATTATTTACTTGATGTAATTTTTTCTTAGTTGGTTGATCTAAATTAGTTAAGACAACACCTTTTTTCTCAACTAATTTTGGAGGTAATTTGACAGCTAAAAGCTCTTGGATGAGCATATATTTTTGTCCTAAAATAGAAAGAGAATCACACATAATAATTATGATATTATAATTCTTCATCTGATCCACTATACTAAAATGAGATCCACCAACCTTTGGTTGCACTTTCTGAAGCACTGGCTGCTCATGAACTAGAGGTAGTTGATGAACTTTACTAACCTCTATATTCTGATTTTTCTAAGTTGTAGGGGTGGTAGGTTGTTCTTTTGTACTCCTATAAAAAATATTATGAGTATTTAAATCATTTTTCACCTCTTGTGCCTCATCAATAGCTCTCCTTTTAACTTTAGTTATAGCTACAACTTGACCACTTATATAATTAGTTTCAACACCCTAAGTATAAACAACATGATAATCCACTTGCCAATTTACATTAATGGCATCAGAATGCCCTTGAACCTATTGAGTCTCTCCTTGTGATGCCAAATTTTTATCTTGGTAGTGACCTCCTTGAAAATAAAACTCTTCTTATGTCATTTGTGGCATAGTGATGTTTTGTGATACCATGGCTTCGTTTTAAGCATAATTGAGATTTGAGGACTACAAACCTGAATCCTACATCAAGTTGTTTTGAGGTGAGGTAGGAATAATTGCCTTTAAAGTGAAAAGAGAATTAAGACCTAGGGTAGTATATGGCTTAGCTAGAGTTATAGATTCTTGTGTTTGATAAGGTGGTCTATTCTCTCTAAAACCTTGATAAGGAGGCCTTTGATATTTAAAGGGATGATAGGTGGTTTGTTTTTTTGCAAATAGGGCATATTAGCTTGATATTATTATCTCTTGAGTTGCACTATTTCATTCTGAAATGATTGTAACAAGCTTTTCAACTCTCCTATCTCACTACCTTGACTAGTAGGGGTTTTAATTTGAGCTTGAGGTGATGGAATAGGAGCTAAGGATGGGATATGAGGCATTTGAGGTGATGGTATGGAATTTATTTCTAGAAATATAGGCATTGGAGGTCTTGGAGGAAGCTTACCAACTTGTATCAAACTATTCTTTGCCCTTATTGTAACCTCATAAGCATTTAACAAAGTAATAACACCCATTGACTGCATCATCACACTAATGCTAGAGTTAAGGGCTTTTAAATAATATAGAAATGCATATTCAAGAGATGGCCTTATCAAAATAGGTATCCTAGTCCATGTATTTTGGAATATGAGATTAAAATCGAACATGAACTCATGAGGAGCTCTTGTTATGGTAGTTAACTATTTAATTAAAAAGAGATGATCATATTTGTCTTCAAATGGCTTGACTAAGGATGCACCCAATTCATCCAAATAGAAATGGAGTTTAGTTGGAGGTTTTTATACCATTTCAATGCTTTTCCTTTGAAGGAATCAACAATAAATCTAATAGCAACATTATCCAGAATAACATTATAGACTAAACAAAGATTAGCTACATCCTAGATGTGCTCAATATGGGTTATTTTATTTTATCTTGAGAATAATGGGATAATTTTGAGAGTAGACATAGGAATGTTGTCAAACTAGACTATACTCAGTGGGCTACCTTTATTGAATGGAATAAACACTTGGTTTTTGATAGCCATTTGGATAGTGGGGATTATAGTGCTTAGAACATTAGGATAACTAGGAGATAAATATTTCTTTGAGGATATCAATTTTACCTCCTAAACCTAGATATATTATATGATATAAATTAAAATGGAATACTTACTTGTTGACCTTGTGGTAACCTTTGGTATGAAAGCATTGCCTAAATGATGCTATGAGCTCTATAATTAGATTTTGGTGATGATGAATATCTTCTACTGCTACAAAACTTCTTCAGATATGCAAATAATTTATTTGATGTCCCACCAAGCATGCCAAAAACTATTTTCAGCCAGACTCACACCCTTATGAAGGTAGTTTCAAGCCTTCATAGTCTACTGAAACATGGAAACAATCATAGGCTATGGGTGGCCTAATCAGTGGATTAAATATCTAGATTCTAAGGGCTAGCTCCATTTGGTATATCAATTAGGATCTCTACTCTATACTATAAACTACCAAGAAAAAGGTAAGAAATAAAATGAAAGGAAATCCTATCTAATGATGGTGATGCACCTATATTTTGGTTCATCCACTCAATTTGAGCTTTTAAAAACATTGATTAGATAAGAAAAAGATTGAACTTTCAACTCCAATTGACTCCTATACATCGGTATTTCATGAAAAGATTTTTATTTGATGATAAAAGCTTGAGGGGAATTATGGAATAGGCTTGATTCAAGGCACTAACCAACTATTTATATCCACTATGAACTCATCCAAAAGACATCAAACATAGAACATGGCCTACATAATCTGATCAACTATATTGTAAGGTAAGAATCATGACTTGAAAAAGAAGGAAATTTTATCACATATGCAAATCACTGACATAAATACACTATAATAGCATCCTATAATATTAAATTAGTCCTTCTATTTATCTGAAAAAGGCTACAACAACTCAAATTTTGGTAGAGTTTGGTCTTGCCAAAAGAGGGATCCTTAAAGTGGATGAAAAATCTAAATTATATAGAAAAATAATACAAAATCCAATAGATTGGCACTAAAAATAGAAGAGGAGATCAACTCCCACATCACCCCAAGTCCAACTCTAGCTATGCCAAGATAACTAAGCCTTCAAATAATATCTTTTGTCTTATACCTTACATGAAAATATCTTTGGCATTAAAAATGATGGTGAGCCCATTTCATAATACTTATTTATAATAAAGATTAAATTATTCAAATGTGTATGGATCTTTGTTAATTAAATTCTCTTCATGCATGATGCTACACCAATCTTCAAAGAGAAAACTCCTCTTGAAGTTGAGTTGGAAGTGTTTAAAAAGGCTTTGATTAACAAGATAGAAAAGAGTGCATGCATGAAATTATATGTTAATCTCTCCTTGAATATCCATCTAATGTTAAAATATTCAAGCCCTTCATGCATTTTATTCTCTCTTTTTGAACTGAGAGAGTTGTGCTTGAAGGTAGCTACATGTCTTTTCCAAGTCTGAATAATTTGATTATTGCATTAAAAACTCAGTGTGTTCTTTATTGTAGTCTAATATTACTTGGGCCACTTTACATGCTTTGAATGTGATCTATATATCACATCATCAGAGTTAAAAGGGGAAGTCCTTTTTGTATTCTACTAATTGGCTATTGAAATCCCACTAGTTGAATGTGCTTATGCCACTTGTCCTCAACTAATTGGTCCTTCAAATTTACACTGGTAACTTTATATTTACTTTACCCTTATTTATTTTAGCCAATTAATATGGGATTTTTTTTTAGGCTCTTTGTAAATTCCTCCTCTCAAATTTTATTTCTTTTAGCCTTTTCTTTGGACAAAATGTTTGTGGCTTCACTCTTGGAATTTTCTTTCTTTTAGGCAATTTGCCCAAAAGAATTATTTCTTCCTTTCCTTCAAACTTTCCCTTCAGATAATTTGTCTGAAGCTTTTTTATTTATGCACTTTTCCTTCAAATAATTTGTCTGAAGGAATTCATGTAAATTCCTCTTCAACTTTATGAAAGTGCCCTTCAGGCTTTTGATAAGGACCTTTTCTTGTAGAGTTTTTATCTCTTTTGCCTTGAATAATTCCTTTGGACAAAAAGTTTGAAGGAAATTAGGTCTTCAATTTTTTTTGTAATGGATAATTTCTTCTAACTTTTGGAAAATCCAAATTCCATCAAATTTTTTGAAGATTACCCTTTCAGGAAAATTACAAAGACCAATTCCTGACACTTAGACAAAAGACATGGTTATGCAAGTTTTGAATGATAAGGGTTGCAATTTGACCTATGGGGTCAAAATTATCAACAATTACTTGAGGGAAAAGGGATATAAATATGCATAAAATAAATCTAATCTAGTGGGGTGATACACCATGAAGATATCCACTATGATATCATACTTTTTCTCACTAATAAAAAGATCTACAAACTAGTCTCAAAGTCCCAAAATGTTCTAACATAAGTGTTTCAATATAAAAGTGACATACATGAGACCACTCAAGGTAAGTAGAACAAAGATTAGATTTATGAATATAAGGACACATTCACACTTTAAGGGATCCTAATACACCAAGTACACTCTATATGACATATTATAATGATAACTTCTTGCATAAGACATGAAAGGATAAGGAAAAACAAGGATAGAATCATAAGAATCAACCATTCATCACTTTTCAAACTCAAACAAGATGTTTATTAACTGAAAAATAAATTTATTTTATAATTCAAAGGAAAAATATGACATCAAATCAGCAGGGCTTCACCATACCATATGTGGTATTAGTCTACAAGAGCCAAAATGGCTACTACTTATAGAATTAGAGAGAGAGAGAGAGAGAGAGATGAGAATAAAGAAATCTAAGAGTCAATAGGACATATATCATGCTGAGAAAAGGATTTACACATTTAGGTGAGAATAATATGAAATATACCATGTAAGGTCTACTTGGATAAATGTCCCACAAAACATGAAACTCCTAAAAAAAGGTGTAAAACTCCTCATTTTCTTGTTTAGAAAACTACCTTCATCATTTAACCTTCTTGGAACATCCTACAACTAACTAAGGACATATGTGATGATACATTTAGATCCCTCTACAATATCTATCCATTTCACAAGATATTATATTCCATCTAGATGCCTCTCCTTCTTCATTTTCCCAATTAGGTAATTTTGAGTCATTTTCATGCTTAGCATTTGTTCATAAAGGTCTGATGTTTAAATTGCAAAAAAAATTCACAAAAAAATTTCACAAGTCCTTATTCATCATCCCCTAACTCCTCATATTCCCATGCTAAGCCTCCTTGTATGTGTGAGTATCTCCAATCAGCCTCTTGAGATTTTCATTCCATTCTGTGTAATATTGAGTTGGTCTAAGATAAGAAATGGATTATCTATGGTTTCTTATGAATTCAAAAAGATTTAACACACCTTATATCTCCATACAAACTTATTCCAAGGCTTTGGAATGTTCCTCTAAACTTAGGAATGAAGTTGACCCCTTCTTGGGCTTTAGATCTAGTTGAGACCTAATAGATCTATTTGCTCCCATGTGGGTTTGGACCACTTTGACATGTTTCAAACACTTTTGAATTTTTTATCATGTTTTTATATGTCTATAACATCTCATTACATCTTCTTTTAATATTTCCATTTCTTCTAGCTCACCTTTTCATCTCCTTTACTCAAAACTTGTAGGTTTACACCCTTGGGGAGTGCCCTCTATTTGAGAAAAAATATAGGGAATATCCACTATAGCCTAAAAAAATGAATATATGAGGGGTTTGAAAAATTTAATAGGATGTTATGTAAAAATTTTCATGTCTTGATCATGTATTTATCACCTTTAAATGTTCAAAAATTGAAGATAGACTTTTGAGAAGGATGACTGTGTGTAGGCTTTACCCATGGACTATAGGTTACTTGTATGGGAACACATACATAACCTATTTAAATGATATGATAATGTGATTGGATGTTAATTATAATTTTTGGTATCCCTTTCAAACTCATTTATCACTTTAATGCTTTTACCAACCCATAATTTCTCACTTTCACCTTAACTGGTCTAGTCTAGAAGTTGACTCTAACTATGGTGTACTTTGGAAATTAGACCCTTAAATGATTTGGTTTCTTGATTTTAAAATTTAAAATAATTTAAAACATCATAAATATTATTTATATCATTACAACACACATTCCTCTTTTCAAAATCCTTCATTGCATACCTTGAGGTGGTCTTAACACATAGTTAACTATGTGTGACTGTATTTTATGTTTCACCATACCTGTTGGTGTATATTTGGTCTTATATATTTTATTCAATGATATAATATCATATTTAATTAATTAATA
The DNA here is from genome assembly GCA_037957365.1 of Torreya grandis. NCBI lineage: Eukaryota > Viridiplantae > Streptophyta > Pinopsida > Cupressales > Taxaceae > Torreya > Torreya grandis. Next base: position 1,475,497 of record JARHVA010000394.1, on the reverse strand, counting down.
CATTTTAAAACTCACTTGGATCCATTCATACCAAGCTTAGGCTATGTCAACACCAAGACTACAATCTTTCTAGTTTACTATCAAACCATAGTCAACTATAGTTGACTAAGTAGAGGTCTTGTAGGTGAACATCAAATTTAAAATAAGTTATACATGGTATATTATCAAATTATAGGTCTTTTATCAACCTCCCATATCAAATTTATCATTTTTTATGCCTATTATCTCTCTAAAATTTGCTTCATGAGTTTGTGAGTCACCTATAGTCAGGCTGTAGGTGACGTTTCTGGGCAATGTACACCTATAGATGTTGGTGGAGAATATATCCTTGAAATTCACGCATTTTTTATTAAATTTTAACTTAAAATTTTCTCTTAAAATCAATAGGACCTCGTACCATACATATATATTATCTTACATTGTAACTTTGGATGTAGAGTCATTTGAAAACTCAGAATCCTGTAGAAAGCACTATCAAACTTTAGTGAACAAATGTGTATCTTGGAAGCTTTAAGAAAACACTTTCATTTAGTCCCATATCCATTTTATTTTTCATTATTATACCCATATATTAATGCTTCATTATGGGACACTTGAGATTCATCATCTAAACCTTTTGTTACACTATGTCATGACATCACCAAAAGTGTTTGGGCCTCTGTTTTGTTGTTTTAGGGAACTTGTCCTTGAATTCAATATATTTCATGTATACATGATTTATTACAACATAAATACAAATTTTCACCTCAAACATGACTTCCATGTAATATTCATCATATAAAAAATTCATGAGGGTTTTAAAACATGTCAAACTCTTCCATTACCATGCACAGGTTTCTATGTAAGGCCATCTGTAGGTGGACATCTCAATATGCAGGTAGTGACTATGAGTTAATGTAGTGTGAATATGATATGAATTCATACTTTGTTCTCAAGGAATATCCATATTATTCTAGCCTGATGTAAACCTCAAAACATGTTAGAATATCCTTATGAAATAATTCCATGTCTCTTTCAATGCCACCTATAGGTGTGCATTTTTGTATACATGGAAGTGAGTGTGGAGATGGGTTATATAAATGGAATATGGCCTGAAAATAGTTTTAAACATTTTAAAAATACTTAAAATTTGTTCTATTCAACTTTAAAGGCTTGTAACATGTTTTTATACCTCCAATCTAATATCCTTAATCTACTATAAATACACACCAATGGTGCATGATTGTGCATATATGAGAATTGACTATCCAACCATAATTTTCATGGAATTATAAAGGTTTAAATTTATTTATTATATAAAAATAATTTATTAAACTCCATTTTAACTCTTCAAACACCTCCATGAACATGTTCAGGACCCCACACACCATGGCTACAAGTGAAAGTAAGTAACAAGCTGACTGTGTTTCACATTATAACTAAAACCATCATGATGATGATCTTGGAGATTAATATTGGAATGATAAGGGGAAATAAGATATTATAGTAATGAAATACAACACCACACATTTCTTTGAAACTACTGCATAGAAAGAAACCTTCTACAAGTGTTGAAAACTAATTGCAAGTTCACTAGTAACATCAACTTGTAAAATTAAACTATTTGGCTCTTGAAAACAAATAAAAACATGAAAATAAATATTTAAAACATGATATGAGTAATTACACATCATATATAATAAAATTCATCAATTTAATTATATGGAATAGCTTAAACAAGAGTAAAACCTACAAAGTGTGGGAAATAACAAGCAAAAATGGATAGTCAACTTGTTAAGGATGGTTATTAAAGTATAAGAAACCATAATTAAAAATAAAAACATTAAAATGAATCAAAAAAAGTTTAATACCCACCATCAAGAGTATTTGACCTGGAATTCCTCTTACTAGTCATATTATCTAAAGCCCTGTTGACCAGTTTCATGTGCATAGTGGAGTGATGGAGAGATAGAATGGTTTTGGTTTGATTTTGGCATGTAAAAAGCATATAAAGCATGTAATTGGAGTTAAGGAAGATTAAATTTCATTTAAAAATCTTCTCCCACATGCCACTCTCTTGCATAGGTCGTATAACCTTTGAAACTCCCTCTTTCTCACTTGTTTTCTTTATTTTTAGTTAACACCTGTAAGTTTCTATTAGCAATGACATACCTGACAAGGAATATGAGAAATACTAACATGAGGGATGTTTATAAAGAGTTTATTACACTTTTATACCTAATAAAATTATACCAATTTCATTTATGACCCTTAAGTGACATAAAATGATGTAAGGACTAATATGGACTATGACCAAGGTTAATAACATATGAAATCACATAAAATGAACTATGATAAACCCTATGACATTATAATATACCCATATATAAAGTTTTATACTATAGGGGGTTGACCCATTTTTACTTGTGGTCAAAAAGGTCAATAATTATACAAGAATGACTTGGGTTTCATTATTGAAAGAAAAGTCAAAAGCTCTTGAAAAGTTCAAGGCATTCAAATCTCTTGTTGAGAATGATAAGAATGGGAAGATCAAGTGCTTAATATTTGATAGAGGAGGATATTTTTGTTCCAATGAGTTTTATGACTTATGTGAGGTACATGGAATAAGGAGATAATTACCAACAGCTAGGACACCTCAACAGAATGGGGTAGTGGAAAGGAAGAATAAGACAATTCAATAGATGAATAGAACTATGATAAATGAGTTTATAGTATTTTATGGATATTAGAGAGAGGCAGTAAGCACTAAAATATAAATTTTAAATACATGATAGATAAGGACTAATGGTAACAAGACTCCTTATGAACTATGTTGGGGAAGACCTACCAATGTGGAACACTTTAGAGTGTTTTGGAGTAAATGTTTCATAAAAATAGATGATGAAGACTTGGAAAATTTTGATTCCATATATGATAAATGAATATTATTAGGATACTCATCAATGAGTTCAACCTACAAATGTTAAATTAAGAGGCTATAAAAGATAGTGAAAACACCAATATGAAGATTGATGAGACAAGGAAACCACACTCACAACAAAGGACACTTTAGATAATCTGGACTCTGGACTTCAAGAATTAAGAGTAGACTATAGAGGATGATGAGGAATAATAAATTTTTTAAGAGATACATGACTCAAAAAGACCCTCAAGATAGATTCAAAGAGATTACCTTGAATCTCAAATCATTGGAAACAAGAAAACATGTATGCAAACAAGGAGAAGATTGGTAAGAAATCTAAATCAAGATAATGTTGATCTATTATCAAGATTGAACCTAAGAATATTATATAATCAAGAAAAGTCAAATTTTGGATAGATGCCATGAATGAGGAGTTATACCAAATAGAGAAGAATGATACTTTGGAGCTAGTTCCTAGGCCTAAAGATAAGAATGCCATTAGCACATCATAGGTGTTTAGAAATAAGTTAAATGAATATGGATAAGTCACTAAGAACAAGGCTATATTGGTATGCAAGGTATATGCACAAGTTGAAGTAGTAGACTTTGAGGACAACTTTGCACCAAAATCAATATTGGAGGCCATTAGATTGACTCTAGCATACGTAGGGTTCAAAAAGGTTCAAGGTATACTAGATGGATGTTAAATCTACCTTTTTGAATGGGAATTTGGAAGAGGAAGTGTATATTGAGAAACTTGAAGGGTTCTCAGTTTCAGATGATAAATACTATGTTTGCAGATTTAAAAAGGCTATCTATGTTCTAAATCAAGCTCCTCGAGTTTAGTATGCTAGGTTGGAATGGTATATGCTAGATCAAGGATTAAAAAGAGGAGTTACAGATAATAATCTATACATCAAGACAAAATATGACCATTAGTTGATATTAGTTTTCTATATGGATGGCATCATCTTTGGTGGAAATAATGAGGACATGACCAAGGCCTTTGTAGAGATGATGAAGAAAGAGTTTGAGATGTCCATTCTAGAAGAACTATCATTCTTTCTTGGGTTGCAAATCATTGAATTTGAAAAAGGTATATTCATCTCACAAGCCAAGTACATAAGAGAGATGTTGAATACATTTGAGATGGAATATTTTAAGTTAGTTAGTACACCAATAATCATAAGGTTTAAGTTGAGATATGAAGATGAGTCTTTAAAGGTTAATCAGACATCATATAGGTCAATGATTAGAAGTTTCTTATACACCACTACCTCTAGACCTAACATCATGCAAGCAATAGCTCTTTTAGGAAGGTTTCAATTAGATCCAAAAGAGAATAATATGCAAGAAATAAAAAGGATACTCAAGTATCTCAAGGGGACTATGGAGTATGGGTTGTGGTATTTGAGAATCAATGGGTTTAATTTGAAAAACTATATAGATGTAGACTAGGTAAGAAGTCTAGATGATAGGAAGAGTACCCGTGGAGGAGATTTCTTCTTAGGTGGGTGCCTAGTATCATGGATAAGAAATAAACAACCATTAGTATAATTATCCACTTGTGAGGTTGAGTAAATTATAGTAGCTTCATGTTTCACTTAGGTCCTATGGATGAGATAAACTCTAAAATATTACAATATGGAGTATGATGGTTCTATCCCTATCTATTATGACAACACAAGTGCTATAAGCATCTCAAAAAACCTTATCATGCACTCAAAGACCAAGAACATTACCACTAGGTATCATTTTATAAGATAATATATAATTTAACAAATTTTTATACTTGAATATGTTTCTACACAAGATAATATTGTATACATTTTGACCAAACCACTTCCAAAGGTAACATTTGAACACCTAAGACATGAATTGGGTGTAATTCCTGCCCTTAGTAATTATTGAGGAAACCAAGTACTTAGGGGGAGATATTAATGATAATTATCTCAAATAATTGATTTTTTCCAAGAAGGTATGCATGGAGATCATGATATAATTTTTGTGTTATGTCTCATAAACTCATGATTTTGTGTGTAGAGTATTTTGGTTACAAGGAGTGTGATCAAAGGAGTTATAGACATACTCCTTAATTTATGTAAAATAGGGAGGAATACTAGGATGAGGAGATAAGTATTACTATTTTTTAGTTTAATCTTACATCAATGAAAAAAGGGGAAATTATTGAGCATTATTCTTGTTATGGAGGTTTGGTATTGATGTTTTCATTGATGTCAAAGGTTCTTAAGAAATGTACTCATGAGGTCATTAAAGAATGTAGCTATGAGATAGGATATTGATCAATGTTGTAATTATTTTGAGAGTGTAATAGATGTTTGGTATATGTTCTTATTACTACATGAGTGATGTGAAGGTCAGAATGGAAGGTCATTATTGTCAAAGTTGTCAAGTGCTTGAACCTAATGACTTGAGAAGGTATGTGCATATGATGCCTAGTCTTGTGCATTAAGGGTCATGATGGCTTAATGAGATAAATTAATATATGATTAAATTTTGTATTAGGATGAATAAAAATGTATATAAGGCATTATATCACTCATTTGAATCTTAGGGTGAGCCTATAGGGGTAGAACCTATATACCTAATTTGCACCTAGACCACCTCTAGACCCTACCTAGCCTAATGAGGTATAATGGTCTATTTTAGAGGAATTTGAAGGATGTATGAATATGTATAATCATGAGATAGGTATATTTATTAAGTTAATGATGTGTATATCACATTTAAAGGGCATTAAGGTCAGTTTCAAGGCCTACTATGGTTTGCAAGTTAAGATTTGAGCAAACAAAGAAAGAGATAATGGCCTAATGGGGTACAAGGTTATATTTATAAGGAAAGTATAGATATGTGAGTGTTTTTAGAGGTATATTATATTTTTTCAAGCATTTTCACAAATTTTGAGGTTATGGTTTATAATAAAAGGCATGAAAAGTGGTTTTGAGGTCTATTTAGTGCACATAATGAAAAATTCTCAACTTGAGAAGAATTTTATTGTATTTTTTAGCTCATAAAAAATTTTAATGGTAACTTGAGATATTAATGGTGTAAGGGGAAGGGTACTATCTCAAATTTATATGCATTATTTTTTGGAATGAGGGGCTAATATTTATGAATGATTGTTAATAGTGGAAGATGGTTTAAACCTTTAAAGAACCCTAATAGTGACCCGATATGAAAGAAGTCTTTATAAAGTGATAAAAATGGAATGGTATGGATTTTTTGGTGATTTTAGGTTGTATTAAACTCTCCCATCCATTTACAGGTATGATTGAGTCTTTAGGTGAGTGAGTGGACCCTATAGGAAAGGCCTTATTTCTTAAAGATTTTGATGCAACAGTCATATTTGACTAAGTCAAAGTTGTAAAAGGGATGGAGGATAAAGTTTGATAGTTTTATTTTATATTAATAAAGGTTTTTTGATATGTTTTATCCCTAATTTGTGCTAAAATAATCATCTAAGTTGACCAATCACTAACATGCCTAATGGTGGAAACAATGAGAAACCCAAGCAATAGTGAGAAGATGATTAGGGATGTGTTATCATGTATTAGTGATGGAACCAAGTGCATGGATATGTTTTTTAGGAATTTTAATACATGCTCATATTTTGTATAATTATTTTAGGATAGTGATATTAGTGAAAAATTTGCTCACAAGTTGACCTATCTGGCTTAGGTGAGACAGTGAGATATAAGGTCATGAGATTGGTCTACAAGATTAATATTTCCATTTGAAAATATTATATTTACATAAAATAATGGTATAATGATATAAAAATATCATTTTAATTCATTGGAAGTATTTAAAATTGTTCATACAAGTTTTGAAGGTCATTATCACCAAGACTATACTTGAAGGTATTCTAGCAGTTCTGAGTGGGCTATTTGCAAAAACAGGTTTGAGTCCTTTTGCCCTAAGTTATGAACTATAAATAATATGGTGATTTAACTTAGGTAATATAGCTATAATTTTTTTATTTCCATTATTTATCAAATAATTTATTCTTAATCTTTAGTAATTCAAGATAGATTTCCTATAGGTTCACATGCCTAATTGTGAACAATGCTAATGGTGTGCTTCAAGTGGTGGTTAGAGCTAAAATGTGTCATGGACCTAAGATAAACTTAGTGGGGGTATATTTTATTATAATATTAAGTTTTCATACCTTTTTTAGTGTTTTAAAGTTTTCTAATAAGATCAAAGGGTAACGTGTACTAATGAAAGCCTAATTGAATTAGGTCTTCTTAAGGCCTAAAGAAAGACTTGGACCATTTGAGATATATATGACCTAATGTAATGTTTGATTCATTTTTGTGTTATGTAATAAGGCCTATTTAATGTAAATTATAAGTTTTAAATTTTGTATGTTTAACCAAGATGTGTATGATCAAGAGCCTAGTATAAGAACAAGGTCTAATAGGCCTAATATCTTGTAAGAGAACGAGGGTGTTGAAGCAACATATATAGAACTTTGAAGAGATAAATGAGGTCTTGAAAATAATAAAAATGATGCATATAAACCATAACTAAGATACAATATGGGTATTATAGATGAATATCAAGATCAAATTACCTAATCTATCTTAAAGAGACCTAATTGAGCGAAGGAGGCCTAGAAGGCAATTTGAGAAGGGTAAGATTATGAAGAGCTAAAGAGGTGTTCATCATTATTTAGTTGAGAAAAAAGGTGTCATAAATGTGATAAAAAAAATCAAGTGGATGATTTGGTTTTGATTCATCTATGGGGTTGGTGCCTCCTTGAAATTTTATACTTGTTAAAGCTTAGCTGAGTTGGTGCTTAGCTAGTTAGGGTTGGTGCTCCATGTGGAGTCGGTGCTTCACTAAATTTGGTGTTTATCTTATAGAAATATATTACATTTATATATATCAGTGAGTTTTCTTTCCCTTGAGGGTTTTTGACTCAAATAAGTTTTCTATGTGTTATTCTCTTGTCTCATGCTCATATAAATGGTTCTTGATGTGTTGCTAGTTCACTTTATTACTTTGATAGTTCATGAATGATAAAGTAAAGTTGTAAAAGTTTTGGAAGACTAATTCACCCCCACTCTTAGTCATTCTACTTCTAATAAAGAAAAGGGACAATTAAGGAAAGAGAATATGCCAATAATTGTTATGTCACTAATTATTTTTAAACCTTCTTAAATACATGCTAAGTAATTGGTTGCATAGTCCACCACCTAGTAGATGTAGCATTTGATTAGGAAACCAACCTTTAATCCTAGTGAGTGAAACACGTTTCTATCAGACTTGAAGATATTTTAGCTAATTTATATAATCTCTAGTGGTTGATTAGCATATCTTTCATTGATTTATTTAGTACTAAGATCAAGTGGGAAAAAGAGGTAAGCAAGTCTAAGATGTAACCAAAAAAGCCTGAAAATCCACCATGTACATTAATGGAACATGGAAAGGAATGTTCCTTAATGAGGCATGGGTTTGGAAGTATATGGTGGTTGGTTTATTCTCAAATAAATATATGTAGGATTCAAAATCCTTTAGTTAGGGACTTTTGGCAATTTGGAAGATAATTAGACTTATCAAGTGAGAAGGATAAGGAGAAAATAGAAGGAAAATAGTAGGAATACAAAGTCTAGATAGATACATGATAACACCAAGGTGGTTTGGAGGTCGATAGGTGGGTTTCCTATTAATTTGTGTTTTCTATAGCTCACTTGGAATTAAAATTATTTTATTCTCTATTTGATTTTATTGCTTTTTGGAGAATAAAACCACTTGGTTTATTTTGCCTATTTTATTATCTTGATGATGGTTCTATATTGGCTGCCATGTAGTGCACTGCATATTTATTATTTGGGAGAGGGAGTGTTTCCCCCACCCCCCTTATTGATTATATGTTAAAACTTTCTTACTTTGAATGTGTGATGTTATTGTGACTCTATGTGGTGGTTGTATGAGAGAAACATCTTCATAGTGGTATAATGTCAAGCTCTCCAATGCTAGGCATGGTTGTAAAATGCTTGACCTTCCCATGAATTTTACTATGTTAGACTGCTAATCCCTCCCATAATGAGCATGGTGTAAAATTGACTAACCCTTTGGTAACCATTATATGAAATAAATAGAGTGAGATATCCTTGTTGTGTTGTGAAAATTTCCGACTTTTATTATATATATGAATGCTTAAGTTTCACTTAAATGATCATTTGAATGTTTATTTCTTATATTTTGGATAAGGTGTCTCTTTGTGTAATAATCAAGAATAGGACTATAGGTGTTGCATGGTATCTTCCTTATGTTAAAACACCCTTGCCTAAAAAACTACCCTTGCCTTTACTAAGTGATGTAAACATGATCAAATTTGGGAATCTGAAGATCAGGGGTGTTTATAGCAACAACTTGATGATGGAAAAAGCTTAGGTGATGAGCCTTCCTTCTTATGGCCAATAGATGATTAGAGAAAGCTTGGAACATTAATGAAGACATATTGATCTTCCATTATTGAATTAGGCATATATTTATGCCTCATACTTATGTAAAATATCAATGACATATTTTGTATTGATAAATGTTAATAACGGTCATATTGCTTGTATTATTATTGAAAGGAAGTTTTTGAAATAACCTAACTGTGGGAAAATAATCTTTTTATCTTTATGATAAACTAATATGTAACTAATTATATTTAATTTTTATGTATATCCTTGGAAAGGATTCATTATGAAAGGGAATATTCCTAAGCCTATTTATCTCTTTAATAAATATAGATAGTTTACTTTATTTACTTCAATTTTGTTATGATAAGCTTATCAAATAAGCATTGGGTCTCTCCTTATAACCAATAGGTCATGTGAACTATTGGATCATACTTATATAAAAGGAGGAATGCTTAGTTATATATCTACGAGGTTGTATTTGGAAATAACAATATAGACAAATTATTTAGATTTATATGGCATAATGTTGTGATGTTTAATCTTGGTTAGACAAGCCTATAGAATACACTTTCATCTCTCTCTTTTACTCATCTATGTTGTATATTGAAATGGATTGAACCTATTTAAATATGAGTGGAACTCAAATAAATGACCATGAAAATTTTATTTGGAATAACAACATAGTTCATAGGTTTCATATGAATACTTAAGTTATTTTAGGTAAGATTATGTCTTGTAAGAGGGGTTCTAGATGAATCTTGAGTAAGCCATTTAATTTGGACCTTCCCCATAGAAAGACCAAATTTTAAAATAAAGATATTTTCATTAGATCTTGTATCTTTAATGATAGCTCTCTAGATTATGACTTTAATGTTGGCTTAGATTACCTCGATTTGTAAGAGTTGGAAGGAAACCATCAATTAAATGATGAAGAGTTTCATTAAACTTATTTATTTCATTATAATTTATCAAGGAAGATTCTTGGTTTAAGCCTCTCAGTTTTATAGTATGATTGAGTCATATTGAGTTATGATTAATGGATTTAGACCCTAGGAAGAGAGTTAGTTTGGAATGAAATAACACTTATCCTTTAAGGCTAATATAATAAAAGTTATCAAGACTTAATTTATATTCTTATTGAAGAACATTTCTTGAGATTGAGTATGTCTCTCCCTTTTATTTGTTTTTGAATCTTATCTTGGTTTTGGCTTGTTCATGGTTGAGTATGAAGCAATTGATGAACTATGAATTATTATTGGAATAATGATATAAGTGTCATGGAATCCTTTGGTGTGGTTGAGGTTCAAATAGAGGTATGAGTAATATTTTACCCTAGGCATTTACAATTGAATTTCCACTTTAGCTGGTTGGATGCTTGCATGCCTTACCTAATTGAAAGTTGCATGTTTTAAGGTTTATGTTTGATTAAAACCCTTGAGGTTTTATAAATTTTGGTAAAAAAATGGTTGTCTTTTACTTTTCATATTTTTACAAAGAGTTTTAAATTCACGTATTTAAATATAAGTTATTCATAAGTTGCACACAAAGCCAGATAAAAGTTGTACATGAGTCTAAGTAGTTAGAAATTTTATTCCAAACAAAATCTTTGAATACTTAGAGTTTTCACTTTCATTAGTTACTTGTTAGAATAATTGTCACGAATAAAAGTTATGATAGTTTGGACCTTCTAATCAAAGTTCATGCAATTCTTAGACTAAGTTATTAGATAGAAGGTGTCATATATTTTGTCATGAAGATCAGTCAAGACTTTATTCTACAAAAAAAATTCTGAAGTCCTTTAGGCCTTCACATAAATTATCACAACTTGGTTAGAGTAAAGATGTGAGAAAAAATCTCAAAGACCTATGTTTTCCCTTAAGATTTTTCCTTAGCTAATTTCTCTTTGGCCTTTTTTGATTTTGACTTAGTCTTTTTTTGTTAATTTGAAGAGTGGTTTGGAGGAATCCATGTGTCTTCATACTGATAACCTTGGAATGACATCATCATGGCTAGATTTTCAATCAATGTTAGGTAGTGGGCAAGTAAGATGTTTCCATGTGGTATCATCCCAACAACCCATGAACCCAAATAGGACCATGTAGAGTGTGAAGCCTTTGGGCTAGTGAGAGAGTGGGATGTTTCCATGTGACATCATCCCAAAAACTTGAGAACCTAGAAATGATCATGTAGGATGATCATAAGGCCTGGAGCATGGAGGGATTAGCTATTTGGGTGATAATATACTAATAACTTCATGATTATGATGACATAAGAAACTACCAAGTGGTAGCATCTAATGCACTAAAATATTAGGCTTGATTATACCCAAGGTAGACACATGGAATCCACTGACATAAGTATTTTTTGAGTAAGAAGTTGACATCTGTCTCCACATGATAACTGCATTCACCCTTTTTATGGGATATCATGGAAGTATTTTGAGTGTGAGGCTAAACTAATCTTGTATTTTATCTATTAATGCATTATGGTTATTAAAAAATTATTTTGTGAATGAATGGAATTGGGTATTTGTCCTTGATTAGTGGAAGTTGTTAGTTGTAAATCATGTGTCTTGTCTATTATTTTTGAAAAAAAATGGGCATGACACTTATAAAGAGTAGTATCACATAATATAATTTATATTTTGATTCTTTATTCTCACCTCAATTATTTACCAAATGTGATGGAAAATTTCCACAGTGTTTGATTTTATAACCAAGCTTATTGTTTGCAAGCACTTCCAACAACCATCATATATTCAAAGCATGCTTAAAAAATATAAATATCATTGTGCTACAAATTAAAAAAACTATATTTTTTCACCTTTCATATCATGATGAAGCACTCAAAATGGATATTGATTTATAGCCACATATACTTCCAAGAATATTCACTTTTCACATGACTTATGATATTTACTCCAAACCCATAAAACATTTCCTTAATATGGGAACAAAACTACAAAATAAACAATCTTCCATAAATCATTCAAACACATTTTACACAACACAAAATCATGACTTATGATATTTACTCCAAACCCATAAAACATTTCCTTGATATGAGAACAAAACTACAAAATAAACAATCTTCCATAAATCATTCAAACACATTTTACACAACACAAAATGATAGATATTCATATGTTAAGAAAGATAAAAATTAAATTTGAATGCCACACTTGAAATGAAAAATGTCATAAAATAATGTTATGTTTACTTCTATTTATAAATTTATTCCACTTTTAAATAAATATAATGAAATAGATAACACATAAACCCTAATAAATCACATGAATAATGAAACATATGATTCTCAAATATATTAAAATAATCATTTCCATATATATATATATATATATATATATATATATATATATATATATATTCCTTTCTTACAATGAACTATGAATTTGACCATCCAAAATAAAAAACACTATACAAAATGAATAGTAAAACAATAGGTTTTGTAGAACCACAATAATGGCATGTAAGATATCTTCTAAGAAACATATCACTTTTATATTTCCAAAGAAAATTATTCTATGTATTTCAATAAAGATGAAATAAGCATATTCAAAATTTAAATTATTTAATTTCTCAAGATTTTAACATGGTAAGAGACAAAATGAAAAGAGGTAAACTTAAAATCCAAGCAATAAGAATTGTAAGGAGAAAATTCCACCATTATTCTAGATAAAATTTGGTTGTATCAATATTATTATCTCAAGAAAAAAAATATTACTATCAAGATAAAGGGATCTCTGAAAATATTCCATTCAATAGAATCAAAGAGATTAGATACATTATAAACACATTTATATGCCATTTATTTATACCAAGCTTATACGGGCTATTAAAAAAAGAAATTCTATGAAAATAATAAAAAATTAATGGTTCACAAAAAATTGGCTTAAATATGAAATTACATGACAGTGGCCATAAGAACACTAACACAAATCTCTATACCTTAAGCTATAAAAATTCAAGGGATTCTCCATCTCAAGAGATAATGGGAAAAGACCAAACACAAAGAGTACTTTATATATTTACTTTACATATTCATATATAAGGTTTACCACCCTCAAGGTCACAAAGAAAATTAAATTCATGCCACTTTTATTTTCAAGTAGGAGTGTAACATTAATGGTAGGCAGTCCCTATAAAGGTGCCACCACCCTATAAAAACAACTCAAATTTAAACTCAAATATGTCACCTCCATAGGTACCTTCATATTCATACTTTATAAAGTTTAAAAATATAATCTCTTAAAACTAAAAAATTTTGAAAAATACTTTCAAGTTTATGCTAAGCCAAGACTCCACCATATTTTCCACCTATCTTATGTGCATGATATTATTTAATCTATGATCATAATGACCTTAGTAACTATTACCACTCCTATCCAATGTTTTGAATCATATACATCAATCATGATATAGTGTATCAACAATTATATATATCTCTCTCTCATACACACTCCAACCTTTAAAACTACATAAAAGTATGCCCCCATAATGCACAATGTTAATCAAATCCACCAAACTGACCATTTGAAACTTTAATGAAAACCACAAGCTATAAGATGATAATTAAAAACTTTGATAAATAACTTAAAATGATCAAAAAATCACTTATATCAATTTAATTATCAATAAATCAAACACATAACATTTAATATAACCTCAAAACACTGATTCAAAGTGTAAAAACAAAATTTGTCCCATGCCAAGAAAATAAATGAATGTGTGACTCATTTAACAAGAAACAAGGAAAATTTAGATTTTTTAAAAAAAAGGTGTATATTAAAATTTGGAAATAAAATTTTGTATATAATTACATAAAATATTCTCATTTAGATGGTTTTAATTGTTATCATTATATATGAAATCCACATTTGATAATTGACATAAAAACCAGCCTCAGACACAATAAGAGGTCTAGGTCCCCCCTATAAGTATAAAGATAGATATAGAGAATCAACACACTAGGGAAACAAAATAACCACCAACATAAAACCAAGATGACACATGAAATAAAAGAATAATTGATTTTAGTTGGTGTGGGAACCATCCTGCACTCAAAAAGAGGAGGCCTAGGTCTAAACATATCGATTTTGAATGGATTAGGAACCAATAAAATCCACTTTTGATTGGTGTGAGAACCAACTAGTTTTAGCTAGAATAAAAAACAACCTAACATTATGGAGAAATAGGCCCATGTATCCCACTCTAATTTTGACTAGATTGAAAACTAACGGGGGGTTTTAACCAAACCCGCAAATGGGACAACATGATTTTAAGTGGATCATGAAGTAGCCTGGACACAAAGTGTGGCCCAAGTATCTAAGGAAACCAACGGGGGTTTTACAGACCCCCCAATTTCATATAAGGACCAAATAAAGGGGTACATGGTTTTGAATATATTCAAAACTAAGCTAGGAATAAGGGGAGACTCATGTCTCCAAAAAGGAATCCTAAGGGATTATGAAGAAAACACTGGAGATAGATTCCATAAAGAATCTAAAAAATAGACTAGAAAAATATTCCTTAGGGAATCGATGAGTTTTCAAGAAGGATTATATAGGGAATCCATGAGGTAGTATAAAAAATGATTCCTTTGGGAATCCAAAAAGCAATCTAAAGAAATTTTTCATAGGGAATCCACAATGCCAAATGAAGAAGGATTCCTTAGGGAATCCATGAGACAACCTAGAAATGCTTCCATAGGGAAACCATAAAATAGTTTATAGAGGGATCCCATAGGGAATCCAAAAAGAAGTCTAGAGAAAATCGGGAAATGAAAACATCCAAAATCATATCTATCAATGAAAACTAGTCCAAAAAACTTGCTTCCCTGATTAAAGAGAGGAATATGGCTTGATCTAAATGAGAAGAGCATTCCCTCAAGATGGATTGGTCAAACCAAGCCTCTTATGATTATTTCATTAAGAAGTTTCATGATGGAAGGCCTCCCTACCTACTTAGACTTTAAATCACCAATAAATCCTACAACCACTTCCATCTAAATCATACTACAACCTCTAAAATCATAACCCCAAAGGTCACTAAAACTAGAAAACCAAATTGTCCTCTAGTAGAGATCCATAAATAAAACATCAAATATAATCCCCCAAAATTGAATAGGGTAGATCTTTTAAAGGGGATACACCATAAAAAGGAAGAGGATTTCCTCAAAGCAATCAAAATGAAGCAAGTTATAGAGGAAACCCTTGACATTAGGTCATGGAATAGAACCATATTAAGGATGCTACCCAGTTGACTTCCTTCCTTAATGTAGTTACACATACAACTTATAAGATTCAAACAAAGGGTCTTTCATTCAATAAAATATTGTTTTATTAAAATATTCATCAAGCCATCCCTAAATGACCTTGAAAAATAAAACCCAACTCCACCTAAGAAGACTAATAGATTAGGCTTATTAAGGCCTCTAGAGACCTCTCTAAGTGAACCCAAAGATATTGAAACCATATTCTAATAGTGTGAGCCCAATCTTGTTTCCCTTTACCTAGAAGCAATAAATAACCAAAATAAAAGGTTGAAGACATCTCCAGACAAATGAGTGCACTCCACCTTCCAAAATAGAGATGTCAAACAAAAAAATTAGATAACGAGTGGAGTATTCCATCAAAACTCACCCCCATAATATTTTATTAATTTATAATATAGGTCCTCCACCACCCACAATAGTTCCTTCCAAAGTGCACAAAAAAAAAAATTCCAAGCCCTTAACCAACACCCATCCATCTAGATCTGAAATGATGAGTCTTTTTCCCCTCTCTAGCTATTGGTTAAAGACCAAATTTACATCATTATCCTCACCCTCTCCCTAATATTCCTCATAATTTAAAATCATTCCTTCACTCCTCTTCTCACTCATTCCACTACAATGTTACATAATTGATTAATTGGTTTTAATTATTAGCCTAAACTATTAACTCCTTATTCTTTCATTGAAGTAATCTATTTTTGCATATTTTGTTTTCTTTGCTTGCTTGTTTATCTCTAATTTTTATTTCTTTTTCATTTTATGTATATATTATTATATCCTTTTTAGCCTTCTTACACATTTTTATCCCTTGATTATTTCACTTCCTCCAAATTATTTTGATTCAAACATCTATATTATTTAAATTCTAAAGTTGCCTTATTCTTTCTTTGATTCCATGTATTAGGTTATGTGTCAATTTCCTTCTTTGATTCTTCTTATGATTTTAGCATCACTTTTATAGCCTCTTCATTTATTTTCATTTTATTTTTTCCTTCTGTATGGCTCTTTCCTTTAATTTTTGTCTCCCACACCAAAATATTGTGTAAGTGTTTTAATGATGACAACACATTATATATTGAGGCCACTCACACTAGTGTATACATAGTTTTGAGGGAAGTTTTAGGTTAGCAAATATCTCTCCTTTATATATATATATATATATATATATATATATATATATATATATATATATGACAAATATGGGTAAAAAATTATTAATTAGCAAAGAACAGTACAAAGCCCTAAAATCCAATAGGTAAAGCAACCAAAAAGAAAAACCAACCACTCAAGTTTCTCTTGAAACCCCCAAATAATCTCTCATGTCCTCTGATACCATCTCTTCTAAAATCCAAGAATACTTTATGGACAAGTATCCCCAATCCTCAACATTTCATGTCCCCATCTACTCAAGAGCCCACTATGCCAAAAAATCAATTAACTTGTTCCATTCCCTAGGAATATAATAGAAAGTAACAAAGTCCAAATATTTACAATCTAATTTACCACCATGGCTAATTTATAGTTCATTCCATCCATCTACCACTTATTCAGCACATCAATCACTACCTATGAATTAGATTCACAAATAATATTTCTCCAATCAAGGGCACAAATTCTCTCTAGATCATAAAGGATAGCAAGAGCCTCCATGAAATTATTAATATGCTAGACTTTATACAAAGAAAATAAAAATTAGATATCCCCTGAATTATCTCTACCAACTCCACCAATTCTAGCATGCCCATGATTACCTCTAGAAGAATAATCTATATTTATCTTCAATACATCATGAGGAGGAGATGTCCAACAACCATCCCATTATATATTTCTCTTGGATTGTGAACCCTTCCTAGAAGAGGGGACCCTCTTGCCATAACCAACCAAACCCAACCTATGGAATATCACCATATCACCCAAATCTATAGAGGGGAAAAAGTCACATTTTGATGATAATGTCTCCTATAGAGCAATGATAATTCTCTTCCATAATTGATGAATCAACATTTTCTTACCCAAAAAAATCCTTATGTTTCTTTCCAACCAGATTTGCCACAAAATAAAAGATGGGCCTATGTTCCAAGCAACATGCAAGAAAGGAGTCTTATTTTGGGGGCTCCCTCGAATGACCCATAAGTCAACTAAGGAGGATGCATGGACACAATCCATATTACAAACCCCCCACCAATAGTGCCAAAGTTCCCTTGAGAAGGGACACATGAAGAAAATGTGGGAAGAACATTCTTCACTATTATTTCATAGAACACATGTAGAAGGACCTTTAAATCCTCTCTTTCTCCAATTCTCCTAAGTAAGGCACCTATTCTACACAACTAGCCACATAAAAAAATTGAATTTAGGCAAAAAAAAACTTACTCCACACCCATTTTCACCAAGAAAACCTAGATCTTCCATAAATCTACCTATCCATCACCTGATAACCTAAAGTAGTTGAGAATTTTCCTTTTGGATTAGGTCCCTCGAAAGAATATTTCTCCCCTCTAAGGAATTATAAACCCTACTAGTCAATATATATTGAATCTCCTAGTGGTCATTCTTAGATCCCTTAGGAGGCCACTCAAGAGGTTATTTCCATCTAAACACTTCAACTTGACCCAACATCTTAAATTTTTTGTAATCTTTCACCTTACTCCGACCTGCCTCAAGAAAAATGTTATACAAAGATAGTAAGTGTGAGCACATTGAAATGATAGGAGTTGCCTCATCCAAATAATTAGACTAAAATAAATCCTCATAAACTATATTAAAAATCTAAAATATCCCTTGCTTGATAAAATTAGTGCCTCTTTAGAGGATGCTCCAAATCATATATCCTTGTCCCACTAGGGTGCATCAAGGAACATCTTTACTCTCCACTCCTAGATACTTCATAGTAAGGATTTTTTCCCAATATTTTTCCTAAAGATTGCACCATCTCCAATAGAGATTATATACCAATACTTGGCCCATAAGACTTATTTACTGAATCCCAAGACCCCCTTCCTATTTTAGCCTACAAATAGAATCCCACTTAACAAAAATCCATTTTTCTGAGCTCAAATTATTGACCCACAAGAATTATCAAGAGAGGGAATCAAAATCATGAATGAATATTGAAGGATCCACCCATAAAAAACACCTATAAATAGGGAGATCTTGTATAAATAAATTTAAAATATTTAATCTCCTAGTAGAGGACAACCACCTACAGGTCTAATGAGAAACTCTTCTTCAAAATATATCTAGGTCATCCTACTAAAACTTGATAGGAAAAGTGCCCAAAGCAATAGGGATACTAAGATACATAAATGGAAGAGTACCAATATATAATTTAAGAATCCAACTAATCCTGGTCTGTATAAGCTTAGGAGTATTGAAGAAGAAAATGGAGGACCTATCCTCATTAATACTTTGCTTGGAGGCCACCAAATAAATATCTAAAAACCTTCTAAGATTAACTACCTCATTAACTCTTGATAAGTCCATAAAATAGGTATTGCTGTCTATAAATATTTCACCCTAGAAGAGGTTGTTCAAGCTTCTTCAAGATTTGGCCAACATGGGGATACTTCCAAGTGTGTGAGGCACCTATAGTGGAAGTAAACCTCTAGATTTTAAGGGCTATCTCCCTAGATATGCCTTTATGTGCTTATGATACTAAAAATACCTATTATGGGTGAAAAGGGAGAGAAATATACTTAAATCAAACCTAAACTAGGAGATAATACACCAAGAGTTGCTTCCATTCATACACATGGAATTTGCATAATGAACTAAGACAACCAAAATAGCCTCAACACCATTAATAGAGCTCCTTAGCATTAGTGTTTCTCATGAAGGAAAATAACAACTCAAAAAATGAAGTGAAGTGAAGGGAAGGTCATATATGACACTACCAAACTCATACACACTTCAAGAGTTTATTTTAGCAACATACACTTCATGAAACATGTTAAGAGAGAAGTCATTTATAGCAACACATTCAAGGATTGCATGAAAACAAGATGAAATCAATCTATACTTGACATTCAAGATGGATCAATTCAACACAAAGTGTAAATGGAATTAGAGTATAACTATATTGCTTCGCATTATCTTAAAGTATAAATCAAGGTACAATTTTGGTAAGGTTTTTCCATGCCAAGAGTTGGAAATCCATTACAATAGCCAAAATGGCTCATATTTATAGAACTTGGAAGATGAGAGGGAAAGGAGAAGTTGAAGAGGCTCAAGTAAAAGTGTCCAAAGGTGAAAATTAGTTACAAGGCATGTGAATGAAGTGTACAAAGAGTCATGAAACTAAAATTCCCTTGATCACATCCCAAATTAGCCTCTTCTCCAAGTATGGTGTAGCAAATCTTCTCCATCATTTTCTCTTGTGAACTGCCTTCATCATAGACATCTCTTGAGCATTACAAAACAAGTGATGGATAAATTTATCATGTGTGATGATGAGAGGGAGTTATGAAGATGATTCCACCTATATTGGGAGGTTTTTTAATCATGACATTCTCTTACACAAGCTCATCATAACTTTGAAACCATGATCACTATCTAATAGGCTTGTTTTAACACTTAGCACTAGAATATTTTTATCTTCCTTAACTAATCCATACCATGGGTCTTTTGGTATGTGTTATGACACCTCATATGCTTGGATTCATTAGAAACATCATAAAAAGCCACCAAAATTGAGTTACCATGTTGTTTACTATGCCATTTTAGATGCCACTTTATATTGGCTAAAGAGAGAGGCCTAGTAGGACCACTTGTGAGTATTTACAAGCTCTAAAAATGGCATGAGGAGTTGTTTTGAGTCCCAAGATACCTCCCAAAGTGATTGGCATCTCATGGTTAGCTCCAGGACCTAGAAAACACAAAAAAATGTCAAGAAAACCTATTTCCTACATCACCTATATGGATTATATATAATATGACTCCATGGATCTGATCCTCATGGAGTTTCCAAAAAATTTAATTCAGGTCCTAGGGGAAAATTATTACATATAGATGCACTTTTAGGTTCATTTTCACCACCAGGTCCTAACATAGGGTTTATATTGATGGAGTCCATAGTTTTGTTATAGGAATCTATAGCTAGATTGATGGAGTTTGTATATTTTTTGATGGATAAAAAGTATTTAAAATACCCCTAAAATTATGAACTATTCAATTATAAATCATGTATAAGGTCAAAAATGCACATGACCCTCAATTTGGCTTCTAGGCTTAAGGGTTTCCTTCATGCATGACTATAACCCTTCTTGGTTAGAGCATGATATTTTATTTTAAAGATTATATAAAGGTGTTTTAGGTTATTTTAGGTGTCTTATATATTCTCAAATCATCACTTGGGATTTCCTGACCTTTGGTCCATCCATCTCACCACTTTTCCTTCAAACTATCTCCTCATGCATGAGAAAATTGCCCCTACTCTGAGACAAAATAGAGAGGGTCTACACCATTAGTTTATCAAATATAATTATTTAAGAGTGTTTAACAGGTAATTTTGATAATGTTTACCAATTTTTTATCTCTCAATTACAATGATAGAACCTCCAACCCTTCAAATTTGCTAGGCAGACTTATGAAGAAGGCAGTGTGTGGTAGGAGGTCAATGTGGACTGAGACACCCCTATTTGACTATGTTTGTGTGACTATAGGAATGGAAACAGATCTTAAGTTATGTTTTAAAACATTCCATAAACATTATAATCCATTTATATCTTCAAATACTTAATTGTCTGAAAGTTTGCTCTATATCTTCAAAGACAGCCTATTTAGGATCTATGTAGGTGAAAGTTTGCTCTATGAAACCTGATTTTAGGTGATTTAGGTTTGTTTTAGGTATAGAAATCATCATAAAAGATAATTATGATGTTTAATATATACATATATATATATATATATATATATATATATATATATATATATATATATATATATATATATATATATATATATATATATATCATTCAATCTTTCTTTTAGGTCTCCAAAACCTTTAACCAGTCCTATAGTTGACTGTGTTCTTGTGATTATATTTTTTGAACTCTAGGCCTACTATAGACATACTTCCCATGAAGTATAGCATTAAAAATGGTGTTAGAAGATTAAATTGAAATTAAAAATTCCATTTTTAATATATTCATATTTATATAACATCTTAAACCATTTACAACCTTCTCATGAATTAATGAGCACTTTCTTGTTTCAACTTGATAAGACTGTGAACCAACTGTAGGTGCTCATTAGATTGTGTACAAATAGGGGTTAAGTATGGGATGGTCTCAAACATCAATTTTATCTAAATGAATTTGGTTATAAATTTCCTTTTAATTTATAACATTTTCATTTCATTCTTGGAAATTCGTTCAAGATATCAAAAGAAGGTCATTCCTCTCTTTGTGTCTATAGATATCACTACAACCTTTTAGTGTGTTTGCAAGCATTTTTGGAGTATGAGATGACTACCTTCCATTTGGATTTATGACCTAAAAATTGGAATTATAATATTATGTGGATAGGTATATAAGGTGAACCAATTTAGATACCTTATAACTTCATAAAACCCTTTCAAAAATACTTCACAAAAGTGTCTGATGCACTATTTTAGCCAATTTGGGAAAAAGCAAATTTTATCAACTTTGAAAATGAGTATTTTTTATGCTTAAAATGAATAAAAATAACTTTAACATGCTTATAATTTCAAATTAAACTTTTTAAAATCATGAGAGCATCTTGAAAACTAAAAAACCACACTTTTTCATGGCCCCAAGAAGTGCAGGTTGTTCGAGTGTTGTAAGTGGTGTTTTTGTGCAATTTGGTGATCTCTTACTTGGATGAGAGTTGTAGAAGTTTTTTGAGGATACCACCATGGATATTTATATTTGAATAGATGAGATAATGCTTAAGAAATCCACAAACCACTTCCTCTACTCTTATAGCCTGTAAATTAGTTTTCAAGCAAGAAACTAGCTTTCTATTGATATGACAATCTAAATATGCTATGATTTATGATTTAAAAACGGATAGGGACTAATATGAGCTAAAAAATACATACAAAAACCACACATCTCTAAGTATTTTTGAGTTCAAGCAATTTGGATAAATCTGGACCCTGCTTGATTGCATAGGTAACTTTGAGGACTGAACCTTCTTAAAAATGGTTAATAAAGGAGGAGAAATAAATATAAAAATAAATTTAACTAAATTAAATATAACTTAGTATACTAACATTCCCTAGAGCCATTCCTCCCAACTCAACTTGTACGGCCTATGGTGAGTGAAAGTCTTTGATTAATTTTGACCCTTCCAGGGAGTAATGGAGAAGGAAAGGTTAAATTTGTATTTTATAAAGGTAAAAAAGTAATTTTATCATGTAAGTGAGTATGGGGAAGATCAAGAGACATCTCTGAAGTGCCTTCACTTGCAAAAATCCATACAAGTGGCTAAGACTCCCTTTTTCAAGTGTTTTCTTGATTTTAATTTTCACCTATAGACTTGGTCAGTTAAAAATAGTTATTTAAGACCATTAGGACATATAGAACATGAAATCACAATTTTATACTTGAATAATTCCCAATAAACTCGTACAAAGCATTAAATGCCCATTTTTGGCCCCTTGAAAAGACCTAAAGTGACATGAAACACTAATTTAAAGAGTGACCAAGGCTAATATAAAATTTATTAGCATTAAATGGCCTATGAAACACTTCATGACAGTTTTTACCTATGGGGTTGACTCATTTTTATTTGGGGTAAAAATGTCCAACATTCTTGGTAATTCACAGGGGTGGCATGCTTGTTATGCCTAGGACCAGTTGCCTTACACCTCCATTGGGCACAAAGTCATGCATATGGACACTCAAATTGACTTTAATAGACCTTTGAATCAAGGAATACAAGCTGGATTACCTATATACATAGAACCAAAGACACACACACACACACAACAAGAAAGCAAACAAAGAACTTGTGCTTCAAGCGCACTTAGGGAACACAACAACAAACTAAAATGAAACCAAACTAAACACACACTATTTTGAAAGAATCTCTCCCTCCTATATCAAAGGGAAAGTATGAAACTCTTCTTTCCTCATATAATTAAGGGATACATGAGACATGTTTCCATTTGAACATTGGTATGGAAGCATTCATCTTTCTTATAGTGTTGGACAATCTTCTTGGCATGGATTTCAATGCAGTTGAGACAACTTCAAACAAATGACCTATAAATATGAATTCTTATTTCAATTCAACTACCTCATCTTCTTCATAAGACTCCTTAATTTCTACGTGATGTAATGATGCTTCATCAAATCATGTTTCTTAGCTCCCCATGATGTCTTGAGAATGGACAAGTGGTTTGTTAGCTGCAAGTTCTTCAAGCTCATCAAAGAGCTTAGTGTAATATTCCCAATCTTGATCATTGTTTCTCATGGAGACTTATTTCTCTATCTTCTCATATATTTTGCCTTCAACCTGGCAAATTTTTTCAAGATCTTGTAGAAACTCAATCTACTACAAACATTCTTTTTTGTCATCTCTCACATCAAGGATCACCTCTTCCTTATAAACTTCTTCAAACACCTCATCTTGATCCTTGTTCATATGGTCCACCCTAGTCTATCCCCATCCTTATTATGAGTAGATATAACTCAATTTGAGTCTTCTTTCTCTTGGTTCAAGAAGGGTGAGTTATACTTGATATCCCCAAGTGGAGTTCCTATGATAAATTCTTTTTCGTCATTACTTGTGTCATCCTCTTACTCTGCTGTGAACTGAAATTATTCCTTTTTTTATGCTTCCCTTAAAGGAGTTCCTTTTTCAAGAATATATGGGGTGGTAGGGTGGAAAATGGATGAATGAGCTGAAGAAAGAATGCAAGGTGTAGTGAAAGGCTCATGAATGGTTATTAAAGAAAGAAAAAGCTCTTGAAATGAATCTTGGATAACAACATGGATTTGTTGGGTTGAGGTCACATCACTTTCTTCCATAGCCACCTCATGACTTTCATCATTTTATTGGAATTCTCCTTTAACCTCTTTCTTTCTTGAAGACTTCACAATTTGGTCCCAAGTTGGAATCTTGGAACTAGTAGGCTCTTTTGAGGATTGAACATGTTCTTTTTCAAGGAGAGGAATGGTGGAAGAGAGATATATAGGTCTATGGGTTGGGTATGGAGTGTGATGTCCATGGATGGGCATGGAGATGGGTGAAACTTATTGAATGGGCTCTTTAGGGAGAGGTAAGATAGGATGAGAAATAGTAAGGAGATATTCTTCATACAAGCTTTCATCATCCTCCTCATCTTCTTGAGGCTCTTCATAGATTTTTGGAGATTCTTTTACAGCTGTAACTTGTTACATAGCCTCTTGAGTTTCCCATCTCTCTAACCTATCAATCCACCATTGAAAATCCTCTCTTGCCATGGACAATCCTTCACTAATGACATGTTGATTCTCTTCCTCAACATACCCCCATATGTCCATTAAAAATCCAACTAAAACTCTTGACCAATCCACAAGACCACCAAGAGTTTCATCACAACACTTATCTAGCACACTCATATGATTTTCCAATTCTAGAAACTTTGGCATAAATGACCACACATTTTTAGAATGAGAGGTGTAGTAAGCTTGGAAAAAGTGATTGGGCTATTTAATTTATTTAAGAAAGGTTTTCAAAGCTTCATATTATGCCTTCCAACTAATGGTGTTTCTTGATTCCTCATGAGAAGGATGAGGTGAATATGGGTCATATGGCTAGTCAACAATAACATATTTATTTGGAAAGGGACTAGGTTGACCATAGAACTACCATGACTCATAGGGAGGATGGTATTATTTATATGACTATTGAGAAGGATATAAAGGGTCATAAAAATGTTGATAGGGGGTGTATGGTAAGGATTATTCTCATAGCTATCCATATCAACTACATAAGTCACATGAAAAGACAAGAATTGATTAAAATATTTATCAATAGATACATGGGCTTATTACAACTAGAAATTCATTTGGAGTCACCATTGGTGCTTTCTTGGATGCTTCCAAAAGCTAATAAGAGAGAAGACACATAATCTTCCCACTCTTTAGACCTTGTCCCATTGGGCATGCTAGAAATGTTGTCTCCAAATCTTTCACCCTAGAAGAGGTTATTTAATCCTCTTCAAGATTTGGTCAACATGGGATTACTTTTAGGTGTGTGGGGCACCTATAATGGAAGTAAACCTCAATATTTTAAGGGCTAGCTCCCTAGATATGACTTGATGTGCTTGTGATACTATAACTACCTATTATGGGTGAAAAGGGAGAGAAAGATACATAAATCAAACCTAAACTAGGAGGTAATACACCAAGATTTTCTTCCATTCTTACACTTGGAATTTTCATAATGAACTAGGACAACCAAACTAGCCTCAACACCATTAATGGAGCTCCCTAGAATTAGTGTTTCTCATGAAGGAAAATAACAACTCAAAAAATGAAGGAAATTGAAAGGAAGGTTAGATATGACACTACCAAACTCATACACACTTCAAGAATCTATTGTAACAACATACACTTCATGAGACCTATTAAGAGAGAAGTCATTTGCAACAACATTTTCAAGGATTGCATGAAAACAAGATGAACTCAATCTATACTTGACATTCAAGATGGATCACTTCAAAACATAGTGTAAATGGACTTAGAGTAATACTAGCTTGATTCTCATTAGCTTAAGTAAAAATCAAAGTACAATTTTGGTAGGGTTTCACCATGCCAATAGTTGAAAATCCTTTACAATAGCCAAAATGGCTCATAAATATAGAACTTGGAAGATGAGAGGGAAAGGAGAAGTTGAAGAGGCACAAGGATAAGTGTCTAAAGGTGAAAATTAGTTACAAGGCATGTGGATGAAGTGTAAAAAGAATCATAAAACTAAAATTCACTTGATCACATCCCAAATTAGCCTCTTGTCCAAGAGTGGTATAACAAATCTTCTCCATCATTTCCCTTGTGAATTGCCTTCATCATAGGCATATCTTGAGCATTCCAAAGCAAGTGATGGACAAATGTCTCATGTGTGATGATGAGAGGGAGTTACAAAGATGATTTCACCTACATTTGGATTTTTTAAAAATCATTACATTCTCTTACACAAGCTAATCATCACTTTATAACCATGATCACTCTCTAATAGACTTGTTTTGACACTTAGCACTAGCATCTTTGTATCTTCCTTAAAAAATCCATACCAGGGGTCTTGTGGCATGTGTTAGGATGCCTCATATGATTGGATTCATCATAAACATCATAAAAATCCACCAAACTTGTTTTACCATGTTGTTTACTATGCCATTTTAGATGCCACTTTAGACTGGCTGAAGAGAGAGACCTATTAGGAGAAATCATGAGCATTTACAAGCTCTAAAAATTACATGAGGAGTTGGTTTAAGTCCCAAAATACCTCCCAAAGTGATTGACATATCATGGTCATCTTTAGGACCTAAAAAATATAAAAAAATGTCATGAAAACCTATTTCTTGCATCACCTATATGGATTATCTATAATATGACTCCATGGATCTGATCATCATGGAGTTTCAAACAATTTTACTTCAGGTCCTAGGGGAAAATTCTTCCATCTAGATGCACTTTTAGGCCCATTTTCACCATTGGCTCCTAAAACAGGGTTTATACTGATGGAGTCCATAGTTTTGCTATAGGAGTTTGTAACTAGACTGATGGAGTCCATAAATTTTATAATGGATTAAAAATATCTAAAATACCCTTGCAAGCATGAACTAGTCAAGTAGAAAACATGGATAAGTTCAAAAATGCAGATGAACCTCAATTTGGCTTTTAGGCTTAAGGGTTTCCTTCATGCATGACTGCAACCCTTCTTGGTTAGAGCATCCTATTTGATTTCAAAGATTCTAGAAAGTTTTTTTAGGTTGTGTTAGGTGTCATAAATCTTATCCAATCATCACTTGGGCTTTCCTTAGCTCTGGTCCATCCATCTCACCACTTTTCCTTCAAAATTTCTCCTCATGCATGAGAAAATTGCCCCTAATCTAAGATAAAATAAAGAGGGTCTACACCATTAGTTTATCAAATATAATTATTGAAGAGTGTTTCATAGGTAATTATTATAATTTTTACCAATTTTTTATTTCTCAATTCCAAGGATAGAGCCTCCAACACTTCAAATTTTCTAGGCAGACTTATGAAGAAGGTAGTGTGTGCAAGGAGGTGAATGTGGACCTTAGACACCCCTATTTGACTATGTTTTTGTGATTTTAGGCATGGAAATAGATATTAAGTGATGTTTAAAAAATTTACATAAACTTTATAATCTATTTACATCATCAAATCCTCAATTTTTTGACTTTGCCTAACTGAGAGAATCTATTTAGGATCTCTGTAGGTGAAAGTTTGCTCAGTGAAATCTACTTATAGGTGATTTAGGTTTGTTTTAGGTCTTAAAATCTTCATAAAAACTAATTATTATGTTTAAAATATCATTATATGGATATATATATATATATATCATCCAACCCTTCCTTTATGTCTCTAAAACCTTCAACCAGTCCTATAGTTAACTGTGTTATTGTGACTATATTTCTTGAACTCTAGGCCTATTATAGACATACTTCCCATGAATTATAACACTACAAATGGTGTTACAATATTCCATTGAAATTACACATGAAATTTTTACTCTATTCATCTTCATACAAAATCCTAAACCATTTATAACCTTCTCATGCCTTAGTGAGTACTTTCTTGTTTTAACTTGATAAGGCTGTGAACTAGCTATAGGTGCTCATTGGATTGTGTACAAACATGGGTTAAGTATGGGATGTTATAAAAACATCAATTTTATATAGATTAATTTGGTTATAACTTGACTTTTCATTCCTAAATTTTTAATTTCATTCTTGGAGCTTCATTCAAGATATCAAAAGAAGGTCATTCCTCTCTTTGTGCCTGTAGATATCACTACAACCTTTTGGTATGTTTACAAGCAGTGTTGAAGTTTGAGATGACTACCTTAAATTTGGATTTATGACTTAAATCTTGGCATAGGAATAATATGTGGATATGGATACAAGTTAAACTAATTTTTAGACCTTAAAACTTCATGGAACCCTTTCAAAAAGACTTCACAAAAGTGCCTGGTTCACTATTTTGGCGAATTTGGGAACACAACCCCAATTTGCTCAAGTTTAAAAATGAGTATTTTTTATGCTTAAAATGTCTCAAAATCACTTCAACATGCATATAATTATAAATTAAACTTTTTCAAATCATGGGAGCATCTTGAACATTGAAAACACACACTTTTCGATGGCCCTAATAAGCACAAGCCATACAAGTGTTGTAAGTGGTGTTTTGGTGCAATTTGGTGATATCTTACTTGGATGTGAGTTTCATAAGTTTTTTTAGGATTACACCATGAATATTTATCTTTGAACACACCAAGTACTTCTCAGGAAATCCACAAACCACTTCCTCTACTCCTATAGCCTACAAATTGGTTTTCAAGCAAGAAACTTTCTCTTGATATGAAAATATGAAGATGATATGAATAATTATTATAAAATGGATATGGAATACTATAATATATAAAACACATGCCAAAACCATAAATATATATCCATTTTTGAGTTCAAGTAATTTGGACAAATATGGAACCTGCTTGGTTACATAGGCAACTTTGAGGACTGAGCCTTCTTAACGATGGTTCATAAATGAGGAGGCATTAATCTAAAAATAAATTTCACTAAATGGAAGATAAATTAGTATACTAACATTGCCTAGATCCATTCTTCCCAAATCAGCTTGTATAGCCTGTGGTGAGTGAAAGTCTTTGACTAGTTTTGACCCTTCTAAGGAGCAATGGGGAAGGAAAGGTGAAATTTTCATTTTTTGAAGCTACCAAATAAATATGATCATGGAATTAAGTATGGGTATGATTAAGAGACATCCTTGATGTGCCTTTACCTACAAAAATCCATACAAGTCTATACAAGTGGCTAAAAACTTCCTTTTTCAAGTGTTTTCTTGATTTTAACTTACACCTATAGACTTGGTTAGTTAAAAATAGTTATTTAAGATGACTTAGTACACATGGAAGGTGAAATAATCATTTTAGATTTGAATTTTTTTGAATAAACCTATATAAAGTATTAAATGCCCATTTTTGACCCCTTAAAAAGACCCAAAGTGACATGAAACACTAATGCAAAGAGTGACCAAGGCTAATATAACATTTATTGGCATTAAATGGCCTATGAAAAACTTCATGATAGTTTTTGACTATGGGTTTGAATAATTTTGACTAGGGGGTAAAACTGGTCAACAGGTATCATCCACAAAATTTAAATGAGAATGAGGAGGCAATATATTACCCTAGTTCCACCCTTTAATCAACCCTTGCCTCACATGAGACTTTAAAAATATCCATAAGCTTCAACCATTAAAATAAATAAATAAGGTGATAGAGGATCCCCTTGGTGAAGACCATGTGAGGCTCTAAATATCTTAGAAGGCTCACTATTAATGAGAAATGATAAATAAGAGGAGACACAACTCATGACCCATTTTATCCACTCCGTGTCAAACCCGAAAGACTCCAAAACATTATACAAAAAATTCCATTTAATACAGTCATAGGATTTGGTCAATTCAAGATTGATAAACATAGCCTTTTCTTTGGAGGTAGTCATGGAATGAATAGCCTCCATAGTAAAAATAACCCCATCCAAAATTTATCTTCCAACAACAAAGCCCTCTTGTTCCTCAGATATTAAAGAACTAAGCCACAACATAAGCCTTTCAATGATCAACTTGGTAATAATTTTGTAGATAACATTACATAAGGCTATTAGTCTAAAGAGGTCCAATGAATCAATTCCTTCTCTTTTTGGAATATGAGTAAGGAATGTAGCACTCATGGACTTTAGCATCTATTTACTCTTTTGTGATTCTAATACCACCTCCAGAAGGTCCTATTTAAAGATTTCCCAAAATTCTTAGTAAAATTCTACAAGGAATCCATCAGGACTAGGGGATTTCCCTTTCTTCATCTGAAACACAATCCCCTCTAATTCTTCTAAAGTGATAGGTTTGTTCAACATTGAATACATCTCGCTAGAGACCAATGAGGGTATGCACTATAGAATAAGTTCCTCTTCCTCCATTGCTAGAGGGGTATCCTCATTAAATAATGTAGATTAGTAATGAGTGATCTCCTTTAAAATAATCCTAAGAGAGGAGAGTTAATTTCCTTTAGAGGACCTAAGAGAGGTAATGAGATTCCCTTGCCTCCTATCCTTAACAAATTTATGGAAAAAGCCATATTTCTATCTCCTTCCTATAACTAATCAATACATGACTTTTGCTTCCAAACTATTTCCTCACGTAGCTCCCATTCCTACAAATCTTTCAAAGCTATCACTTCTAATCTAGAGTTTTCCTATGTTAAACCATGATCTTAAATTTGTGAGTAATGTCATCCAAAAAATATTGGGAAACCTCTTTATCCATTAACATATTACCAAATCACTACCTATTCCATCTTTTCAACATGTATTTAAAATATTGAAGCCTCTTATCAAAGGTGTACATAGTTGTACCATATGAAAGATCTCTTTTACACCACCAATCTGAAACTAACTCCTATAGGGAAGAGTCTTGAAGCCACATAATTTGGAACCTAAAAGAAGGATTTTTAGAAGTTTTGAAAAAAGAAGATGAAAGTTTAATTGGCCAATGGTCTAAGCCTTTCTAATCAAGAATTTTAGAGTTGTTGGTCCATCTATCACTCACCCAAATGTTAGACACAAGGAACCTATCTAGCCTCTTAGAGATGACATCAACACCCCACATCCTATTAATCCAAGTAAATAATCCATTATAAGGATTTATATCCATTAGTTTCAAAAGATTAATAGTATTCCTCAAGATCCTAGAAGAATCCTCCAACTTGCCAACACCACCCCTCTTCTCCTCCAAATAGGAAATAGTATTGAAGTTCTTAGTAATTATCTAAGGAAGATAAGGAGAAAGAGACATAACCAACCTTATGTGAGACCAAAGCAAGTATTTTATTGAGAAACTAGTTAAAGTATAGACATTGGTAAGAAGATTAACTTCACCTAATTCTAAGTTTGAGGTAACCATGGATATATAAGATATAATAGAAATCCACTACATTGGAATTATTTTGTGAGGGTATCAAAAATAGGCAACACCTCCTAATCTACCTTGAGCCCCAATTCTTTGACACACCCTCTTGCCCACATACTAAAATCCAAACTCAACATACCTTTCATAGACATCTTAGTCTCCTAGATAAAGATAATATCTAGAGAGTGGACTTAGATCAAATCATGAATAGCCTTTTATCTAGGGATAGTATTTGTAGCCCTTACATTCTATGAGAGAAATATCATTTATGGGATAAATAAAAATTATAATCAATGGTTTTCACCGAACTAGCCTCAACCAACATCTCTTCAATTAATATCACTTTTTCTTGGTCTCTTTTCCTACCCACCTTGGGAAGATTCTCAGGGGTACCCTTTTTTAGATTCTTCTATAAAATCTATAATGCATGCATGGTTATATTACTCTTATCCACATCTTGAACCACATTTTCTAAAGGAGCCACTAGAATATCCAAACTTGAGAGATCTATCACCTCTTTGCACCCACTAATCTCCATCTCTCTGAAGGTCACCAAGGGCACATTTGTATCCATTAGAGTGGCTAAACCTCCATCCTAAACACTAGTAGGACTACTTACATCCTTCACCATAACTAACTGATCTATACCCAAAGGATCTTTCCCAAAAAGCTTCCTTATAGGGTCCTCTTTATACAAATCCAAATCTTCTAGCACATCAAATATATTAAATAACTCATCCATCTACCTATCCTTTAGAGTTCTCTTCTTCCCTCTTCCCCTACTCGAATCCATAACTATGATAAATCACTCTTTATCTTCAATCATAGGTGTTATCTCTCTATCTTGTTTAGGGAGTGGATGATGTAACCCATTTATTGAAGGACCTACAAGATTAGATTTAGGACACATCCATTGTAGATGGACATAATCATGACATAGATGACAATGGAATGGAAGAGTTTCATAATCAATTCGATGGATCCAAGAAGAAGATCCCAATTAAATTTACATATAATCTAGTAACGGTTTAATTAGATCAATTTCAATGTAAACATGAGCATAAGTGATTATCCTTTTATCTATCATTTTTTGTAAGGGGCCAACTGGTTTACCAAACAACATCACAACTAAGTGAAAAATGTCATTTCTCCAAAATTCCAATGGGAACCTTAGAAGTCTCACCCAAACAAGAACCCTTGAAGGAATTTCCTCCATTGGGTTGAAACCTACATGCCATGGCTGAATGAATGGTCCAACTTGGTTATAGAAATAAGGTCCACCTTGAAAATCCTTATTCCTATCTAATATGCATGAAAAAACTACCAGAAAATAGATATTGGCCATCAACCTTCTGGGTTCTAAGTGTGATGAGCCCATGATTTCAAAATGGGGAAAGAGACCCTAATCCCCATAAAATTGAAAATCAAGGTGTGTTTGGATAAATAATTGACATCTTCCTCAATCGAGTCAGGTTGAATAACAAGCATAGGCCTATGTTCACTCCTTATAAGATGCACATTCACCTTCGAAGGCCTAAATCCTCCAAAATGTAAAGATCTTTCTCTATTTACAGTACCATTTAAACCAATAGTAGAATGTTAATGCATGAGAGGAGAAGAAACTCCCTCAGCCACCATATCTCTAAATGAAGAATTCTTGTCAACCATCTTACATTTCCATTCCCAACACACCCAATATTTTTAATTTGAAACCCCATCTCTCCCTTATATATTATTATGGATTTTACACCTTGGATTTAATTCCTCCTTGATTTGATTTGATTTGATTATTTTAGGACTTCTAAATAAAAAACATTTATTTTATCTTTATCTTTATGTGCTCAATATTTATGTAGTTTAGAATATTATGATGATCCACCTATTGCTAAAGGTTATATATTGTTTGCACATGCTATTAATGGTATTATTGATTTATGTACATGATATATAGGTTTATACATATTATTATGGATTCAAAATTACCTTGGGGCATCCTTATACTTCCTAGTGATGCTTTTATTTGAATTTTTTTGGGTTTCATGTATTATATATTCAGTTTTATATTTGATTTTTTGGATATAGAATATATATATTTTATACTTATCTATTGAGTTTTTTTTGTTAACTATATATTAATTTATATGTTTGCTACATTTCTTACTATCTGGTGTACTTGTTTCATTTTCCCTCTAACTACTCTATATGCTTTTGTTTGTTTTTTTACATGCATATCTTGCTTAACTATAGTGGATGATTTAGTTTTATAATTTGTGTACCATATGTGATGTATGTTTTTATTGATCTTGTTTACTCGACTTAAAATTACTTGAATTTTTTACTTCACATGACATTTTTTGACTTGTTTACTTTGTGTGATATTACTTGACTTATTTACTGTGTAAGACATTTATTGACTTGAATACTCAACATCTAATACTATTTTATTTATTTTTATAAGTGTAATATGATTTATATGTGTTTAATGTGTATATCATGATTTATATATTTATTCTTCATTAATAAAATTTATAGCATATTTATATCATGCACATTATCTCTTGATTTACTATATTATTTTTTCCTACATTTCCATAGTTTATACCATGCATATATTGGAACACAATATTTTTGATACTCACTAATTATATAGTATACATAAGGGGAATGACATGCCTATGCTTTCATTGATTATATATTATCCACATAAGCACACATTATTGTTTATGCCTTCACTAAACATACATTGGGTATATTAGTTGCACCCTCATTTATTATCCATTGATCATGTAGGGGTAAATCATTATTACGTTTTCTTATATTTATTTTACACAAGCACTTCAATGATAAACACCATATTTTATTTAATTATAATAGAGTCTGTGATAAGTGATATTTAATGATAGTGTTTTTAAATGTTATACAAAAATGTTTTACATGTGATTAAATGATAATGACATATTATGAAAAATTATATTTTATACATGGTATATGCAATCAAATTTCTTGATATGAGTGATATACAAGTACACCACA
Organism: Torreya grandis; assembly: GCA_037957365.1. Taxonomy (NCBI): domain Eukaryota; kingdom Viridiplantae; phylum Streptophyta; class Pinopsida; order Cupressales; family Taxaceae; genus Torreya; species Torreya grandis. The sequence continues at coordinate 1,440,647 of JARHVA010000394.1, read as the reverse complement.
CACCTTAAAATGTAGAATATGATATGCTTGATATACCTTTAGCTACATGTGGATACACACATGGCACACTATAGACATTTTACCATACATATTTAGAGGTAGTTAATAGGACATACAATATTGATTTTTCCTAGAGGCATTTAGTAGGAAACATAATAGTTACTTTCACATATTTGAAGGTGTTCACTATAGATGTTTTAGATTATAAAAATATGATGGTATATTTTTCATACCACTAGGTGTACTCATTAATAATCTTTTAGTTCAATCAATGATTTCATAAGATTCTTGATTCTAATTTTACATAGAAATTAGTCTAGTTACAAATTCTTAATTTTTGTTTGAAAGTAATGCAAAATTTACACTCTAGAAATGGAAATATGCATGCTCATTCCAAGATTCTCAGTTTCATTCAAAATGCTCATGTAGATTAAATTTTAAATGTTGTAATATCTATAATATGTGATAATGTAATCTCTTTCCTCCTTTTGACTTTTAGTTCATTATTATATCCAATATTAACTATGATAATCATTTAATAATTTTTATAAAAAATTATTTTTCAAGTCATCCCAAGTATACTTATTTATTTTTGTTTGATATGTATGAACACACACACAAACACATAAAAGTAGGGTATTATTTATAAATCTAATTTTGGTAAATGACTAGCTAGTTATTATGGTATTAGTGTGTTTATGTACATATGGATCATTAGTTCAAACTAAGCTCTTATTGGCACATTCTACCTTGTGTTTGGATCCATATTTTATTCACTTACTTTATGTCATCCTTATACATTTAATTAAATTAATTTTGGGTAAATTTTAATATCAACATTTAATCTATAATTCTTTCAAACCTACATCAACTTTTTAACACTGATATGACCCTATATGCTTCCAAAATGCAAAAACCAAAATTTAGGATTCTTGATCTTCTTACCTAGGATTAAATTGGTTCAATATTGGTCATGTGTTTTGTGGGCTCCTTGACCCTTGTTCATATTTTGTGTTTTATGAATTTTTAAATCTTCTTATCAATTCAAGTTTGAACCCTAAAATCTTGGTTTATTTCTACACATTCTCATAACTAGAATAATTTTTATTAGGTTTGCTCTTTGATTGTCTCTAGTCCCATTTTAAAATTATTTTTAACATTTGATAGCATACATGTAAATTTAAATTTAACTATTTATTTACAATTTTTTTTTCAAATTCTAAGAATTATAATATTTAATCCCAAATTTCATATTTATATGTTTTTTTAATTTTATATTTAACTCAAAATTTAATTTTTTTTGCATGTTTACATATTTTTATTATATTTTTGTTTACCTAAAATAAAATTTTGAATTTTACCTATACTACACCTACTAATCCTCCTTTGGTTTACTCAAGATAGATAATTTAAAAAAACTCATAGTACACAAATTCCATGACATAAAAAACATTGTTTGAAATCTTAGTGAAAAAAAAAGAAAAGAATATTAACATTGTCAAACCAAGATGATAACATAAATAAAAATAAAAAATATATAGACACCAAGGTCCATATCAATGACATTCATAAAAAAATAATATAATATCAATGTCATCATCTAGGTTGATGAAATTTAATTAAAATTAAAAAATACTCGGCCTCATTATCCTAATTGATGACAATCAAATAAGTATATACTTCATTTAAACAAACTATATATTACTTTCCAATACCATAATAAAAACTATTATATAAATCAATAAGGAAATTGATGACAAAGATAACAAGTATATCAAGCTAAAATTCAACATTGAATAAAATGATCCATTACCTACACTACCAAATGATGAATCCATATTATATTTCCTCCATGTGACTAAAGACCAACTCCCTTAGGAAAACCATAAAATAGGTCCTTTAAAAACAACATCCCATACTTTTATAACTTTATTGTTAACATATATATATGTATATATATATATATATATATATATATATATATATATATATATATATATATATATATATATATATATATATATATATATATATATATATATATATATAATCCAAATTACCATTCAAATATTATCAATTTGAGTATGGAAATGCTATGCTGGTTGAAGATACCATGACATTAAAATGGGGTTGAAAAAAAAATGTCATATTGGAAAATTAAGATTGTCCCTTTTTATTGAATAATAAGACAAATACATCTTATTATTCACTAGATTAAAAGACATATTTTCTTAAAAAAATTGGGATATGTTTAGAATTGATCCAACTATTACACATAAAATTCAACATATCCATATATTACTAATAATAAGTCTCTATCATAATAATAATTCATGATAATATCACCATGGTCATTTTAATATGAATTTACCTTAGAAACATCAAATTTACATGTCCCAAAGATAATTTATTTCCCCATTTTATTGATGTTACAAATTTGCATGTCTTAAAGTTAATTTCATACTATATTGTATCAATATTATGGTTGACTCTATTTCCATATATAATAAGTTATCCATAATTAATGTATGTATGCATGCGCGTGCGCACGCGCACACAAACACACACATACATATATAATGTTAGTCACTTGCACCAACATTTTTAAAGCTAAATAGAATTTTTATGCATTAACAGGATCCCCATTTCATAGAAAATAATGTTTCATGTTAATATTCAATATCTATTTATATCTAGATCCACACACACACACACACGCACACATCTAGATCCAAATATGTATTGAATATTAACATGAAACAACATTTACTACCAAATAGGGATCCTGCTAGTACATAAAAATTCTATTTAACTTTTAAAATGTTGGGGCAAGTGACTAGCATTACATGTAACATATTTTTCATGATCCTATCCTAAGTATATATAATATTATGTCGATTACCTCTTGAATAAATATAAAATTCACAAGGATCACCACTATGACTTGAGTATCATTTTTAAACTCTTATGCAAATACAAATTTATAATAAATCCTTGAAAGTTAATTTTTATAGAAACACCCAAAAATATTTTAGGATTCATGGTGTATACACTCTAATTTGGTCAAGAAAACATAAGTACTATGTCTTTTTTTTATCTTTCACATGAAGGTCTTAGTGATAAATTTAGGTATTTTGATGTTTTTAATGTATTATCTTCCTTATTTTTTTCACCCCTAGTGGTCCTAAGTCACCTCTTCCTAGTTATAGGCCCCCCTAGCCTATCTTGATTGGTCTTAGCTCTAGTTTTAGGTCTCAAGACACTAGCACCATTTTCAAGATAGTAGCACCATGTGGTGCTAGTGTCTAATTATGGCTATAGTGTCTTATGGTCATTTTCTCCCGTGTTTGGGTCCTAACTCTATCTTGAGCCTTCTCTTATGGTTTTTTATCCCTCTTTTATGACTTATTAGCTAGGGAATAAATAATATATTCAAATCAAAGTTACTTATATATAAAAAACCTCACAAGGCATTTTACATCTAATACTTACTATTTTGGCACATACTTACATAAAATCAGTCTTAAGTACAACTCAATACTCTGCATACTACTCAACTATCACATCTAGACATTACATGCTTGATCAAATAAAGTCATAAGAGAAATTAATTTTATAATACCATGTAAATTGATTATGAAAATTCCCTAAGGGATAAATATATGTGATCTAAGACCCCTAGCATTGGGGTTAGTATAGGCAGTGGCTAGGACCACAAGGGTTCTGCTCTGTGTGATTGTATTATCCCATAACCCATTTTTTATCTTCATTTTTAATTTTATTTGGTTGCTATTTCATTTTTAAGGTAATCATTAGGGTTTTGAAATATATTCAACTAAAATAGTGACACGAATGAGCTCTCAGAAGACACAAACCATTTATAGATCCCCCAAAATCTCCCATAGCTTCCCTGGAAGTTTTAGACGGTTCTTCCATGAGGGACACTAGCGCCATAATTGGAAACTAGAACCACATGGTGATACTATCTACATAAGGGTGCTATTCTCTAAGACCATATTTTAGCTATGGTCACATGACATAAGGTGTCTACCTAATTTTTTCCATCTTGTTTTAGCCTCTTGATCTACATAAATACCTATTTTATTCTAGATAAGTGATCTTTCTCTCTATTCTTCCTATTTTGGGAAAGGTTTGTCAATTTGGTTATTTCTAATTTTCATTCCAAGATTATTGTTATACTCATCCCTTTAACAACATAGGATTTAAACCATCTAAGTCCTCAAAAGTTAAAACACATGGTTTCTCAATGAGGGACTGATGTATATATTTTTAAAATGTTTTTTTCATTGACATCCAAAACCAACAAAAACTCCCTAGATTTTCACTTTTCTTAGAAAATAAGATGTAATTCAAAGATATTTATCAATTTTTTTTACCATACTAATAAAATAAACTCCCTTGTATATAAAGGATAAATTTGTTGATGGACGATGATTTTCAACATGCCTTCAAGTCCATGTTTTTTTTTTCTTAACTAAAATCATTAAAATTAAGACCTACATCCTCCAAAATTCCATTAATGTCACACTATGTACCACTTAATCTATTGAGATAATGTTTGTGAAAATATATAAAAATGAAAAATATTATTTTATATAGTGCATTAGATATGATATGATTGACTTTGAAAAATGATACATCAAACTTGAATGTTGTTGCCTAGCCATCTACCACTAATAAACTCTAATATTACATGGTGTGATAAAGGGTGAGTGCAAGATAGTTAAGGACCAAAAGGGGGATTAAGTGGAAATACAATTTTAGAAAAAATAATGATACATTAAATTTTATTGATGATCTAAGGAGATTCCATGAGGAATTAACTATAATATAATAAGAGAAGTTTTAGTATTTTGAATATAGTTTATAATAATTTTTTAAATTAAATGAAATTTTGTAGATGAATATTGCCAAATTTTATGAATTAATCATTTTATTTATATAGTTTCATAAAGACCAATTTCCTTTCCAATGAACTTTTTTAAATTAAAAGTATACATTTGGTTATAGTTGTTTCTGATATGTAGAGGACATGATGAAGAATGGAAATATATATTTTTTTTAAAATAAATATACATTTTATTAAATATTTATTTAAAATTTTATGTAAAATTAAAATGTCTTTTCTAATGAGTCAAATATGATTAGATATTCTTATTTATTTTATTTTTTAAATATTATACCCCATACTATGTAAAAGACAACTATATTAGTTTTATTTTTAAAATAAATGTAACGAATGAAAAGTTATTATATATATATATATATATATATATATATATATATATATATATATATATATATATATATATAAATAATATATAATAACTTTTCATTCGTTACATTTATTTTAAAAATATCTGCAAGCCACTATGATACATTAAATTCAATGAATCAATATCAAGTAATACTTCAAAAGAAATTTCAAACTAAAATATAGTTTAAAACTAGACAATGTTATTAATAAAAACCTTTTGGCATTTTAAATCAAAATGTCAATAACTAAACTAAATATATTGATGAATGCAGAAGATGTAAATAAAATTTAATTATTCCATGTGATATATAAAAAACATGTAGGTTTTCTAATCCAAGCCTAAAACAAAGCCATAATCTGAGGAAAGTATTTTTTAAAGATGAAATGATTATATGTCATAAATGAATTTCCAATTCTAACTAATATCTATCTAAAATAAATATTCATTTAACTTGGAGACTCTTTTATGAAAATTTTGCATTTTTTATTTTCTAGGTATTGTATTCCATTTGATCTAAACTTATTTGATTAAATTATATCCATCTAATTTTTATAAATTGATATTTGTCTCACTTTCTACTCAATAAATGTTAATTTTTTTTCATGTTAGTACATCCCCCCCCCCCATATTCTTAGAATCGCCCTAAAATACCTATAACATCATCCCTTACACCACTTATTCTCCAATGAATTATTTCCAAGTGGTATAATTGGGAAAGGTATGGCCTTCCTCACAAAATTTCACCTCAACAACATTATAAAAAAATTAGTGAAAGGACACATTATTTATAACCAACTATTTTCTCTCCTATCCATGATAAAATACTAATACAAGATTCTTTACTCAATGAATATGTAATCTGTATTTAGGGAGATAACCAAGAAATATTGATTAAAGATCAAATCCATAACTTCAATATTAAGTAATAAGAAATCATTTCAGAGTACATGAAGACACATGAAATATAAAATTTTATGTATTTAATTCTTATAAAGAGTTGGATTATATTGAAACCATTAAAATTATTTTGAAAAAATATTTCACTTAAAATGTCACCTTAAATTTGATGTCACCAACAACATGGATGAATATGAAACCATTATTATCATGGGTAAGTGCATAAAGCTAGGGGACAATTTCATGGACATTATTGGTAACACAATCACATTAATTAATAACATGATCATATGTTTTAATTAATGCGATCATGTTATTTGAATTTAGACTCAATGATTAGTGAGTCATAATGTGATTACATTATTATATAACATGATCATGTTATATTGAACATTAACGTGATCACATTATTAAAATAATCATATTAATAACATGATCATGTTAATATCATTTTCAATAATATTATTGTATTAATAATATGATCATGTTACTTGTGTGTCAAAAAAGAAAGTGATACCTAAATGCAAAATCCTCATTTTGCATTCGAGTTTCCTCACTCTCCCTTGGCTTCCATGATCACATTTTATGTGGAATACACCAAAGAGTGCCAGTAAGCTACAAAATTCATCTTGTGAACCTATTAATTAATGATGCCACCATTTAGGAGAGGTAAGTGATTTCAATCTTCCTCATTTAATCCCAATTTTTCATAATTTTCATTATTTAACCCTTATTTTTAATTGTAATTTTTTTTTAACAACCTATCCTACAAACCTTGCTAATTCTCCATAGAACCCTCTTTTTCCTCCTCTTCCTAACCCTACACTCAACCCTCTTGTTCCTCCTATCCCTCCACCTAACCCTCTTACAATCCCCAAAACCCCCTGGCAGTCAAGAGGTTCTGATTGATAACATTGTGGGAAACAAACTTGAAATTGAAGAGTTAATTAATAAAATGAGGGATCCCACTTTTACCAACCCCCATTGCACCTAGCTAGCTAATTCCCTAGAGACCTTAATAGATTAAATTAACTCTATAATGAGTCAAATTGATTGATGAACCTCATATAGGTATAATTTTAGGGCATATCATGCTAACAAGTTGTCAATGCTTCAGGTCAAGAACAAATAAATTTCAAAATCCTCCATTTGCATCCTATTTATTGACCCAACCACCAATGCCCCATTTATTATAACTGCTAAAGTTTTCCCTATCCATCATTGTGTACATAACTTAATCACAACCAATTTTTGGGATTGATGGTGGATGGTATTTGACTATCCACCATGTAACAACCATGAGGTCTCATTATATTTTTTGAGGAAACTTTATTGAGAGTTTGTCCTCAATGAAATTCCCAATTATTATGATTTTAGTGTTGAGTAAAAGGCTCTGCAAAAGATTGACCAGGTACACATCATGTACCTAATTAGCCTATATGGATCCATATCTAAAATCCTCTTAAGACTGAGATCCCCTCCATAGTTTAATAGGTCATAGATATTAACACTCTCTATGATCTTAGTTCACTCAATGATACACTCATTTAACATATGAGTAGGCTTTCACAGAGTGATGCTACATATATGCCACCTACTCAGCCCCATCCCCACCCTTATAGTTCATGTGGAGTTATGTGCATAAGACCTTATGATAATGATAGCTTCAATGATTTAGATAGATTAGATCATATTATTATGATTGATGAGTTTTTGGCATGTAAACATTAGTCACCACATAGATGCATGTATATTTTATATAAATGTCATGTTAAATTTAATTTATATTTGCAAATTCAATTTAGATAAAAATTAATTTACATAGAAATTGAATATAATATTTATGTCATTTTTTATGTTTAAGGAGCTGATGGTTCCTTTATCATCATAGTCAATATTTACAACATTTGATTTATTGTGGACATTGTTTACATATTCAGATCTAACTACTGGGCCATCGACTATACCATTTACCTCTATTAGGATGATACCATTTACCTATACAGAGGTAAAATTTCATGTTAATCTTATGCTCTATGTACATTTAGTCTATGTATACTTTCCTTGTAAGTTTAAGTTAAATTTATCTTTCTCTATTTTCATACTCTATTTTCATTTTTTCTCTCTTTATCCTTTCTCTATTCTTTACAATAGTTGTAAGCCATGAGAATAGGCTCAACGCTATTTATATAATTTGTTTTGGAAAATCCCATGAATATTCCATGAATAATCTCATTCAAGATTAGATAATGGTAGTTCACATGCCATAATAATACTTATATAAAATGAATGTAACACTTATCTAGGGGTCCTTCTAGGTAACACCATCTTGAAAATGAAGTTTCTAAGCTCAATATAGTCATATTATCATTTTGACTTATGTTACCATTACCATTATACATAAATCCACATGTTACCCCGGAAAATGAGTGATAATAGCAAAGGAATTTAAGGTAAAAGAGACGAAATGCACATCATTAACAATAGACATAACACAAAAAACATATATTTTTTGCTTTTTACATTTAATTTAATTCTCTTCTCAAGAATTAATTAAAAAATAACACAACTAAAAACATAAAAGTAAAGAATGGTCTTATGTTTGACCATGCTTCCTTGGGAGTAACATCCTACAGTGCTCTTACAGGGTCACTGATTAAGGATGTAGATGTTGTATTCATATCTTCTGTCCATTACCCATATGGTAAATTTTATCTTTCTATTACTCAATGCCAATGCATTATTTTACAAGAAATATATTAAATGCTTTTAGGGATAGGAGATTATTTATGAAGAAAACATGAAGCACATTTTGCCACAAAATATTTGAAGCTTCTTTATGAATATACAACCATTTTCCTAGTGGAAATTAGATTGGAAGTGATAATATCTTATTAAATGGTATGCTCATTCATATACCTATTTCCCAAATACTTTCCTAATAATGCAAACTAAAATTCCTATGACCATATTTCATCTAAAACCATAAGGACACAAACTTGACAAGACTGCACATGTAGCATTTACTTCCTCATCTTTGATATGGGTAAACATAAAAAATCCCTTTTTTCTCTTTCCCATATATATTTATGCACCCAAAATTTGTATGATATATATAATGGTATATATGTGTAATAAATATCCCACACCAATCCACTTGTAATGTTGCCTATAGATAATAAACATCCATGGCTTTAGTTGATGGATCATTATTTGTCATCATGAACTTATCCAAAATTTATTTGGCTTATTTTTATCTATCATACATATAGTATGATAAAATTTCCAAAACTCTATGCCTAAGTAATAATGACTTGAAAAACCTACAAACCCAATGGTCACTCTCTGGGACCATGTATCATTTTGGCTATAATATGTAAACTTGGTACTTGTTTCTATTGATTATTCCTTTTATTACAACCCTAAAATTATTTTGAGAATAAATTAACTTAAACAACCATTACAAAAAATAATGAGGAACTAATATAATCATCAATGTCATGCCCAACACATACATCCTTGGGATTAGGCCAAGATTTAGAATGAGTGTTAGAAACCACCCACTAGTTGCCTAAATCATTTCTCAAAAGGGGGAGATGATTGTCAAGCATGCCTACTCTTTATTTTGATTCCTTTAAAAGTTATAATAATATCAAATGACCTTGTAAGGCCATACAAAAAGGAAGTAGCTATGAGGGTCATACCTAAGTCAAAACCTTATTTTTAGACAAGTAATAAATCAACAACCAATATAGTCTAACATGTAATATAGTATAAATTTAAGTTCTTGACCCAAGTATATCTATCTTTATTAATGAAAAAATAGACTAGTATATTATATATTATCTTTCACTAATCTTCTAATATTGGTTTTGGTACAAGGTTATTGCTCTAACACTTCAATAGATGGCTTATCAACTCAGATCTAAGTGTATTTTCATGTGCCTACCTATCCTCTTCTTTACTATAATGTGTCATTACATTCATGTACTTATATAGACATATCTTTTATATACTTGATTCTATTGATCCTTTTATTTTCCATATATAATATTTGATACTTTATATAAAAGGTAAGTGAGACCTTGTTTACATGAATAGTTGATGGCTAGAGTAGACACTCCTTCCTCTCTATGATCTGAGACAAACATAGGCATTGCTACTATAATGTCATCTACACAGGTGATGACAAATGTATATATTAGTTCTTGTAATTTTGAATTGTAAAAATAAAATTGTTTTAATAATTTTATTACATGTACTTGGGGAAAATATAACTTATGCAAATGTATTATGTATGCAAGGTTATCCTATGACATCTGATAGTCCTAGTCAGATGATGAGTAGGGAAAATTCTCATGTTCCTCCTATATTTGAGATGCCTACTCAAATAGTTGAGACTACCATTGACTTGTTTAAGTGTGAAAAATAGATTTTGTAGGATCATGAACTTGCAATAAGTGCATTTTTAAATGATTTTTTTTTGTATTTTAAAATTAATTTCTTAACAATTATTTGAATGTATTTTATGTTAATTTTATAATAATTCTTGTATTTGAATAGGCTCAACTACAAGCTAGCTATGAGCGTAGGACCCAAAGTTAGACCTTGGAGCAATCTAAGACATTAGAGGGGTCCCCATCTACTAAAAAGACATCTTAGGGAGAGTCTTCTTTGAGGAAGGAAAAGAGAGGGATGTTATTTGATGAATAGGATGTCTTACACATGAGATGTACTTTTTTGTATGCCTATATGGTACTTTATGCATTTTTGGCATTGCATATGAACATATGAAATTAATCCAACATTATATACTATATTGGAAGATGTAATTTTTTGTATTCCTATCACAAAAATCTATGTATTATTGACATTAGACACATGTGCATATATTGTATGCCTATCATGGAAATCTATCTAATTTATATTCAAATTTTTTTCATTGTGTGTTATTACATAGTGTTGTTTTGATCTTACAAACTATTATCTGTCATATCTATTATTTAATGTTGTATACATAATTGAGGTTAAAAAATATATTCTTTTCAATGGTATAAATCTTGGATCTCCCATATTTTTTTAAATGAAAGTTTTTATTTCATTGTGTGTAGTGGAAATGACTAATGACACTCTTATCACTTAGTCTTAATGGAATTATTATCTTTGTGCCTAATTTTTTTACACTTTGGAGAAACTTATTGGTGTCATTGGACATCTTAAAAACTTCTCACATTCATTCTATAACTCATTTAATACATTTCATTCATAAACATCCTCTCACTCTTTCATTATCTTCTCACTAGGTAATCCTCTTAGGTTTCAAGTATCAAAACTTGATATAGGTCTCAAGGAGTTAGTATTATATCACATATGTTATTATATGGTCAAATCACACCTTCCTTAACCTTTTAAAAGTTCTCAAACACACTTCAACATTCAATTCCACATATAGGGCTCACAATGGTCTCCTTAGGCTTGTAGCCTTTTGTGAAAATTCTCTTAGTTTGATAAATATGTCAAATATTATAGAGATTTAAAAACTTTTATATCTACCCTATATCTCTTTACAGGTGTGTTTCAAATTTCATGACCTAAATCCACTCCTAGACCACACTTCCTTTGTAAAGCACCCTTCAATTAGGCCTAATTATCCCTATCTTAAATCCATAGTCACCAAATCCATAATGTACAACCTTAAAACACACAAAAACCACTTTATTCATTTAAAATACATTAAAAAATATTATATTATGAATTTTAATTTATTTATAAGGGTTAAAACTCTTTCTATAGTGTTTTTGCTCTTGAAACCCTAGTTAGGCTTTTGCATAGGCCTAAGGGATATATAATTCAATATATTGAGTTATAAAAAGTTTCAAAGGAAAAAAATGCCACATATATGTATTTTTTCACCCCAAATACCTTTTAAAATAGGTGATACATCTTATTTATCTTTATTCTCTCTTCTAAGCATCAAAACACAGGTTTTTGAGTCTTATTTAAGACTATGACAATAGGGTTTGTGTATCAATGAGTGTCAAGGACCATATTAAGGGATTTTAAACTTATCACTACCTTATTTAAACCTATCACCAACCATAAAAACCATTATAACCATCAACATACACATTTATACAAGAAAATCCTTTCCTCTCTATCTTGCTTGTGCACAACAAGGCACCCTATATGCTTGTGACAACAACATGGAGTATTAGTTTAATTTAAAATATCTCATGCATATTATAAGAGATTAAAAACCTAATTTTATGATGATACCATATTATAATTCCATAGATTCAATGTCATACTTGAAAATATTAAGAAAAAAACTCTTACTTCCCTTTGTAATACGACTGTTAACCTAAAACAAGGTATAGATAGGGTTTCTTTATTCTAGAGGAATGTATTTTGATTCTTTACCATTATATTTTGTATAAATAAAAATTAACCTTCCACCTAAATGATCATTATAAATGTATATATCATTATCTACACTAAAGCCATAATCCATTCATGAGAAATAACCATTTACTTTCATAGTGGACTGTCATAGGCAAAACAGGGTATGGGTAAATGTCTTACTCATTTCTCTATAGGTTTTTATAGGTTCAACATGTTCAAAAATAATAACATGATGACTCACAACTTACCAACCTATTGGAATCACTCCAAGATCCATTCCTTGATTGTGACCTATAGTTACTTCTTGGTTACCACCTACAATCATTCATCCACCTACAACCTTATCCAAATGACAAAATATTCATGGCCTCAAGGACCTTAAAGGATAACATGAAACTAATGCAATCACATACACTAAATGGAGAATCCAAAACAAGTCACTTTCTAGGTCAATAGGTAATTAGGTCAATTACCACCTAATAGGTCAATAGGTTAATTACCACCTAATAGGTCAATAGGTCAAATTTGTCAAAGTTTTCAAAGTTATCAAAGCTATCAATAGGTCAATAGGTCAATTACTCATTAAGTTTCTAGGTCTATAGTTTAAGTTGTCAAAGTTGTCAAAATTTAAGTTATGGTTATAAAACTATAGTTTTGATTCTTTCGAAGTGAAAAATGGCACCATGAATACATATGAGGAGGTAGATAACATCTAGTACCAATTTATTGGCCTACTGTTAGGCCTAATCGATAAACCCACCACCCATTCTAGCCTAAAGAATGCCCTTCCCAATATAAGAGAAATGCAATTTTTAAGCCTAAGTTCAAACATGAATAAAATTAAAAATTAAATTCATTTAAATGAACCATAATATCCCTCTTATACCTATTTTATCCCTATAATCACACCCAAAAACACTCAGGTGGAATCTTTTATGCCAATCTATTAGACAAGTTACAGTGAGGCGTCCAAAAATGTAACTTTTTAGTAGTGAGCAAGCAACTTCTTGAGCTCCAACTGACATTTATATCTCCAGGACCTCCGACTATTATATCACTTTGATTATGTATAGAAAGTCAAATTAAATGTTATCACATTGGTAAAACATTCAAATCCATCGAAAAGTGTATTTTCACTACCGTTCTAGAGAGTGGAAACATTGACAATAAATGTTGTCAAAGTGTAAGTTATGGTTGTAAAACTCTAGCTTTCATGATTTATAAGTGAAAAATAACACTTAAAGCTCATCTAGGGGGGTTATATAACATCTAGGACCAAGTTCTTATCCTCCTATTAGGCCTGATCGACAAACCCACCACCCATTCTAGCCTCAAGAACACCCTTCCCAATACAAGAAAAATGTAAATTTTAAGCCTAAGTTCAAACATGCATAAAAAATTGTAAATAATTTATATGAACTGATAGATCCTTCCATACCTCCTTAATCCCTTTAATTATACCCCATAACACTCAAGTGGAAGCTTCCATATCAATTCATTAGACAAGTTACGATGATGGGTCCAAAAATGCAACTTTTTAGTAGTGAACAAGCAACTTCTTGAGCTCAATCTGGTAATTCTACCTTCGGGACATCAAAATATGAATATATATATTTGATCACATATAGATAGGAAAATTACATGTTATCACACCACTATAATGTTTAAATTCACCTAGAAGTGCATTTTCACTACTATTTTAGAGAGTAGAAACAGTGACAACAAATGTTGTCAAAGTTTAAGTTGTGGTTGTAGAACTCTAGTTCTGATGATTTTTGAGTGAAAAATGACATTTAAAACATGTATAGGGGGAATATAATTTCTAGGTACAAGTTATTGGCCTCTCTTTTGGCCTAATCAACAAACCCACCACCCATTCAAGCCTCAAGAACACCCTTCCAAATACAAGAAAATTGCATTTTTTAGCCTAAGTTCAAATACCCATAAAATGAAACTTGTAAGTCATTTTATAATATTTGATCATGTCCAACCTAAGATTCTCTTAGATTTAATAATATATAATTATTTACTAACAATGCCAACAATGTGAAGGTGGAAGCTCATCTGGTACCACTAACCTACAAAAAATTGTTAGTAAGTAATTAAAAAAGAAATTTATATGTACTACCTAGAAAATAAAAACATTTGGTAAAATTGATTACATCTACATTTGAAAAGTCAACACATAACTCCATATTTCAATCCAATGAACCACTAGGATTTTCTCTAAATTCTATAGTATCAAGAATAGCTTGATGGTATGATTCCTAATCTTTCTATAATTTCCTGTTTAATGGCCTCCCATGATATTTTTGTAATAGAATATTCATTACAAGAATTGAATTTGAATAGTGTAGTATCTTCCTATGCATTTCAAACTCTTCAAATAATAATTGATCTAATTTTTTTATAAGATATCATCAAAACTAAGCTCCAGTGACTATAAATAACCTAGTGGGATAGTCAATGTTTTGTCCATCTATAATTGGGGAAGTCAATTTTTTCTTTCTCTTTACACACCGACACAAGTAATAATAAGTTCCTTATTCATTATCCTCTTCTGAAAAAACTACACAAACATGCCCTATATATCAAAAAATCATTTTTAGCAACAATATGAAGACATATTTAATGAGAATAAATTGTACATAATGAAAAATATTCTACTTGGTTGCACTAGATCAGATACATGGTCAAAGTCATTTGATAATGTCATATTTGTAAGTTGAAATGCTGTTGGAACCTGATATGTGTTTATTATAATTGGGGGTTTGGAACTCTAATTATCCACACACTCTTGTCACTCACACTCATTCCAAATAGAGTCCATGCATGTAGAATAGAAACATGCCAAGTGTCTCGTATGAATAGTCCAAGAACTTGCATTTGAGCTATAAAATGAGTGGAGGTCACTTTAACCCATTAGAGTTATAAAATCCTCATACTTTGCCAAGTGTTATTAATCTATTAACCAAACATGTCTATGAAAAGTAGAATTTGGTTGAGTACCATGACACATGTTCTTATTACACCATTCAACCATAGTTTTTACATCTATCAAATGAACACTCTCTTCAAATTTAAACTCCTCCCTTGAAATAGATATTTTTACACATGCTTTAACATTTTCAGCTCCCCTTTTCCATGTCCAGCCTCAGTGAAACTCCAAATGTGTTCTAAACCAATGGTAATATGGATCCTGCTCAACCAATAAAACATCTATGCATTTTTGAATTGTGATGTCCAATTGTCTAACCAAATGTAATGTTGATTGAATGTAATGTTCCTCTGACTCAATTGTTCATAGAACTTCTAAAAATAGCCTTGCACATACTCTAAACAATGTGATATATCATCAATGATATAAAAATGGTACTCCCTTAATATTTTCCATTATTGCTCTATACTATCAGGTGCATACATGAATGATATATGCATGAATATGGAAACTTGTGATGAGTTGTAATACTATGATTGAACTTACATTTGGGGTTCGAGTGTGTAATTTTTATAAAAATCAACTACTAAAACAATTGAACTAAGTGAGAATGTATACTTAATTATCTTGAGATGTTCATCCAACCATATATCCATGTGTGTGTGCCTTGCATACTCATAAACAATCTTCTCCCTAAATTTGACCAAAAATTTGTAAACATGTATCTTTTTTGTAACAAGCTCACACCTTTTGGATTCTTTGCCATATTTTACTTGATAAGTCACTAATTTATATTTTCTTAAACCAACTAATTCCTATCCAATTACACTTGTAATCTCCTTATGGATATATTTTTTTAATATTGGAAATCCATCAAAAATGCTACAATTTCCATTTAAACATGATTTTTTGTAAAATAATTATCCATTTGATCTTTTGCAAAAGATAATTGGAATAAATTCCCTAGTTGATTTTAGTGTAAATTCAATGCCACACTCTTGAAAAATGTTGTTAGTATGTAAAGTACAATTAATATGGAAAAAACATCATAGTGCATTAAACTTCAACATGTTACCTACAATAACAAGTAGTTTGTGTGTGATTTATTTTAAGATAAAAAGGTTTTGCCATCTCAAAATATATTTAATAAATAGATTTTTTTTGATGTTTTTCCAAAAATTTAGAGTACAATTGTGTTTGAGTCATACCCAATAAATGTTTTGGATTTAGTTCATGGTTATGAGAACCAACTCTTCTTTTCACCACATCTCTTGCATTGGGTGAAACTCTTATATAATTTTTACAAAATTGAGCAACTCTTTGAGAGTATCAGATAGAGCCTTATCCTTTTATGGAATTATAAAATAGAATGCCCATAACTCATTGGTATTATTTTCATTAAGTGTTTCACGTCTTTCAATTGCTTTTTTTTCTATTTATATTAAGTGCTCAGCTTGTTTTTGAAACCATTCATTTTTCCTTGTTTTATCACTTACTGCACAAGTTGTAAGTATATGCTAGGTAGCATTACAGTCTTTAGTGCATGATTTTGGGCCTACAATATGATATGCATCATTTATATTTTTAATATTTCATTGTTTTCATAATTCATGTTATATGTTTTTAGTCCTAAAGTGTATATTATAGGTCTCATCTTAATCAATTTTATCAATGAAACAAATAATTGACATCTTTGACTATCATACTCCAAATTATGAAAGAAAGTATCTCAAATTTGTTAATATAGTATTCTTGATTAAGCTTATTATAAAATAATAATAATGAAATCATGTTATGTGTTTTATAAGGTTCTTCCCCATCCAACACATTGAGAAATTTATATTGATAATAACGTGATCAGGTTATGTAATAATGCAACCATGTTATTATCAATATAAGCTTTGGGGTTAGTAATTGGCAATTAAAACTAAGTGTTGCGTATTTTAAGAATAACATGATCACGTTACTAAATAATGTGATTGTATTATAATTAATATAGATAAGGGATTAGGGATTAATGCATTAGTGCATAGGGTTTATGGATTAGGGATTATGATTTATGTTTTAGGGCTTAGGGATTACAATTTATGTTATAGGGTTTAGGGATAAGGGATTAGGGAATGTAAGTTTTTTTTTAAGGGTGTATATAATTTCTAATAACTCTATACCATGTGTGAACCTAATTTTTAATACAAATGATACTAATTAGGACTAAATCTATTGGTAAAATGGGAAAAGTTTTGGTTTACAATTTAGGGTATAGTGTTTAGGGCTTAGGTTTTTGGTACACAAGATCAATCACAAAGATAATTATTAGTGTAAATGATGTTAATATTGGATAAAATGATTGGTTCAACTTTTAAAGAGTTTAAATTTATGGTTTAGAGTTAAGGGATTAAGAACTTTAAGCATTAGGGCTTCGGGTATAAGTTTTAGGGTATATACTTAGTACAATCATGATGGCAATTGGGGAAAATTAGAGTTGATCAACCCCCAAATCACATATTATAGTCATGAAATTAGGTTGAAGGGTTTAAAAATAGACCCAACTTACTTTATATTCACAACTAGATTGGTAATCCAAAGGCTAAGTTTTAGCCTTAGGTTTAAAAATGCATTTTATGACATCTCATGATAAAATCAGTAATATTAAAAGTTATGTATATATGTGGCATGTAGTGGGCATTAGGGCATAGGGATTATAATTTATGTTTTAGGGATTAGGGATTAGGGCATGGGGTTTAGGTTTAAGGACATGTATATGATTTGTCTAATCACTCTATGCCATGTGAACCTAATTCTTACTATAAAGGATGTTAATTTGGATTAAATTGATTGGTAAATAGGGGAAGTTTATGGTTCACAATTGAGGGTATAGTGTTTAGGGCTTAGTTTTTAATGTATATATGGTTTAGGGTACACAAGGACAATTGAAAAGATAATTAAGGACAATTTGAATCAATTGGACCCATTTGTGACTATAAAATGTGTTTTTAGGTTGTCATTATACCCTATATTTCATCATGCAAATTAAGTGAATTAGTCAAACTAGGTAATCAGTCATGTGATTTAAAACAAACTAAGCCCTATTAATTTAGGATAAAATGATTAGTTCAAGGTTTAAAGAGTTTATATTTATGGTTTAGAATTTAGGGATTAGTAACTTTAAGGATTAGGTCTTAGGGTATAGGTTTTAGGGTATACAAGGTACAATCATGTAGGAAATTAGGGTAAATTTGGGAGCCTTAAACCTATATCTATGAGTAAAGAATGTCAATTTGAGATAAATTATCCCCCATGTCATCATAGATTGAACCTACAAAGTCAATTGTGGTAATGAGTGATGAAATTTTAACCAAGCTCATCCCTATGAACCTAATTCTTACTATATATATAAATGATGTTAATTGGGGCTAAATTTATTGGTTTAGGGTTTAGGGTTCATAATTTAAAGGGTTTGGAGTTTAGGGCTTATGGTTTAGGGTTTAATGTAAATGTTACAAGGTTTAGGTTTAAAGTTAATTGGTACAAGGTTTAGGGTTTAAGATATCAGATATAGGGTCTAATCACTAAGGTAATTGAAGAACATTTGAGCTACTTAATCACCTATTTATGACTTGATTACCTTCATGTTTGTATTTATGATAAAAGTAGGGTCAATTATGCCATTTAAATTTTGTATACATGTTATACAATAAATTGAGGCATAAATTTTGTTTAGGGGATAAATTTTTTCTAGATCATGTAGAGAATTACACAAATTGACTAATTAGATCAATTCATGATGGAAGATCAATCTTTCGATTTTGCCCCAAATCATATCTTACTAAATTTAATGGGATGAAATTAGCCTCAAATATCTCCTTGATTAAAATAATTTATTATCTCCTCCTCTTTGGTTAATTAGGTTGAAGGGGATTGAAATAGCCCCAATTTACTTTAGATAGCTAGATTGGTACTCTAAAGGCTAAATTTTGGCCATAGGTTAAAAAAGTGAATTTTATGACATCTCATGATAAAATCAATTATATCTTAAGGCATGCATGTTTTTGGCATGTAGTGGGAATTAGGGCATAGGGCTTATAGTTTATGTTGTAGGGATTAGGGATTAGGGCATAGTGTTTAGGTTTAAGGCCCTGTATATTAATGTCTAATCACTCTATGACATGTTCAAACCTAATTCTTACTACAAAGGATGTTAATTGGGACTAAATTGGAATTGGTAAATAGGGAATTTTATAGTTTACAATTTAGGGTATAGTGTTTAGAGTTTATGGTTTACGACTTCTAGGTTTTAATGTATATACATGGTTTAGGGTATACAAGGTCAATTTAAAAGATAGTTGAGGACAATATGAATCACTTGGACCCATTTGTGACTATATAATGTGTTTTTGGTTTATAATTATACCATGAATGCCATCATGAATATTGATTGAATTAGTCAAATGGGGTAATCATTCATGTGATTTAAGCCAAATTGAGCCCTGTGAACTTAATTCTTAGTCTAAATGATGATAATTTGGGCTAAAATGATTGGTTCAAGGTTTAAAGAGTTTATATTTATGGTTTAGATATTAGGGATTAAGAAATTTAGGGATTATGGATTAGGGTATAGGTTTTATGATATATAAGGTACAATCATGATGGTAATTAGGGAAATTTTGAGCTCCTTGAACCTAGATATATGAGTAAAGAATGTGAATTTGGGATCAATTTTCCCCCACACCATCATATATTGAGCCTATGAAGTCAATTATGGTAATGAGTGATGTAATTTTAACCAAGTTCATCCTTGTAAACCTAATTTTTAATATATATATAAAAGATTTTAATTGGGGATAAATTGATCACAAGGGCTTATTGAGCCTCAATATAAGGAATTTCATCCATATGATATAAATTAGGGATCCAAGTCACCATATTAAAAAATAAGTATTTTTTACATTTTATATATAATTAGGTCCAAAGGAGCCATGTGCAAGGAATTACATTCATATATAATGAAAATTGGGGCTTACTTGGCCTTGATTGCATACCATATTGAACCAATCGAGTATTCAGTTCTAGATGATACATAATTGGGGCCAATTGAGGCTTGTCCAATGAATTGTGTCACCATAATTTTAATTAGGGCCCTAATTTCACTTTTATTCAAATAATTGAGTGTTTGATTCAATCTAATATGAAATTAGGACCAATTTAACCCTTTGTAAGGAATTGCATCCATCTAATAATAATTGGGATTATGATTATGCACCAAATTCAATTGAAAGATTTTTTGGCTCAATATGATATGGAATCTAGTCTAAGCAAGCCTTGTGTAAGAAATTTCATCCTTATACTATCAACATGGGGTCTGTTGGTCCCAATTATATAACATATTGAATCAACCAATTATTTAGTTTAATTGAATATGCAATTATGGCCAATCAAGACTCATTCAAATAATTGAATACATATAATGCCAATTATAACTTCATTGGCCCCGATTGTAAACTATATCTAACTAATCATGTATTTGGTTTTATCTTATACATAGTCAGGGCCAAATGAGCCCCATGAAAGTAATTTTTTCCATATAATGTTGGTTGGGTTCCATTATCCCTGATTGCACACCATATTGAACCAATTGAGTATTTAGGTTCAATATGATATGTAATTTTGGCTACTGAATCCCAAGAAAGGAATTACATCCATCTAATGTCATTTGGGTCTCTAATTACACCATGTCAAATTAATTGATATTTTTTTAATACTATACATAATTGGGGCAACCATGTCCTATGTAATTAACTACTTCCACCTAGAATATCAATCGAGGCATTTGTCACCCCATGCAAGGAATTTTGTCTATCTAATGTCCATTGTGAATATTTTTTCATAATTACACATCATATTTAACCAATCAAGTATTTTCTTTAGTATAATATGTAGTTAAGAGCAATTGGTCCCTGTGCATGGAATTCCTTCAATATAATGTCAATTACGTATTTGATAGCACACCATATTAAACTAATTGAATATTTAGTTCAATATAATATAAAATTAGGGTTAAATGAGCCCTAAGAAAGGAATTATGTCTATATGATGTCAATTGGGTCTCTAATTACACACTATATTATAAAAAACCAAGTATTTAGTTTAGTTTGATACGTAATTGGGGCCAACCAAGCTCCATCTAAGGAAATATGTCCATCTAATGTCAATTTGGGATCTATTGGCTTGACAATACACCATATTGGGATCAAAGGAACAATAAATAGATTCATAGGTTAATACATCTCCAATTATCATTCAATGCTATCAATTCTTGACAAGAACATTGGTCCCAAACAACAATCTTAAGCAAACAATATTTGATCTTAAGACTACTAAACCTAATGGCTCTTATTCAATTTTTAGGGTGTTGAGAATATATAATGTGATTTCATTAATAATGAAGTTAATAACATGATCACGCTATTAACATGATCATGGCATTTGAATTTTAATTCAATTACTATGCCTTTTGGCTTTGGAATGGGTTGGATTCCCAAGCCAAAGGTTTGGACTGTCAATGTACAACCAAGTTTTGAAAGATATGAAAATAAACAAAAAATTTAAACTTTGATTTCCAAATACACTAAGAATTTCAATGTGAAAATTCAAAAACTTGATACCATCACAATGAGCATGCTCTCCTCTTTACAAAAATGTGTTTTTTATAATTTTTGGATTAATTTAATATTTCAAACTATGTTGATTTTTAACTATGCATTTTTTAGGCCACTGCATACCATAAACATACATGCCTATACATGTTCATGAAATTTATCTTTCATTGATCCAAGTGAAAAAAAATTATATGGTAACCAACCAAGCCTAATTCTATACACATTCAAAAAAAAATGATTTTTCATTTTTTTTGATGTAGTTAGGCATTTCACATGGATGGCTATCCATTTTTTTGTTTATTTTTAGGATTAACTTACTTTTAAAAATCATAAAAAAAGTATTCATTGAAAAAATATAGGTGAACTACTAGAAGAATATTATCTAAATTTTCCCTAAAGGGTTTCAAATAATATTAAATTTTGCTCAAAAAATGGTGCATAACACGACTGTCTGTCTACTATGTTTTTTGAAAAAATAGGAGTTACTTTTCAAATTTTAGATGTTTGACCTAGTTATACTTAAACATTTTTTTAAAAAATGGTTTTTTGGAAACTAGACTCAAAATTTTACATTTCATGTTCTTACACCATCTTCAAATTTGGAGTGTAGATATCTCAAATTATCTACAGAAGTTCAGATTTTTAAATTTTTAGAAAAATCATGTCCACAAATAGGCAAATTTTTATCCCTCAATTTTGTGCACTTACCCTCATCATTAAAAATATAATTAATATTAATAACACCTATTTACGTTCCTTAGGTGATTCCTAATTATTTTGATCATAACAATCATAGAATACCAACACAAAATATACAATACATAAAATTATATCATGTGTTAGACACCAATATAGCTAAATATTTTGCATCATTCACCATCAAAGTAATACCAAGTGAATAAATTATAATCATAAATACCCTAGTCTCTTAAACCTCCTTATTTCACCCTCACAAATAATTGCATGACAAAAAATTCCTTATCCACATTCAAAATATCCCTATATGACAACACCTAAAGATGAATTTCTCATTTTACAAATTGAAATTGTCAACACAACAAAATAACTTATTAAAAATCACCTTTAAATTTAACATTAAAAATAAACTCCTAAATTTAATTTTAATAAAATAATAGAATTTGAAAACAATCCTTCAAATATATACTAAAATTTGGAAATTATTACTATCACAATTTTAAAAGGACCTTTATTTGATGTGTTAATAAAGGATAGTCTATGGGGGGGGGATTTGTAACATAGTTTCCACAAAATAAAAAATCATATGAATTGGTTAATATTGGCCTACATTAGAAACATTTTAAAAAACCATTACAAATAAAAGTAACACATTACAATTCCATGATGATATTACTCACTTCATGTATGCAATGAGATATTATTGACCTAAAACTATCTTATATATAGATATATAATTGGAGAAGGTAAATCAACGAGATTCCATTGATACTTAATAAATCAAGATATGACCAAATGGGTCTAAAAGCCTAGAAAGAGGAGTGCCTACAACACAATGTTAATAAAAAGGGTTATAAAGCCTCTACACAATCAACATAATGAAATATATATAGCTAGGTATCTTTTTTATAATTAAATATAACAATCAAGAAATTTAAGTAATGGGAAAGGGTTCAAAACATATAAAAAAGGGTAAGGAACCATGGTAGGCAAATGGGGGCCTAGGTTACCTAAGGTATATAATTGGAAAGTTCAAACAATCCTATATCTACACTAAGTATAAATGTATAGAAATTTAAAACTAGAAGATATACATTCTTTAACCAAGAAATTATGTAACTTATATCTATCAAATGAAAGAGTTAGGTTTATAACATACTTACATTTAATAAGACTTGTCGAGCCTTAATCTCCCCTTAGCCAATTGTGATTTAAATGATATTATTGTGGTTAAAAGGATATCAAAGGCTAAATACATATCTAGGATAAAATACTCCTCCTATTGTATCCTATAATCTAAAAGACAAGATTTCCTTCCAAGATGAGATCTATGAAACAAGTCCTCTAAATGTAGACTTAGGGTAGAAGTGCACGCAATAGAAATTTAAAATGAATGTTCCTCTCTATTGGATTGAAATGGTGAATTATATTTATAATGATGAATGATCCTAATACCTCAAAAATATTAATTTGATGTTATCATCTAACTCAATTTATTCCTAAATGAGCTAAATAACCTCAAACTAAGTTTGCTAGATCAACCTAGTTGTGAATCTTGCACCAAAATGTTTAAAACTACATTTCTCTAATCGATGTAGCTGGGAAGGTATAAACTATGGTTATATCTACATTGAATGGGTTGAAATAGTAGGAGATTATAGGTCCTAGATAGATATAAGATAACTTAAATTATAAAATATAATGAATTAATAATGGATATAGGAATGATAAATAATCAATAAAATATCTTCTAAATCACCAATTCCCTTCTCATCCTTTTCTCGATTCACCCTTTAAGGCATACACTTAGGGAGATTAAAAATTGACAGGTTTATATAAGAGATAAAACATTAATTAATTATGAAGTTTAAAATTATTATGTGTATACATATTCCCCACTTGAAGCTCCTCACGTGTCACTAGAGTGTAACATGGGATGATGCTTCAAGAAATAACATAGTAACACAATAACTAAACTAACTAAAAAATGAAATACTAAAATGAATATTTATAAATTGAATAATTTAAATTAATATATAAATACCTTAATATACCTTTATATCTAAATATTCACATGATGTATTTATAATTTTGATTATGGAGGGTGCATTAATTCCCATTAGACAAACCTTAGGGACACAAGACTGGAGAGAAAAACAAGTAATCACAGGGGGGAAAAAGTAAATGGTAAACTTAAAAAATATATTTAATCAATTTTTAAATTGGTATACTAGGATGAAATATGTTAGTTTAGGGATAAAATAATAAGTAGTGTGAATAAAAAAGGGAGTTAAAATTAGGTAACTAAAAATCCAAGGTCATCAATGACTAAAGGACCTAAAAATGTATCCAATGTAATAAATGTAACAATATATATCAAATTTAAAGATTTATGAAACTCTAAATAATGTAATCAACATCAATGGAATATAATTAATAATACATAATTAAATATGGAAAACTATAGAATGGTTAATAAAAATAACATTGATGAAGGGGAAGTAATAATCCATACTCAATCAAATATGTAAAATAGGAAATGATGAGAGAAATGGGATGGATGGCCCACAAAAATGATAAATTTTCCAAACATAGCTAAGGAATATCTAGGAAATATAAGTCAATGATCAAGATATTATTTTACAAAAAAATTAATATGCAACTTATTTTCTAATGATAGATAAAATAAAAATTACCATATTATAAACACATCGAAAAGATATGAAGAATAGGAAGTATAGAAATTGGGAAAATGTTTAGAAGAAAACTTTATTGTTAAATGGGGAAATGAAATGGGTGATGGGGGAGAGAGGGTAAAACCAAGGTGAAAACATAATATTTACTAGATCAAGACACTCCCAACTAGTTGGAAAGACTGAGAAACTTTTGAAACCAATGATGTTAGAGATCTTGACCTAAAAACACAAGTTTGGGTTAATTAGTGAAGAATAAGAATCATCCCATAAAGGTTGGTATTCATAAAAAAATAAAATGAACCTACCTTCCCATAACATGTTCTTTGTTACTTAGGACCCTTTATAGATATGTTGTTTTATTGTGAAGATTGGGTACTCATGTGAGAAAGTAGGTGACACTATGAATATATATGATAATTAGACTTCATATCCCAATCTACTATCCTACCACACCCTAATTGACCTTGGCTATATCATGAGGCCAACTATGGAGTTTGAGATTCAAATAGTACATTATTTACACCAAATGAAGATCAAGTCTTTTGGTATGATCTAAATTTTAATATTGTATTTGGATTTTAATCATTGCCTTTTATTGTATGATATGAATTTTATTTTTTTGTCTTTTTCTATTCCTCCTCCATAAAGATTTAAAAAACCAAGCATGGGTGCTAAAAATGAACATCAAAAGAGATCTTACACTTAACATTTAGAGAAGAGAGTCTATAAACCATGTTGTCTAATATTCCTATACTTACACTATAAAAAAGTGTGTGATATAGAAACTGACCTTGGTGTTCCCAAAGGGGGTAGAGAAATATAGGGGAATGATAGAAATGAGAATAAAATAATTGAATTGCTTCACATAATGAAAAAAATGTGTAAATGGAGATGGTAAAATTAAAGGTAGGTATGAATCATTATCATAATAAATTATATTTATGAATGAATACATAAGGATACACTGCTATGGTCTTACCATACAATAATATAGTTGAGTCTAAGTGTATAAAATTACAAATTTCAACCATTGTCTTATCTCTTAGGAAAGATACTTTATCTAAGTTTGGGAGAAAAATAAATCTATGAAATGAAATGATGGGAATTTATGAGGAAGGCCTAGTCTTATCTAAGTCTTATAATGTAACTCACAAGCTAAAAATCAAAGTATGTAAAAATACAAAATACCAAATAACATTGGATAGGAACTAAGGGTAATGTGTAAAAAAATAAACATTGAGGTATGAGTTGATCGGTTCTTTAAAGATATGTCTTTCAGTGGTTTTCATTCTATAAGTGTTAGTTCCAAGGATGTCTTTGACTAATTAAAGATCCCACCAATTTTTGGCACACTTACCTTCTTTGTTATGGGTGTAATATAACTTAAGAACTAAGTCTCTATCATTGAAAGTACATAATTTGATTTATTTATGTTCTTTAATGATTTGTGATTTATATTAGGGAATATGTTGTAACAGACCCATACATTGCTCATCTAAAAAATATAAGGCATGAAGATGATCTTCATGAATCTCTTCATTGGGAATGATTACATGAAGATAAATTTGAAAATAAAATAACTAAACTTATAATGATAGGACAAATTCAGAGTCATAAACCAAAGAGAAAGGAGTTTACCCAGTGGTAGTAAAAATTCTAGTGTGATAATCCCAAAGTATGGGATAAAGCTTGAGGTTCTAGTCAGAATGAGAATATCAAATAGTATTTTGAAAAATATTGTTAATGATTTTTATAGTGGCTTCAAATTGACCATTTTATTGAGGTAGGTGTGATGTGAAAAATTTATTCATGATTTTGAATTTTTCATATAGTTGTTTCATGTATTTGTTTTTCAAGTTCCCACCATTATCTTTGATAATGGTGTGATGAATACCAAAATGCATATGATTTTATTTTTTAAGAATTTATAAATAGTAATGTTTATAACATTTTCAAAGGGAATAAATTCAACCCACTTGGTGAATTTTTTTGTCGTCATGATTATTTTAACATGGCAATCCTATGATTCAGGTAATTTACTAATGAGATATAATCCCCACATCAAAAATGGCCAATGAGACTCCAAGTTTTGAATTTTGATTGGAGTAAAGTAAGTGATATAATCATGAATTTAGTAAGGATTACACTTTTTAGTGAATTTAATATCCTATTTTTCAAGATTAGACCATAAATATCCCGTTTATAAGCGTTTATGGGCTGTAGTGTGTCTTCTACAATGACCCTCACAAATACATCCATGTGTCTACTCAAAGAGAGAAGGAAATTAATCTTGAGTACCATAATAGATAAAGGTAATTTTAGCATTATGATAATTAAGGATATCATATCTTAGGATGTCTTTTCAATCTTGTTGGCAAACTCAATTATTTTCATGAGAATCCACCTCTAGAGGACAAGTATGATGCTCAATAAATTGGATGATGTTTTTGTACCATGGATTTTTTTGAGTAGTAATGGCCTCAATGTTGAAAATAAGATAATAATCTTTAGATTTTAATTCAGAAGGTGATTATCTCATGTGTATGATAAATTTTAAATCATTAAGTGCTTGATGAGGGTGAAAAAGAGAGGATGATGAAGAAAGAGAATCAGCTATAGCTTTTTATTCTCTTGGGATTGCTTCAATAGTGAAAGATGAAAATTA
The DNA here is from genome assembly GCA_037957365.1 of Torreya grandis. NCBI lineage: Eukaryota > Viridiplantae > Streptophyta > Pinopsida > Cupressales > Taxaceae > Torreya > Torreya grandis. The sequence continues at coordinate 1,412,418 of JARHVA010000394.1, read as the reverse complement.
TTTAGTAATATTGAAATAAATTTGATGATATGGGATGATGTAATCATGGATGAGTTGATAACATATAATTTTTTAATCACATAAGGCATTTAAGTATGGGATGTCTAGTTTGATGGATGCTTACATGCCTAAGATGAAAGCTTTGTATTCATCTATGTTATTAGTGACTTTGAATTTTAATAAAAGAGTGAGAGGGATAATTTTACCATGAGTAGAAACTAAAACACATTCTACCCTATATTATTGAAGTTATTTGGATCCATAAAAGCGAAGGGTCCAAGTGTATCTATGCAATTAAATTTTAACCTTGGGTAGTTTTTCTATGATGACTTTAAGTTTGGGGTTGGAGGTAGATTTTTTTGGATATTAAAGGGTTTGTTCCTTGAGATCAGTAGTGAAATTTTGAAAATAATATTTAAGAGAAATATCTTGATTAAGACCTTTGATATAAAGGACCTCTTCATCAAAAAGCATGTGTTGAAGGTGATTAGTAGTTTATGTAGGTGTAGTGTAAATTTGATCAATGATCACTTGGCCTTTGACTTATTTTTTTTGTAATAATTATTAAATAAAATTCCATTTAAGATTACAATAAATTTTCCAATTCTATCTCTAGGTAAGAAATATTTGGATAAAAAGTAATGAAGGGGGTCAGAATGGACAATCACATAAGTTATCTGATAAATTATATAGCGTCAAAGTTTTTCAACTATGAAATAATTGGTGAGACAATAATATTCCAATTTCATGTAACAGGTCTCATAATCTATAAAATCACAACTAATGTAGTATATGTCATATTATCTACCTATTTTATCTTGGTGATCAACCATTTCACCAATTGATATGGGGGTAGATGAAGTATACAAGATGATCAAGTGATCATTATAAGGTGTTCAATGAGTATGAGGATCAAGTAATGATTAATTCATGTTATCAAAATATTTTTTAAATGCATTTATACATTAAAGAGAAATAAACCTTTTGATGAGTGAGCCAAATAGATATTGTATGCCATTTTAGGGATGAATTAAAAAATTACTCCAAGTTTTCAAAGATAGGTACGAATGTGTGAAATAGAGAGAGGAATATGCATGTTTATAATATTCTTGATTTTAATAGGATTGACATCACTCATAGGTAAATGATGAATCCTAAGATTTTATCAGAAGTGACACCAAAAACACATTTGTAATGATTGAGTCAAACTTTATATTGAATGAGTTATCAAAGATGATATAAATGCCATGAATGTGATTTTCATGATGTTTAGATTTATAAATAAGATTATCTACATATGCTTTGATTATTTTATGGATGAGATCATGAAAAATATGATTCATTATAAATTTTTAAGTGGTGCTACAACTTTTAAGACTGAAAGGAATTATAATGTAATAATAGGTTTCTCATTTAGTGGTGTAGTTAGTTTAGGAGTGATGTGATCAAATTATATCTTAAGAAACCATCCATGAGAGATAATATTTCATATCCAGCCATACAATCAACAATGGCATCAATTGATGGTAAATGAAAATCATTTTTTGGACATGCTAAATAGAGATTAATAAATTCAATACAAATGTGAATGATCATGGTGACTTTATTGTAGATGGGAATAATGTTAGATACCCAATGTGAGTAATATATAGGGTTGATGAAATTAGCATTATAAGCTTGATAATTTATTCATAGCATATAATAGAAATCTTAGAAGGAAATTTTTATTATTTTTGATGCACCAGTTTTGAATTAGGATAGGTGATAATAATATGGATAATGATACTAGGGTTAATACTAAACATTTCCTCGTATGATCACATGAAGGAATCATGATATTTGTAAAAAAAAGAGACAATAGTTACCATATTTTGTAGGTCAAAGTTATTTAGATAAAAGAATGGGTATAGGAGAGGAATTGATACCATAGTTGATTACAATAGTTTCCTTAATAAGCATGGAATTTCCATCTTAGAAATGATATGGATCTAGAGGAAGTTTGGATTCAAGATATGTTTTAGGATCAATGATAGCCATGAAATTTTTAAATCATGGGGAATTTTTCTAAAAATGGACAAGTTTGTGATGTTGGTGAGGAAGTTGAGGTTTTTGAGCATGAATGAGTTATAATATAGATTCAATACTGGGAAGTGTGGGTAAAGGTCCATAATATTTGACATCATCTTCAAGATATACAATGTAGTTAGCTTTGATATCATACTCAAAATGTATTGATATCACAATTATATCTTTTGCATCTAAGGAAATTTTAGGAGGTAAATAACTTGATTATATGGTACAGACTTGAATGATACAGTCTATGACAAAATATTTGTGATGAACTATATCAGATTTTTTGATATAATTAAAAGTGATAACAATAACTTGACTGTATTAGACTGGTTGATGTAGTCTAATTTGGGTGGTGAGTCTATGGGTAATTTATCACCACTTGATGATGTTTTTCCAATGTATTTTATTAATAAATATTGGATTGTATCAGGTTGGTCGATACATTCTAAATACTGAGAGACAAAATAAATAGTATCAAGATAATTGATAGAGTTAAAATCAAATAAATTGGGCTAAATGATATTGAGATGGTCAATGCCATAAAATATGTGAATACACATAATATCTTGGATGATGCATGGATTATCTACCAAGGGTGGGTTGGTAAGAGGTACATAACCTTCTAGTTCTTAGTCAATATAAATATATTTAGATGATATATGAATTACATGAACATAAGGATAAAAGAATGAATTTTGGATAAGGTATTTTGGTAATGCATTAAATCCAAGTCTCATGATTGGGCTTGGGCCATAATGTATGCATCATCAAAATATGGAGAAATGGTACATACATGAGAATCAATATGATTAATTCTAGTAGGGATGTGGATAGTGGACATACCCATGTTACTAAAAGTTATAGGAGACATAGTTAGAGGATATTGAAAAAGTTTGGCTACACCATATTCATTTTAAGTGAAGTCATATTTTTGTGTAAGAGGAATCACAACCATTGCATGGGGGAGGACATTCAATGGTATCATTAATTATATTAATGGATATATCTTATGGAAAAATATAAGGAGGTAACCATTATGAGATATAAGGAGGTAAACAAGTGGTTTTAAATGTTTTACAATTCATTTAGTCTGTCAACATTAGAATATGCAAAAGTGACATGGATATCAAGATTCACATTGACAAACTCATGTGGACCACTAATTTAAGTAGTAGTGGGAATGCAATATTGAGATTTTCTATTTAGAATTTGGATTCTCCAAGGTTTGAGATATGCCTCATGCTTATAACTTTTTCCATTATGGATGAATTTGATGCTTGGCAAGTAGAAGACATGATAGCTCTCAAGTGATGAGTCCATGGATGACCATAGAGCATGTTTTAAGAGAGTGGAATATATATAACCATAATCTTGGTGCATATATTTTTAGGTCCAATAGTGAGATGGATCCAAATGTAACCATGAGGCTTTTGACTAGTTTTATCAAATCCATGATAAGTAATCTGAGTTTGCTTAAGGTTTTATTTGGAGTATTTGATTTGTTGGAGTAACCAAAGAGAGGAAACATTGATTCTTGAGCCTTCATCCATCAATAATTTCCTTAACAAGGTATGATTTATTCCAATCTTAATGAAGAGAGGTGGGTCATTAGCTTGAAAAAGGATTTCATGTTAATCATATCTTCTTTAGGGAACTTTGTGGAGGGTTTTGTAGAACAAGAAGGTTGAGAAATGGTTTCAATAGCATGAAATCCCATAAGTGTGTAAACTTTGGGGATAAACTTGGGTGTATTATAACCATTAGATGGTGGATCTCCAATGTATTGTACTTATTTCATAAGGAACTTGTCATGATAAGGATACGTTATTACTAATTCCATGAGTGGAATTTTTCAAGGCATAGAATTAAATTCATCTATAAAATTCCAATGTGTTTTGAAATAATAATTATCATGAGGCTTAGGTTGATTAGAGATAATTTTATTATAATGGATGGAATAACTAGGCTGAGACTCCAATTGTGGAGTCAACTCATCACTAGTGGATTGTTCTAAAGAAGAAGTAGGATTAGTTGTAGTATCTTTAAGAAGTTATTCCTAGGTATAAGGATTCTAAAGTTTATTAATAGGGTATTTTTGGGAAGGTTTAATATAATAATTAACCTTTATCACAATCACATATTGGGATTTATTATAATATTGGTCACAATTGGCATAAATAGCACAAACATTTTCATTGGAATGTTATATATTGGGATCCAAAGAATATTTTTGATATTTATGATTTGTAGATTTGGAAAAGGTTATTTTTTAAGAATCTTTAAGATACTCATTATGTTGAACCATTATCATAACATCATGATCAAAATATTCTCCTAGTATGAGGGAAAATTCAAATATTGGAAGGGAATGACATGTCTCATGAGAGTGACCAATGTTGGCATGAATTAAAAAAAACATTGTTAGTATCATACCATGATGGGTGAGAAATAATAGTATGGATGGAAGGTTTAGATGGAGATAACACACTCCTCATTTATGACACACTAAATTATGGTTGGGAGGGAGTTTGAGTATTTGAGTCAATGGCTCCTTTTTTATTTTGAGAAGGCTTGAGTTGAGAAATGGTAATGGTTATTTCATTAGTTGAAGTTTGTAAGATTATTTTATGAGATTATGAGAAGAAAAAAACATGAGTCATAAGGAAATCTTGTGTTTTTAATTTATCAAAGGAATATTCTAAGGTTTGGGGAGCAAATATCATAACCTTGGAATGAAGAGAGGATTTAAGAGCAGTAATGAAGAGTTTGGAAAGATAATAATCACTCATGTTATGGTATGATTTATGTGTTGAATACTTCATTTAATAAAAGTGTGAATAGATTTGTCAAAAATTTTCTTAGCATTAATAAAATAGATAAGGATAATTTTATGAAGATAATTATGTTGAAATTACTTGACTAGAGCATTGACTAAATCCTCTAGTTGTATAATGTAATGTCAAGGGATTTGTTTATACCATTCTAATCTAGTTCCCATGAATGTTTTGACAAGTAGTTTAGTAGTAGCAAGTGTATTAGTTTGGACCCATTCCTTATAGATATTATTAAATTATTTGAGAAAAATAACAAGATCTTTAATCTTATCATATGTGATAGTTGGATAAATTTTTTGATGCATATAAACATAATGAAGGGTGATAAATTTTCATATTGAAGATATTGTAGGATTTTATTATGCATAGGAGGTTGAGGGATGATATTCACATTGGTATATCTAAGAGGAGGAAAATAATTTTGATTTTATTGAGAAATTATTAATGGAGGTTGGATAACAAATGTCAAGATGTGATTTTGCATTTGGATTTTTTGGGAACTATTATTTATGTGCATAACATTCATTTTTTGAACCATTTGTGAAATAATATGAGTTGTATCGATAGGTGTGTTTTTATTAAAAGTGGTAGAAAGAGGATTACCAATATTGATATTGGGAGGAGGATTCACAATATTACTATAGATTTCTCCAAACTTAAAATAAGGAAGTCTAGATAAATTACCATTGTTTTTATAAATGGTGCTATTATGAATATTTATAAAGATGTTGGAATTATCTAGATCATCATTTTGAGTTATTTAAACCATGTTACATGTAATAGATCTAGATGGATTTTTTGAATAATTACCCCATGAAGTGTGAGGTTCAGTGGTGGACAAATAAGGTAGGAAAAAGAAAACCATGTAAAACCTGAGGGGTTGAGGCCATCAAGAAAAATCTTAATAGGTGACCTCATGGTGACTAATTGTATTGAAAATATGATAGGAAAATGTGGTTGGTTACTAGAAATAGACACTATCATCTAGGATGATGTATTTGGTTATTATGTTGGTAAAAAAGAATTATATTAAACAACATGATGTAGTTGAGGAGAAAAAGAAGTGTAATTGGTTGTTACTTGAATTAACTGTATCAGTCTATTTGATATATTTTGGTAATAAAATTATGAAATTAATATTAAATGATATGTATTAAGTTATTCAATATAATCATATAAGTAATGAGATATAGATCATACTGAGCTAGTTGACATAGTCTGATTTAGGAGGATGAAAGGTAACATGAAAATAGACTGCATTGATATTTTCATTGTAGTTTGGAAAGGAAATAAATTAAAAATGAATTTTATATATTTTTTCAATACAATCAAATAGGTAGAGATATGGGATACATAAACCTAAACTACTTTGAGCTATTTGATGTTATTTAAGATACAAACACATTATACAAGATTGAATTGGTTGATGAAGTCTACACACATGAGTAACCATATCAACATTGATTGATGTAGTTATAGTACACATCATAAAATTATATAAATGATGGTAGATACATTCTTCAATATAAAATATAATATCAATCAAATAATTTAAATTTTAACTATTTTTACCAACTATTTAAAAAAAAAGATTAGGTAGATATACTATAGGATTTGATTGATTTTTAGGATCTCATAGATATTAACTCATTTGTTGAATAGGTTCAAGTCAATATTTTAGAGCACTAACTATGGAGGAAGTATCATGATGATAACTCACTAAAATTAGTTTAGAGGGTAAGTTGAGACTATTTTATCAATGTTAATCACTAACTGATGCACTAAAGAATCATATAGATGGATGGCTTCCTAAGGTTCAATAAAAATAGAATCTTATGTGTTTCTAAGTAAATTTCATGTTTAAATTGTTACTATGGATATGAGTATTTGAGAAATACCCTCACATCATGATGTCTGTAAAGAATAAATAAGGATTGTAAATATGACATCGTATAACCCTTCATGATAGTAGATAAGTAGTTGGCTAATTGCCTATATATTTGTTGTAATTGATCCATCACTGTATCCAAGTCCCCTCTCAAACTTTAATGTCCCCTTGAATGGTATACAAATCATATTTTTCATCATGCCCTGTAACTCTGGCTTAAGTTGTTAAATTACCTCTGAAATATATGGATCATTTTTTTTAGATTTCATGTCATCCTTGTGATGAGTTTTTGGAGTTTCTTTCCCTTTCCTATGTATGCAAGTGTTTGGACTAGCCATGCACAAACCCTAGGAATATTTCATCCCTAAAAAATAAAAGTACCAATGGAATACACCATTGTGATCATCTCCCTAAGACAAATCCAACTACTGCTATTGTGCACAAGGGTGACAAATTTCAACCCAAAAAAGTATACTAGTATAAAATATACCATTACGATCATATTTCAGAGATGAATCCAATGATTTATAATTTGCACAAGGTAAATAAAATTTCAGATTTTTTTTCTCAAAAAAGATCATCATTAAAACTGTGGTGACAAAAATAATAATTCCTAATTGATCATAAGTTATGTTTTCTCGGCCTTCTAGTGCTCAAGATGCTAGATCTGAATTAAAAAATTACACCACAGAAACTTGCCTAAATTTAAACTCTAATACCACTTGTAAGGAAATTAATTAGATGATTTACAATAATAGAATTATATATGGAAAACTTAAGAGTAAAATAAGTAGATCCATAACAATAATTGGTGAAAGAGTAGAATCATTGACTATTATGACTGAGCCACTTCAAGGGGGTGACCTCCATAATAATGCAATACAAACATATTTCATACTATGATGATAAAATAATAAACAATACCTCCTATATATACTCTAATTATCCATGGTTATTCTATAGGTTGACCATACTAATAACATCAAGAAATGCAACAATCTAATATGAAGGTGTGTAAGCCACAAGTTGGCCACACATATCCCTAGACACACTATAGGTTAAGGGAAAACAAACCCAATATTTGAACATAAATCCATAGGAAAAATTAAGTTTTTTTATTTTTATTTATTGTTTTAATTTGTTAAAAAAATTAATTTTTCATTTTTGAAGAAATGAAAAATATTAGTGCAAAAATCCAATTCTAAATAGAAGATAAAGAATCAATAATTACTCATCTCAATAATAACAAGAGATTAATGGATGTATTTTTATATATTACTCATTCAATATATGGTAATTATATCAATTTTTATATTTAGTTGGGGTATCTCATAAGGGCATGGATTCCACACATTCACAATTCTTAGATTTAATGGGTGCATATTTTGGAAGCATGTTCTCCACACCTCATTAGTATTCAACATCTCCAAATTATAGTGGGGGAATATTTTGGAAACATGTTCTCCACATTTTTACTTATATTAGTTTTCATATTTCTCTCTATATAGTGGGGGAGTGCTTTCGAATCATGCTCTCCACACTTACACAGTTTTCTAAATTAGCGAAATCACATAATTATATGATGCAGATTCATAGTTTTGGCAGAATTATATACATTGGTACCATTTTAATACATATTTTTAGCATGTATGTAATGCAAATATGTTATGAAATGTGCATCAATATTTTAAAATCCAAATCAGTTTCAAATTCTAAAAAATATTTTATATATTATTATATCACATCATGAACTTTTTTGTACTAATACCGCATAGACTTTTATGGACTTTATTGAGATAATCTACTATAATAGTTGGTTTAATTTTTGGTATGGTTTAAGTGATCAAATAAATTAATCTTTACAATTTTTTAGGTTGGACATGATTGTATCATCTAGCCTCACCAGGTTATAAGTATCATTGGGTTGCATAGTTGAGCTAATCTCAACTGATAGATGGCAACTCACTTTTTCTCCAAGGTTGGGAGCATGGGCATTCCAATAACCCCCATCCATATATCTATCTATATACTTGGATATATTGACTTTAAAATATTTATCTATATTTTTTATAATCTCAATTTTAGAGCCATATAATGATACATCTTTTTCAAATCAACTTGTTAATAGGCAAGGTGGTTACATCGACACATTGGTGTTATCCTAAACCTTGATCTTTAAATTTAAACAAATTTCAAGTAATTTAAACCCAAATTATATGCATTGTTTATATACTATAAAATGATCTTGGTTGCAGGTTAGTCACCAAAAAATCACTCAAGTTGATCACATGTAAAGACTAGATGTGCATACACACCCAAGTAAGCATTATTTTCCTTTAAACTAGTAATTTCATTACTAGATTAAGATAGGGGGATGTAGATTATATTTATGGATTACATAAAAACATAGTCTTGTACACTTGGTAGACTTAGACCTTGGTTTTTCCTCTCAATTTTGGACCTTTATTATTTCTAAAAGTCTTGCATCTGCTCTATCTTATGCCCCTTGTCCTATATCTCTTAGTCTGACCAGTCTTATGTTGATGACCGAGGGCTTTTATCTTTCCTAAAATGTTTAAAATGTACTTATATTCCATCTCAACAAGTTTTGAACATGTACCTACTTTCCTGCTCCTGGACATTAACATCCAAGATAAACACTAGCATCGATGTTAATGTCTTGGCCCAACACAAGTGTCTAGTACACTAAAGTCATATAATTTACAAATGAAACATATCCTAATTTATGCCCTAAGTGATTTAATGTGAGTTATTACTCCAAATATATTGATATAAATACTAGGTCAACCCTCATCCATTCCTCACCTATAATACCTAACAACATGGAAATAATACCAAGTATTCTTACCAAAGAGAATTCAAAGAACATTCAATTGAATAATGCTTTCCTATTTCCATACTAGTCATAGATACAACACATCTAATTGTTTGAAGTACTAGGGGAGCAACACATGAGCCCAATTTTCCAAGTTACAAGTTAGGTCACTATTGTACTTGATTTACACATATTAATGATTCACACACAATCCAACATATAGGGGAGAAATACATGAGTATGAATCCCTCTTTTACATTATTGTCTATGTAGGTGACACTCACTGACAATGGGGTCTTTTTGGTTAGCTCAATACCTTGTGCCCACTAACCCATTTTTCTCCAAGGTCACTATGAAGATGGAAAACTAGAGTTTTTCCATTTTATAAGGAGTGACATTCCATGACCTAGATCTAAATACACCAGATCAAAGGTGAAACAAAACCCAAAAGTATCTAGTGGTCACACCCTTTTCTAGTAGATATTCTATATAAAATACTTATGTTGAACATAGACAATAACATTAAAATAATCATTCAAAGATGATGTTAGTTTTGAGAGCTCTAGAAGTGTTAGATCTAAAATCTAATAACTATTCTAAAACCATCTTCTAGCCTACTTCCTACCTATTTGAGATATAAAATTGCATTATCATTAGAACAAGCTAAGTATATTACTTCTTTGTCATTTCCATATCTAGAATATTTATACTTTCCATATTTAGACTATCTCAACATAGTAAATTTAGTGTATGCTTATATATGAGTTTAGAACCCAATTAGCCTATTATAGATCTGATTATCACCCTTGTTATATTTCATTTCTATATACCCTTTTAATCAAATTTAGGTCTAAGAATAATATCACCTAGATAATTTTAGGGTTAAATAAAAACATAATTGTATTGATCATTATGATACAATTGGTTGAATAAGTGAAGGAAATGGTTAGCTTCATGTCAAGTTCACCTGAATGTATGTAATGAGCTAATGTTGAAATGTAACTATCCTATTTATAGATTTAGACTTAGAGAAGGTAAATCGAAATGAGTTTATTAATATTTAATGAATCATAATATGACCAAATGCATCTAAAAACCTAGAAATAGGAGTACCTAAAACATAATGTCAATAGGAAGGTATCAAAATCCTCTATATAATCAAGACAATGAAATAAATCTAGATAGATCTCTTCATTTTTAAGTAAATATCATAATAAATAAATATAAGTAAGGGGGAAGGTTTAGAAACATATTAAAATGGGGGCCTAGGTTACCTAAGGTGGATAAATGGAAAGTTACAACTATATTATAGACACACAAAGTATAAGTGTAGATAAAATTTAAACAAGGAGATATACATAATTATGCAACTTTTATCTATCAAATGAAATAGATAGGATAATAATATACTTACCTTGAATAACACCTATTGAGCCTCAAAATTCTTCTTGCTCAATGGTGCTTTGTAATATATTATTGTGGTTGTAATGCTCTCAAAGACTGAATCAAACTCTAGGATAAAAGGACACCTCTTAATGCATCCAAGGCTCCACAAGACAAAATTTCCTTATAGGACAAGATTTAAAAAATAACTTATCTAAATGTAGACTTATGGTAGAAGTGCGATCAATATCAATTGAATATAATGCTCCTCCTTATTGGTTTAAAATGGGGAATTGTAATTATAATAGTGAATGATCCTAATCCTTCATGAATATTAACCTTACACTATTAGTTATCTCGATTTAGTCATAAATAGGTTGAGTAACCTCAAACTAATGTGGCCATGTTAACCTAGTTGCGAATTTTATGATATAATGTTTGAAATTTTATCATTTTGATCAATGTAGTTTGGAATGGATGGATGCCAGTTATAACTACATTGAACTAGCCAACATAGTAATAAGTTATGGGTCATGGTTAACTACATGATGCAATATGGAAGGAGATAACCTAGAGGACTAACTCTAAGGGATATATAATAGATGTAAGAATGATTAATAATCAACAATATCTCTTAAAAAGAACCAATGTACTGCTACCCATTTCCTAATCCACTATTTAATATGTGCACTTAGGGAGATTGAAACTCGATAGGTTATTGCAAGAGATAAATTGTCAATGAATGATAAAGTTTAAATTATTATGTGTATACACTTCCCTCTCTTTTATAGGTGAAGTGCACAAGGAAAAAATATATTACACTAAACCATTAAATAAGCACAATGTAATATATCAGAGACAAATACAATAAACATGATAAATAAATATTTAAAATGTGTCTAATAGGTATCAAGTGAATATACTTATATATGTGGATAATTGACAAAGTGGGTTTATAAATGTGTACCTAATTTATGACTTACATGTACCCTAACAAATGATAAATTTACTATGAATCAAATACAAAAACAATGCAAAAGATATTTTAGAAAGATGTTTTGATCTAATGATATGACCATAACCAAGTTTTCTTAATAGTAACAGAGTAGTATTGCACTGCTCTAATATTATTTATTTTTCCCATAGTGGGAATATAATTATATTACTATAAATAGTAAGTCATATCATTCTAAATCTTTTTGAATGCATTCATCAACATCCATTTGATAAAAACCTCTATCAGATCAAAAAAGTGATGAAAAAAGCTATTAAAATTCATTCTCCTTTGTGTTAGGTTGTGGAGCTAAAAGCTTCAACCTTTGCAAACTGAGGAACAGATGGTTGCTAAGTTCTACAGTAACCGGCGTCGGCATCAGGACGGACGTCGGCAGGGACCAGTGCAGAAGGCCACCGGCGACGGCAGGAAGTCGGCCGACGTCGGCAGAACCAGACAAGCAGGGACCGACGTCGGTCGCCTGTGTGTTCCAGAACTGCTCGTTTCACGGACAGTTAGTTAAGTGAACGAAGAGTTTGCATGTTGAGACCAGTTAGAGTCTTGTGCTGCGAGGACCATTGTCTAAATTAAGAGTCTAAGTTATTGTTTGAGTTAGGGATCTATTTATAGACCCATTGGCATGTATTGTATAAGGTATGAGATAGAAAGGAAGAGTCCCTTCTAGTTGTAAGATCTGTGAGTTGCAGGTTGTTGCAAGCTCATTGGGGATCTACATGTAAGTTTGGTCTTTGATTTGCAGGTTGCAGGTTCATGAGAGATCAGCTTGAAGTGCTATAGAGTGCTTGATGTACCGGCAGGGTTATTACTGACTGGTTGGTGAGGTGAACACCAATTCTGTGTGTGAGTTGGTTGTTGGGACCGTTTTTTGTGTAGGAGAGTGTGTGTGAGAAGAATTACTGAACACTTGAGGTGTGGTGAATCTCTGTAAGGTGAAAGAGTGTGGCGGCTCTTTGTTGTATTCTTTTCTGTTAGTGTTAATACAAGATAGTGTATTGTCTCTCATATTCTGTGCTATTGGTGAATTCTAGTTACTTGTGTTTCTGGTTATTTCCGCATATTCAATTGCTTATACTTGGTAATCATACTGTGCTTTTTCTGAGAAGCAAGATCCCAACTAGTGGCATCAGAGCATGTTTGTTGTTCTAGATTCCTGACAACTGGTATCAGAGCCTTGGTTGTAAGTTCTTAAGCTTGATACCATCAATCGGTATCAGAGCTTTTGGTTGGGATACTAACAGATTGGTGTAGATCTGGGTAGTGTGTTTTGATTACAAGTTACTCACAGGGTTTCTGTTTGAGTGGGAGTTGAGCAATGACAGAAAGCAGTCAACTACGAATGGAAAAGTTCAATGGCAAGAACTACCAATTATGGAGGATGCAGATTGAGGACTATCTATATCAGAAAGATTTGTACTTACCGTTGGGTGGGGTTGCTAGCAAACCCTTGGATATGAAAGATGAAGAATGGGAGGTTCTTGATCGGAAGGCTCTGGGATCTGTTAGATTGAGTCTTGCATCATCTGTGATTTCCAGCTTATCACAGTGTAAGACAACGGTGGAGTTGATGGAATCTTTGGCAAATTTATATGAAAAACCCTCAGCTTCGAATAAGGTATTTCTTATGAAGCGTTTATTTAATTTGCAAATGTTGGAAGGTGGATCTGTTCATAGCCATCTTAGTGATTTCCATGGTTTAGTAAACCAGTTAAGTTCAGTCAATATTGTATTTGATGATGAAATAAGAGCTCTCTTAATCTTGTGTTCATTACCTGAAAGTTGGGAAGGTATGGTAATGGCAGTTTCTAATACTGTGTCTCCTTCAAAAGTCTTAAAAGTGGATGATATTGTGAGTGTAATCTTGAACGAAGAGATACGCAGGAAAAGCACAGGTGAATCATTTGGAGATGCTTTGAGTGTTGAAGGAAGAGGAAGGCCAAGAGAGAAGATAGAGCGTGGGAGATCAAGGTCAAAGACGGGCAAGAGATCCAAGTCCAGGTATGGCAGAATAACCTGCTAGAAATGTGGAAAGCAAGGGCACTTAAAGAGAGATTGCAGATCGGGTACAGATCAGCATGAAGAACATGAAGAAGAAGCAGATGCTGCAGGTTACATTGCACAGGATGCTCTGGTATGTTCTTTGGATAAAGTAGAATCTTGGGTATTAGATTCTGGTGCCTCTTTTCATGCATCCCCACATAGGGAATTTTTTCATGAGTATGTCCAGGGAGATTTTGGAGAAATTTGTGTAGGGGATGGTAAGTCTTGTCAGATTGTTGGCAAAGGCAAAGTGAAGCTGAAACTGCAGACAGGTAACACATGGGTGTTAAAGGAGGTCATGCACGTCCCAGTTCTGAAGCGGAATCTGATTTCTGTTAGAAGTTTGGGTGAAGAGGGTTGCACAGTAACTCTCACAGCGGACTCTTGGAAGGTTACCAAGGGTACACTTGTTATAGCTAGAGGTAAAAAAGTAGGTACGCTTTATCTATCTACTTGTTTTACTGATTCTTCTTCTGGGTTATCTACTTCAGCTGTAGATTCGGAGATGTGGCTTGATAGGCTTGGTCACATAGATATGAAGGAGATGCTGGTTCTTGAGTCAAAGGATATGCTTTCGGATTTGGAAGGCATGGATCGTGGTTTTTGTATGCAGAAGAAGAAGGTGAGATTTCTTGAGGAATCCGATGTTAGTGACAAGAATAGGAAACCCTTGGTTTTCAAGGAGAAAGTGACGGACAGAGTTCAGCACAAGGTGCAGAGGAATTCTGAGCAGAGCAAGGGTGTTTTGGACAAGGGTTTGATCCAAAAGGAGCTCGCGGGAAAAAGTCAGGTCTCACAAGAAAAACACAGAGACCGACGTCGGCAGGAAAACTGGCGTCGGTGTCTAGACAAGGACCGATGTCGGCTATGTGCAGCCCGACGTCGGTGACTCAGGGCAGACAGAGACCGGCATCGGCCAGGGGAAAATGACATCGGCGGAGAGGCAGTCGCAGGGAACCGACATCGGTCGGCTGTAGACTGAGATGTGACCGGCATCGGTCACTGAGACAAATTTTGGGTGGACAGCAAGCTGTCATGGAGTCTCAAGCGCCCATATGGAGGACTGAAGGTGTAAGTAAGTTCTTAAATTCGTCATTTCCCTTCTTTACACTACTTGTTGCTCACTTATGGCATAGGACCAGGGAGTTATTGAAGAAGCAGAACAGGTAGATCCAGGAAACAGTGGGAGCTAGGCTTGAATGAGGATGTGATTCCTTGGAGGAGAACCAAACAAGTGTTTTGGGTAGTGTTGCCAGCTGGAAGTAAACACTGAGAGACGAATGGATGTTAAGGATGAAGAAGAGCGGAAATAGATACGTGAGATGGAAGATCAGGGTATTTGATCTTGTATCAGCTGCAGGGCAATGGAGGTTTGTTCATTGTGTTTCTCTTTACCAGGTTGGATAGTATTAGCTACACTATCCTATTTTTTGTATGATGTGCTTGTTGCAGGGTTACATATACAGGTATTGCTGAACTAAAGGTAAAGCTAGTTCAGGTGTTTGTCATGGAGGATCTGGGAGCAGCAAGATTCTTTGGCAATAGTGTGTTCTAGAGACATGAAAGGTCATGTGTTGACTTTGTCTCAGGATGATTGTGTGAAACCGGTTGGCACGCCGATGGTTGGACAGTTCTATGAACAGGGGTCTTGATTCACATAATGAGGTTGAGTGCATGGTATGTACTAAACCTGAGTTTTCCCAAGCAGTGGGAGTTGTCACAAGTTAGGAGCCAATCCGAGAGAGAACCATTGGAGGTCAGTTCAGTGGATTCTTACAGGGACTAGTAGCAGGTGCACATGCTATGTAAGTTCAGGCTTATTTCTACATGGTTGTAGATGTGGATGTGGCAGGTAATTTGGATGACAGGTTTTGCACCACGGATTTTGTGGTGGTTGGTCTTCAAGGATGATTTTGAAGATGGATACATAGCCAAGGTAACAAACTAGACGGTGTACAGGTACATGTACAGGTTGCAGCTGTTTATCTCCAAGTGGGAGATTGTTAGGTTGTGGAGCTAAAAGCTTCAACCTTTGCAAACTGAGGAACAGATGGTTGTTGAGTTCTATAGTAACCGGCGTCGGCATCAGGACCGACGTCGGCAGGGACCAGTGCAGAAGGCCACCGGCGACGGCAGGAAGTCGGCCGACGTCGGCAGAACCAGACAAGCAGGGACCGACGTCGGTCGCCTGTGTGTTCCAGAACTGCTCGTTTCACGGACAGTTAGTTAAGTGAACGAAGAGTTTGCATGTTGAGACCAGTTAGAGTCTTGTGCTGCGAGGACCATTGTCTAAATTAAGAGTCTAAGTTATTGTTTGAGTTAGGGATCTATTTATAGACCCATTGGCATGTATTGTATAAGGTATGAGATAGAAAGGAAGAGTCCCTTCTAGTTGTAAGATCTGTGAGTTGCAGGTTGTTGCAAGCTCATTGGGGATCTACATGTAAGTTTGGTCTTTGATTTGCAGGTTGCAGGTTCATGAGAGATCAGCTTGAAGTGCTATAGAGTGCTTGATGTACCGGCAGGGTTATTACTGACTGGTTGGTGAGGTGAACACCAATTCTATGTGTGAGTTGGTTGTTGGGACCGTTTTTTGTGTAGGAGAGTGTGTGTGAGAAGAATTACTGAACACTTGAGGTGTGGCGAATCTCTGTAAGGTGAAAGAGTGTGGCGGCTCTTTGTTGTATTCTTTTCTGTTAGTGTTAATACAAGATAGTGTATTGTCTCTCATATTCTGTGCTATTGGTGAATTCTAGTTACTTGTGTTTCTGGTTATTTCCGCATATTCAATTTCTTATACTTGGTAATCATACTGTGCTTTTTCTGAGAAGCAAGATCCCAACTAGTGGCATCAGAGCATGTTTATTGTTCTAGATTCCTGACAACTGGTATCAGAGCCTTGGTTGTAAGTTCTTAAGCTTGATACCATCAATCGGTATCAGAGCTTTTGGTTGGGATACTAACAGATTGGTGTAGATCTGGGTAGTGTGTTTTGATTACAGGTTACTCACAGGGTTTCTGTTTGAGTGGGAGTTGAGCAATGACAGAAAGCAGTCAACTACGAATGGAAAAGTTCAATGGCAAGAACTACCAATTATGGAGGATGCAGATTGAGGACTATCTGTATCAGAAAGATTTGTACTTACCGTTGGGTGGGGTTGCTAGCAAACCCTTGGATATGAAAGATGAAGAATGGGAGGTTCTTGATCGGAAGGCTCTGGGATCTGTTAGATTGAGTCTTGCATCATCTGTGATTTCCAGCTTATCACAGTGTAAGACAACGGTGGAGTTGATGGAATCTTTGGCAAATTTATATGAAAAACCCTCAGCTTCGAATAAGGTATTTCTTATGAAGCGTTTATTTAATTTGCAAATGTTGGAAGGTGGATCTGTTCATAGCCATCTTAGTGATTTCCATGGTTTAGTAAACCAGTTAAGTTCAGTCAATATTGTATTTGATGATGAAATAAGAGCTCTCTTAATCTTGTGTTCATTACCTGAAAGTTGGGAAGGTATGGTAATGGCAGTTTCTAATACTGTGTCTCCTTCAAAAGTCTTAAAAGTGGATGATATTGTGAGTGTAATCTTGAACGAAGAGATACGCAGGAAAAGCACAGGTGAATCATCTGGAGATGCTTTGAGTGTTGAAGGAAGAGGAAGGCCAAGAGAGAAGATAGAGCGTGGGAGATCAAGGTCGAAGACGGGCAAGAGATCCAAGTCCAGGTATGGCAGAATAACCTCCTGGAAATGTGGAAAGCAAGGGCACTTAAAGAGAGATTGCAGATCGGGTACAGATCAGCATGAAGAACATGAAGAAGAAGCAGATGCTGCAGGTTACATTGCATAGGATGCTCTGGTATGTTCTTTGGATAAAGTAGAATCTTGGGTATTAGATTCTGGTGCCTCTTTTCATGCATCCCCACATAGGGAATTTTTTCATGAGTATGTCCAGGGAGATTTTGGAGAAATTTGTGTAGGGGATGGTAAGTCTTGTCAGATTGTTGGCAAAGGCAAAGTGAAGCTGAAACTGCAGACAGGTAACACATGGGTGTTAAAGGAGGTCATGCACGTCCCAGTTCTGAAGCGGAATCTGATTTCTGTTAGAAGTTTGGGTGAAGAGGGTTGCACAGTAACTCTCACAGCGGACTCTTGGAAGGTTACCAAGGGTACACTTGTTATAGCTAGAGGTAAGAAAGTAGGTACGCTTTATCTATCTACTTGTTTTACTGATTCTTCTTCTGGGTTATCTACTTCAGCTGTAGATTTGGAGATGTGGCTTGATAGGCTTGGTCACATAGATATGAAGGAGATGCTGGTTCTTGAGTCAAAGGATATGCTTTCGGATTTGGAAGGCATGGATCGTGGTTTTTGTATGCAGAAGAAGAAGGTGAGATTTCTTGAGGAATCCGATGTTAGTGACAAGAACAGGAAAGCCTTAGTTTTCAAGGAGAAAGTGACGGACAGAGTTCAACACAAGGTGCAGAGGAATTCTGAGCAGAGCAAGGGTGTTTTGGACAAGGGTTTGATCCAAAAGGAGCTCGCGGGAAAAAGTCAGGTCTCACAAGAAAAACACAGAGACCGACGTCGGCAGGAAAACTGGCGTCGGTGTCTAGACAGGGACCGATGTCGGCTATGTGCAGCCTGACGTCGGTGACTCGGGGCAGACAGAGACCGGCGTCGGCCAGGGGAAAACGACGTCGGCGGAGAGGCAGTCGCAGGGAACCGACATCGGTCGGCTGTAGACTGAGATGTGACCGGCATCGGTCACTGAGACGAATTTTGGGTGGACAGCAAGCTGTCATGGAGTCTCAAGCGCCCATATGGAGGACTGAAGGTGTAAGTAAGTTCTTAAATTCGTCATTTCCCTTCTTTACACTACTTGTTGCTCACTTATGGCATATGACCAGGGAGTTATTGAAGAAGCAGAACAGGTAGATCTAGGAAACAGTGGGAGCTAGGCTTGAATGAGGATGTGATTCCTTGGAGGAGAACTAAACAGGTGTTTTGGGTAGTGTTGCCAGCTGGAAGTAAACACTGAGAGACGAATGGATGTTAAGGATGAAGAAGAGCGGAAATAGATACGTGAGATGGAAGATCAGGGTATTTGATCTTGTATCAGCTGCAGGGCAATGGAGGTTTGTTCATTGTGTTTCTCTTTACCAGGTTGGATAGTATTAGCTACACTATCCTATTTTCTGTATGATGTGCTTGTTGCAGGGTTACATATACAGGTATTGCTGAACTAAAGGTAAAGCTAGTTCAGGTGTTTGTCATGGAGGATCTGGGAGCAGCAAGATTCTTTGGCAATAGTGTGTTCTAGAGACATGGAAGGTCATGTGTTGACTTTGTTTCAGGATGATTGTGTGAAACCGGTTGGCACGCCGATGGTTGGACAGTTCTATGAACAGGGGTCTTGATTCACATAATGAGGTTGAGTGCATGGTATGTACTAAACCTGAGTTTTCCCAAGCAGTGGGAGTTGTCACAAGTTAGGAGCCAATCTGGGAGAGAACCATTGGAGGTCAGTTCAGTGGATTCTTACAGGGACTAGTAGCAGGTGCACATGCTATGCAAGTTCAGGCTTATTTCTACATGGTTGTAGATGTGGATGTGGCAGGTAATTTGGATGACAAGTTTTGCACCACGGATTTTGTGGTGGTTGGTCTTCAAGGATGATTTTGAAGATGGATACATAGCCAAGGTAACAAACTAGACGGTGTACAGGTACATGTACAGGTTGCAGCTGTTTATCTCCAAGTGGGAGATTGTTAGGTTGTGGAGCTAAAAGCTTCAACCTTTGCAAACTGAGGAACAGATGGTTGCTGAGTTCTACAGTAACCGGCGTCGGCATCAGGACCGACGTCGGCAGGGACCAGTGCAGAAGGCCACCGACGACGGCAGGAAGTCGGCCGACGTCGGCAGAACCAGACAAGCAGGGACCGACGTCGGTCGCCTGTGTGTTCCAGAACTGCTCGTTTCACGGACAGTTAGTTAAGTGAACGAAGAGTTTGCATGTTGAGACCAGTTAGAGTCTTGTGCTACGAGGACCATTGTCTAAATTAAGAGTCTAAGTTATTGTTTGAGTTAGGGATCTATTTATAGACCCATTGGCATGTATTGTATAAGGTATGAGATAGAAAGGAAGAGTCCCTTCTAGTTGTAAGATCTGTGAGTTACAGGTTGTTGCAAGCTCATTGGGGATCTACATGTAAGTTTGGTCTTTGATTTGCAGGTTGCAGGTTCATGAGAGATCAGCTTGAAGTGCTATAGAGTGCTTGATGTACCGGCAGGGTTATTACTGACTGGTTGGTGAGGTGAACACCAATTCTGTGTGTGAGTTGGTTGTTGGGACCGTTTTTTGTGTAGGAGAGTGTGTGTGAGAAGAATTACTGAACACTTAAGGTGTGGCGAATCTCTGTAAGGTGAAAGAGTGTGGCGGCTCTTTGTTGTATTCTTTTCTGTTAGTGTTAATACAAGATAGTGTATTGTCTCTCATATTCTGTGCTATTGGTGAATTCTAGTTACTTGTGTTTCTGGTTATTTCCGCATATTCAATTGCTTATACTTGGTAATCATACTGTGCTTTTTTTGAGAAGCAAGATCCCAACTAGTGGCATCAGAGCATGTTTGTTGTTCTAGATTCCTGACACTTTGATCAATCCCAAATTTAAACTAAGATAAATTTTAAAGACATAAAAAATTTGTGTTTTTTAGGGTAATACCTCAATTAAACCCATATTAAATAAAAAATCATAAATTGAGACTCATGCAAGTCAAAAATTAATTTAATGTATATGAATATCAAAGATCTTATCTTTATATATGAGATTCAAGAAACTAGTTGATTATATATGATATTTCACTAGTCTTTATTTTGTTACAAGAATACAATAATAATTCTTCAATAGATATAGATTTAGTAAAAAAGGTATATAAATACATAGATGTAAACCATGTAAATATGTGAGCATATAATGTGATTATGTGGTGTGTAATTGATGATAAATGCTTTAGGATTTTATATGTGTGTGTGTGTGTGTGTGTGTGTGTGTGTGTGTATACATATACATATATACATATATACATATATATATATACATATATATATATGTATGTATATATATATGTATATATGTATATATATATATATACATATATATATATATACATATATATATATATATATACATATATATATATATATACATACATATATATACATATATATATATATATACATATATATATATATATATACATATATATATATACATATATATATGTATATATATGTATACATACATATACATACATACATACATACATACATATATATATATATATATATATATATATATATATATATATATATATATTGGTGTTTTTTAGGGTAATACCTCAATTAAACCCATATTAAATAAAAAATCATAAATTGAGACTCATGCAAGTCAAAAATTAATTTCATGTATATGAATATCAAATATCTTATCTTTATATATGAGATTCAAGAAACTAGTTGATTATATATGATATTCCACTAGTCTTTATTTTGTTACAAGAATACAATAATAATTCTTCAATAGATATAGATTTAGTAAAAAAGGTGTATAAATACATAGATGTAAACCATGTAAATATGTGAGCATATAATGTGATTATGTGGTGTGTAATTGATGATAAATGCTTTAGGATTATATATATATAAATTTGTGTTTTTTTAGGGTAATACCTCAATTAAACCCATATTAAATAAAAAATCATAAATTGAGACTCATGCAAGTCAAACATTAATTTCATGTATATGAATATCAAAGATCTTATCTTTATATATGAGAGATTCAAGAAACTAGTTGATTATATATGATATTTCACTAGTCTTTATTTTGTTACAATAATACAATAATAATTCTTCAATAGATATAGATTAGGTAAAAAAGGTGTATAAATACATAGATGTAAACCATGTAAATATGTGAGCATATAATGTGATTATGTGGTGTGTAATTGATGATAAATGCTTTAGGATTAGGATTATGATTATATATATATATATATATATATATATATATATATATATATATATATATATATATATATATATATATATATATATATATATAATTCTCAAATTAAAATCAATAACTTATTGGCATGCAATATGACATTTTAGAAGTGGGAAACTTGATAGATCACAGAAGAACAAAATATGATGAACACTGGGGGAAGGGGATAAAGAGATTCATGACTGATCTAAACATTATTTGAACAATCCAATAATGTTCAAATTAATATTTTATTTTTATAATATTATTCAGGATGAAAAAAACTAATGAGATAAAAGAATGTTTGTGAGCATCTTGAGGTAGATAGATAATCTAGAAGAATATATGAAGCTAAACATAAATGAAAATATGATAATAATATCCTACATAAACCATTGATCCATATGTATGAAAACATGCTAATAATATTATAATTACAATGAATGTCTAAAAATTAGGTGTCTAAATAATTCCCCAATTTACTACGTCTATAAATATACATTAATTTAAAGAAAACAACTCAAATTTGGATGGTTCAAAGGAGATGTTATAATTGAAACCTATAGTTTATTATCAAATTTAATATTGAATTTGAAAATATGAGCAAAGATAATAACCAAAAGGGGAAACATAATGGTGAGATAAGGAAACTTTGAAATAGAAATGGGAGGGAAAACTATAGTGGTGGTTTGGTTCTTAATGGGAAATGGAATGGAGTACCAAATGAGATATTAAGGTAGTATGAAAGAAACATAAAGGTTTTTCATGTTCTTAGCAACATAATGGAGTAAAAAAACAAAGGAAAAGTTGTATTTACATGATAAAAAGGTCATTTATAAACATCAAACATGTGTGACATAATAATTGTGTAATGGTGGATATCAAGCAAAATAATTGTTCTTTTTTTTGGCAAAGTCATTTTACCTAAGAAACATAATGTTGGTCAAAACATGAAAGGAAAAATTGAAAATTAAAACAATAAGAGAAAATTGTGTGGTCAATATATGGTTTCAGAGCATCAAAATAGAGATGAAAAATGTGGATTTTATGAATCTAGACACATGATTGAAAATTAGAATGAAGAAAAATAAATTTTAGAGAGAGGGTTTGAAGAGAACAATGATGTTGATCTCTCAACAACATTAACAATTTAGGATGATGATTTTGAGTTTTATTTGAAGGATTTTTAAGATCGATCAATCATCTATAAATTGAGAATGAGAATACCTAAGTTGGATGATGTAAGAAATGAATTAAATAATTTATAGAATGATAATTTTCAAATGTCTTTCCTACCCAAAAAAATCATAGAAATAACTTTTTCTTGCCCAAAAATTAGAGACTGTGTTTTGGATTATAGATGTTCTTACTTCATGGGCCAAAATGGTTTATTCATTAGACTAAGATAATGGGTTTCAAACCCCTCACTAAAAATATAAACATCACACCTATATGGGTCAATTTTTATGCTCTCCCAAAGGAATTATTGGGAGAAAAAATATTTTATAAAATAGGAAATGCCATTGGAAAGTATATGTATTTGGGTGAAAAAAATGAATAAAATATCAAACAAAAATCCAATATGAGTAAATATAGAATATTAGTTTTGAGAAATATCATAGTCCTAGGAACATAATGTTTAACCATTCGGTTAAGTGAGGGAACTTAAACTCAAATAGTCGACTATGAGAACTTCAACATCCAATGTTATGTATGTCATAAATCATGTCACTTTAAGATGAAAATCCATAATATCTACTTTTATGGAGAGTTAAAATATAAATATAACAATGTGAAGTCAATTTTTTTGGGTATTATTAGTGATCCTAATAAAGAACCAGTCTTTCAAAGGAAGAACCAAAGTTTGTTTTACAACTGGGTCTGTAGAGAAGCCTTATTTATTTAGATACATAGTTATGGAGACCTACAATTAAGGCTTTAGTTATTTTGTAATTATTACAATAAATCAATAGAAGCATAGTAAGTGCATCCTAATTTTAACAAATCTATAGCATAAGAAAAATCAAAATTTAGTGATACTCCAAGATAATGTGTTTGAATTCTAAAGTGTAAAAAATATTTTTCTTATCTTTCATCTATATATGATGAGGACTTCCATCCCAATAACTCATGTAAACTTAATGAATTCAAAGGGTAGTCACATTCATGGTTTAATTCTTTTCCTAAAGGGTTGTTGTTATAGCTGGTAGGTTTACCCCCAATCTTTATTTGAGTTTATTTGTAGATATTCCATTTTTTTATTTTGCCTTCATTATCACACTTATCTTTGTTATTTTGTTTGGTTATTATCCTTTTATTTTATAGTTGGACCTACTATTAAAAATATATTTTTTTGTTTATTGTATAAGGGAAGGGACCCTTTAAAAAACCTCCTTTTACCTTTATAAAAAAAATTGATTATGAAAATGATATGATAGTCAAAAGGAAGAGATAGGTTTTCTTATATCATTTTATAGCTCCAATGACCTAGATTGATTAGTGATCCATGAATGATCATGAATGCTATAGATGCCAATATATTGAGTGTACCTAAAATAAAAAATACAATAAAATGAATGTCTATTAATTGATAATAATGTCAAAATTGAAATAATTGATAAATTCAAATAAATGTAAGAACAAATACACTTGATAGTAATCAAACCATTCTTATATATTAGAAAACATTGAACTTTGATGGGCCCTATTGACCCATCCAAGTGGAAAATAACTAAATCATGGGTTTAACTAACCCTGGTGAGAGATAAAATAATTTATCCATGGGTCATGTTGACCCTAATAAATGGTGAATCATTTTAAATCCAAGTCTTATTGACCCTATTGAGTGATAAAAAGTATGCTTCCCAACTAAAGAATAAAAATATATGGTACCTCTCTATAACCACATGAAATGTGTTTTAACCCCTTAAAATAATGTAAACAAAAAATGGACAATCCAAATGTATTTATTTTTTTATGTGAGGTATGTTTATGCAAACCAATTATATCAAAATAAAATGATTGCATGCACCATGTGTAAAATAGATAAAATAAAAAGTTGTAATAATCTCTGAAGCACATATATAAAACTTCTATATAAGCATAGAATGAAATCATCATCAAAACTCATTGATAACCTAATAAAAACATTATAAATAAGAATTAATATAAGGATATGGAAATAAGGGTCTATCAATAATCCATGATGTAACAATATACTTCAATAAGGAAAAGATACAATAATGAATCACCAAAATAGTATGTGCCAATATGAATAAGACATATTAAATGACATATAAAAAGTGTTTGATCTAACATAAGAAATGATTAATCTATAGAAACATGGTATATACACCTAAATTTGAAACAAAACCCTTATTCCTACTGTCTTATCTGTAATTTACCTTATTTGGAAAACTTATATGTTTAAGCTTGTTTATAGGACTACCTCGACCCCAAAATAAGATTAAACTTAGTCTATTGAGACTATTAACACCTCAAAAATTATCAAAATTGTATTCATTAACATCAAAATACTTATAACTTATTACCCTACCCTTGCTAAAAATTAGAGTTTAAATTTTTCTTAGGAAAAAATACACACTATATGGGTATGTTTAGGACAAACCCATATATCTCATGGGTTTGTACCTTTTTTTTTTGTCTTGTCAGCTTGTTGATGTGAATAATGTGCCTTTATAATTTTATTTATACATTATTATAGTAGGATAAAATGCATAAGTTATCCTAAGTTAAAATATATATAAGGTATTATCTAACCATTTCATAAGATACACACATAAAGATAAATAGAAAAATGCATTAAGAAAATTCACATAAAATTTAGATCCTAAACCTAATCATCAAATCAAATCTTATATATTTATGAAATTATCATTTTATTTTATTCTTTCAAAAATTACCTTATGTAAAAGGAGGGTTTTATACTTCATATAATTTCATCATCACTTCTAGGGAAGAAGAGGTTCATAAACCTTCCCTCTAGTTATTTCATACACACACAGGCACATACACATAGAACTACATGGATACTTAATTTTGTTCATGTACGATACATACTTTGTAACATTGATACAACACTTTCCCAACTCCATCAATATCTATCTTATTTTTTATTTACAAACTAGGTCAAGGAGGATATTATTTAATTATACACATTATACCCACCATATATATTAATTTAAGGTATATGTGTAATAATAAAGTGAAATAAAACTAGAAATCAAAACAATAGTAAGATAAACCCAGCCAAAATCAAACAATCATACTCATATGGATCTATCCTAGTAGGATCAACATATGAATGGGTATGTCATTGTGAAAGAGTCTATCCTAAAGCATTGTATAGTTTCCTTATTTTAGGATTAGGTTCATGAAGTTTACAAAGTTCGTATACAATCATAAATTTATAAAACAAAAAATAGGTGTGATAATTTATCATCCCTTTATCATTTTGATTATTTTGGTTTCATTTATGGCACTTGGAATTAATTCCTATCATATACTATTAGATAAATAAAAATAATGTATTTTTAGTCATGTATGATTATATATATTTAATTCCAACTAGTTGTTCCTTATTTTTATTAAAACCATAAATAGGGTAAAAAAATAGTGAGTCGAGAAAAAAATTAAAATATATAAAAAATGAAGCATTATACTAATTTTTCCTAATAAAAGCATGGTAAAAACCTTGGTAACATAGGTATCAAGCAAAAAATCCCACAAGTAATAGCAAACATGATAAAAATCATGACAACAAACATATAGTAACATATGGTAGTTAAGGAAAGGCTTCTATTAAGGAGATGGTTGTTGTGGAGGATGATTCTGAGGACTCCAAGCAGAATTTGGTCCAAGATATAAAAATAAAGGAAAATAAGGATTAAAAAAGGGTGAACACATGATTTTTATATCAGATGATGGTAAGGGGGTGGATAAGAACTTAAGGAGGTAAGCACCCCCATGGAAAACCTTCTTCTCCCTATCTTTATGAAGGATGAAGAAGGGATCAAGTAATATTCTATAAAGGATCAAGATTTAGAATATAATAAGGAGGTTTATAGGGAATCATTGAAGAAAATAATGAAGACTCTCAAGAGGAGATTGAAGAGTTAGGTGGGAAAGTCAAAATGGATAAAAAATAAATCAAATTTATTAGGCAAGGCACTTCGTGCTGCTCTGGGGGTGAGGGAGGTATTTTGGTAAGGATCTTGGCTCTCTAGATTTCAAGATGGAAGATTTATGCAAAGAGTACCATTAGGAACTTTCTATGTAAAAGGAACCCATGATTATCAAGAAGGACGAGTTTCATGCCAAGGTGAAAGCTACTTGGGATAAAATTTAGACAATGGTCAAATCTTGGGAAGAGACTACAATAATGGAAATACTTTGTAGTAGAACTAGGGGAAAGATCAAGAAATGGGAATATAATAAAGACAAGAAGGGATATCTCCCTTGTGAGCTTTATCTTTTTTTTCCAATCCAACATTCTTAGGTTGTTTCCTTATGTAGTTGATTTATCTATTTATTTATTTATTTATTTATGTGTCATTATTACTTTCATGCTAGTTATGATTAGTTTTTTGGTGGTTCCTTAGGGGAGACTAATCCTTGTTATTCTTGGACTATGTTTCTATTTTACTTTGTTAGTTTTTAAAATGGTTTTAGGTCCTTAGAACCCACTTTTCACCCTATCTAAAAAAACATATGATATTTAATAAATATAAACACACATAATCATGTAACCTTAATATAATAAGTGAAATAAAAAATTGTAATGCAACAACCAAAATAAATAATGTAATCAATCACATCAAGTTGACACATAGTATACAAATAGAGGGTCATCTATAGATAAGATAATAAATGTAATCGATGAAACATAAAAGTGAAAATGATCAAAGAAATCCAATGAAAACTAAGAGAAACATATTTAAAGTCATAGTATTTCCACATTCCATATATTAGAGTAGAGAGTTTATGGATAAAAAATCTCTACTTTAAAAAAAACACATGATATAACACACATGTTAATCACCATATAAGAAGTAAAAAAAACTCATATAATAAATAATGCACAGTATAAAGTAGAAAATGATATACATATACATACATACATACATACATACATACATCCATATAAAGAATGAAGTAGAGAGTTTAATATGATATGGAAAATAATAAAGATAGAACTTGAATTACAATGTAAAATTACCCTAGTGTAAGTATGATATGAATGTAGGGGTGACCTAATGTAGGCATGATGAAGACAACCTATAATAATATATAAACCTATTTATCATGAATCCAAATAAATGATACAATTAGTATCATGATCATGAAACATATATGTAAAACCTATAATGATAATCATAAAATAATGAAATTATAAATTACATAACTATATAACACACAAAGATAAAGTATTGTTATTATTATTATTTTATTTTTTTAGATAGATATTAGCTTTTGATCGAAGCTCCAACTAGATACTACTTTTTATCACCATGACAACAACTAGTCTAGGACACAAACGGGCCCCCAAGATCAACATGAATAATCCTTTTAAATATAAATACCAATTTTATGGGATGTTATAGCCCAAAAACCACAAGTTATTATAATTTTCAAACCATACCAACTTTTGGCATCACCAGATCTACACAAGATAGGATGATATAGCTCACCAACCACAATCCACTCAAACCATCCAACAACACCAATTACCAAATATTCCAAAGCTACCATAGATCCAAATCCATTCTCTATGGACACTGATACTACCACTAAAATCCACATCTGACCTCACATGCCTGAATGGGAATTGAACCTTGGTGGGGTTGGATACATCCAAGTGACCTCACTAACTCAACCCCACCTCATTGGCTATTATTATTATTTAGAGTAAGAATTATAATAAATAAATCAAGAAAGAAACATGAGGTGAAAGTGATAAGAAGAAAGAAAAGGATAATCCCTGTTAACCTACAACTTCTCATTAATCTATGTGAAAACTAGGGTGGAAAGCTTAAAGATGTATGTGTTATCACTATTGGAAATATTACATAGAATTTTGGGATGGGATACAAAAATCAAATAATAGTGACAAAAAAAATCAAATTATTCATAAACCAAGAGTTTTTACTAATGACATAACAAATTGAAGATATGAAATAAGAAATTAATGCAATAATTAACACAAGATAAATTGTAAAACCAAAAGAATATAAAAGCAATAAAAATATCAAGAGAGAATAAAAATAGGAGAGGAGGTGTCATATCCCAATTTTTATTCTTTAAATAATATACATAAAACACCTTTGTAATAAGAATTTCTTGTTATTTTTTGGGCTACACTTACTATTTCTAAATCAAGTTGTACTTGTTTTATGAGTTAAATTAGCTTTAATTATTTATATTAGTGATTCATTTCTGGTAGTTTTTTACTTTTAATTATTTAAATATTTAAAATAATTTATAATTTATATTTTGTGTTTAAGTATTTTTTATGCTTATTAGTATGATTTTAGCTAGTACCATTTAATAGGGATGAGTTAAGCCCAATGGTGAAGGATTATAACAAGCAAATGATGCTTCAATGTACATGTATGCTAAGTGCTTGGGATTTAGAGAGATACTATTAAATTTTTAATTTTTAATTTTTCATAATGTGTGAGACCTATACTATATGTATCTTTGTTGTTTCCCTTTACTAAGGTAATTTTGTTTAAGGATTAAC
This sequence comes from Torreya grandis, assembly GCA_037957365.1. Taxonomy (NCBI): domain Eukaryota; kingdom Viridiplantae; phylum Streptophyta; class Pinopsida; order Cupressales; family Taxaceae; genus Torreya; species Torreya grandis. The sequence continues at coordinate 1,382,548 of JARHVA010000394.1, read as the reverse complement.
TAGTTTTATCAATAGTATTGGCATGATTGACACTTGTGATTTAGAGAATGATAGTGAGTTATGATTAAATTCCTATGAATTTGGGTTAATAAGAATAATTTTTACATTATGTACTTGATTTGAGTCCTTATAAACCCTAAAGGAATAATAATCATTGGGTAGTAATGTGATTATTAGTTGTTTTATTGGTATGCACCTTGTAGTTCTATCTTAATTTGAGTATTGCTTTGGTCTTATGCTTAGCTAGGAACCAATTGGTGATAATGTGTTGTCACATAGTTTATATATTCATGTGTTTTCACTTTATAATAAAAATAACTTAAAACTCTTAGTGCAAGAGATAATTGGGGACCATTATATGGTCATGGTTCTTGACTTTAGAAGGAATAATGATTCATAATCTTTGAAAAGTTTTAATTCATTAAAAAGGTTTATTATTTCATGAATGTCATTGGCCTCGAACTATGCTAAAATATAATAAAGAGTAGGTAATAAAATAATAGAGATAGTGGAGAGAATAAAATAGAAAAAGATAAGAGTTTATAACCCTGCCATAGAGTCTAAGGAGAATGGGTGAGTTGGAAAATGGTTAAATAATGGAAAACATATAAAAATAACCTTTGTGATCCTTATTTATCTAATTTTAGTTTATTAATAAGTTTTGGATGGATTTATATGATAGTGTTGAGATCAATATACTCCCATTTCTGAAAAATGAGGACCCTTGTTCAAATTTTACAGATTGTGCTATGAATTAAGCATTCAACTTGATTAGACTACATTATTGAACATCATGTTTTGCTTTAGATTTCATTGACATGTTAGTACATAAGATTTATTTTATTTTATCTAATATTACTAACATGTAACTCACATGTTTTTAGGTTGTTGGATCCATCGACCTTCATTTGAATGAATAATGTTCATGGCTTTATGCTCTAATGATTCGACCCTTTCTTATTAACCTTTGGTATTTAGTCAATTAATTAAATCCATGTTTAAATGATTTAAAAAACCCTAGTCTAATCTAATTTAGCCTAAGTCCTTATTACGATGGGTTCATATTTTTGATAGGTTATTTTGTCCCTTCATAGCCTTAGTTTAATTTTAGCCTAAGTCTTAATCAAATTTATTAATTCATTAAAACCTTAGTCTAAAATTTATTCTAAGTCTTTATATATCTTGAACACTTCTTTGATTTTATTGGTTGCAAGAATGAATTAAATGTAGTGTTTCCAAGTGGAAAAATCTTAGATGATCATATCATTGATCAATGGTACCAGATGATTGGCCAAATTAATAAGTAAAGAATAAAGATCTATGGTGTACACTCAATATTTCAAAAGTAAATTTATGGCAAGCACTAGGTCAAAATGTTAAAGGATCCAAAGATTGAACATAATAGTGATAAGTTCCATAATCATGGTAAACTACATACAAATCAATGGTCTGTATTTAATCAGATGTACAAAGAACATATCAATAGTTTACATTTGATCATGCATTTAGTAGATCAATGGTGCACATATAATTGATCAAATAAATATCAATGGCATGGAGTTAATCCTACAAAGGAAGATCAATGGTGTAAAGACATTCAGCAAGTCAAATAGCCTAGATTGAATGTGAAGTTACCACGTGGTGTAAAAGCATTAATCAAATGGTGACTATCAATAGGGTACATAGATTAAATATGGAGCTACCAAGTGGCAGAATCTCATAAGCTTAGATCAAATATTGATGACTAAAGTGAAATTTAAGCCCAAGAGACTCTTAAATTGATCAATGGAATGAGTTTAATCAAATCCCCAAGAGGCACAAGATGATGACATGTGTCCAAGTGACAATGGTCACATTTTAAAAATAAATAAGCTACATGACAAGGTGATGTTGCATAAGCATACACATCATATTAGAAGATATTATGGACCCAAGCATGTGAAGGTATAAATAAAATATCCAAATATGATATAAGTCACCAAAGTACATACTTAAAACTTGATTTCCACCATTAAAGCTCTGTTTAAACCTCTAAAAATCTCGAGAACATATAGAAATCCCTAAATTATCCATGGATTCATTATGTCAAGTTGAGAGAGTTGAATTATCATTTGCAAAAGGATAATTAAATCAAGATCATAATAATGGAAACATTTAGATCTACTTAGAAGAAGGCAGTTGAACTATACCTGACATCAGATGTAGAGGGCCAAATTTTTAAAGACACAAAATTCATAGCTGCTTCATTAAACATAAGAGCTAATAATTGTTTGATATTATTCTAGATGATCAAGAACCAAAGAGTGTTGACTAAGGAAGAGGAGAATATGATCCTAGTGAAGAGATTTTATGATGATATTGTGGCCATTCAAATTATTAGACTCCATTATGTTGCTATTAAACCAAAGGTATTACACTGTATTGATGTTCTTGGTCCAATTTTCAAAGATACTAAAATTGAAAAGGGTATGTTAATTCATGAACCTAGTCTAAGGAAAATTACATATATATCCCCTGTTATATTTAAATCTTACTATAAGTTACCTAGGCCCAAAATAGACCTAGATTCCATTAATAAATGGGCTTAGAAACACACCATGATGGACACTTTGGCAAAATGGTTAGAAATTGGTAATAAGGTCATTATAGATCCTGTAAAGAACATTTGTATGAGCCAATTTAGACCCAGATTTAGGATGGTCATGACCATGATAAACAAGTTATATAAATGTGCACATACAAAACATGTAGAACCAATGTGGGTCCCTATGTTATATTTCATTATTGAAGAAGTGGTGGTTTCTCCATAATGTGAAATCATTAGTATTTCCCTAAGTAGACAGATATATTAGATTAAGAACAAGAATAAGATTGAATTATACATGATGTCTTATTTATTAGATGCCCTATGTGCCACCATAAAAATACCTAATCAAATAGAATGGTCCCCTAATGGTACATAGATTGTGTCTCAGTACTATTAAAAATTGCACATTTACAAGTATAGAGACCATATCTAGTTTATTTGTGATTGTGTTTACCCTACATTGAGACAAGCCATTGATGGTATCCCTATGATGAGGATAAGTCCTATAATCAATAAATCCATTGGGGAAATAGGAGACATATGTATTTATCTTGATTACACTATTATAAGAATTGAAAGAACCCAAACTGCCCCTCTAAAACTACCAGTTCATGTATTTGATAAGTTGGGAGAACAAGAAATAGCCTAATTGTTATTTAATGGGAAAGATGGAATTTGAAAGACTAAGAGGAAGGGACTTATACATAGTTTCCCATGATAATTATAAAAACTATTTTTAGGCAATGGAACCACATTGAAGATACTTCAAAGCATAGGTTGTCGTTCAACTTGAAAATTAATGATCATAAATAATGGGATCCCTATGACAAGTAAAAGGAACATTTGAGGATCAAAGGTATTTTGGTTGTGCCATATGAGCATGAACCCAATGCATCTGAATTTATATACACTAAAGTTGGCTCCTAATATGAAGTTGATAGAAGATTGAAAGAGCACAATATAAAGCCTGAGTTCAGATTGAAAAGAAACCAAAAGATGGAAGATAGATGGTTGTAATGCCCAAGACAATATCATTTAATAGATGTTGATTCTTTTAATCTTTCATCAGTAGATATTCTAATAGAACATAAGCTTAAATAAAAGAGATCAAGTGAGATTGCTTCAATATCCTTAGCTCCTAAATCATCTAGAATAACAAAACAAGATTTATCTCAATAGGAGGTTCATATGATAGCTCTAGATCCTCAAGAATCTATGGAGGATGCACTAAGAATGTTATCCATGGTATATGAATTAGATTCAAATACAGAGGAAGAAAAGGTTGAATAATCTAATCAAGAAAAGGGAAAAGGAAATTCATTGGATTCAATGATTGTTGATCTTACTAAAAGGAAAGTTGAGACTATAGTTGTTTCAAAAGTTAAGAAACCAAAAGTGGCCATCACTCCTCCTTTAAAGGAGATCATTCTCTTTAGTGAAGATAATCCAATATATGGACCACCTATTCTTAAATAGTTCATTTATGAACCAAGGTTGGAGAATCTCCCTACTTATCATCTATGGGATATAGTAAATACTACATGCATACCTATGTAAGAAGAGTTGAAGCCATGGATAGTAGATTTAAAAAAAGAAGAGGAAAAAATATTAGCTACTCCAAGTCAGTCAGTTAACATACAAACATGGGTGCCAAGTAAGAAAATAGACCAGTCTTTAGTTGGGGTCAGATTTGATCCAATTACTATAGGTTTACAAAGATTCACTAAGATAGTGGTCATGTAAGGTGGTTAAGAAGTCCTACATCAAAAGGTTGAATAACTGACTCATTTAACTCAAAAGAAAAGATAGAGGCTAGGGGAGGACCCTATATTTGAAGAGGATGTTCTAGAGTTATCACAATCCAAAGTAGAGAGGTTGAAAGCTACCATTAAAGGCCTAAAGTAGGAAAATAAGAATCTATAAGAGTAGTCCATTCTATCTATTTTATTAGATATTGTCAATAATTTTGAGACAATTATCTATGATACATTCAATTCCTTGAAGATAGTAAGGTCTAAGTTGGATATGGTGAAAAAACAACATGCCATGACATTGAATCAAGTTAACCAATTGAAAACTTTAGATAAGAAGGTAAAGGAATTGATTAAAATGTTGATGGAAGGCTAGGTTCCTAAATTTAAGACAATTATTCTATCACATTTGAATATGGCTATGATTATCTTGATAGAGAAGATCATGGACATGAATAAATGGTCCAAAGGCATGGAAGTACTTTCACATGACTTTAAGTAATTATAAAGTAGAATGGTGAAGATATTAAAAAGTTTAATCAAGGTTCCAACCATCCTTAGTCTTACTTGCTTGATAACTAAAGAAGAGTTCCAACACAGGGCTACTCAATTTATCCAAGAGGTCAAGAATAAAAGATAAGGCACTATAGGGGCTGATGATAGGTGCATCTTGGACATGATCCTATCAATAAATGAGAATGCTGGTGAGGCTAGGAACATCAAAGAAGCTATGGATAGAATTGATGAAGTATTCAAAGATCTAACAGGGTAAGAAGAAGAGTTGTTCATGGAGCCAATCGTCATCCTCAGATTTATTAATGAATAACATGACAAAACCATTAAGATTTTGCAACAAAGATAAAAGGTTGTAGCCATAGGGGTATCTCAAGGTCAATTCAATTGACAAAGAATATTTTTTTTATAAAAAACTTTTAAATCATTTAGAAAGATTATTCTATTATTTAAAAGCATGTACAACCTGTAAAGCATATGACTTGTAGGTTAGTTATTTGAAAAGTGTCACTAGTTATAGAACTGTTGACGCAAGAAATTACACCTGGGGCAAGGAGGTCAAACTCCTGCCTTTCCTCTGCAACATCAAAACTCCTCTCTCGCGTGTGGGATAGTGAAGTAGGAGAGGAGAGTCTCTAGTTAAGGGCTAGCTCCCTTTGATGTATCATTGTTTGTTTCAGGCAGTGAAAAATATAGATATATAGATATATAGATAAACTGGGGGGGAAAGGTAGGAAGAGGTAGAAAACAAACAACCTACTCTAAGGAGGTGATACACCAAAACAATATGACCCTTTCACACCCACTCTCAAAATCAGACAAAACACACTTATACGCTGCACCCTTGATAGAAGAATCAATATGCAAACTTGACAGGGAGGTAAAAGTGAAAGATACATAAAAAGGAGGTTCATCCAAAGGTGTTATAAGAAGCACTCTGTAGATAATCCCTTGTATTTTGCACTCCAAAATAGAACTCTTCTCCTATCAGCTGCAGATGGTGCCTTATAGATAGCTGGTGTGTTGATGTTAAACCTGTGATATCATCAAAGACAATGACTAAACACATATTAACACTTAGGACATACACATGATATCTATCCAAGAAGAGGTAAAACTCTATTTAATTGATTCGGGCAAAAATTTTAGCAGGGCTATGCCTTGTAAAATTCATGAAAAGATAATTACAAAATGATTAAGTTTGCAATATATATGGCAAGTAAAGAGGCCCATTTGGCACTCCTTTTACAAGTGGCATATGTGTCCTTTCATGAAGAGAACAATTTGCTCAAGGAAATAAATGGACTATTCATTTTGCCTACTCAGGACTTACATTTCCTGCTTGGATGACTTACACAGTTTGTCTTCCCATTTCATGTGAGATAGAGGAAATGGTTGTACTACTGGTTGCTATCATTCCAAATGATCAATTTGCTGGCACTATTTCACCTGCCAAAGTTGCTTTTCTAATTTGTGCAAGTCAAACTTAATTGCTCACTCATCATCTGCCTGTCACCATATCCATTTGTTGTTCACGCCATCAGGCAATAAATTACCTTGTTTATGCCACTTGGACTACTTGACTACTCTCTGCCTTGTCACTCTACTTGTCACTTAGAATTTATCATTTCTAGCTACTTGGCTCCTTGGGCAAACATACTGGTAGGTCGCTACATTATGGCTCCTTCTCTTTTTCCATTTAACACTCTTCTAGATTAAAAACCCAATGGATACTCCATTTCACTAAATTTGATGTTTCTACGGCTGTCATTCTTTGAATATCAATGGCTATCCTATTATTTTAAATTTGATGGCCTTGCAGCCATCATCGAGTCCACGTGGCATCTCCTCGGGCAGCTGCGGTTTTTTTGCCTTTACTAAGTCCTCCCGGGCTCCCGCAGGTAAATTGTTTGTGGATAATTTCCTCGGGTCAATTTCCCTAGGTCTTGTGGCTTCACTGTATTTCTACAGACAAAATGTCCATGAAAATTCTTCCGCTTTGACTTTGTATTTTGGCTGTACATTTCCATAGACAAATTGTCTGTGGAAATTCTTTCCCTTTTCTTCCCTTTGCTACTTTGAGGCGTGCCCAAATATTTTGGAATATGAAGTGTCTGCCCTCTGAAAGGGTGCTTTGGAATTGAAGATCCCCTTTGGCTTGGGTAGACCTTTGAACTGAACCCATTGAAATAAAATTTGGTTCAACAGTTCAAAGTTCAACCATTGTGTGCTGATGGGGAGTGAACAAAAGCTGATGAACCTTTGAACTGAATTGAACCATGCCCGAATCTTTGAAAAGTCCTTGAAGTGTCATCCCTTTGAAAAGGTCATTTGACTATGACTGCCCTTCAGTTCAAGGGCATACCCTTAAACCATGCGTTAAACTGGCCTATTGAACCAAGCCATTGAACCCAAATTTGGTTCAACGATTCAATGGTTCAACTGAGCGCACTGATGAACCTTTGAACCCTTCCATTGAAATTTTTGTTGAACCTTTTCATTGAACTAAACCATTGAACTAAATGCATTGAATCAAAATGGTTCAATGGTGTAAAGGTTCAATCATTTAGCCGATGAACTCTTGAACCAAATTTAAACAAGCTACTTTGAACCAAGAGACCGAACCATTCGCTGATCTTTTCCTTTAAACCAAACCCATTGAACTAAAATTTGGTTTAATGGTTCACCTAAGTGCGTTAATAGTTATGAAGGCCGATGGACCAAAATCCAAGCTGGATGAACTCTTTGCATTGAACCAAATGGTGAACTTAAGCCATTAAACCAAGTACGTTGAACCAAGTCTGTTGAACTAAAAATTTGGTTCAACAGTTCAATGGTATGAAAGTTCAACGCATATTAAACTGAGGTGCTTGAACCGAATGGTGAACCTTTTGTCTTGAACCAAGCCTATTGAACCAAAATTTTGGTTCAACAATTTGGTTTAACCATGTTGAAATGAGATGCCGAATTGAGATGAACCAAGTTGAACTTATCATGAACCAGGATGGACTTTGCAACCCGAATATGACTGGCTTCAAAAATCTAGAGAAGAAGTTGACCACAATTTTGCCAAGGGGCAAAAATTGGTCAACAGATTAGTGACTCACAGGGGAAACATTGCTACCATGTTTAGAATCTAGCTGCCTTGAAAATCCATTGGGCATGGACTCAGTAGTAAACTTTGAGAACCAACAACAGCTTTGTTATAACTTAGAACCAAAATGCACAGACTCACCTCTGAGGAAAAGAAAACACATGCAAGGCTAAGAAAACTACAACTTGTGCAACAACACTTAGGGAAAATAGGAAAAGAAAAGAAAAGAAAAGGAGAATATGTACAAGCAAACCCAAAAATTAGTGGTAGCATTTCAGATGTATCCCATTAACTGGGATATGTAGTTCTTCGCCATCCAACCTAGAAAGTTGGAATGCATTACATTGCTTGCACTGAGTGATCATGTAAGGACCGATCCATAGGGTGTTGAATTTTGCATGTTTCTCAGGCTTAGCTCGATCTTCGTCCCATTTTAAGATAATGTCTCCTTGAGCAAAATCTTTTAGCAAATATTTCTTGTCGAAGTTCCTCTGTACTTGTTGTTGGTGACTGGTCATGGAAGCCATAGCCCGATCCCTTACCTCTTGGAGTTCCATTAGCTCACACAACCTGACCTCCAGGCCATTTCCTTCTTCAAATTTTAGTTGGTGGGAGAGATCCAATGCTAGAAATTCAAGCGAGATGGGAAGCCTAGCTTCCCTTCCATACATGAGCGTATATGGAGAATTTTTGATTGCTCTTTTTGGAGTAATTTGGTCAGCCCATAGAGTTGTCTTTAGCTTGGCATGCCAAGTTCTCTAATTTTCTTCCATAGTTCTCTTTATGATTTTGATCAGATTTTTTTTGGTGGACTCAGCCAGTCCATTTCCCTATAGATAATAATTCGATGAAGTGTTGAGGTATATGCCATATTTTAGTGCCCATTCACTTGTTCTGGTCCCCAAAAAAGCCAAAGCATTATCTGAGATTATGGTGGCTGGGACCCCAAATCTTGTTACCAGGTCCTCATAAAACTCCAATACTGCACTTTCGTTCATCTCTTTTAGAGCGATGGCCTCCACCCACCTGGTGAAATAATTTGTAGCAGTCAGGACCCATTTGTGCCCAGCACTGGAGGGAGGGTTGATCATCCCTATGAATTCCAGGCCCCACTACATGAATGGTTGCTCAACTTGAATGGGTTGTAGAGGCATGGCAGCCAACACTATTTTCTATCAGAAAGTGCACACTTCTGGCACTTTCTTACCCAGGCATGGGTATCCTTGAAAAGAGTAGGCTAAAAAGAGCCAGCTCTCATTATCTTTGCTGTTGTAGCTCTACGGGTGAAGTGACCGCCTACTGGCCCATCATGGAACTTAGCCAATACCTTATCATCCTAGTTTGGGTTAATACACCTTAGGAGGGCCCTAGAGAAATCCCTCTGAAATAATACTTCATCAACAAGAACATAAGGAAGGGACTAGAGTTTAAAATACCTTTTCCCGGTATTATCAAGACCCTATGGGCATTCACCTGTGAGAAGGAAACACTTCATGTCTAGCATCCAATCCTTTATGACAGCTGGTTCTTTTACTATGGCTACATCATGGATTAACAAGCTATCTCTCCTTTCTTGCTTTAAGTCTGCAGCCAACTATTCACACAGGCCTCTTCCCCTCACTAGCTTGGTGATCTTTATATCTATGTCATACTCCATCACTTTGGTAATCCACCCTACCCTCTTTTCATTTAAATCTCGATGGGTCAAGAAATCCTTAACACTCAGATGTGGGACCATAAGGTGGATCATGCTGTTAGACAACATATGCCTAAATTTCTTCAGGCTCCGCACCACTGCCAGGACTTACTTTTCTACATACGTGTACCTAATTTTAAAGTCCTCTAACCCTTGGCTGAAGAAAGCAAGTGGCTACTCAAGGTCATCACTATTAGCTTGGGTAAGCATGGCAGATATCACTTCCTCATTATTGAAGGTATAAAGGTTGAAGTCTTTACTGAAGTCTGGGTTGATCAAAGTGGGAGCCCAGGTTATAGCCTGCTTGATGGCCTCAAAGCTACATTTCCTCTCAGCTATCCATTTGAAATCCTCACCTTTCTTCAACATAGGGGTGAGTGGCTTGACTATATCTACAAAATTTAGAATGAATCTCTGAATGAAATTAATCTTGCCAAAGAAACTCTGTAGACTTTTCTTGTGTTTTGGTAGGGACATCTCCAGTATAGAGCAAACTCTCTCGGGGTCAATAGACAAACCCTCCTTGGACACAATGTGGCCAAAGATTTTCCCCTCATGAACAATAAACACACACTTCTTTGGATTAAGAGAGATGCCAAATTTCTTGCACCTTTCAAAAATCTGCCTGAGGTGTTCCATGTGCTGGCTCGCTTTCTTGGATAATATTGTTACATCATCAAGGTATACCAGCACATTATTATTTATCAAGCCACCAAAATCCATGTCCATGGCTCACTGAAAGGTAGTACCAGCATTGGATAGCCCGAATGGCATCTTTTTGTAGGCAAATGTTCCCCATTTTGTGGTGAAGGCTATTTTGTGCTGGTCACAACCTTACACTAGAATCTGATTGTACCCTGAATAACCATTCAGGAGGGAGAAATGCTCACTATCAGTTACCTTCTGGAGGTTCTGATCCATGCTTGGAAGGGGGTAATGATCTTTAAAGAGACTTTATTAAGGTCTCTAAAGTTGACACATAGCCTGATCTCCCCATTTTTCTTTCTAACAAGAACAAGGTTGGCTAGCCATGAGGAATGCTTGATTGGAAATATAATTCTGGAATCAATCAATTTGGCCAATTCCCTTTGCATGAGGGGCTCAATTGTAAGATTAACAGGCCTTTTCTTTTGTGTTATTAGCCTAGCACCTTCTTCTAATTCAATGGTGTGATGGGCAAGTCTTGGGTTGAAGCCCTTCAAGTCACTATAATCCCATGCAAACACAACAAAGAATTCTTGACATAGCAGAATAAAAGCTCACCTCTCTTGAAATGTGTAGACCTTGCCAAGTGATAGCAGCTTACACTTGAATATTTTGACCTTTTCTTAATTTTCTTCTTTGTTAGTGATGCACGCCTTGTCATTTATTAATTGGTCATCTTCGTTGAAAATGCTTTCAAGCATGACCAAACCTTTAGGAAGTTTATTGTTCTTCAATTGAACAATCTGATTTCCATATTGCTACTACAACTTTGCCTGGTTGTGTATTGTGAACTCAGCTTCTTCTTGTAAGAAGAAAGCTATCTCCTAGTCACTTTCAAAAACTTGCCAATTTTCAATGTTGTCTGGGATAGAGGGTCAAACTACCACTTTTAAGTGGCATGAACCACAATCTCGGCTTATTTCCTTTGAAACATCAAACTGAGCACCAATTATTTCTAGCCTATCCACATGTTTGTTTTGCTCCCTAGGAATTGAGGCAATGTTGAAGGCAAGGAAATCTTCCTTCAGGTCCTAGACCCTATGCTTGTAAGACTTTAGCAAGGAGTTCTTTGTTAGATTTCAGCCCTTCACCTAATTCACAATCAGCTCATTGTTCCCCAAGATCTGCAACTCCTTAATCCCTCTTCTTCTTGCCCATTCAAGGCCATGGATCAAAGACTCATATTCTACAACATTACTTATGCAAGAGAATTGGAAATGGAAAGCTGAAAAGTACCTTTCCTTCGAAGGGGAAACCAACATCGCCCCACCACCAGTGCCTATTTTACTTTTAGAACTATCAAAGTACAACTACCATAGGCCAAGGTATTCTTCACTTTCCTTCATTAAATTTGGCATGAAGGCACCTTCCTCATGCATGTAATAGACTCCAAGGTCTGCCTCCTCAATGAATTTGTATGGATCATGTTCGAAGTTATCATTTCCCCACTCATCCAAGAGTAAGTCTTTGACTCCTTCAAGATCAGAGGATGGAGATTGGTCTATCTAAGACTCTTTTGGGTCGATGATGGTGTAACTGACATTTTCTACCTTAGGTGAATATGGTTTTAGATGGTCCTTGTAGAGTGGCTCAGACTCAATTTTCACTTTGGTCCCATACTTGGTTCTAAAAACTAGATATGACCAATTCACTTCTAGATAGCCACCTATCTTTGATGTGAAGTCCCTGGACAAGCAAATTGTGAAATACAGAGGAACATCCGCTACCACTATATTATGAGGAATTGAGAAAGTTGGGCAAGCATGCAATGTCAAGCCTAAACCCTTCACAATCCCAACTATTTTTGCAGGTGTCCCATCTAGCTATAGGACTCCTTTGTTCATTTCTTGATACTTCAATCCCATCTTATCAGTAATGCACTTGGGCATCACTAAGGTGCTGGCCCCACTGTCAATTATGCAGTTGTGCACCAAGAAGTCCCCAATGACCAAGGATACGTAGAAAGGGGGAGTTTTCTCTTCCTTCTTCACCTATCCTGAAGTGGGAGGCTATCTATTTGTCATCAAGACATTATCAGTGCTGGCTGGGATAAATTAATGATCTAACTCATTTAATTCCCTTTTTAACGCGTCCTTCTAGCCTAGAAGAGACAACAAATCCCATAAAGAGATATTCATATTTAGCTTCTTAATTTGATCCACTATATTGATTTGAGGACTGCCATGCCTTAAGCTTTCTTTGGGGTTGATTCCAAGTTGAACTACAGGCTGAGGGGCTGAAGGTATAGGTGACTACCTAAAATTTGGGGCCTTTGCATTGGAGTGTGATGGAGGAGGTGTTGTTGATGCCTGAGTGGTAGCCTGGGCTTCTCCCATTGCCCTTCTCTTAAACCTCATGTTGGCTACAACACAATAAGCCTAATTGTCTATAGCACCCACATAATTCACTGAATAAAAATCTTCTTCCAAATGATTCATCATGGCAGAATCAGGCTGAGCCTGATTGTTACTCATGCTGGGCTGCATTAAAGGCTCAAAGGCCTGAGATTGAGCAGCTATTTGGTTATCTACATTCTAAAAATAGTTCATCACCTTATTTGTATAGATGGCCTATTCTTGACCATATCCCATGGTCGAAAAGCTTGACTGCTCTTGTACTAAATTGTTCTGAACAGGTACCATGGCCTTAGATGATGAAGAGGGACCAGTGTTGTAGTTTTGAAATGGCCTGGTTGTAGTGAGCTGCCCCTGACCTTGGTTATAATTTTGAAAGGGGGGTTTAGGGGCTTGGCCATATTATTGATATCCTTGGTTCAGCCTGTTGCTTTGAGCTTGCTACCTTTTAAGGGCAACAAGTTCATTTGACATGTTTTGCAATAGGCTTTTAACTTCACTTAATTCATTTGACAGAGTAGCAGCTAGTTTCTCAATGATAGGCATGGGAGTAATTATGGGAGCAATAGCCTGAATCGAGGGTAGTGATTCTGGGAAAAGTGGCATGTGAGGCCTAGGGGTGATTTTCTCGACTTGAACTGAGTTATTTTTGGCTACTATGGCAATGTCATAAGCAGCTGGCAGTATATGTCCTCCCATAGATTGGATCATCACAACAATATCACTATTTAACACCTTTAAATAGTACAATAAAGTATAGCTGGGGGTCAGTCTTACCAAGATGGGAATTCTATCCCAATTCTTTTGAAAGCGTGTGTTGAAGTCTTGCATATACTCATGCAGAGCTCTCTTTATGGTCGTCAGCTGCTCAGTAAGAGAGAGGCCATCACCTATTTCCCCAAAATGATCAATTAACTGAGTGCCCAATTCATTTTAGGAATGTATGGAATTCACAGGCAAGGTCCCGTACCAATCAAGAGCCTTGCCTTTAAGAGACAGAGCCAGTAGTCTGATGGCAATATTTTCTTCTATTATATTGTGAATATTGCAAAGGTTGGCAATATTATTAATATGCTCAATGGTTATAATAGGTCCCATTCCATCAAAATAAGGCACATTCTTTAGAGCTATTCCTAGAATTTGATCATAGCATGGGAGATTTAAGGGGCTCTCACCATGAAAAGCTACAAAAGGCAGTGCCATGGCTAAAATCGGCTGCAACTGAGGTTGAGCTACGTATGTGGCTCTTACAATAGGCCTAGGAGGATTGATTGCTGGATAAGGGTGGGTCTTTTCAAATCATAGTCTTTTAGCAGAGTTTAAAGGTAACTCAATGAAATCAAAAGGGACCCCTCTTGAAGTAGACCTTGTGGTGACCTTAGGCATAGAAGATTAAGAAACTAGTTTTGAAAATATAGAACTGAAGCTCTTACCAGTGGAGTTGCCAGATGCTGGAAGACTTAAAATGGCTATATTAGGACCAACATCAATCCTAAATTTCACTAAATTATCAAACTAAAGGTCCCACTAGGTGTGCCAGAACTGTTGATGCAAGAAATTGCACCCGAGGCAAGGAGGTCAAACTCCTACCTTTTCTCTGCAACATGGAAACTCCTCTCTCACCTGTGGGATGGCAAAGCAGGAGAGGAGAGTCTCTAGTTAAGGGCTAGCTCCCTTTGATGTATCATTATTTGTTTCAAGCAGTGTAAAATATAGATATATAGATATATAGATAAACTTTGAGGGGGGGAAAGGGAGGAAGAGGCAGAAAACAAACCTACTCTAGGGAGGTGATACACCAAAACAATATGACCCTTTCACACCCACTCTCAAAATCAGACAAGACACACTTATACGCTGCACCCTTGATAGAATACGCAATCTACAAACTTGACAGGGAGGTAAAAATGAAAGATTCATATAAAAGAGGTTCATCTAAAGGTGTTATAAGAAGCACTCTGTAGATAATCCCCTCTATTTTTCACTCCAAAATAGAACTCTTCTCCTATCAGCTGCAGATGGCACCTTGTAGATAGCTGGTGTGTTGATGTTAAACCTATGAGAGCATCAAAGACAATGACTAAACATAGATCAACACTTAGGACATACATAGGATATCTATCCAAGAAGAGGTAAAACTGTGTTTATTTGATTCAAGTAGAAATTTTAGCAGGGCTATGCCTTGTAAAATTCATGAAAAGATCCTTACAAAATGACTAAGTTTTCAATATATATGGAAAGTAAAGAGGCCCATTTGGCACTCCTTTTACAAGTGGCATATGTGTCCTTTCATGAAGATAAAAAGTTGCTCAAGGAATTAAATGGACTATTCATTTTGCCTGCTCGAGACTTACATTTCCTGCTTGGATGACTTACATGGTTTGCCTTCCCATTTAATGTGAGATAGAGGAAATGGTTGCACTGCTAGTTGCTATCATTCCAAATGATCAATTTGTTGGCACTATTTCACCTTCCAAAGTCACTTCTCTAATTTGCACCAGTCAGACTTAACTGCTCACTCATCACCTACCTGTCACCCTGTCTATTTGTCGTTCACGCCATTAGGTTATAAATTACCTTATTTATGACACTTGGACTTCTTGACTACTCTCTGCCTTGTCACTCTACTTGTCACTTGGAATTTGTCCTTTTTGGCCACTTGGCTCCTTGGGCAAACATACTGGCAGGTCGCTACATTTTGGCTCCTTCTCTTTTTCCATTTAGCGCTCTTCCAGATTAAAAACCCAATGGCTACTCCATTTCACTAAATTTGACATTTTTGTGGCCATCATACTTTGAATATCAATGGCTATCCTATTCTTTTAAATTTGATGGCCTCACGGCCATCATCGAGTCCACGTGGCATCTCCTTAGGCACCTGTAGCTTTTCTTCCTTCGTTAAGTCCTCCTAGGCTCCTGCGGGTAAATTATCTGCAGACAATTTCCCTGGGTCAATTTCCCTGAGTCTTGTGGCTTCCCTGTATTTTTTGTGGACAAAATGTCTGCGAAAATTCTTCCATTTTGACTTTGTATTTTGGCTGTGCATTTTCGCAGACAAATTGTCCACAGAAATTCTTTCCCTTTTCTTCGCTTTGCTACTTTGAGGTGCACCCAAATCTTTTGGAATATGAAGTGTCCACCCTCCAAAAGGGTGCTTTGGACTTGAAGATCCCCTTCAGCTTGGGGCAGACCCTTGAACTGAACTTGTTGAACCAAAATTTGGTTCAACGGTTCAAAGTTCAACCATTGCGTGATGATGGGGAGTGAACAAAAGCCGATAAACCTTTGAATTGAATTGAACCATGCCCAAATCTTTGAAAAGTCCTTGAAGTGTTAGCCCTCTAAAAAGGTCATTTGACTATGACTGCCCTTCAGTTCAAGGGCATACCCTTAAACCATGCGTTGAACTGGCCTGTTGAACCAAGCCGTTGAACCCAAATTTGGTTCAATGGTTCAATCGAGTGCACCGATGAACCTTTGAACCCTTCCATTGAACTTTTTGTTGAACCTTTTTGTTGAACTGAACCATTGAACCGAACATGTTGAACCAAAATGGTTCAACGGTTCAAAGGTTCAATCATTTAGCCGATGAACTCTTGAACCAAATTTAAACAAGCTGCTTTGAACCAAGAGACCAAACCATCCACTGATCTTTTCCTTTGAACCAAACCCATTGAACCAAAATTTAGTTCAACGGTTCACCTAAGCACACCGATAGTTATGAAGGCTAATGGACCAAAAGCCAAGCTCAATGAACTCTTTGCATTGAACCAAATGGTGAACTTAAGCCGTTGAACCAAGTATGTTGAACCAAGTCCATTGAACCAAAAATTTGGTTTAATGATTCAATGGTATAAAAGTTCAATGCATATTGAACTGAGGTGCTTGAACTGAATGGTGAACCTTTTGTCTTGAACCAAGCTCGTTGTTGGTTCAACCATGTTGAAATGAGATGCCAAACTGAGATGAACTAGGCTGAACTTAGCATGAACTAGGATGGACTTTGCAACTGGAATATGACTGGCTTCAAAAAGCCAGAGAAGAAGTTGACCACAATTTTGCCAAGGGGCAAAAATTGGTCAACAAGAATATTGTAAGAGGATAGTTGTCCTTGACACTTGTCTAATTCTCAGTTGCTATGACTAAATGGCATACCTCATAGGTTTCCTATAAAAGGGGGTATTATCATTGTAAAAGAGGAAGAAGTTTTGAGAGAAAAAAATTTGTGCAAAATTTGGAGCAAGTAATAAAAGCAAGAGAATTTTGCAAAGATTGTCTCATATTTTTTTGTTTGTTTGTTATCATGGCTACTTCTTCAATTTTTTGGTTTGATGTTTAGATTTGAATTGCCTTTATGAATTTTGGATGTGTATATGAAAATGAAGAGTTGTTAATTTGAGCTTATCCTAAGTTGATTGAAAGTTTTTAGATTCATTTCAGTTTCATTGCTTTTCTTGAAGATGTGCTAATGCAATTTTCTTATGGAAGTAAATTTTTTAAGTGAATCTAATTTCTTGTTTGCATTGTTTTAAATATCCTTAGACATTTTCTTAGAATATGATAGGATCTATGATTTTATCAATTTCATGTCATATTCTAGTTTAATTGCATATATTTAATAAAATTCAATCTTTGTCAAGATGTCTAGACTAAAGATCAGAAATATCCTTCATTATGCCTTACCCTACTTATTTTCTCTTTTTTTAATCAAGTCATTGTAGTTTACTTTTTAATTGTAAATATTCATACTAGATTGGGTTTTTAGACTTAGGTTTTGATCATCATTCATTAGAATTAGTAAGAATAAATTTCATCTTTCACAAAAGGATTGAAGACCATAGTTTCTCCCAAAAACCACTTACATATTTATTTTGTGAAATAGTCAAATAGCTTGGTCGCTACTCCAACATAGATCTGAGGAAGATCACAACCAAAAACTAATGCAAAAGATTCTTTGTATCTTGAAATGAGAAGTGATTTCAACACTATGAGAACCCTATGATACATTTGCATGCATCAATAGGTATATTTATAAAGTTGCAAGTTATACACAAAGCAAGATAACAAGAAGGTGAAAAGGTGAGGAGATGAATATTTTCAACAATTTCAAGACTTATATTTTGATCTTGAGGAAAGAAGTAAGTTTTTCTATTTTCATTATTTTTTATTCATTAATAGTTTTATTTACTTGATAATATATTTTTATAATGTGGTTATCTATGTGTATTTATTAGGTATGCATGAAGTATCAGCTGGTGGAATCTAAAAAGGTGGAAGTTCTACAAGGGAACACAATGTCCTTGTATAACCATCCACATTGATCTTATTCAAAAGGTGATACTTACTATGTGTTTGCATCCATAGTAACCTTTATTGCTTATTCCTATTATATTTGGATTTGTTTTATTTCACTATGTGTGTGTTATTGATGAGGTAAATAAACCCTAGTTGTGCTTGTTCCTTATTCAGGGACTCAATGAGAGTAATGGTTATTAGTTAGGGCATACTACCCTAATATGGATGCAAGAAAATGTCTATTTTTTTGTAAGATAACTACCATTAATGATGGGTTGAATACCCTATCCATCTTGAACTCACTATTTTATGTATATGTGTTTCTTTATTTTTGTCATTTGATCACTCCAATGACATTATCATTAAACCTATAATTACATGCTTTGCTTATTTTAAACTAAACTATATCTCTTTATTTCCCATATAATTGCATACACTTTTATTTCATTGTTCATCTACTTGGGGGAAAGTTTTGTCCTTAGGTTGATGGTTAGAGGTGGTTAGGACCACCAAAGTAGGGCTCATCTTACCAATTTTATATTTCCTTTAGGAGTTTTATAGTGATGACATTGTTAGTGATTTGCTTGAAAATGATATAAAATTTGCATTTTAGACCATCTTTCCTTCTTTCTTGACAAGTAATGAGAAATGGTTGTATTAGTTTTTAATGGAATTCAAGATTTATTAGTATAATAGTAGTCCAAAATTTGATGTTAGTGTATTTATATGTATGTAAACATGGTTTTAGGCCACTTCTAGATTGTAAACTATTAATTTAGTATGGAAATGGAGAAATTTTTATCTATGTTTTAATCTTGACCTTTAGATTATAGTATTAGACATGTTATTGAGAATTTGACATACTTTTATAGTTAAATAACAATCATTATTATTTACACATTAATTGTTGTTATGGAAAACACTACTAAAAAAGTGTTAAGTTGATCTAAATGTTAGTTTTATGGTTTCATTATCTAATTTATTAAGTATCATTAACGTATAATGCAAGTATTATTTTCAAGGTGTAATTGTTTCATTCTTGAGAATCTTGTAGTTGCATCACCTTACTGTGTAAGCAGTTTTAAAATAAAGAAAATCTTAAATTTATATTTTATAAGGTGATATTTAAACATTAATTATTAAATTAAAATTATATAATTTAATTTATTATGAATATTAATATGGATGATTTTCATTTGTTCATTTTGAATGAAACATATCTAACATTTTCTTACTTTTACTCTAAAATTATAGTTGTTGAGTATGATGACAATTTGGGCACTTGATAATTAGTGTTATATTTATTTTATTTGGTATTTAATATGTTTAATAAGTTTATTCAATTAATATATGTCATAAATTAGTTATTTGGTCAATTTTGGACACTTATGAGAAATTTTTAAAAAATAGTTGGAACTGCCAGTTTAGTCTAGTTCACTATCTAAGTACTCAAATGAGTTAAAAAAACACGGGGAGTAATTTTAGTGTTTTTTATTTGAAATTAAAGTACATTTAATTTAATTAATATTTTATAAGGAATTTTTTTCTCCATATTTGATTTGGTTACATGGTTTGACTACTTGTTGAGCAAGACTTCTTGTATGTTGACCTTGTCTTAAACGTAAGTCAATCTTGTTTACTTTATTATACTTTAAGTTATCTTAGAATCAATTTTAAAATTATAATTATAGATTATCTAGTTTTTATTTTATTTTATTTTTAATTTATGATTTTCTTAAAATACCTTTTCATGCAAGTTATATTGTATTAAGCTTGTTTTTAGTAATTATTTATTATTAACAATTATCCACAAGGGAGTGTGGTGAATAATTATTTTTTTGCATGTTTAATATATTATTTTATTATATTTATATATTAATTAATAACATAAATCATTTTTTTAAATATTTGAAGTTATTTTGTATAGTTTTTGGTTGATAATCTCACAACACTGCTAGATTAACAATTAGTAATTCTAGGATAGATTTTGTGATACATAGCTTAAATTTAATATTATTTAAGATCTTATTTTCACTCCATAAATAAATTAAAAACCTCAATTTTTTATCATATCCTCCTTCAATAAATATTTAGGAGGGTTTTGAGCCATTATCAAGAGAAACAATAGCTCTAATGAATTCTGCTTCTATGAATTTCCCCATCTTCAAAGGTGACAAATTCGAATATTGGAGACAAAAATTGAAGATAATTATTATATGTAAAAGATTTTAGAAAAAAAATTATCTATGGATACACACCACCTAAATATTGGAACACCTTGGCACAAGATAAAAAATAACAAAAAGGGATAAATAAAACATAGATGCACAAGCTTTCTTCTATCTTCATAGTGTCATAAACCTTAGTATTTATTCAAGAACTTTAAGATGAAATAACACCAATGAGGCATGGGATACCTTGGATAATTCATATCAAGGATCTATTAAGGTAATATAATAAAAAATCCAAACCCTTAAAATGAATTTTGAGAATTTTAGAATGTTAGATTTTGAAGGATTTGGAGATTATTGCATAAGGGTAAATGATGGTGCATAAAATGAGGGATAATTGAGAAACTATACAAGATAAAGTCAAAGTGAGAATGATTTTGAGATCTTTAATTCAAATATGGTTGTATTTTTTATCACTCCTTAAGAGTGTAAGGATATTAAAACTATAATTTCTAATGATTTAGGTGGTTATCTATTGTCCCATGAGGATAATATGAGACTATATGCAAGTGATCTAGAACATCATCAAGAATGAGCACTTAAAACCAATGTAAGGGTTTCAAAGACCAAAGATAAAAATAAATTACAATAAATAGAGTTTAAATATCTAAAATTCAAAAGGGAAATGTAAATCTAACTTTATAAGTAAAAATAATAGATACTTTACTTGTTATTACTATAAAAAACTAAGACACATGATAAAATATTATCGGATACTAAAAACTAAGAATCAAGGTAATAAAAAATATGAAGAAAATGAATTCCAAAATTAATGAAGTGAGTATCAATACCAGTATTATTATTATCTCAAATTTATTATAGGAATAAAGGATTAATATAATTTTTTATCTCTTGATTCAGTTTTATCAAATCACATGATTAGTCATAAATATGGTTTCAAAAATTTAAACGAGTCCTTCAAAATCCAAGTGCAATTGGGATATGGAAAGTCCATCCAAGTTTATGGAAAGGGAAACATTCAAATATCCAAACTTCAAGATGATTTTTTATAAGTGAAGGGTGCTATCCTCTTTAATTTGATTTTCATGGTTTACAAAGTCCTACAAGTTTTGAGTTCAATAACAATCAATACTAGCTCTCTGCAAGAGACTAGTCATGCACATTCATCAACTCTAAGTAAGAAAAATAAGTTATTGAATCCATATATAGATTTAAAAAATTGGATCATAATTATGATATGAGGATTAAAAGTATTAAACATCATAAATGTAATTATTTTTATGATGATAATGATGAAAATACTATGTTTGCATTATCAATAATGGCTAGTGAACCTATAAGCTATGCAGAAGCTAGTCAAAATAAAGAATGGGTTGATGCTATGAAATTAGAGATGGATTAAATTGAGAGGAATGATAAATTTAAATTTTTTTATCCTCTATTTAATAAATATTTCATTGGTACACATTTGGTCTATAATACCAAATTCAATAGTGATGGAACAATTGACAAGATAAAGCTAGATTAGCTGCAAAAAGATTTACACAAACCTATGGGTTTGACTATGAGGAACCTATGCACCTTGGCACACAAATATAATATAATACTAATTATTTATATATATAATCATAAAATGTAAAATAAATAAAATTTAAGTCAAAATTTCATTTCTAAATGGAGTGATTGAATAAGAATTATATGTGGGGCAGCCATAAGGTTTTGAGGTAAAGGGTAAATAATTTTGGGTATATACATTGAATAAGGATATTTATGGGATGAATAAAGTTCCTAGATACTTGTATTTAATAATTTATAGTTGGTTCTTAGATCAAGGCTTAGTAATAATTCAAAATGAACCAAATTTTTACATACAAGAATCTACTTATAATGTTGTATATGTTTATGTTTATGTATATGATATGGTCTTCATAGGTAGCTCTATGGATATGTTGAATAGATTTAATGAATATAAGAAATAATAATTTGATATGATTGATATTAGACTTATGAATTACTTTTTGGAATGTAATTTCATCAAAATAAAAAGGAAGTATTTATTTGTCAAGCAAAGTATGCCTAAGACATGTTAAAGAAATGCAATATTTAAGATTTAAAGCCCACAAAAAATATAATTACATGTGATTAAAGATAATGAAGGATGATGGAAATAAATAATATAATGATAATAATTTTAGAATAATTATGGGAGCTTTGATGTATCTCACTATAAGAAGACTTGATATCAGTTATGGGGTTTTAGTAGTTTCTAGATTTATGGGCAAATTCTCACTCAAGAATTTGCAAGCAATAAAGAGAAATTTTAGATATGTAAGAGGTAATTATAATCATGGTATTGATTTCAGAATATAAATTTATTTATGTCTCATTATATGCATATATTCATATTTGGGATAACCTCTTAATGATAGGAAGTCAACTTCAGTTATTGCTTTACACTAGGAAGTGGATTGGTTTTTTGGTCTTGAAAGAAAATGGTAGTGGTTAAAATATTCTCTATTGAGGTTGAATATACATATATTAAATCATGTTTCAAACAAGTATTATTTTTGAGAATATTCTTAGCTGATTTTAGAGTGTCTCAACTTGATCCAACATAGAGTTTTTATAATAACAATGGTGTAAGACATTTATAAAAAATTTATCATTGACTGTGTAAAAATTTAATATCAATTTTATTACATTATCACCAAGGGATTGCATAAGTAGATTCATGGAAGACTTAAAGAGATGATAGGCATCTCTCCTCTTTGCATTAAAGGGGGGAATGTTGAGTATGATTTAAATTTATGCACTTTATCATTTAGTGATAAATTTATTTTTTGTGTTTAAGAAGTTTATTTAATTCATTTGTCATAAATTATTTATTTGGTCAATTTTTGACACTTTTTAGGAATTTCCTAAAAAATAGCTAAAACTACTAGTTAAGTCAAGTTCACTTTATGAATACTCAAATGAGTTCCTAAAAGGTAAGACACACATTTTAGTGTTAATTATCTAAAATTAAAGTGAATTTAATTCAATTTATATTTTATATGGAATTTAGGGTATCATAGTTGAGTTGGTTACATGGTTTGACAACTTTATGAGCAAGGTTTCTTGCATGTTGACCTTGTCTTGAATGTAAGTCAACTGTGTTTTCTTTAGTCTACTTTTAGTTGTTTTAGATTAATTTTTAGAAGTATAATTATAGATTATTTATTTTTAACTTAAAATTATTATTTTATTTAAATAAATTGGCATGCAATCTGTATTGTATTAGGCTTATTTTTAGCAATTATATATTAATAATAATTATCCACAAGGGAGTGTGGTGCATTATTATTATTGGGAAACATTTTTTCATGTTTAATATATTTTTTTATTTCATATATTTAGTAATTAAGATCATAAATAATTTTTTCTCATATTTTAATTTATGTTTTACAATTTTTACTTGATAATTTCACTTACAACATTGTTGGATTAACAACTAGTAATTTTAGGACATATTATACATAGCTTCAATTTAAAATTAATTAAGTGATAATTTTCACTCCCTTCATACATTAAAAACCTTAAATAATTATTCCTTTTATCCTAAAATTATATTTATGCATGGATATCACATTGTAATCCTTAACATCTAATCTTCTATGTAATAAGATGAATGTGTTAAGTCCTCACAACTTTACATAGTACTTAGCTATAAATATATCAGGAAATTTTAATCCTATAAGATTAAATGGTTTTAACCTTTTACTATTGAACCCATGGCATTGTGATATTGTTTGGTTTGTTTATTTTGATTCACATGTAACTGAGAGTGAGGACACATGTTAATCCTTTTGTCACCAAAAGTTTGACTATACCTTATCAATAGTGAACATAATGTTCTCAATAGTTTAATGTTATGCATAGGTCAATATCAATGTTTTTACTCTATATAGATAAGTTTATTATGTATGAACACTTTTTTTTATCTATGTATTGAAACTATGGATAGGAAATGTATGAATGATTATGTTAGATTACACTATAAATGAGTCAATTTCAATTGATTGGTCTAATGTAATAATATTAACTAGTTATGCTAAAATTTTATAAATATGCCATTAAAGATGAAAGGTCATAAGCACTAAAGCATACTCTTTTATACCATATACAAAAACAATAACCTATTTTCGACCTATATTTGTGACACTTTGTGAAATTTTATTATGATGCTATGTTACTTATATGAAGATTGGCTTGATATCTTTACAATGATCATGTTTAATTAGAATAGAGTAACATGTAAATTGTGTACCATGTTATGTCTATGTCATATGTGTACTCATACTTATGTTTGGGCCCATAAACTTGATGGAATTATGATTATTATGGTTATATTAATTATAGTTGAAATAATTGACTTTCTTATCTAGATGATTATTAGGATATCATGTAATATTTGTTTAGAAAGGAAAAGTACTTGATTTCCCCTATTCTAGGTAGAGTAAGGGCTTTGTGCATTTTTTTTAAAATGTTTTATTTGTAATAATTATCTTCTTTTATTATGGTAAATGTTCATTAATATGGTGTCCTTGGAATAACCTACTTTTGATTTCCACTCACATTAATTGTTAATATGCTTAGAACATACAATGGAATACTCTATGACTTTAGTTGATACCTAATTGATATCAAAAATAACAAGATTTTTTTATTAATGGTAAAAGTTATATAATATGGGACCAAAAACTTAAAAAACAAAATATAGGGTTGGAAACAATAATTAAATAATATATTATAACCTACCCAAAACATCAATAAGCTAAAAACCACTAAAAATAATAGAAAAACAACAAAAAAAAGGATCAAGAAGTGAAGTGGTAACATGGCCTTGTGACCATCAAACACTTCCTCCTAGTTGTCTTTAATATTATTTATAGTTTTTTATATGATCTGTAGTGTCTAAGGATTAGCTTCAAAATCCATGTTTACTCCCTTAGCCTTCTTATTGGGTCTTCTTTTCCTATTTCCTTTTAGTAAGAAGAATTAGGCTACTCATGCTCATCATATAATTCTACATAGAAATTATGTTGTAATAAATAAGGATAGATATATTTTACTTGAGGGTTTCAAACTCTCTATCAAGGGTATTGGATTTATATTTTAGACTTTTAACTTGGGTATTGACCTATTATAAATCTGAATTAGTGCAAAAGTTCCCTCCATCTTGGCTGAGATTCTTAATGGACTCTTTTAGCCTATTATGATCCATAATAAACCACCTTAGAAATACTTTGTATAAGTTAATTTCCTCTTCCATTTATTCAATATTACCCTAATATTTTAGCTTAATAATAATAGAATGAAAATCATCAACAATATTTTCCTTACCTTTGGAGGTTTTTGCCTTATTGACATCCTTTGATAATTCTATTCCACGAGCCTTTAGAATATATAATCTTTTAATGACATCCATAATTTTATCCTCAGGCTCCCCATTTAGGTAAATATCATTGGTCTTAGACTCCAACTCTTTGGTATTCTTAGCCTATTCTCAAATCCCTCTTAAAACCACACAAATCTTTGGATTGAGGATTATTCACATTTGGCTTACATGAAAGTCCAAAATTGAAGGAACTAAAGAAATTATGGATAAAAAATATGACTGATCAATGCAAAGGAATCTTATGTTTTCCCTTATTGACATCTAAAATTGATTTCTCCAAAGAGTGCAAAAAGTAAAAAGGCAAGCTAATAGGACTTTGATGCCTGAAATAGTTGATAATGGAAAAATGATAATAGTGGAAGACCATATACCTAACTTTAAGAGTTACATACTTCATAATTTTCTTAGTAATTTCATCATAAGGGTGTGGAAAGTCTTTTCTTAGATATCCTCCTTGATACTTAGTGAAATCTTCATTTTCAAGAAGAAATTTGGCCATCTCCAACTTGTAACCTTTGTTGGTTTTTATACATTTAAATCCCTCAACCTTTAAACTTGTAATTTGGGTGATCAAATATTTGAAAATTTCAATAGAGACTCCCTTAATCTTCACAATCTATTCCTTCCAACTATTAGAAAAATCCTTAGAAACATGTTGATCATAACTATCAATTCTTTGAACAAAATTCATAATCCCTCTAATATGAATAATCTCCCACACTTTAGAATTTTGTTTCAACTCCTCAGTAGAGGAAGGTTCAACCCTAAATAAATTTCAACCCATGATTTAAAGACAAATTTTTTCCATTGTGCACTTTATAATGTTGAAATAGAACTGAAATTGGATCTAAGAATAACTACTACTAAATCCCCTCACATCCATATCACACTTCAAATCTTTCTAAATAATAATAGCCCTAATGTAGAGGAGTAGGTAAATGATGGCTTGGAACATGTGATTATGACTAGGATTATAATCATAATTAATCACATTGAAGTTTTCATGTAACATAGATATGGGCCTAACATGAATTCCATCTAACGACCCACCTAATGTAAGCACATTACAAACAGCTGATTTAGGCTGGAAATACATGCTAATGATTTCAATTAGGGATCTCTTTATAAAAAATATGAAATATATCATTAGGTAACTCATTATTAATTAACTAAATTTTAAATTTTAGAGCAACCATGCTCTTATTATTAAATAAATCCACTCTGTGATTGCCTTCTCTATTTACATGTTAGATACAGACCTATTAAAAAGAGTCAATAATAATAATAGCTTCTTTTATAATGTGGCTAATATTCTAACTAATAATGTTATTCTTGGATAGGTAATTAATGATGTTAATGGAATAACCTTAGTTGATTATGTTAACATAATCAACTTTAAAAACAAGACAATTAACTCCAAAATATTTATCCATTTTTAAACCCCATAAAGCATCCAAATTTTTTTTTTCCAATTATTGGATTGAATTCCCATATTCCCATCATAGGCTGCAATAAAATCTCCCTTATCATTTCTAATAACTCCTCCTCCTCCTCCTGACACTCTAGGATTATCTTTTGAATCCCCATTGAAGTTTAGTTTCATGCACACAAGAGAAGGAACCTACCATTTTACCTTTTTATTTATCTCAGATATGGGATCAACAAAAGGCCCAATGCTCAAATTCAACTTCCAATTCCTTGTAAAAATTTATTCTTGAGAGGAAACATTCTGATCATTGCTGGATTTTTTACTATTAAAGTTTTCAATAAGAATATATATAACCTTATTTTAAACTCTTCTACTATATCCATTCATATCCCTAAATATCATATTATTTATTTATTTATTTCCAAATACCCTATAGCAAGTGGGGAATCAATTTATTATAACCATATTTTAAATTTTAGTGTCCATCTAATGAGTCTATCCATATTAACTCATCTTCCTTATCAATATTAGTAATGTGAATTCCTTTAAGGATAATATTCACATCTGATATTATTCTTATAACATATTCTCCTACATTTTCAATCTCTAGTTGCTTCAATTTTCTTCTCCCCTCTACCACATGGATATAATCATCAACCAAAACTCTATAATTATGATGAAGTCATGTGCCAATTTGATCTCATGGTTCCATGTCATTCAAATGTTGGTCAAATAGATACGTATCCTATAAAAATATCATAATATTGTTAGGAAACCAAAAGTAATGAGCTATTAAGTAGCATTTCTTGTTATGGTTTGAAGTGCTTTGTAGTTGTGAAAGTATTTTAGAAGTAATGATGAATGTTTATCTTGCTATATTATGGTACCAAACTATACATAAATATTTGGGTTTGTAATTTTGTTGAATAGTGTTAATTTAATGGTAGTTAAAATTTCTAAAAGATATTGGTATAATTTAATCACTTTCCTCATTATTATATAAAAATAAGTAATTAAACTTTGGTCACATGTATAAAACATGGTTTACTTAAGCAATTTGCATTGTAACACTAGGTTATCTAACTTATTGAATAGTTATAACACTACTCAAAATATAAACATGATGATGTGTTATTGTACAATTAACTCCAATATTTGATTTTGATGTTATGCAATAATTTTTTTTGGTTTAAATGTGTAAACTATTAACGTATAATCCATATTTGTTGATGTTTAGAATTAAACATACATCAAAATATCTGTATGGATTTATTTCATTGATAATTGTAATCTTCTTAATGTTTTTGGTGTTTAAGGAAGAAAAAATTACATTTTTAATAAAAAAAAATTAAAATTGTTTTGTTTAGACCTAAAGTTGGCCATAAACATTGTGACAAGTAACCTTGAACATGACATCTTAGTGAAACCTAAAAATACAAGAATTAACCTTAGGAAAACTTTAGATTTACTCTTGAATTAAGTAGGTAACTTCAAAGATAAATAATATTTATTGAATCTAAATAGGTGATTAATACTAGCATAAATCACCTCAATAAATATAAGGTGTAACATGACTCATATAAAGGCTACATGTTAGCTTTTAAATGATAGAGTGATCTCAACTAAGTTTTTTAGACATGGGCCTAGTCATATTTTGTAATATATCTACTTAATGATTATTACATCTTAGCTTAATAATTAAGATCTAGATATCTAAAGGACCATAAATCTAAGAAATCAAATATATCATCATCACTATTATCATCATTAGTATAATCACTAGCCATATAGTAGCTAGAATCATTGTCATTGGTGATATAAGCAATCTTGTTGTGAGTATCTATTTTAGTCATATTATCCTCTTTTAAACAATAAATTATCTTAGTTCTCATGATGTTTCAAATGGATATAAAATGAATAGTTACTTTATTTGAATAGGTGAAAAAGGTTGCAATTATTACCTTAGTGCATGGATGAGTAGGCACTCAAAATCTAGTTTTTTTCATTTAATATTGAATGATTTGTTGTTTTGGTAGTTATATAGGTTATACCTCATATGGAAATTGCATAATTGACTCATAGGAAGTGCCTCAAATGGTTTTTACTTTGTTATCATGCAAAAAATTTAAGCATTAACATAATGTAGATTGAATCACTTCCATTTGACTAAAGCATGGTTGTCCAAGTAATACTTAATATATCCCATTTTTTGTAAATATATGAAAATACATTAAAATCATCTTAGGACTTATACTAGCAGGTAATGTGATACCATTTATAGGTGTCCAAGTAAGACTTCCATATGATTTAAAAATAGTAGTTGTCGCATCTAAATACTTATGAGTATATCCATGATTAGTATGAAATGACATTTATCATATATTTATATTTTAACTTTTATCAACCAAAATGCATTTTATTAACCTTGAATGTGTGTCTATGAAATCTAGTATAAACAATGGTACATCATTATAATTTTACTCTAGGATATCTTGGTCATAGACTATAATTGGTACAAGATCCTTATTTTATTCTTTGGCTACACCTATTAACTTGTCTATAGAATGAGCACTAAAATCTGATAGAGACTATTTTTGATCTATCATATAAACATCATCTTTTTTTTAATTATGTTGAGTAGCATGATTTGGAAGAGGGTTGGTAAATACTTTCTAAT
Organism: Torreya grandis; assembly: GCA_037957365.1. Classification (NCBI taxonomy): domain Eukaryota; kingdom Viridiplantae; phylum Streptophyta; class Pinopsida; order Cupressales; family Taxaceae; genus Torreya; species Torreya grandis. Next base: position 1,352,818 of record JARHVA010000394.1, on the reverse strand, counting down.
ATTTATTTAGTTGAACATCCAATTATTTCAAATTAATATTCTTCCCTTCCAATTTTATTTGGTTTTTATTAATCAAGTATTGAATCTTATTTGTAGTATATGATAATCATAATATGTGCCATCAAATTTCATAGGTAAAAGTAGATAAGAGTCAAAATCATGTAGTGGAAGTAAATATATCATATTTCATTAATGTAATAATTTAAGTACGTAATGATTACTATTAGATAACCATGTAAATTATTTCCATTCTTATGATGGAGGGACAAACCTATTACATGGTTAAATTAATAAATTGACTACATTATTAGACTCATTATGAGATTGAATAATAGAAATATTGGCCTTAGATTTAAATTTGTTTTATCTTGGTATTTTATACACTAAATATAAACTGTATGGCAACTTGGTCTTGTATGCTTTGAAATTACTTCTCATGGTTGTACCCTTTAGTTCATATACCTTCTCATTGATGAAAGGTTTGCATCTACTATCTATTGTGTATATTGCTTAGCTTTTAGTCTAATAATATGTTATTATGATGACTAGGCCTTTTATGATACTCAAAATTCTATAAACCTACTTATTATCACCCTCCATAATTTTTGGACTTGTACCTATTTTCTTTCTTCCTTGACACCTGCATCCTAGCCAAATGCCTATGTTGATGCTAGTGTCTTGTGCCAAAATGAGTGTCCAATTCTAAAAAGTCATCAAATTTTGACAATAAATGTATGATTATGGTTATCCTAAGTTATTTAATGTGATATATTTCCAAAATGGACTGGTATATATAAAATCTCAACCCACATTCATTCCTCACCTAGCAAATACATAACAACTCACATGGAAACTTACCAAAGGCATTTAGTAAAGCATTAAAGTGAGAAAATCTTACCTACTCTCTTTAATTTAAATATAAATAATAGGAATAACCCATCTATATGTCTAAAGTACTGAAGGAGTATTCTATGAGCCATATTTTCCAAGTTACAAGAAAAGTCACTCTATGTACTTACTTATCACACGTTAAATCCTTATGCGCACATAAGCCAACATGTAAGGGATAACTACATAAGCATGAGGTTATATTAAAAGTATTGGATATGGAGGAAACATTTATTGATTGATGGTTCCTTAGGGTAGATTGACATCATGATCTGACTAACACATTTTTTCCATAGTCACTCCAAGGATGAGTACGCTAGGGTTTGATCATTTGACAAAGAGTGACAACATATGCATGAGATCTAAGCAAAACATAAAAAGGTATAAAAAAAAACAAAGTTTCTAGGTGGTTTCATCCATGTATAGTCAATATTTCATATTGGACACTTGTGTCCATGTTAGACACTAGTGTCAAAGTAACTATTTGGATCTAACACAAACATATGAAGGCCACAAGGTATAAATTTCTAGAATATGAAAATGGACCCCGAACCTAGATCCAAACCATTTATAGCATGTTTTATTTTAGATCTACATGTGCATATTAAACCTACTAAGTAATATTATTTTACATTTATTTTAAGATCAATCAATAATTGTACTTCCTATTTTTATCATATCTTAACATTTGAATTTAAAATGTTATTTATTTGATTTTGTAACTAATTGCCTTGCTATAGATCTATTTATCACCCTTGTGCTTATTAATTTCTATAATTTTAACCCTATAATATATTGACCCATGTCAATGTAAGTTAAAAATTTTGTGAACCTAACCTATGTGAATGCAAAAAAATCTAATTTCTAGGGTTTTTAGTTAGCTAGGGTTTCAATTTAATGTAATTTGTTTCAAATTCTAATTTTTTCATTTGCAATCAATTTAAAATGTTGAGAAAAATATTCATTTTTAAATGGATGATAAAGAAACATTATTCATTTATATTAATAAAAAAGAGCTTAATGGATGTATTTTTTTATATTACAAAGAGATGAAATCAACAAACATGTTAAGACTAATTCATATTCAACTAGTGATGGTGAATCCTTAGGTGTTACTATAATTGATTCTATACCAATAACCCTCCCCTTGAGCACATTAATTCTTCATAATTCAATTGGGGAATGGGATATGTGTTTACATCTTTATTCCCCCAAAAAAATCTTACTATTGCTACATCTTACATGGGAAACATAAATACTTCAACCCAATTACAATTTTTAATGCATATATCCACTCAAACTATGGGTACACCTCCTTTGGTGACTTCTCCAACTTCAAACCTTAATGACCAAGAGGTTCAAGTCTTATCCAAACTATAAAAATTTGGCAAGCTAAGGTTAAAATATTAAACAAAATTATATGAAATCACATTATGCTATTAATTCATAAGAGGTGTTGCATAACCCTTTTGCACTTAAAATATCTTTTCACCCCTTACAAACTATATTTTTTACACCCAATTTCATCTTTTATGATGGTAAAGGTGATCCTTAATAGCATCTTCAATATTTCTATGTGGAATCCCTTGATTATGCCTCCAATGATAAAATTTTGATTAAACTATTTCTAATAAGCCTCAAAGACTATGTTGTAAGGTGGTCCTATAACTTACCAATCTAATTATTAAAATCATTCAAACCTCTTACAGATTAGTTTTTGGCACGCTTCTCTATCAACATTACCAAAAATATTTCCTATGCCCAAATTGTAAAAATTAGACAAGGAACCAATAAACCTATCAAAGTATATGTCTCAATTTACAAGAAAATGTTGGCTAAAATAACCAAGCTAATTGAAAATAAAGAGATCCAAGACATATTCAATCAAAGCTTGATATTCCCATTATATGAGTCCATTATTTTCAAAAAAATATATATATTTTTATGACTTGTGCCATATTGTTTATGATCATGAAATGAAACTTATCTTATTTAACAAACCTAAGTATGTATAAAACACACTAATTACATCAAATACCAAGTTTACTATCAAACCAAGTTATAAGTTTAAACCCATAGTGCCTAAAAAGGAAAGAATTACTATTGTTAATGTAGTGTCACAACCACCTAATTAGCTTGTCTTATCTAACACACCAAGGAGACAATTTCCACACTTACCTGAGTCTCCATCTTTACTACTTATTAATCTTGTGGAGTTTCACCTCATATCTCTCACTCATCTTATATAGGTATATATGTGTAAAATTCTACCCAAATGATATTATGCCAATGCTTATTGTGACTATCACCAATTAGTGAATTTTATGAACTGGTTTTTCACCTAAAAGCATAAGATCCAGTACCTTATTGATGAATAAAAATCTACATTTGATGATCCTCGAAAGGTATCAGGATCACAACCTAGTGATCAAAATAATCATAATTTATTTAAAAATCCTTTGCAAGACCTATTTTTCATTATAAACTCCTCTATTCATGAAATTATCATGATATTGGACATTCCCTAAAAAGGGTAAGGTGGGGACAACTATGGACTTTCATCCTCTATTTTAGGACTAATTTGGGATCAACCCAAGGAAAGGCTATAGGTATTTGACTTTAAAAATGGAGTATATGTGAATAGTCTCCAATAGATTAACTATCACCACTAAAATTTCAGTCTAAAGTTCATATAAATAGGTCAAAGATTGTTATGAGAGTTTGAGTATTATGCTTTTCATTTATAAATATAAGGGGAAGGAGTAGTTAAATTTTAAAGAATAAACATAAAAAAGAGGGAAAGGTAAGGTAGAAAAGGGATCCTGCAAGTTTGGAAAGAGCTCAATGCATTGATCATTGAAATAAATGACTCTTACATAATTAGATCATTGTAGACTAAGTTTCACTAATGTTCTACCTCCAAGAACATACAGTGGGAAGATCATAAGGGAACTGGGAGTATACCTTCAATATGAGCTCTCACTAAAGATGAGTATTAGGATATTAGGTAGAAACACATAAACACCATATGATAATTTTTATATTAACACATAAATTTTTAATAATATAAAAGGAAATGAGAGAACTCACATAATGATTGTAATAGCTAAGAGAATTATAACCATAATACACATAAAGCAATAAATTACTAATCCAATTAACCTAGCATTTATTGTCACTCAAGAATGAGATAAAAGAGAATTGAGACACATAACAAACCCTGTTGTATAAAACAAAGATTATATTCATTAAAAAAATTAAGTGATACTACAACAATTGATCTAGGCTGATTTTACAGTTTAGGGAGATGACAAAAAAATAGGTAAAATATTGGCTACAGTCTGATATCATTTTTGAGATTTTTTTTGTCAACTCTATATTAAAATACACTTCTTATTTATATAGATAACTATATAGATCACTTATAAATAGCATGAGGATCCCATCTTGGGCCATGATGGCCACTCACTATAGTTACAAGCATATTTCAAATTTTAAAATAAGACAATCCCTTCAAACTTGTAATAAATCCATGAGGGAACACTTAATTAACACAAAGGAGTGGATGAGAAGGTCTAATTCCTATTTACTTTTACTTGGAATCTAAATCATCCATTACAACCACCACAATTTTAAACTCTTTGTCCATCTTGGCAAGGTTCATTAGGGCTCCCTCAAGATTACCTCAACCTGAGTCACCAATCTTTAGTAGACTTGTAATGGTGATTCCATTGATGCTTGGACCTCAGAGACATAGTTGATGCTCATCATGGACTATGTTTATATATCCAACACCACTTGAGACACTTCTTGGTTTTCTCTAACAAAATTCTCCCTTATGACCTAGTTAAATTGACCCAGGTGGACTCTAAATTCCCCTCAGTCAAGTAGGGTGCCATTCAAGTAGAATAACACATATATATTGACATATTTGAAGTAGGTTAATATATTATTTTTACCCTCTTTCAAGGGCACTATTTTAGTTCAAGACACAACCAACCATTATTCCATAACAACCCTCATGTTATTGACATATATTTAGTACAACCCTAAGTCTAAAGTCATTATAAGTTTTAGCTCTGAGAACATTATTTTTATTGACCACCACTTACAACTTTTGACATTTCTCATCAATATTTTCAATCCTCTTTATGTAGTCCTAGGTATATTAGATAAGTATGTTTGTCTCAACTAGAGTCTTCGCTACTTTCCCAATAATTGAGAAAAATAGTAATAAGGTGTCCTTAACCTCTCTAATTAACTTGATGCAAAATGTGCTCTTCACTTGGGATTATAAATTTTGAAATTGGATCTAGATGTCCTTGAGGAACTTCTCAAACATATCTTGAGTCATTTAGAGATCAGATAGTGGTTCCTCAGTCATCCTTTCTTCTTTGGTGAAAGTCCTCACCTTAGTGAGGGATGGGTCTATTAAACCATCAGGTCCCCTTCCTAGACAAACCTATGTGTCAATGTCCTCTTCAAGATTATGGAGTCTCAGTCAAAGCTCCATTGCACATATAGGTTTCCTTAGGTAGTCATATTTGATTCTTATGATTTTGGGACCATTCCCTAGGTTTTGATAGGTGTAAGAGGGGTGGATAAAATAGTAGTGAAGGGTGGAGTATGACGTGAAGGGGAGATGGAGGAAGTGGAGGGAGTGAATGAGGAAATAAGTGGAGGTAGAGGGGGCATGGGAGTGAAAGGAGGGAGAATGGAAGTGAGGGTCCAAGTGAACATCTGCACCTACCATTGTTCCTAGGTTAAGTTCATCTAAGGAGGAATTACCCCCAAGAAAGGGTTTTTAAATACCATGGAAGAGATGGGTTGGTTGAAGGCAAGTCCTATGGTGCCCTGGGTAATGAAAAGAGAGGATTGGGGAGTTAGGCATTGACATGTTATGGCTAGAGCCAAAAGACCTATTGAGGCCTATGAAGGATGTTGAATCAAATTAGAAGGCCTTCAATCTAGAGTTGGAGTGTGAGTTGGCTTCTTCTTATTCTTCCTTTTACCCATGTCAGCTTTGGATGCTATAACAAATGGTTTGACTAGGATAATAAGAGTTGTGGGGGATGATGGTGGAAGACTTAGATCTACTGAGGGAATTTATAGGCTAACTAGAGTGGGAACTAGGAGGGTTCTTACTACAAATTTTATTATCCCCAAAATCACTACTATGATTGCTAATAAAGCCACCCATATGTTGAGAAGTGTTTTCATTGATGTCAGGGCACATTTGGTGAATATGCATGGTGAGTGGTCTTTGATGTATGAGCCTGTGTGATTGATGTGACAAGGAATCCATGTGATAAGAGATAATTTGAAAGAAAGAGATAATTTGAAATAAACCTAATGTCTCTTATCAAATTTGATGTCAAGGTTCAGGTTAGTTTAAATTTTTTATTGGTGTCACAAAGAGGTATGATGGTCAAGTGAGGATTGAAGCATGGTGATGAGGCTTTTGGTCTAGATGAGGTCATGAGATAATGTTTATTATAAATATATTTGTGAATTAGTGTGAGAGTGTTTTATGAAGAGTTTTCTTATTTTATATCATTGAGGTAAGCATGTTTGAGTACTAGATCTTGAGTACAAGGTGTATTGAGAAGCTTAATCATAACAAACATAGTCATATCATGAGAATGTACATGGTGAGTATTAAGATGTATGTGTAGAGTTATGAAATTATTTGAGGAGAATGTAAGGAATGTGATTAAGATGTATATGCATCAATTATATTTTGCAGGTGAGCCTATAGGGGTAAGACCTTCAGTCTAAGTCTATAACTAGACCAGTTTTAAACCATGCCTAACCTAATGGGGTATCATGAGCTGTTGTCAAGGCATATGAAAGATGTATGGCTATGTTTAAGAATGAGATATGTTGTATGGAATGAGAGTGATATTTTTAGGATGAAATTTAAGTGTTGAGAGGATGAAAAAGTCATGAAGACTATGGTATGAAGACTATGGTATAAAGAGAGAGTGGCCTAATGGGGTATTAGGATTAGTTTCCAAAGAAATTATGAGTAGGTGAGAATTTAAAAATGCGAGTCAAATTTTTTTAAGATTATTAATGTATTTTGAGGTCAATGTTTGCAAGAAAAGGCATGATAAGGTGCTTTGAGGTTTCTTAAGTGCGTAAAACGAGGGGTTCTCAACCTAAGAAGGATTTTATTGTGTTCAATTTATCATCAAACATATACATGAAAACATAAGATATTCATGGTAGATTTGGAATGGTATTAGATTAAAATTTTAGGAATTAGTTTTTTTATTGAGGGGCTATGATTTATAAACGATCATTAATAGTGAAAGTGTGTTTAAACCCTCCTAGAACCCTAATAGTGACCTGATGTTGTATATATGATTAAAAAGTGATCAATATGGGTTGCAATGATTAGGTAAGTGATTGTATATTATATTATATCTCCAAATTACCTCTAAGTGGTATTTTTTAGAGAGAGGAGAGATAAAATGATGAGTTACAAGATTATTTATGAAGAAGTTACTATAAAAATAAAAAAAATCATTGGAATTAATAAACAAATAGATGGAGGAAGAAGGTAGAGAATCATATTTCATATCCATTAAGTTTTATAGATATATTATACTCCTAAAGTGTTATAAATTTTTCATCCAAGTTATCTAGTTGCTAACAAGCCTAATGGTGCAAATAATGAGAAAACCCAAGTAGTAGTGAGAAGATGATTAGAAATGTGTTTTCATGATAGAGTGATAAAACCAAATGCATGTATACTTTTTTGGGAATGGTATTTAATATTAATGTTTGGTATAAATATTGAAATTTAGGTATAGTGGTGACAATTAAAAAGCCAAAATGGCTTATTTGACTCAGTGAGTTTTGTGTATAGTGAGGTCAACAAATTGGTCTGTAAGACCAATAGTTGCCACTAGACCATATGATTTTTTATTTTAATATTGTATTAAGATGTAATATGTTCATATAATTTCATAATAAATCTTTTTAAGTGGTCATACAGGTGTTGAAGGTCAATATCATCATGACTATGCTTTAAGGTAAACTCACAGTTTTGGGTAAGCAAGTTATAGTGATGAGTTTCAGGCTCTATGACTTGAGTTGAAGTATATGATACATATGGTGTTATTTTTTTATAATTATATGTCCTATAAATTATTTTTATAAGGTTTTATATTTATTTAAAGTAGTTAAAATATTGAAATAAAATGGCTTGTCTAGTTTTGGTTTGATTGTGTATAGTGGGGTCAAAAGATTGATCTACAAGACCAATGTTTGACATTATAAATTATACTTTTTGTATTTTAGAGTCATATATAGATGTAAAAGGATATTTTAAAAGTATAATTTTATATGTAAAGTTTTATTTCAAGTTTTTAATATCAAGTTGTTCATAACTGGGTTTTGGAGTGTTCTAATAGTTCTAAGTGGGCTATTTGTAGATAAGTATCTGAGTCCTTTTGACCTAAATTTTGAATTATAAATCACATGATTATTTTATTAAGGTAATTAATTTTATATTAATATTATTTATTTTTATTATTGTATTACTAAATTGTGCACACGCTTTAGTTTTATTTGGCAGACTTTTGTAGGTTCACAGGCCTAATTGTAAACAATACTAATGGTGTGTTTCAAGTGGTGGTTGGAAATAAAAAGTATCATGGACCTAATATTATATTATTGGGGGTATGTTTTAGTTTTATATGAATTATTATTTATATATATGGATTTTTAAATTTTTCTAAGGAGATTAAAGGGTAATGTGTACTAATGAAGGCCTAATTGAATTAGGTCTCCATGAGACCTAAAAGTGAAATAAGGTCTAATAGAGTTATGATAGAAAATAAGGGACTCTATATTAATTTTAATCATGTTTATTATATGTATTTATACCTTTTAAATTTATGACCTAAGATATTAAGGGTGATTAGTTAATTAAGTGGCATATGAAGGAATGGTCTATATACTAAGCAATTTTAGGCCTATTAAAGAATGATGAATGTATGCAAATAAAAAAAATACTGTTGAAAATAAGGAAGTATTATAGATGATAATAAGAGTGTATATTATCTATAATAAATATTTTATAGTGTGTCTACATATGACTATTAAGGTCATATAACCTAATCTATCTTAAAGAGACCTAGTTGAATGAAGAAGTCAAGAAGATAGTTTGAGAGGGATAGAAGAGTGAGAAGAGATAAAGAAGGTGATCATCATATATTATATGATAAAAATAGTATTATTAAGTTGATTAAATCTTTTATGTGGATGATTTGGTGTTGATTCATTTAGAGGGTTGTTTCCTCCTTGCAAGTTGGTGCTTGTTAAAACCTAGCTAGGTTGGTGTTTAGCTAGTTGGGGTTGGTACTCCAGTAGAGTTGGTGCTTCACTAAATTGTGATATTTTGAATTATAAGACTATAGTACATTTTTATGGATTAGTGGGTTTTATTTCATTTTAGGGTTTCCCACATGTATGATGTATTGTCTTGTGTAATCTTGTTTCATGCTTGTATGGTTAATTGCTTATGAATTGTTATATCTATATGTTTACTTGAATGATTCATGATTGCTTAAAGTCAAATAAAAGGAAATATTTTGAATACTGATTCAAACCCTATCAATTATTTTTTTTATAATCATTTATATCATATCAGGTCCTTTAAAGTAGGCCTAACAACCTAAATAATTTCCTTTAAGTGAGGATGGCTAGTCAACAAGCTCAAGGTGGGTTCTCTATCAGTAATAATTTATTCTTCAATGGGACTAATTATGAATTTTGGAGTATAAAAATGAGGACATATATAATTCCAATGGGTGATAAAATATGTTAGCCATTTGTGGGTGGATATACTCCAGCTCCTATACCATCTATTGATACATCATGCAAGAAGGAAAGTGAGAGAAATTCCAAGGTAATAAATGCCATTCTATGTGGCCTATCAGAGGTACAGTTTATGAAGGTTATGCATGGTGAGTTATCCAAGGTAATATGGGATAAATTTAAGACTATCTATGAAGGAGACACTAAGGTTAAGATGGATAAATTTTAGACTCAAAAATGGTAGTTTGAAATTCTGAGTATGAAGGAAGATGAGAGCATTTAATCCTACATGTGAAGGGTTGATGAAGTTATCAATGCCATTAAAGGAATATGAGAAGAAGTGAAAGAGTCTATATTCATTAAAAAGGTATTGAGATCACTAACTCCTAATTTTGATTCTAAGGTGTTTTTAGTATAAGAGATGTAAGATTTGGATAAGCTAGAGATGGATGGGATTCATGGCATCTTGACTGCCTATGATATGAAAATAAATGAAGGAAGACTTCCCAAAAATGAAGTAGCATTCAAAGCTGAGAAGAATTCAAAATATAATAAGGTTAAGGATGAGGTATGTTTAGATGTTGATGATGATAAATTGTTAGTCATGTTTTCTAGGAAATTGAGGTTTGAATTTGGTAAGTACAAAGGTAGGTTACCTTTCAAATGTTTCAACTATGGTAAGATTGGTCACTTTACATCCAAGTGTCCTAATAAGGATAAGACTGATCATGATGAAGAACATGATGAAAATCATGGATATGATAAGAAGTTAAATAATCTTGATAAAAATAAGAAAGATTTTAGGAATCATGAAGGTAGGAAAGTGTCATTTAAGGATAAGAGAAGTTTCTATACCAGAAAAGATAATAACTCATTTGATGTAAGTGACACAAGCACATCTAATAGTGATGATGATAGTAATGAACATGAATATGATATAAATGAATCCTTGGATATATAAAATAATAATGAGGGTTTCTCAAAAGGAAAAGACCTTGTGGATGATGAAAAATCAAATGAAAAAGAAGTTGAAGAAAACCTTGTGGCAGAATTGGTGAGTTCTCTAGAGGTGTTAAAGTTCCAAAGAAGGAAGTAATAAACTAAGATCATTAGTTAAGGACTATAAAGAGTAGATTGGTTTGTTTGAGGAGATACTAAGTAACACATCCAAGGAGTATGATGAAATCATTATTCATATTGAAACACAGATGGAGACAGTCACTACTAGCTTAAAAGCTAAAGAGGAAAAATGTAATAGGTATGAAATTGAAATGGAATCCTTGAAAGTTGAGTTAGATCAAGCATCTAGAAAATTGAAGACCTTAATAAAGTTTGAAAAGAGTACTGATGCTCTAAATAACATCTTGAGTAGTAAAAAGTATGCAAGTGATAATATAGGTCCTGGTTTGAAAGAAGATCAAAAGGAGGTAGCTCAAGTCAAGGAGAAAGCTAATGAATACAAGAAGGTCAACATGAAGAGACCAATAAAATAACCTAATTCTATGAGGTGTGATAATTCATTTAATTGTTACTATTTTTCATGAAATCAATTTGGTCAAAGAGTAAGAGAGTGTAGAATACCCTCTAAAATTGAATATATATGGGATTATGAGAATAATAATCAGTCAGGAGGTATGCATGAGGTTGTTTTCTATAGTTCTCAAAATATGGGCCATATTACAATGTTTTATCCTAATAGATTTAGAATGCCATCAAGTCAAAACAAGAGGTTTAAATCCCCTAAAGTGTAAGATAGAAGGTAAATGAATGCATGGAAACCAAAGATAGTAAAGGTGAGTCATGATCAGTCTACAAGCTCAAGTGGACTATTTTATATGACAGAGCATACTTTACATGTGAAATCAATTCATGAATGTCTGTTATTAGCCCATATTGTTAATCAAATAGTTGATGAAAAATTCAAGCCTAAGGTGCCAATCAAGCCTAAAAATATCTTGAATGATATTCAGTCTTGTGAGAGCATGGAGGTATGGTAATATCTTAAGTTTATGTTTTTTTAAGTTACCTATGGAAAGGGGTGACTCTATTAGGCTTCATGGAGACACTCTTTAGTTAGCAGAAACATGATGGCTACTTGGTTTGAGGGGGATATATTTAGGTTGTTCATAATCTCTAAGTGTAGTTGTTGACAAGAATAAAAAAGGTTTTTAGAGTAGTTTCCAAAGAGGGAGAATGAGTGGTTCTAGAAGTTGTAGTATGTATGACCTTTTTTCATTAATGTCAAATGGGGAGAAAGTTCAAGAAGGGAGATTGAAAAAATTGGGGGAGATGAGAGTGATCAAATTGAAGAATGTTTTTCCATCAATGACAAAGGGGGAGTTTGCTGAGAAGTGTTGTCATTGGTGTCAAGGTGCATATGGTGAAGATGAATGGTGAGTGGTATTTGAGGTATGAGCCTATGTATTTGATGTGTCAAGGAATCAATGTGAAAAGAGATAATTTGAAGGTAACATAAAATCTCTTATATCAAAGTTGATGTCAAGTTTTAGGTCAATTTGAAGTTGCCAATGGTGTCACAAAGAGGTATGATGGTCAAGTGAGCATTAAAACATGATGATGAGGATCTTGGTCTGCATGAGGTAATGAGATAATTTTAATCAAAAATAGATTATTTTATTAGTGTGAAAGTTTTTTCTAAAGATTTTTATTTTTTTATATCATTGAGGTAAGCATGTTTGAGTACTAGTTCTTGAATACAAGGTGTTCTGAGAAGCCTAGTCTTAACAAGCATAGTCATATCATGAGCATGTGCATGGTGTGAATGAATATGTATATGTATAGGTATGACATGGTTTGAGGGGAAAGTAATGAATTTGATCAAGATGTATAGTCATCAAGGAGAGTTTCAAGGTGAGCCTATAGGGGTAAAACCTTTAGTCCAAGTCTACAACTATACTAGTTCTAGACTATACCTGACTTAATAAGGTATCATGAACTATTGTCAAGGAATATGAAGGATATATAGATATTTTAAATCATGATATAGGTTTAATGTCATGATATTGATGTTTATATCATGACAATGAGGTGTTGAGAGCATGAAAAAGGCATGAAGGACAATTCAAGGCCTAGTGAGGTATGAAAACTATGGTGTAAAAAGAGAGAGTGTAAGCCTAATGGGGTATCAAGATCAATTTATAAGGTAATTTTTAGTAGGTGAGAATTTAAAAATTTGATTCAAGTTATTTTAATCTTATTCATGTAGTTTGAGGTCAACGTTTGTAAGAAAAGGCATGAAAGGTGTTTTAAGGTTTCTCAAGTACACAAAATGAAGGGTTCTCAATCTAAAAAGGATTTTATTATATTAGTTTAATCATAAAACCTTTACATGGAAACCTAATATATTCATGGTATATGGGGAAGTGTCATATATCAAAATTATAGGCCTTAATTTTGGGATTGAGGGGCTATGCTTTATGAACAATCATTAATAATGGAAGTGTGTTTAAACCCTCTTAGAACCCTAATAGTGACTTGATGTTGAATATATAATTATAAATTGATAATAATGGTTTTAAATGATAATTTAAGTGTTTTTATATTATATTTTAATCTCTTAGGTACCTTCAGGTGGTATTGGTTAGAGAGAGGAGAGAAAAAATGATGAGTTACAAGGTTATTTTTGAAGAAGTTAGTATAAGAGTCAAAACTTATATTGGAATTAATAATAAAATGGATATAATAATAAGGTAGAGACTCATATTTCATATCAATAAAGGTTTATATACAATTTTTATCCCTTAATTTTTCTAAATTGATCATCCAATTTAGCCAGTTGATAACAGTCCTAATGGTGCAAACAATGAGAAAACCCAAGCAATAGTGAGAAGATGATTAGGAATCTGTTGTCATGATAGAATGATGAAACCAATTACATGGATATTTTTTTTGGTAATTTTATGTCCTAATAATTTTTTTATAAATATTTTAATTTAGGTATAGTGGTGAAAATGAATAAGCCAAAATGGCTTGTCTAACTCAGTGAGATCTGTGTGTAGTAAGGTCAACAAATTAATCTGTAAGACCAATAGTTACCAATAGAACATATGATTTTTTTAATTTAATATGTTATATATATTTATTAGGTCAATATAATTACATAATAAGTCTTTTAAAGTGTCCATACAAGTGTTGAAGGTTAATATCATCATGACTATGCTTTAAGGTAAACTGGCAGTTTTGGGTAAGCAAGTTACAGTGATGAGTTTGATACTATATGACATGATTTAAAGTATATAATACACATGGAGTTGTTTTTTTAGGCTTATATGTCATATAAATTATTTTTAAAAGGTTTTATATTTAGTGAAATTGGTTGAAATATTGAAACAAAATGGCTTGTCTAGTTCTGGTTTGACTATGTGTAGTGAGGTCAAAAGATTGATCTACAAGAGCAATGTTCAAAATTATACCTTATTATTATTATTATTTTATAGTGTTATATATATGTAAAATTATATTTAAAATTATTATTTTTTATGGGAAATTTTCTTTTAGGTTTTTAAGATCAAGTTGTTCATAACTAAGTTTTGGAGTGTTCTGGTAGTTCTAAGTGGGTTATTTGTAGAGAAGTGTTTGAGTCTTTTTGCCCTGAGTTTTGAAGTATAAATCACATTTTAATGTTTTTAAGGTCATTTATTTTATGTTAATATTATTTATTTTCATGTTTTTATGAATAAATTATGCACATACTTTTGTTTGGTTTGGCAGACTTTTTGTAGGTTCACATGCCTAATTGTAAACAGTACTAATAGTGTGCTTAAAGTAGTTGGAGATAAAAAGTGTCATGGACCTAAGATGATATTATTTATGGTATATTTGAGTTTTATATGAATTTTTACTTTCATTTTTTATTTTTTTAAGTGTTCTATGGAGATCAAAGCATAACATGTACTAATGAAGGCCTAATTGAATTAGGTCTCCATGAGACCTAAAAGTGAAATAAGGTATAATAGAGATGTGATAGATAATAAGGGAATATATATTAATTTTAATGATTTTTATGATATTTAATAATAAATATTTTACTTTTGACTTAAGAGATTAAGGGAAAGTAGCTGACTAAGTGGCATATGAACAAGGAATGGTATATATACTAGGCAGTTTTAGGCCTATTAAAGGATGATAAATGAATGAGAATAAAAAAGGAAGATTTTTGAGTATAAGGAGGTATTTTGTACCATAATAATATTTTATAGGATTTTTAATGAATATTTAATCTTATGTTTTCATATGAATAACAAGGTCATATTACCTAATCTATCTTGACGAGACCTCGTTGAGCGAAGAAGTCAAGAAGGTAATTTGAGAGGGATAAAAGAGTGAGAAGAGATAAAGAAGGTGATAATAATATATTTTATGAGAAACATAGTTTTATAAATGTGATCAAATGTTTTAGGTGGCTGATTTGGTGCTAAGTTATCTAGGGGATTGGTTCCTTCTTGCATGTTGGCACTTGCTAAAGCCTAGTTGGGTTAGTGCTTATCTAGTTAGGGTTGGTGTTCCATGTGGAGTTGGTGCTTTAATAAATTGTGATATTTTGACTTATATAATTATATTCCATTTGCATGGAGTTGTGGGTTTTATTCCCCTTACAGGTTTTCCACATATATGATGTGTTGTCTTGTGTAATCTTATTTCATGCTTGTATGGTTAATTTTTTATGCATTACTAGATCTATATGTTTGCTTGAATGAACCATGATTTATTAAAGTAAACTTAGAATAAATATTTTAAATATTTATTCAACCCCCTCTTAATCATTGTGTTTCCAACACCCCAAAGAAGGCATTGAGAAGACTTTGGGTTGTGAAATGGATGGAGAAGATGGGAATGATGAGGTAAGGACACTCAATAAGGTAATCTGGAAAAAATAAATGGGGTAAAATGGGGAAAAGAAGAGGCTCCACTTTGTGGATTTGTGGGAGTGGAGTGGAATTGGTCGGTGCCAAGACTAGGATTTATAAAGTGGCAGGAGTGAGGGGTGGAATGGAAATGGGAGAAGTAAGAGGTGTCACTAGGGGAACCTAAATAGGTTCCTATTAGGATCCTCACTCTGGACTCACCCTTAGTATGCTAGCCACATCAAACCTCAAGGTCTGGGTAGCTTGGGTTTGATGAGATAGTGGTTTAGATAGCTACACTTGGGCTATGTAAAGTCATATAGCTTGGGTCTATATCTATCATGGAAATATTAATAGAGTTATTAGAAGAGGTAGAGGTGGAGTAAAAGTGCAAGGAGTGAATGGAGGAGGTAGAAGAGGAGTTAAGGCATGAATAATATTAGTTACTAGAGTAAATAGAGATAGACTTAGAGCATGAGGAGGAGAAGGTGGCATAATGCCTTATAATATCCTCTAAGAGATAGTAGAAGTTGTTATAGTTAGGTCCTCCATAGATTGAGCAAGATTTGGAAGAGGTGAAAATGGGCTTCCCTAGACATTCTTCCCTTTCTTTTTAATCTTTTTTATGATCTAGGATAATACCTCATCATTATTAGTAGCGTCCAGGTAGAGCTCATCATCATCTTCATCATGAGGATGATAGTTGATATTAATGTGGGTTGAGTACCTTACCAAGTGAGCTCTAATTATCCCCTTAGAATCCTAGTGCTAGAACTTTCATTTTTCAAGGGCAAAGGATTATTTCTCAGTTGCCATCTTCTAGATTGGAGTGAAGGCCTTGTAGACATGGTGCTTGATTATGATTTAAAGTGGCAGGCACACCTTCTACTGATGTTGGATCCATAACCCAAATATTACCTCCACTAGATGATAGCTAATTTATTGCTCTAATAGACATCCTAGAACAAAATCTGATAGTTGGAGGGGGTCCTTGAAGAAACCCATAATTCAAATCATAATTTCCTCTTTGTAAATCTAGTTGTCTTTGATGGTGGTGATGGATGCCCTGATTACCTTCAATATCTAGGGCATCAGGGCCTCATTGATTTTTTTGTAGACCACCATGTTGAAATTATCATATATGTCCTAGATGTGATTGTGCGACTTGTGGCCATACAACTTGTAAAATACCACATAGACTATCGAGCCCTTAGGAACCCATGCAAGAGAATTAGAAGGCTTGAAAGAGAGCTCGCATAGACCACATCTAATATGTATCTCATCATGTATAAATTTATCCTAACTTATGAATTTATGATGACATTGACCAACTTGAAGTTGATCAATCCTCCTATGTGTGGGACTTTTGAGCATGTGAGGATCATGTGCAGGAGAGGCACCCATAGCTCATTGACATACAAGTAATCTTAGGCTTTGAAAAACTAGTTTAATAGGATCATGCTTACCTAGACTTCTTCCTAGAAAGTATAGATCATGTATGCATTGATATCCTCCTTGTTAATCTATTTAACATCTAGGTTCTCAACCCAATCATGGAGGACATCATATATTTGGTAGGTCTGCATATAATCCATTACTTTCATTGTATCATAGGAGAAGGTATAGTCTATGAGGGAGTAATACACCTTGAAGGCATTCCTAGATATATCAAGTATTTGGTGCTAGGAGTTGGGTGAGAATACCTAGTTATGGCCTCTATTTTGCATGTGGATGTAATTGTGAAGGAGGTTTTTTAATAAGTTGGCATAGGAGAATGCCTTTGTTTTAGTAGTAGCTATGTGAATTCTTTACTTCTTTTAGGATCAAAGGGCATCCTCAAAATCTACCTATTGGTCATCATCTAAGCTTGACTCCCTAACGACTTGTTTAACCAATTTGGATAATTCATTATAGTGCTTAAATTTGGTCAAGACATCCAAAAATGGGGTATCTTGATAATTAGGTTTTAATTTGGGTTTGAGGATGATGTAGCCATTATAACAATATGGAGGGGCAATAGGGAAGTTTTGAGTGTAAAAGGCACATGATACAAGGTGATTTATGATAATTGGAGATCTAGGTTTTTTAATGTTTTCAAAGGTAGTAGTGGTAACCATTAGTGAGCTTCCCTTAGACTTTTATAAATGCATGAATATAACCCCATATATTAATGGCATTTGGAATCTCGTTTTTTATGAATTTAAATTTGAGTTGGTGGCTAGATTTTATCTATTTAATTATAACTCCATATTTAAATTCAGAGACCATGATCCTCTATTGCCATCTAGATACAGTAATGGAAATGGGATGTTTTAAAACCATCCAATCAAGACCAATTTCTTATCTTTTTAATGCATAGTACATGGTAGGCATGTAGTCACATATCTTAAAGGCTTCTTGATTAAATATTTCTTTTTGACATATGTTGTCTATTTATTGGTACTCATATTAATGGTCAACACCTAGGCACAACTTCACACTTTATGCCATTCCTTTAGGAAGGGTGATGTGTTGTCTAGGGACATGTGCTACATATTTATTGGTTATTCAACCTTATTTGTACCTTATTCTAAGGTTTCGAGGGTTTTATGTGGATGGTAGTTCATCTACCTACTAGGAGACATGGTTCCTTTTCATTCAACTAAGCTTCGATGAGTTTTGACATCTCTAATATGTCTAGGTACTAGACACTCTAACACTTGGTAACTTGGTGCATTAATTTAATAGGGATATTTTGAGATCTAACATCTCTAACAAGTTTGGGGATAAGCCATTCTAACACATTAATGATGTATCACCTTCTCATTTATTTAGGCTCTCTTTAGATTTGACATCTTTAATAGGTCTAAGGGATGGTCTACTCTGACACCTTAATGATGTGGCACCTTCTCATTCCATCAAGTTATCCAAGGCTTTGACATCATTGATAGGTTTAGGGGAGTAGCTAATTAGATACCTTAATAATGTGTCACCTTCTCATCTAGCTAGGCTCTCTCAAGATATACCATCTCTAATAGGTTTAGGGAGTTGGCCACTCTAAAACTTGGTGATGTGGTGCCTTTTCACTTAGGTGATATCTCCTAAGATTTGGTAGGTCTAGGGTAATAGCACCTCTAACACCTAGTAATGTGGAACCTTCTCATTTGATCAAGCTCTCCCAGGGTCTGACATCTTTGATAGGTCTAGGTATTGGCCAATCTAACACTCATAAACTTGGTGCCTTCTAATTCAATTGAGCTCTCCTAGGCTCTGACATCTCTAATAGGTCCACAGATTAGGTAATCTAACCCCTGATGACATGCAACCTTCTCATTCAGTTGATCTCTCCAAAACTTTGACATCTCTAATAGGTTTGGGGACTAACTACTCTAACCCTTAGTGACTTAGTGCATTCTCATTCAGTCAGACTCTCCCAGGCTCTAACATATTTGATAGGTCTAAGGATTAGCCACTCTAACACATTGATAATGTTATGCCTTCTCATTTGGATAGGCTCTCTTGGGCTCTAACATATATAATAGGCCAATGGGATTAGCCACTTTGACATCTTGATGACATGGTGCCCTCTCATTCAGAATGGCTTTTGTAGGCTCTAACATCTCTAATAGATTTGAGGGACTGGATGATTTGACACCTAGTGATGTGTAAATTTCTCATTCAATCAGTATATCTTAGGATATATCATCTCTAATAGGTATATGGGGTTGGACACTATGACACCTAGTGACATGGCACCTTCTCATTTAGCCAAACTTTCCCAAATTCTAACATATTTGATAGGTCTGGGGGACTGGACACTCTGACACTTTGTGATGTGCCACCTTCTCATTTGGTTGGGATATCTTGGGCTCTACGAAATTCACTAATAAATACTAAGTAATAAATGAAAAGATACATAATTCATTTAATACTTACTCATTCCTTACTAAGACTTCAATTTTTTGTAAAGGGAAATGGGTCTATTCCTCTAGGAAAGTTATGAGATTTTGGGAATTTTATTGAAAGCTAACCTATAATATTAGTGTTGTGATTCATACAAGAGAAAATATACCTTAGTCATAAAATAAATTAGGGTGATGTATATTTTAAGGATTTAAGCAAGCAAAATTGATAGGAACAAAAGAAAGGATCCTAAAGCTCTAGTTCCTGAGATTTATTTAGAGGGGTCCCCCATTTTAAAGAAAGGGGTGTGTAAGCCACAAGAAAGGGTGACTTTAGTGGGAAAAGTGATGACAAACACTTAAAACTCAAATAATTTCTTCTTCTTTCCTTATGCAACATAGATATTATAATAGGGATATTTATTCACCACAAAAAAGGTGTGGCACTAAATTCTCACAATATTAAGTGGCATACCGAGCTTACATCATATAGAAAACCACCAATGTGTGTAAGAAGTAATTATCATTTTCCATTTAATCTTGGATTTTGTTTTAGTAATTAAGGCTTGGACTAGTTATTAGGCTTTATTTGAGGCATTGATGGTTTGATGGCTTTGAGGGGAGATTGTTGGGTCATTGCTCTATTTCTAGATGAGTGTCCATAGCCCCAATAAAGATGCCTCTAGTCCCATTCATGACCTTGCTCTACTACCATCCAAGTCAAAAAGCCCATAATGGATATTGCTTGTATAGACCTTTTGAGGTAGATTCAAAATTTAGGTTTTACATGCATTCCTTATTATTTCCAATCTTCCTTGTGAAATATTATCATTTAATAGTCTTGTCCATTGAGGGTTGAGGACCAAGTAAAGGTGAATAGATGATGAGGAATTTTTGAATACCCAACTAGTCTTTGATTAACTCAAATAATCTAGTATTATTTTGAGATATTTATTTTAAGTTTAGCTTGGTGGCTCTATTAGGATGTGGGATATTCTAAAATCCACCTTTTTATCTTATAATAATTGGCCTTTCATATCTAGAGCATCAATATTTTTAATTACCATCTTGGAATTTCTTAGATCAAAGGTTTTAAATTAGGTCTTCCTGCTTCTTAGTATACTTTCATTTTTTGGCCATCACCTGGAGTAGTTACTAACAAGGTTCAGGCATCAAAGGCACATTAAAAAATAAAGAGGGAGATAGAGGTTAAACACAAAATAAAATAAAAACATACAATGAAAACAAACACACAATGAAAGTAAATCTACTTAATATATACATTACCACCTCTATTAAGACTACTCAAAAATTACATTAGAGGGGAAAACAAAGAAATAGTGCTTCAAAAACTACCCATTTACTAGAAATGGTATCCCATAGCTCATTTCCCTTGATATTTTTGAGATAAAAGGCATTCTATCCCAAGATTTTAGCTATTTAGTATGGGCCAATCTAGAGAGGATCAAACTTTGAATGATGGCCTTTCTTTTCATGGGCCTTATCACACATTAGGACCAGGTCAAAGATTCTAAAGGTTTTGATCTTTGCCCTCTTATTGAACCATTTTTTCACTATAATTGGTGTTTGATAAATCTTATTAAAGCTTCATACTTAGATTCTTCTAGTTAAATTAAGTTGAGGAGTATAAAATTCACTTGGTCATCTAGTTCCATGAATTATTACATGAACTTATAAGTTGATAGCTTGAGTGTGATTAGCATGATTAGATCCAATCCATATAGTATAAGTAAAGGAGATATTTTAAGGGATTATTTATACCTTATGTATTCTACCCATAGGGAAAACATTAGTGGTGAGTTCCATTCATAGGGTTTTTCTCCAGCTAATTTCTTGATGGCATCAATCAAGTTCTTGTTAGTGGACTTTGGCAATCCATTCCCTTGTGGGTAGTGATTAGATTATAAATTTAGTGTGACCCCATTATCATAGGCCCATTTTGTGAACTCTATGGAATTGGATTGAAAGGCAAGACCATTATCACATACTAAATAAATGGGGACCCCAAAATGAGTGGTTATGGTATTCTCAAGGAACTTGATGACTTCGATAATGGTGTTTCTTTTGGTTACAACTATTTCAAACCACTTGGTACAATAGTTTGTTACCATGAGAATAAAATTATGGCCAAATAATGAGTTTGGGTTTATTACCCCCATGAAATATATTCCTTATTGTGTAAATGGTGTAGATTACACAATGGGGTGCAACAACATTGATTCATGTGTTCCTTTTTTAGAAAATGTTTGGCACTGATGGTAGAAGTGAGCATAGGTGTGAACATATTTGAATAGTGTGGGAAAATAATATCCTACTTGAATAAATTTTTGCACCATGGAATTTGCTATAGGGTGGTTGGATCCTAATATTTCATGGAAACTTACCACTATCTCTTTGGCCTCTTCTTGTGATACACACCAGAGGTAGATTCCCTCAAAGTTTCTTCTAAAAAGAACTCCCTTATTCAGCATATATTGTGTGGCCTTAAATCATAGGAACTTATTTTGTGTGTGTTTGAGTCCTAGTGGTGGCTTTCTATAGAGTATAAAGTTCTTGACTAGGGCATACTAGTTTAATTGTAGTACCCTCTGTTGGTTCACTTGGTGTGTTATAATATTAAAGTCTGTCTCCATTAGTAGCTAAGGCCTTATCCTCTAACCAATTTATTCAAATTGATTTCCAATTCATACTCATATAATTTTTTCATCTATTAGGATCTTCTTTCTCCTAGATCATTCTTCCCAAACATCTATTTTATAGTCAGGTCTGGGATAATGGCATGTAGTCTATTCCATAGGATGTAATGTATGAATATTTTCACTGCCTTGACTAGGGAATAAGCATGTTTATCTAGGGTAGAATATCTGAGATCATAATCCTTAAGTTTAGTGCTCATAAAAGACATAGTGTGTTCTTCTCCTTCTAACATTCAAGTGAGGCAAGTGGTGATTGTGTGTTTTAAAGCAAAAGGATAGATATATAAGTATTGTATATAGTATAAGTTGATGAGGATAAAGGATTGCATGATTACATATTTGATATCTTCGAAATATTACTTTAATTTTGCATTCCATTCCACTTTTTATCATATTTTAACATTGCATTCATGGGATTTACTATTTTAAAAAATATAGAAATAAATTTATGCACAAAGTTGATTTTCCCAAAGAAAGATTTTAGTTCCTTCTTACTATTATGTAAAGGTAGTTTACAAATTATGTCCACCCTTTTGGGGTCGATAGTAATACCTTATTTCATGAAAATGTAACTGATAATATTACCTTTAATGAAATCAAACACACTCTTCTTTGGGTTTAAGGAAATTTCATTCCTTGTACATCTCTCAAATACCTTATCCAAGTGGCGTATATGATCTAATCAATATTTTGAAAACATAGTTAGGTCATCCATATAGATTATTGTAAATTTGCATATTAGGCATTCAAAATTTAAGTCCATTTCCTTTTAAAAAGTGGCACACACATTGATTAACTTAAAATGCATTAATTTATAAGTGAATGTGCCCCACTTGGTGGTGAAATTAGTCTTAGTTCTATCCTATGGGTTGACTAAAACCTGGTTGTATCTTGAGAAGCCATCCAAAAAATACATCATTTGAAAACCACTCATGATTTGGATCACCTCATATAGGGATGGAAATGGGTAAGTATCTTTATCCAAGGCTTGATTCAAGTTTTGGAAGTCTACACGTAGGTAGATTTATCCATTTTTCTTTTGCACTAGGACCAATTTGACTACCCAAGTGAAGTGGTGAACTAGGAATATTATCCTTATAGACAAAAACTTATGAACTTCCTTGTGTATCAAGGGCTCCAGGATTGATTTTACCAACATTTATATTTTCTTGAAGGGTTTTTGGTTGGATTATAGGGGGATAGTATGAGTTATTAATCTTAGGTCAAAGATGTTAAGATTTCCATAGACCCAAGTAATCACATCCTTATATCTCAATAATAACCTTTATAACTGATCTAATTCATGGTCCATCTAATCTAGACCCACATTAACTATCTAGGAATTTTCCATAGGACTTAAGTTGATGAGTTGGCACTTTTGGTCCTCAAACTTGAGTTTTTTGCTTGGAAAGTTAGGTATAACACATTAAATTCTATTTATAATGAGATCATCCCTTTTGATATCTAGTTCTCATGAATATTATGGATTACATCTTTATCCATCTCATTCTTGGGGTTGTGTTTTTCTTTATCATTTATAAATTGGGATTCACATATTCCCCCATTACTGAGGAAATGGATGATCTACTGGTCACCCTCAAAGACCTAGAAGTTTTTCATGTTTTCTAGGATAAAGGGACATGGGATGAGTTCCATAGAGAACTATTGAAACTCAATGTCATCTAAGGGGATTAGGTTTGTTATCACAAACACTAGTGAGTCTTATATTTAATTTTCCTCTTAAGGAATCGAGATGATATTGAATGTGTTAAATATTTTGATTAGGTCCCAAGACCTATGCTTATACCTTCTGAGGTATGATAGTTTGCATTGAAAATTAGTCTTGATCTAGTTGACCACCAACTCAGAGTCACTAAATATTCTTAGTTTATTTTCCTTTATCTTAATGCAAATTATAATCTCAGGATAAGAGCTTTATACTCTGTCAGGTTATTCATCTAGGGAAAATAAAACCTATATGATGTTACATGTTTTTTCACCAAGGAATCTATAAGTAGAACACCAGATGCACTACCTTGTTTGAGTGAGCTTCATCTATAAAAAGAGACCATAGGCTAAGTGGACATGGGTTATGACTAGTTTGGTTTTTAGGAGGCTTTATGCTCAACGTATAGATGCCTAGGTCTATAGAAACTAGTTTTACATTATCATTAATGGAAATATACTTGATTATCATATTATTATCTAGGTTTCTCTTTCTACCCATATTTAGTTAGCTACTCCTCTCCATGGAAACCCCATATGGGAGAAATTTGTGTTTATATATCCATTGAGGGATTTAGACCAATCTCTACTGAGGAACACGCCATAGGTTTCAAGGATATCCACCACTTGAATATATATTAAGTTTTAAATCCTAGGATAAAATTCCAACTAGATGTGGATATTTAAAAACTCACCTATCACTTTCACTTATGACTTGTCTAGCTAGACCACTACCTTGTTTAACTTTATAAGGGAAAAACCAAGTTTATCACATATGCCTATTAACATTACACTAGTTGAGGCTCCTAAATCCACTAAGAAGTTATGTAGATTATTTTGAAATAACCTTATGGTTAAGATAAAATGGGGCAGCTCCATATTATTTTTTTGAATGAGCACATTGGTGTGTGTTTCTCTCAATTTTGGTTGGGCTTGTGGGGCTTGATTTTGAGTCAAAGATTTTAGTAGGAGATCTGGTTGCTCTATGATTTGATCAAGTTAATGAACAATAATAATAGCCTTTATATTTTTCATATATTTCACTATGTTATAAAATCTTTTAGCTTGGACCATTGTGTATTCCATAGGTTCCTTTAGTTCTTGAGGCCTTGGAGGTGGAAGATGAATCCTAGTATTTTGGTTTGGTGGGGTTATGTCATTATTAGGGAGTATTGAGGTAGTAATGGGTTGTTGTTATTTCCTAATCTTGAGGGCATAGTTACCCCTTTGAAACTACTAAAATTATTACACCTCACTAGTACCCTACTCTGGCTCATTTTATTCCTATCTAAGAAACTTCATGGTCTCTAACACCATATCAATACTAGGGGATTTACCTGAGTTGGAAGATTTAGGATGATTGTGGACCACCTCATATTCTTCCATTTACTTTTATAAAATCAAAAAATCATATTCAAACTCCATGCAGTCCAATTCCCTTTGTGATATCATGTTATGTACTTGACACTAATTAGACAAGGCAATCTTGAAGGTATTAATTTTGGGTAACCTATTAGGTGAAGGTTATGGGGGATTATGAAGATGATTATACTTCTTATTTAGTCTTTGATATGTGAGTTTTTTGATGGAAATTTCTACATTAGAGTTACTCACCTATATCTTTATCCCTAGGAAGTCATTACTATGTTTTATACCATATGCTGAATGGTATCTAACTTAGTCTTAGTGGACTATTGAGGTGTGGTTTAGGTATTGTTAGTTATGACTAAAATTATTTGGTGTTGATCTTGAGGGATCAATTCATGGATCCATGGGTTTAGGAAACCTAGTTATTGGTTTGAAGTGGGATGACCCAATGGTAGTTGATGTGTCATAGGGAGTGGCTGAAGCATTAGGGCATTATGATTAACATTGGAAAAGAATTTCTACATAAGAATATATGGTAGCACAATAGGATTAGGGGTCATTATGTGACCTTGGGGGTTAATTTGCCTATCCAGTTTGATAGCTCTTACACAAGCTGAGGATAGGTCTTTTATGGCTGCATCCCTTATTAATAACATGGTTATCCAAGGGTCTAGTGCATTCTTATACATTTCAATTACTAGTTGAGGGTTAGGTTGGTAAATAATTTAATTTCCTAAAACCTAGCATTGAATTTCCTAATAGGTTCATTAGGTTCCCTCTTGATACAAGAAAACTTTTGGTACAGGACACTAGGGTCTATCACTTGCACAAATTGGGAAAGGAAAGCAATGATGAAATGGTGCTAACTTAGGATATAGTCTTTAGGAAGGTTGAGGAACCAATCATATTCTGAGTCCATTATTTTAAATGGGAACATCCTACACACCACATGTTCATGTTATACATTTAGGATCCTCAAGGTAGCTTTATAGGATATTATGTGTTCCTCCATGGTTTTTCCCATGCTAGAGATGAAATGGGGAAGATACTTCTCACATTTCCTAGGTAAATTATGGATGACTCCTGGGATGTTAATGGCAGAGCTAGCTAACCAAGCCATCTTAGGTTATAAATTTAGGATAGGTTTCAAGGATGAACTAATGTAAATAATGGTGGGTTTAGGTTTGTTGGACCTAGTTTTTTTTGGAAAATTAGGAGGAAATTACCAATTAGACTTGGTAGGACCTAGCCCTAGTAAAAGGTCAAATAGTCTCCAAGATTCTCCAAAATTAAATATTAGTTAGATTATTATTACCAATAAGCCAATATCAACATACTCATAAAACATAATATATGATAAGCATGAAGTATTACAATAAGTGCCCTCCTTATAGTTCTAGCTATTATTTGCTCCAAACTCCTTTATTCATGAAATGCCCATGAGATTGGGAATTCCATAAAAAGGGAAAGTTGGGGACAACTACAGACTTTAATCCTCCTTTTTATTATTGATTTGGGATCATCCCAAGATAAAGATGTAGGTATTAAATTCACAAATATAGTTTAAATGAATAGTCTTCAAGAGATGCACTATCACCATCAAAATTTTAATCTAAAATTGATACACACAAGTCAAATATTGTTATGAGAGTTTGATTATTATGCTTTTCATTTATAAATACAAGGGGAAGGACTAGTTCAATTTTAAATAATAAACACAAAATATAGGGAAGGGTAGGGTAGAAAAGGGATCCTCCATGTTTGGAATGAGCTCAATTTTTTATCATTAAACTAAGTGACTCTACCATAGTTATACCACTATATACTGAGTTTCACGAAAGTTCTACCTCCAAGAACATACAATGGGAAGAGTCTGAGGGAACCAAGATTATGCCTTCAATATGAGCACTCACCAAATAAGAGTACAAGGAAATTATAGTTTAATATAAATAAAAACCATATAATAAATTATAGATTAACAAACAAAATATTAAAACTACAAAAAGAAATAAGAGAACTCACATAATGATTGTAATAACTAAGCACATTATAACCATATCACACATAAAGCAACAAAGTACTAGTCTAATTAACCTAGCATTAATTATTAATAAAGAATGGATATGTAAGATAATTGAGATACAAAACAAACCCTCTTGTAGAAAATAGAGATTGTATTCATTAAAGGAAGTAAGTGTTGCTACAATAATCAACCTAGGCCGATTTTATAGTCCAGAGAGATGAAAAAAAGTAGGTAAAATATTAGATATAATCCAACAACACTTTCAAGAAATTTTTTTGTCAACCCTATACTATAATAAAAATTTTCCTTATATAGATAAGGATGGGGCTAATCTTTAAATAACATGAGTATCCCATCCTGGGTCATTTTGGCCACTCATTACAATTACAACCATATTTTAAAATTTTAAATAAGACAATCCTTTCAAACTTGCATAGATCTATGGGGGACAACTTAATTAACATGAGGACGTGGCTAAGAAGGTATAGCTCCTAACTTATTTGCAATAAAATCCCTAGCTTCCAACATGGCCAACATGAGGTCAAACTCCTTATCTATCTTGGCAAGGTTCATTGGGGGATCCCTAAAGATTACATTGGCCTGAGTTTATAGTCTCTGGTAGACTTATAAGTGCACTTACATTTATGCTTGAACCCTAGATACTTGGTTTATGCTCATTTGGGACTGTGTTGATAGATCCAACACAACATAGGCCCTTTCTTGGTTTGATCTTGTGACCTTATTCCTATTAGAGGTAAAATCACTATGGGGTAAATTAGTGATGATAGATAATCTAATTCTAGTTTTAAAATATTAATCATTTAACACATACAATCATTAATCATACAAATTAACCATTTTAATGAACAATTAAGATATATCAAGATCAATGACATAAAACATGACATATGTTGGAAACCCTCTTGGGGGATAAAATCCACTAAACCCTGCAAGATGGAATATAATCCTATAATGATAATATCTAATTTAGACCATAATTAAATGATCAAGGAACAACCATCCCTTAATTTATTGAGACACCAATCTGATAAGGAGCTATTGCCCCTATCTAATTGAGTACTCACAACAACTAGACCTTTTATCAAGTTTCACTTTGTAAGGAAGAAACAACCCCCTAGGTAACCAAAAACCCACCCAAATACCTTGAATAGATCATATTGAGTACATAATTCTAATATTAAACTAATTATGACCACTTTTTTTTCATTCTTCACCTTCACTCTTTCACCCAAATAGTCTCAAGGGCTCACTCACTCAATCTACCTCTTTAGGCTCATTAGGTCCAATGACCTATGTATCCACCTACATCAGCTTGATCAGATAAATATGAATGATAATCTTTTATCATCAATGTTACTCACTAAATTATACTTTCTCTTTCAAAGTTTATCTACTTTGTTTAACTCCACACTTCCTCAACTAGCATAATTAGTCCAATTAGACCTTGTACTTATATCACTCTCTTCCTTTAACCCATCTTGGTTGGCTAAGATGATTTATATATTTAAAAAAAACTTAACATATGTCCATAAACATTTTATGTGTGAGAACAATACTCTTCATAGGTCTTTCATTACCTCATTATCCCCAAACCACCATTAGGTCTTGGTGAGACCTAAAACAATTAGGCCTTCATACTCACATGTTACATGTGAGACTACTTGGACCACCTTCATCCTATACCAATGATTTAAACACATAAAACCTATCTAAAATATAACATTTATCACTCTCATATGTTTCCATGCAACATTTAACACCAACTCAATACTTAAAACCTACCAATTAGGTCTCTTTGTTCTTTAGGCCTTCATACATAGAAAACATAGTCTCAAACTTCTGAAGTAAATACTTAAATATTTCACATATAAATATGATTAGATTATGTGGGTGAAAAATTTAAGACCTATATAATTACTTCATGTTATTTAAATACTTCAACATAGGCTCTAATCATTCAAAATAACTCTCTCAAAATGACTACTCAGACTGGTCATATACAATCAAAATATAGTCAAACTATTTCAACTCTCCACATCTAATTAGGGGAATATCATGAAAACCGATGCATTATTATAAATATTTGAGACTTATAAAACATATCCATACTTATTTTATTATTCAATTCTACTCAAAACTCTTACAACTCACTTTTATAAAGTGGTCACTAAAATTATCTATAGCTTCCAACAAACATAGTCAACTTTTAGACATTTATTCATACTAAATATGGATTGGTCAAATATCTAAAATCCTCAAAGATAGTTTTAATTTATTATAAAACACTCTCCAATTGTTATTTCATCTTTAAATATCAAAATACCATTAAGAAAAACTCAAATATCCTTCTCAATATTCTTAGAGAACATGGTTAAACCTTCAGTCAACTTTGGAGCTCAATATATGCAACTATAAAAACATTTAGATCTTATAATCAATTTTTTTAGATGAGACCTAAAATACTTTTTAATTTTTTTTACATGAACAATAAATTAGTACTAGATAAAAATATATTAATAAAATACCATAGACTAGTTTTTCCTTTGTTAAATTCAAACACTAACGATCACTGGTTAATGAGAAATCATCTGACACTTGTCTTTATCTCGTGATCCCTAAAAGCTTGATCAAATACACTTCATCAATATTCTTATGATTTTCCTAAATTTAACTCACATCTCTCATTGTTTATATTTGATCCTCACTTTTGAGATCATGCCACTTGGCATCCCTGTAAGCCTTCTACTCACCCTACAGTTAGTCTTCAATGATCTTTCACCACTTGGCAGCCCCATGTGCCTTCTAAGCACTTTATTGACTTATTGACTTAATAAAAACAAATTATATTTATTTGAATAGTTTATCATACTTTTTTTATCTTTGATCTACTTAATCAAATATGCACCATTGATCTACTTGGTAATCTTTGTGATTATGACACATGTCTTCATCATGTTCATTCTCAGGTCCTTTGAATTATTGACTTCATTCTCACCATTGATCACTATATAACAAGTTTAAAACTTATTTTTAAATCCTTAAGTGGCCATATTAATTTCTCACCATATATATTTATATTCCTGATCACTCACTCATCATTGGATATTCATCTATCAGTTTAGATGCTCATTGTTAGATCTTTATCATGAAGATTAAATGCTCATCATAGATCTTTGATATCAAAAATTTGGCTAAGTATGGGAAATTAGTTGAATCTACCTTAGAATCCAAATTTGCAATGTAATAAATTTTGCTATGCACCAGGTTTAGATGTAAAATTTGAACCATATGATCTCCTCACATAGGGGAATCTATCCATATATCAAGCTACTCTTGACACCTTCACATGTGTGAATGTTGAAATCATCAATATACCCACTTAACTTTATCTATCAAGATGACTACTTGAACCTAGACACTCATATGACTACTTTGATTAATTATTTTCACTTTCACAAGAACTCCAAGAACTCAAAACACCCTATAGGGTCTCTGCAACATGACCATACCATAAATAACATCCACCATATGCCTATCCAAGTCAAACACTGAAGAACTATGCAAGAAAATTAAATCACACTTTGTCATTGTAATTATATCACATATGACACCTCATCAACATCCTTGTACACCTTGGAGACATCATTGATAAACCTCCAATAATCCCTTATTCCCTGGTCAAATTGACCTAGGTGGACTCTGAATTACTCTCATCAAGTAGGGTGCCATCTGGGTGGAATAACATAGATATATTGACCTACTTTTAGTAGGTTAATATCTTTTTATTGCCCTCTTCCAAGGTCCCATTATAGTGTAAGCCATGTCAAACCCTTATTCCATAACAACCCTCATGTTTTTGATGTATGTTTGGTATAACCCCAAGTATGATGTTAGCATAAGTTTTAGCTTTAGGAATATTACTTTGTTGAGCATAAATTGTATCTTTTGACATTTTCCATCAATATCTATAATCCTCTCCATGTAGGCTTGGGTCCACTAGATTTGTACATTGGTCTCATCCAAAGTCTCCTCTACTTTCCCAAGAATCTATAAAATTAGTAACAATCAGTATGCTCTTCACCCAATCAACCCAACAAGAAATATGCTCTTCACTTGGTCTTCTAAAGTTTAAAAATGGATATATATGCCCTTAAGGATATTCTTGGACATATTGTGAGTCACCCAAAGAATGGATAGTGGATCCTTGGGCATCCTTTCTTCCCTAGTGGAATTCCTCACCTTGGTGAGGGAGAATAGATCTTGATGGATATACCAAACTATAGGGTTCCTTTCTAAGACAAACTCTACATCAATGCCCTCTTCATGATTTTGAAGTCTCAATAAAAGCTCCATTACACATCTGGGTCACATTGGGTAGTCATATTTAATTCCTATGACCTTGGGACCATTGCTTGGGTTGTGGGAGGTGTAGGAGGGGTGGCTAAAATGGTAGTGAAGGGTAGAGGATAATGTGGAAGGGAGATGAAAGAAGTGGAGGGATTGGATGAGGAAAGTAGTGGAGGTGAAGGGGGAATGGGAGTGAAAAAGGGAGAATGAAAGGGGATGCCCAAGGAACATCTACACCCACCACTATTCCTAGGTTAAGTTCACTTAAGTAAGAATTTCCCTTGAAAAATGGTCTTTAAATAGTAGGGAAGAGATGGGCTAGTTGAAGGCAAGTCCCATAGCACCCTAGGTAATAGAAAGAGGGTTTCAAGGAGATAGGTGTCAAGGTGTTGTGGATAGGGCCAAAGGAATTATTGAGGCTTGAAAAGGATATTAAATTAGATCAGAAAGCCTTTGAGTTAGATATGAGTGTGAGTTTCCTTCTTCTTATTTGGCCTCTTACACATGTTATCTCTCGATTCTATAGTGGATGGTTTATTCAGGATAATAAGAGACATATAGGCTAATTTTGAGGACTCAAATCTACTAAGGGAAGCATAAAAATGACTTTAGTGGGACTTAGGAGGGTTTTTAATGTGATTGGTATGCTCCTAAAATTTACATCCATGCTTATTGATAAAGGCAAATCCAAGGAAGGCAGTAATAAGACTCTAGGTTATGAAATGGATTGAGAGGAGGGGAATGATGAGGTAAGGATGATCAGTAGAATTAAGGCCAATATTATTATGTTTAACAATAGAGGGGATGTAATGGTAAAAAGAGGAGGCACCACTTGGGGGATTTTTGGGAGTGGAACAGAACTAGTGGGTGTCGAGATAAGAAGTTGGAAAGTGATAGAAGTGAGGGGTAAAAGGGAAATGAGAGAAGAAAGAAACCTATTGTAAGCCTCACTCTAGTATTTCCCTTAGGTTTCCAATCATTTCAAACCTTAGGGCCTAGGTGGCTCAAGGTTGAGGAACTAGTGATTGATCTAGATACACTTGGGCTACTTGGCATCAAGTAGCTCAGGTATGGTTATGTCATGGTTAGATTATTAGAGTTTTCAAATGAGGCATAGGTGGAGGTAGAGTAGAAGGAGTGGATAGAGGAGGCATATGAGGAGTTGAGGCATGAGGATTAGGAGCTACTAGAGGAAGTAGAGATAGACTTGGAGCATGAAGAGGAGAAGGTGGTAGAATGCCTTGCAAGATCCTCCAAGAGATAGAAAATGCTATCAAATTTGGGTCCTTAGTGGACTAAGCAAGAGATATAAGAGGTACATATGAGATCACCTAGACATTATTATATTTATTAGTATTATTTATCATGATATAAGATAAAACCTCCCATTCATTAGTGGCATTTAGATAGAGCTCATCATCATCTTCAGCCTAATAATCATAGTTGATATTAAAGTAGGGTGAGTACTGCACCATGTGAGCTCTAATTATTCGCTTGGGATCTTAGTGATAACTTTAAATTTATAAGGGAAAAGGAGTATTTCCCAATCACAATATTATAAATTAGAGGGAAGGTCTTGTATACATGGTGCTTGATTATGATCATAAGTGGTAGGCACACCTTCTATTGACACTAGATATAAAACCCAAAGATTCCTTTCACCAGTTGATAGGTAATATCATGCTTTGCTAGATGGTATAGAATGAAATACAAGTGGATGGGGTCATTTAAGAAACCTATAATATAGATATTAGTGTCCTCCTTATAAATCTTATAGTCCCTAATGGTGATGATGGACTCCTTGATTAGATTCGAGACCTAGGGTATCAAGGCCTCACTGATGTCAAGGTTGATCACTAGTTGAAAGAGAACATCCCACATACTACATATAACAATTAGTTCATCATGTAAAAATTGCTCCTAGCTTGGGCATCTATGATGACATTGACCAACTTGAAGTTCATAAACTCTCCCATGTATAGGAATTTTGATCATGTGAGGATCATGTGCAAGATAGGTACCCATACCTCATTAACATGTAAGTAGCCCTAGGACTTGAAAAATTGGTGTAGATGGATCATGCCTACCCATATATATTATTAGAAGGTGTACACTGTATACACATTAATATCCTCCTTATTAACCCATTTAGCATTTATGTTTTTAACATAGTCATGGAGGATGATGTATATCATGTAGTTCCCCATCAAGATGGTTAACAATATTACAGCATATGATGTGTAGTTTTGGAGGGAATAATATGAATTGAAGGTATTCTTAGAGATATCGATAATTTGGTGTTGAGAGTTGGGTGAACATATCAAGTTTTGGACTCTATGCTGCACATAGATGACATTTTAAAGGAGGTTACTTAATAATTTGGCATAGGGGAATGCCTCTAGTTTGGAAGTGGATCTATGAAGTCTACACTTCTTATAGGATCAAAGGGCATCCTCAAACTCTATTTATTGGTCATCATCTAGGCCTGAATCCATGGGGACTTGTTCGATCCCTTTGAATAAGTTATTAAATTTTATCAATCTAACCAAGAATGTGGTATCTCAATTATTAGGTTCATGCTTTGGGTTTGAGGATGATGCAGCCATTATAGCAAGATGGTGGGGTAATAGAGAAGTTTTGAGTGTAGAAGGCATGAAATTAGGGGTGCTCTATGATAATTGGTGAACTAGGAGTTAGAATGTTTTTGAAGGTAGTGGTGGTAAATATTAGTGAGCTTCTCTTAGTATTTTATAATTGCATACATAAAATACCACTATATTAATAGTGTTTTATGGCTCACTTGATGTGAATTAAAATTTGATTTGATGGCTAAATTTTCTCTTTTTACATCTAAATCTATAGTTTAATTTAGAACTGATGATCCTCTGACTCTAATCAAATGTAGCAATTGTAATGGGATGTTTTAAAATCATCCAATCAAACCCAATTTCCCATATTGTTAATAACCAATGCATGGTAAATGTGTAATCACATCTATTAGAGGATTTTCATTTAACTCTCACCTTTAAACACATGTCATCTTCTCATTGCTCCTCCTAATAAGCACCACTCTAACACTCTTATCACTTTCATAGTCTTGGTACTAGTCACTCTAAAACAAAGTGACTTGGCACCTTCTAATTAGGTCAGGGTCTCTTGGGATCTAAAATCTATGATAGGTATACAGACTAGCCACTCTAACACTTGGTGATGTGGTGCCTTCTCATTTAGTCAATATTTCTTTGGCTCTAACATCTATGATAAGTTTGGGGACTAGTAACTCTTACACTTAATGACTTGGAACCTTATCATTCAATTGGGTTCTCTTAGGCTCTAACATCTTTGATAGGTTTAAGGATTGGCCACTCTGACACCTTGATGACATGATTCCTTCTCATTCATCTAGTCTCTCCTTAGCTCTTATAGGTATAGGGGATTGGCTAATTTAACACCTTGATGATGTGGCACCTTCTCATTCAGTTGTGTTCTCCTAAGCTTTGACATATTTGATAGGTCTAGGGAATTGGCTACTTTGACACCTAGAGACATGGTGGTTTCTCATTTAGTTAAGATCTTATGGGATCTAACATATCTGATAGGTCTGGGGGATAAATTCTCTAATACTAGTGACATGGTGCTTTCTCATTTGGTTAAGATCTCCTAATATATGACATCTCTAACAGGTCTAGGAGATTGGCTACTTTAACACCTAATGATGTGGTGACTTATCATTTAGCCTTGCTCTCTCAAGTTTTTCAAAATTCACAAAGGAAGACTAATAAATTAAAAGATACATAATTCATTTAATTCTTAAACATCCCTTACTAAGACTCTAATTTGTCATAAAATAAACTAGGCTTGTTGCTGTTTGGAGAAATTAGGGTGGCATATATTCCAAGGATTTAAGTAGGAAAAATAGATAAGAACAAAATAAAAGATCCCTGGTTCATCATATTTTTTATAGGGGTCCCCCATTTTGAAGAAAAGGGGGCATGTTGTCCACAATAAGACCATTCTAAGAATGAACCAAAAGTACAAATGATATACAATTCACATCCTCCTCCACCACATAATGAGCACCCATTAAATGGAATTATTAGTACTTATACGTGATATGAACCTCATATGGTTTATATTCCATATATTAATTTTGATCAAAATGAGATTCTGGATGATGATTCAAATCTTCATTCCTTATTCATTTGTGCATACCTTGATCACTAGCCTATACATAATGTTATGATTAATAATGGTGTTAGAGAGAATGTTTGCACCATGACATTACTTATGCACTTGGAATATACACATGATGATCTACATCATTTGACTAAATTAGTTAGAGAATTTTATGGGACCTCACATTAGGTTCTTGATGATATTGACTTACCTTTACAAGTTGTCCCAACACATGTAGTCACCACATTCTTAGTTATACCATACATCGGTGTCTTTGATATTTTATTGGGATGACCTTGCATATATATAGTTTGTACAGTACCTTCTACAATTCATGGGTGTGTAAAATATATTCATGACAACATGTTAATTATAGTTTCTAGACTTCCACCTGACTATCCACTTGAACAAAATAAGTTTATACATAGGTGGTTAATTATCAAACCTACTAAGGTTAATCCTTTGTGAAATGGTAAGTAACATCTAATCCCCTTTCCAAGGAAGCCAATACTTGAGAGACCATTGCATCAGAGACATAAAATGGATTATATGAAATCCTCATCTACTCCTACATAGCATACCAATTAATCTAGAACAACCACAATGTTACTATTACTATTATTTTGAATAAACCATTCAATAATGTGTTTAATGAACCCCCTATTCCTTCTATTGTCTATTCACAACCATAGAGTCTTATTATACATATTAGAGCATTATGGATACTAAAGTACCAAATATCACACCTATACACACCCCTTATAAGTACCACCAATTTATTACACCAAGTTATCAGTGGGAAGATACCTATGAGCATCCTTTAAATGAGATCATATGATAGACTTTATTGTCCCAATATTCCAAAAAATAATAAAAGAACAAAAAATACAAAAATCCAAAAGTATTTTCATCATTTAAATTTTCTATTATCTCCATGGCATCTATTTTTTTAGCTCCATATTAATAGATAAAATATCATCTTTTTCTATGAACACGTGTTTCACACATCTTTTGAGTGTGACACATGCATAATCATGCACATTATCTATGCACTTTTGGATGTTTGGTTTTCCATCTACTCATGTCATATGAACATTGGAGGTATTTGCTTCTTTGATCATAATACACTCAGGTTATATTATTCCATTATATTTTCCATTCTCATGTTTGATCTGCTATACTTACACATGCCTTTATCCATGCTTATACCTATTGCAGTGTACTTGATATGCTATGTGCTTAACATTTTTTGATAATACAAATATCTAGGGACTAGTATGATATGCTTATGTTCATTGATTATAATTCCATGCTTTCCTTTTTCCACTTCCTTGAGTGTGTTCCTTTCTTGGTAATATCATGCATTGTATTACTTGTTCAAGCATTTGAATATGCTTCATTAATTATGGGCCATGTGCCTATGTTTTCCTACTGTGACATTTTCATGTGTAATTATTTATTATATGTGGATGTTTGAATGTGTCTTTCCATATTTGTGTACATTTTACTAAGGCATATCCCTTCAGTTATGTAGCATTTGGACATGTCCTTTGTTTGATGTCTCCTTAGACCATTATAATTTGATTTGATTTTTAAGTGATCATTTGTGTGTGTGAGAGATTAATTTCTGGTTGAGCATGCATTGTTACTATCTATATGATTTCATGAATTGCATCATTCATCTTAGGATTTGATGTGATCACATACTATGTACCTCATTGTTATATATCTAGACATACAACTCCTATATGTTAAATGATCCATACACAAATTATATAATTATCGTATCCTTTTGAGGTAAGGTAACTACTAGGTTATAGTTTCCATCATCTCAAAAGGATGGCATATCAGTGGGGTCATGTCATAGAGGCATGACTTTCAATCCTTACTAGTTTTATATTTTAGTCAGGGTGTGCAAAAGATGCATGACCTCCACACTTATTTAGTACTCAACATTATCATATTACAATGGGGGCATGTTATGGAAACATGTTTTCCACACTTAGGCTAAATTTCATAGTTATATGATTCAAATACACATTTGTGGTATCATTCTATAAATTTATACCATTATTTTACTTAGGTTTCCACCTTAAACATATACGAGGTGCATATACCATGAAAAATATCACCTTAAATTGAAAAATAAAATTAGATTTCATATTTCAAATACTTCTATGGACTTTAGCATACCCTAGGATTGACTTTTACAAATTGTTATTGAGCCAATATGCTACATTAGATGGCTCACTTTTGGAAAGGTTGAGGTGATTACATCACTCAATATTATCAATTTTATATTATGGAATGATTAAATCATCCACCCCACCAGATTTATAATGTGAGTTGACTTGGATCACTCATGCTCACTAGGTTATAAGTATGATTGGGTTATACAATGTTATCAGTTATAATCATGCTATGTGACTAAGACCAGATGTCTCTACCATGACCATTTCAACATCTATCAGGGGTAGGCCCATAAGGCCTCCATCATCTAGCCACTCTAAAACCCTCTCATGCACACATCAACCTACAAAAATGTAACCAAATATGGAATTATCAACATAAAATATAAAATTAATAGACAAAAATAGTCATCAAACACTACTCAACAATAAAAAGAATAAAAAAATAGGTCTATTGGACATTAGTGCTGTATATAGGATAGTAGCATTAGATATAAATGCCATATCTAAAACACTAGCACCATGTTTTGGACACTAGCACCAATATCAAGACATAAGTGCCACATTTCCAAAAAATGGCCCTAAACTACCAGATTTCCAATAAAATTAGTAAAAAATGTACTATAAATGACAAAAATAGGAAAAATATAGGATCCTTACTAGAATAACCTCCTCCCCAACCTAGATAAGCACCTCCACCTCCTCATACCAGGTCAAAGTCTTTCCTTGTCTCCTCGACATAATCTCTAGCTCAGAATAAATAATAATTATCAACTCAAATGATTCAAATAAATTTTCAAACTAATCAAATAACCTATTTAAATCACATTTATAAACTTTCACCTTACTAAGGTTGACATTCCATGCCAATTTACCTAACTAATACTAACTTCTAGAAATCATAATATCTATAGAACCATAACTCTGATTTGTGACCCATTTCTTGCATGTGGTACTTAACCTCAAATTACCTCACCCTATATTGGTTAAACCAATATCTTTCACATTTAACTTTATAAAATGATAAAACTAATATTACTATAATAAACTCAATATTGACCAAATGTCTATCCCATTACCAATTTCAAAAATTGACTCTATCATAATACATAAAATATTCAAACTTAAGATAACATCACCCTAACTAACTATCACCATCATATCAATCATTACCACTTTTTCTTAGACACCCTTACCTTAGTCTCAACTTTCTCACCAAAAGGGGGAAATACACACAGATTGCCTTAGATATACACATATTTAGACACATAAGTGCACTTAAATACACATATTTAGACACATGGGTTCATTCATATATAAATATTTAGACACACATGTTCACTCATATACAAATATTTAGAAACATAAGTTCACTTAGATATATATATTAAGGCACACAAGTCTACTCATACATAATACATACATACACACACACACACACACACACACACACACACACACACACGCACACGCACGCACACACACACACACACACACACACACACACACACACACACACACACACACACACACACACACACACACACACACACACACACACACACACACACACATACATACCTACATACAAACACACATGTTTGACACATATATATAGATTGACTTAGATATATATTTCAACTCAAATAAAAAAATGTTACAATACATAGCTACATTTATTAGATATTAATATTAGGGGCATGATGTACAATATTCATCCTTGATATCTATTTTCAAATTGCTATATGACACTCAAATTGTCACCATGATGCATCTAGGGTTTTACTAGTTTTGGTCATGTTATCATCTATAGTAGTTGATTCATATCCTTCCACCCGACCTAGTTTACATACTTAGATTTAGTACACACATTAGAGTGGGGGAAATCAAGCCTTGCTTTTCTAGATATTCATTTTACATACTAAGATTCAATACACACATCATAATGGGGGTAAACGAGCATTGTTTCTCCACATATCTAGTTTAAATACTCGGATTTAGTCCAAATATCAAGGTGGGGGAAAAATAGGGTTTCATTCCTCATAATTTAATTCAATATTTAGATTCATTATAGGGGACACCCACATTATGAATTTCCTCTTCATATACTTCACTCTATCTCATGTCCACTTCTTTGGCCAAGAAGTGAGCTAGGACTAGAACACATCGACTCAAGTAAGCAAATGCATCCATTCCTCTTTTTCTCTTACTCTAGTACTTTCATTTCATTACATTAGTAAAATAAAAGGGGTGAAAATTTATACACCTTAATTTGGTCAAGAAACCATAAGTACTATGTATTTTGTTGTTCTTTCACATGAAGGTCTTAGTGATTAATATAATCCTTATTCACATGGTCATTTTGGGTCTTTTGATCTTTCTTAAGTCTTATTTTCCCTATTTATTATACCCCAATGGTCTTAAGTCACCTCTTCTTAGTCATAGGGTCCCCTAGCCTATCCTTCTTGGTCTTAACTCTATTTTTTAGGCCTCAAGACACTAACACCATTATCAAGATAGTAGATCCATGTGGCAGTAGTGTCTAATTATGTTTCTAGTATCTGACAGCCATTTTTTGCCATATTTTTGGGTCCTAACCCCACCTTGAGCTTTATCTTATGTTTTTATCCCTCTTTTACAATTGGTTGCCAAAAAACAAGGTGTTACATTCAAATCAAAGTTCCTTTGATATGAATACCTCATAAGGCATTTTACATCTAGCACTTACTATTTTAGCTCATAATTACATAAAATCAGTGAATAGTATAACTCAATACTATGCATACTACTCGACTATTACATTTAAACTTTACTTGCTTGGTCAAATAAGGGCCTACACAATTCATTCTAGCATATCATGTGCATTGACTATTCATGTTCCCTTAGGGATAATTAGATATGTTCTGAGACTCACAACATTGGGGTTAATTTAGGTAGTAGCCAAGACAACAAGGGGTTATACTCTATGTGATTGTAATATCCCAAAACCTAGTTTTTTTCTTTATTTTGAATTTGATTTGATTGTTGTTTCATGTGTGCAGGCAGCCATTAGGGTTTTATTAGATATTAAGTTAAAACAGTGACACAGGTGAGCTTTTGAAAGACATAGAACCACCTACAGGGCCCTCAAAACCTCATGAAAATTCTCTAAAAGTTATAGATAGCTCCTCTAAGAGGGACACTAGCACCATAGTTGGACACTAGGACCATATGGTGTTACTATCCATATAACGGTGCTACTATCTAAAGCCATATTTTAGCTATATCATATAATTAAAGGTGTTTGACTATTTTTCCAACATATTTCAGCCTCTTGAGTCATATAAGTACCTATTTTACTCTAGATAAATTCTCTTTCTTTATATCTTTGCTATTTTGGGAAAAAGCTTGTCAAATCAATTATTTCCTATTTTCATTTCAAGTTATTAATATACGTAGCCATTGAATAACATAGGATTTACATAACCGAAGTCCTAAATAGTTAAAATAGAAACATGTGTGTACATAAAATAGATGATATGTTATATATTAATATATAATTAATAACATAGATGTGA
The DNA here is from genome assembly GCA_037957365.1 of Torreya grandis. NCBI lineage: Eukaryota > Viridiplantae > Streptophyta > Pinopsida > Cupressales > Taxaceae > Torreya > Torreya grandis. Next base: position 1,311,233 of record JARHVA010000394.1, on the reverse strand, counting down.
TGGAGCTAATGAAACATGTAAATGCTGAAAAAAAATTTATATTTTTTATTTTTTAGAATTTTTTAGAATATTAGAACATAAAATACTATCTTATTATATCATCCAAAGGATGCTCATCAGCTATTTTCCCACTAGTAACCTATTATAATAAACTAGTGGTACTACCAAGGGGTATATATAGGTGTAATACAGGATCTATAATTATTTATGTATGTATGATATGAATCTATGGTTGTGAAGAGATAATATAAGGAGTAGGGGTTCATTCAACCAATTGTTGAATGCTCTATGGCTTATATGAAATAATAGTAATAGGAACATGTGTGGTTTCTCTAGATAACATAATATTCTATGTAGGAGTAGATGAGAGTTTCATAGAATCCATCATGTATCTCTCATGAAATGGTATCTCATGTACCAGTTGCTTAGGAAATGAGATTGCATGTTTCTTACCCTTTCATAAATTATTAACCATAGTAGGTTTGATAATTAAATGCTTAGATGTATAAAACTATTTTGTTCAAGTGAATGGTCATATGGAATTCTAAAAACTTTAATTACCATGTTGGAATGAATATTTTTTACATGTCTAGGCACTGTATAAGGTATTGTACAAAGTTTATGTATCTAAATTTATCCCAATCACATAGTAAAGACACAAGTGTATAGTATAAATAATAATGTAGTGAACATATGTGTTGGGTCAACCTGTAAAGGTAAGTCAATATCATCAAGAACCTAATGTGAGGTCCCGTAAAATTATCCAACTGATTTAGTCAAATAATGTAAATTATCATCTGTATAATCTAAGTGTATAAGTAATTTCATGGTGAAAACATTCTCACATTAACCATTATCAATCATAAAACTATGCATAGGTCAACGATCAAGGTATGCATGAATGAATAAGAAATCAAGGTCTTAGTCATCATCCACAATCTCAATGGCATCAAAATTAATATAATATCTCTAAACCATAGGAAATGCATGTCATGTATAAGTACTAATAATCCCATATAATGGGTGCCTATAATGTGGAAGAGGAGGATGTGCATTATATATCATTTATACTTTTGGTTCCTTTTTAGAATGGTCTTGCAAAGGATTGTTAACTATCTTATGATTATTTTGATCACCAGGTTATGAACCTAATTATTTTGGAGGATTATCAAATGTAATTTTTTGTTCATTAATAAGGTCTTGGATATTATGCTTCAAGGTAAAAAAACTAGTTCATATAATTCCCTAGGACTTGGTGATAGTCACAATAAACATAGGCATCATATCCTTTGGGTAGATGTTGACTCACATACCCCTATATAGGATAAGGTAGAGTTATAAGGTGACACTCCACAAGCTCAATAATTAATGAAGATGGATACTTATATAAGCATGGAAAGTCTCTCCTTGGTGTATTAATTAAGATAAGCTGATTAGGTTGTTGTGACACTAAATTAACAGTAATAGTTCTTTCCTTTTTAAGTTTTTGGGTTTCACCTTATGACTTGGTTTGATAATAAACTTGGTATTTGATTTAGTTAGTGTTTTTTTTACATATTTAATTTTTTTCAAAGAGATAATTTTCATTTCATGATTGAGAATAATATGTCATAAGTCATTAAAATATTTAAATTTTTTGAAGACAATGGACTCATGTAATGGGGAAAACAAGCTTTGATTGAATATGTCTTAAAGCTCTTTATTTGCCATTAGATTGGTCATTTTAGATAGCATTGTCTTATATATTAAGACACATTAATTGATAAGGTTAATGGTTCCTTATTTTATTTTTTCAATTTGGGCATAGGAAATTTTTTTAGTTATGTTGATAAAGAAGTGTGTGAAAACTAATTTACAAGAGGTTTGAATGTTTTTACTGATTGGATTGGTAAATCATAAAACCAGCATAGAGCATATTCATTGAGGATTCTTGGAAATATTTTAGTCAAAATTATATTATAAGAGGTATAGTTACATAGAAATATTGAAGATTCTATAAAATATCACCCTTACCATCATAAAATATGAACTTTGGTGTAATTAGATCTCATGCAAAGGTCATCATTCTTTGTCAAATGATCAAACCATAGCTTTTTAACCCTTAGAGTGACTATGGAGAACATGGGTTAGTGGGTTTATGGTGTCTATTTATTCCAAGGACCCCTCTATCAATGTGAACTTTCTACATAGTCAATACTTCAAAGAGGGAATTATACTTATTTAGTTCTCCCTTATGTGTTGGATTATGTGTGCATAAGGATATAGTGTGTGATAAGGAAGTATATAGAGTGACCTAGCTTGTAACTTAGAAAATATGTCTCATGGAATGCTCTTTTAGTACTTTAGACCTGTATATGGGTTATACCTATGACTAATATTTAAATAAGATAGAACAACAAATCTTTGGTCACTTAAATTCTTGATTGAGTGCTTTTGTTAATTTTCCTTTAGATTTGATAGGTCTATGCTAGGTGAGGAAAGAATGAAGGTTGATATTGTATAGATACAAATATATTTTGTAAATATCTCACATTTAAGCACCTAGGATAACCATAAGGATGTGTTTCATTTGAAATTTTGATGACTTTAGGGCACAAAAACACTTAATTTGGCATATGACACTAGCATTTATGTGGGCATATAGATAGGATGCAAGTTTTTGGGAAGCTATAAAATAAGTACAATTCTAAAAATTTTAGAGGATGATAATAATTATGTTTGTATAATTTTGAGGAGCATAAAAGGCTTGATCATCATAATACCATATGGTTGGACTAAGAGATAACCAATATGCATAAGAGATAGTGGATGCAAGCATTTCATAAACATAAATGTCTAGGAACTAAAGGGTGAAGCCATGAGAAGTAATTTATAAGTATACAAGACCAAGTTACTATATAATTCATGTTTAGTATCTAAATTAACCCCCTTTAATATAGTAATGAAATTTATATTTTAAAAAGAAAATAAATGCATACCTAAAGTGTGCATAACATACCTTGCCTTTATGTGAGTCCCACTTAAGTGCTTTGCTCGTGAATGACCTATAACTGAGAACATGTTATAGTATATAATCAGTGCATATAATCTGAAATTAAAATAATTTGAAATGTTTGAAATTAAAGAGAGAAAGGTTAGGAGTACACCTATGTATTGATGTAACCATCTTAACTTTTATAAATTTGATTTGTAAAAATTATTTAATATGACATATTGAGATGAGATTAAGACAATTTGAAAATTTACAAGTGCATATATATAAATATTGGAGGAAAACTTTCCCCCAAAATTGGAGAAAAGGTGAGTTTTCACCCAATGGTTGAGATTAACTCTATTGTGTAACCCAATCATACTTATAACTTGGTGAGCATGAGTGATTCAAGTTAAAAAACACTATAAATCTAGTGGGGTGAATGATTTAATCATTCCATATTATAAACATGATAATATTGAGTGATGTAATCACCTCAATGTTACCAAAATTGAACCAACTAAGGTAGCATATTGGCTCAATAACAATCCTTAAAAGTCAATCCTGGTGTATGCTAAAGTTCAAATATTTATTTGAAATCCAAAATCTAATTTGATTTTCCAATTTGGGGTGATATTTTGCATGGCATTTGCACCTCATATATGTCTTAAGTTGAAACATGGGTATAAAAATGGTATTAATGTATAAAATGTTGCCATAAATGTGTATCTAAATCATATAACTATGAAATTTGGAAAATTTGAAAATTTTCAAGAGTTGAAGACATGATCCCATTGAAATATGAAACTAAGAATTAGTATAAGTGTGGATAACATGTTTCCATAACATGCCCCCTCTTTAATATGATAATGTTGAGTACTGAATAAGTGTGGAGGTCATGCCTTTTTTACATACCCCCACTAAAATCTAAAATTATTAAGGTGTGAAATCCATGCCTCTATGATATTCCCCCACTGATATGCCTCTCATTTGAGGTGAGGTTAAGTAAAAATTGGTAGTTACCCCACCACATTACATGCACCCATTAATATTAGTACTTATACATGACATAAATCTCCTATGGTTTAGAGACCTTATATTAATTTTGATGAAAGTGAGATTATGGATGATGACTCAGATCTTCCTTCCTTATTCATTCATGCATACCTTGATCACCAACTTATACATGGTGTTATGACAATAATGGTGTAGGTGAGTATGTTTACACCATGACATTAATTATGCAATTGGATTATACACATTATGATTTACATCATTATACTAAATACATTAGAGAATTTTATGGGACCTAACATCAAGTTATTGATGATATTGACTTACTTTTAAAGGTTGACTCAACACATGTGATCACTACATTCTTATTTAACTTATCATTTGAGGTAAGGTAACTACCAATTTTTACTTACACTCACCTCAAATGAGAGGCATATCAATGGGGTAATATCATAGAGGCATGGATTTCACACCTTAATAATTTTAGATTTTAGTGGGGGTATGTAAAAAAGGCATGACCTCCACACTTATTTAGTACTCAACATTATCATATTAAAGAGGGGGCATGTTATGGAAACATGTTCTCCACACTTATACCAATTCTTAGTTTCATATTTCAATGGGATCATGTCTTCAACTCTTGAAAAATTTCAAATTTTCCAAATTTCATAGTTATATGATTTAGATACACATTTATGGCAACATTTTATTACATTAATACCATTTTTATACCCAGGTTTCAACTTAAGACATATATGAGGTGCATATGCCATGCAAAATATCACCCCAAATTGGAAAATCAAATTAGATTTTGGATTTAAAATAAATATTTGGACTTTAGGATACACTAGGATTGACTTTTAAGGATTGTTATTGAGCCAATATGCTACATTAGTTGGTTCAATTTTGGTAACGTTGAGGTGATTACATCACTCAATATTATCATGTTTATAATATGGAATGATTAAATCATTCACCCCACTATATTTATAGTGTTTTTTAACTTGAATCACTCATGCTCACCAAGTTATAAGTATGATTGGGTTACACAATAGATTTAATCTCAACTATTGGGTGAAAACTCACCTTTTCTCCAATGTTGGGGGAAAGTTTTCCTCCAATATTTATATATGTGCACTTGTAAATTTTCAAATTGTCTTAATCTCATCTCAATATGTCATATTAAATAATTTTTACAAATCAAATTTATAAAAGTTAAGATGGTTACATCAATATATAGGTGTACTCCTAACCTTTCTCTCTTTACTTTCAAACATTTCAAATTATTTTAATTTCAGATTATATGCATTGATTATATACTATAACATGCTCTCAGTTATAGGTCATTCACTAACAAAGCACTTAAGTGGGACTCACATAAAGGCAAGGTGTGTTATGCACACCTTAGGTATGCATTTATTTTCTTTTTAAAATATAAATTTCATTACTATATTAAAGGGGGATAATTTAGATACTAAACATGAATTATATAGTAACTTGGTCTTGTATACTTATAAATTACTTCTCATGGCTTCACCCTTTAGTTCTTAGACATTTATGTTTATGAAAGGCTGCATCCACTATCTCTTATGCCTATTGGTTATCTCTTAGTCCAACCATATGGTATTATGATGATCAAGCCTTTTATGCTCCTCAAAATTATACAAACCTAATTATTATCATCCTCTAAAAATTTTGGAACTATAATTATTTTATAGCTTCCCAAACACTTGCATCTTATCTATATGCCCACATAAACGCTAGTGTCATATGCCAAATTAAGTGTTTTTATGCCCTAAAGTCAACAAAATTTCAAATGAAACATATCTTTATGGTTATCCTAAGTGCTTAAATGTGAGATATTTACAAAATATATTTGTATCTATACAATATCAACCTTCATTCTTTCCTCACCTAGCATATACCTATCAAATCTAAAGATAAATTATCAAAAGCACTCAATCAAGAATTTAAGTGAGCAAAGATTTATTGTTGTCTCTTATTTAAATATTAGTCATAAGTATAACCCATATACAGGTATAAAGTACTAAAATAGCATTCCATGAGACATATTTTATAAGTTATAAGCTAGGTCACTCTATATACTTCCTTATCACACACTATATCCTTATGCACACATAAGGGAGAACTAAATAAGTATTATTAGCTCTTTGAAGTATTGACTATGTAGAAAGTTCACATTGATAGAGGGGTACTTGGAATAAATAGACACCATAAACCCACTAACCCATGTTCTCCATAGTCACTCTAAGGGTTAGAAAGCTAAGGTTTGATCATTTGACAAAGAATGATGATCTTTGCATGAGATTTGCACACATTAGTTTAAAGGTGATAGAAAACCCATAAGGTTATATGTGGTCAAATCTAGATCTAGTCAATATTCCATTCTAGATACTTTCATCTAACTTAGAAACCAACATTGATACAACTATTTGGATCTGATGCAAGCATCTAAAATACACATAGTGAAAATTTCTAAAATCTAATGATTGATCTAGAATCAATATCCAATCCACTTCTATAATGTTTTAGCCTAGGTATTCTTGTGAAAAGTAATCCCTCCTAAGTAATTTTATTTTTCCATTTATTTCAAGATAAATAAATAAATGTACTTTATATTTTTAGCATATCTCAAAATTTAAATTTAAAACATTGTTTATTTGAGTTTGAAATTAATTGGTCTACCATAGATCCGTTTATCACCTTTGTGCTTATTCATATATATATTCTTAATCTTATAATATATTTACCCATCTCAATTTAAGGTTAAACATTTGGTGAAACCAACCTATATGAATATAAACAAATCTAATTCTTAAGGTTATCAATCATCTAGGGTTTCAATTTAACATAATTTGTTTCAAATTCTAAATTTTTCATTTGTAAGCAATTTAAAATGTTGATCAAAAGACTCATTTTCAAATGGAAGATGAATAATTGTAAGTCAATCATATTAATAACAAAAAGAGATTAATGGATTCATGTTTATATATTACAAAGAGATGAAATCAACAAACATCTTAAAGGCTAAGTCATCCTCGGCTAGTGATGGTGAATCCATAGTTGGTACTATAAATGATGCCATACAAATAACCCTCCCCTTAAGCACATCACCACTTTATACTTATAATGGACGAATGGAATATGTGTTTACACTTTTGTTCACTAAAAAAATCCTACTATTACTACATTTTACATGGTAAACATAAATACTTCAACCCAATTACCAATTTCAATGCCTATATCACCTCAAACTATGGGTACACCTCCTTTGGTGACTTCTTAAAATTCAAGCATTAATGAATAAGAGGTGTAAGTCTTGTCTAAACTATAAAAAAAATTCAAGTTAAGGTTATAATATTGATCAAAATTATATGAAATAAACTTATGCTATTAATTCACAAGAGGTGTTCCATAACCCTCTTGCACCAAAAATATATTTGCACCCCTTACCAAAAGTATTTGTTACACCAAAGTTCATATTTTATGATGGTAAGTGTGATATTTTATAGAATCTTCAATATTTCTATGTAACTATGCCTCCTATAATATAATTTTGACTAAAATATTTCCAAGAATCCTCAATGACTATGCTCTATGGTGGTTTTATGATTTATCAATCCAATCAATAAAAACATTCAAACCTCTTGCAAATTAGTTTTCACACACTTCTTTATCAACATAACTAAAAAAATTTCCTATGCCCAAATTGCAAAAATAAAACAAGGAACGATTAACCTTATTAATGAATATGTCTTAAGATATAAGACAATGCTATCTAAAATGACCAATCTAATGGAAAATAAAGAACTTTAAGACATATTCAATCAAAGCTTGTTTTCCCCATTACATGAGTCCATTGTCTTCAAAATATTTAAATATTTTAATGACTTATGCCATATTATTCTCAACCATGAAATGAAAATTATCTCTTTGAAAAAACTTAAATATGTAGAAAAAACAATAACTAAATCAAATACCAAGTTTATTATCAAACCAAGTCATAAGGTGAACCCCAAAAACTTAAAAAGGAAAGAACTATTACTATTAATTTAGTGTCACAACAACCTAATTAGCTTATCTTATTTAATACACCAAGGAGAGAATTTTCATGCTTATATAAGTATCCATATTCATTACTTATTGAGCTTGTGGAGTGTCACCTTATAACTCTACCTTATCCTATAGAGGTGTATGTGAGTCAACGTCTACCAAAAGGATATGATGCCTATGTTTATTGTGACTATCACCAAGGCCTAGGGAATTATATAAACTAATTTCTTACCTTGAAGTATAAGATCCAAGACCTTATTAATGAACAAAAAATTACATTTGATAATCCTCCAAAAGAATTAAGTTCATAACCTAGTGATCAAAAGAATCATAAGATAGTTAACAATCCTTTACAAGACCATTCTAAAAAGGAACCAAAAGTATAAATGATATATAATTCACATCCTCCTCTTCCACATTATAGGCACCCATTATATGGGATTATTAGTACTTATACATGACATACATTTCCTATGGTTTAGAGATATTATATTAATTTTGATGACATTAAGATTATGGATGATGACTAAGATCTTGATTTCTTATTCATTCATGCATACCTTGATCACTGACCTATGCATAGTTTTATGATTGATAATGGTTAATGTGATAAATTTTGTACCATGAAATTACTTATACACTTAGATTATACACATTATAATTTACATTATTTGACTAAATTAGTTGGATAATTTTATGGGACCTCACATTAGGTTCTTGATGATATTAACTTACCTTTACAGGTTGACCCAACACATGTGGTCACTACATTATTATTTATACTATACACTTGTGTCTTTGTTATGTTATTGGGATAACCTTGGATACATAAATTTTGTACAATACCTTATACAGTGCCTAGCCATGTAAAATATATTCATTCCAACATGGTAATTAAAGTTTTTAGAATTCCATATGACCATTCACTTGAACAAAATAATTTTATACATCTAAGCATTTAATTATCAAACCTACTATGGTTAATAATTTATAAAAGGGTAAGAAACATGCAATCCCCTTTCCTAGGCAACTAGTACATGAGATACAATTTCATAAGAGATACATGATGGATTCCATGAAACTCTCATCTACTCCTACATAGAATATTATGTTATCTAGAGCAACCACACATGTTCCTATTACTATTATTTCATATAATCCATAGAGCATTCAACAATGGGTTGAATGAACCCTTGCTCCTTATATTATCTCTTCACAACCATAGATTCATATCATACATACATAAAGAATTATAGATCCTGTATTACACCTATATATACCCCTTGGTAGTACCACTAGTTTATTACAGTAGGTTACTAGTGGGAAAATACCTGATGAGCATCCTTTGGATGATATCATAACATAGTATTTTATGTTATAATATTCTAAAAAATACCAAAAAAATAAAAAATACAAAAAAAAATTCAGAATTTACATGTTTCATTAGCTCCATCACATCTATGTTATTAATTATATATTAATATATAACATATCATCTATTTTATGTACACACATGTTTCTATTTTAACTATTTAGGACTTGGGTTATGTAAATCCTATGTTATTCAATGGCTACGTATATTAATAACTTGAAATGAAAATAGGAAATAATTGATTTGACAAGCTTTTTCCCAAAATAGCAAAGATATAAAGAAAGAGCATTTATCTAGAGTAAAATGGGTACTTAGATGACTCAAGAGGCTAAAATATGTTGGAAAAATATTAATTATATGATATAGCTAAATTATGGCTTTAGATAGTATCACCCTTATGTGGATAGTAGCACCATATGGTCCTAGTGTCTAACTATGGTGCTAGTGTCCCTCTTAGAGGAGCTATCTATAACTTTTAAATAATTTTCATGAGGTTTTGAGGGCCCTGTAGGTGGTTCTATGTCTTTCAAAAGCTCGCATGTGTCACTATTTTAACTTAATATCTTCTAAAACCCTAATGAGTGCCTGCACACATGAAACAACAATAAAATCAAATTCAAAATAAAGCACAAAAACTAGATTTTGGGATATTACAATCACATAGAGTATAACCCCTTATTGTCTTGGCTACTACCTAGATTAACCCCAATGTTACGAGTCTCAGATCATATGTAATTATCACTTAAGGAACATGCATAATCAATGCACATGATCTGATAGAATGAATTTTGTTTAGGCCCTTATTTGATCAAGCAAGTAAAGTTTAAATGTAATAGTCAAGTAGTATGCAGAGTATTGAGTTATACTATTGACTGATTTTATGTAATTATGAGCTAAAATAGTAAGTGTTAGATGTAAAATGTCTTATGAGGTATTTATACCAAAGGAACTTTGATTTGAATGTAACACCTGGTTTTTTGGCCAACCAATTATAAAAGAGGGATAAAAACATAAGAGAAATCTCATGGTGGGTTTAGGACCCAAAAATATGGCAGAAAATGGCTATCAGATGCTAGAAACATAATTAGACATTATGGCCATATGGATCTACTATCTTGATAATGGTGTTAGTGTCCTGAGGCCTAAAAATAGAGTTAAGACCAAGAAGGATAGGCTAGGGGACCCTGTGACTAGGAAGAGGTGACTTAAGACCATTGGGGTATAATAAATAGGGAAAATAAGACATAAGAAAGATCAAAAGACCCAAAATGACCATGTGAATAAGGGTTATATTAATCACTAAGACCTTCATGTGAAAGAACAACAAAAGACATAGTACTTATGGTTTCTTGACCAAATTAAGGTGTATAAATTTACACCCCTTTTATTCTACTAATGTAATGAAATGAAAGTACTAGAGTAAGAGAAAAAGAGGAATGGATGGATGTGCTTACTTGAGTGGATGTGTTCTAGTCCTAGCTCACATCTTGGCCAAAGAAGTGGACATGAGATAGAGTGAAGTATGTTAAGAGGAAATTCATAATGTGGATGTCCCCTATATTAAATCTATATATTGAATTAAATTATGAGGAATGAAACCTTATTTTTCCCCCACCTTGATATTTGGACTAAATCTGAGTATTTAAACTAGATATGTGGAGAAACAAGGCCCGTTTACCCCCACTATGATGTGTGTATTGAATCTTAGTATGTAAAATGAATATCTAGAAAATCAAGGCTTGATTTCCCCACTCTAATGTGTGTACTAAATATAAGTATTTAAACTAGGTCTGGTGGAAGGATATGAATCAACTACTAGAGACAGTCACATGACCAAAACTAGTAAAACCCTAGTTGCATCATCGTGACAATTTGAGTGTAATATAGCAATTTTAAACTAGATATCAAGGATGAGTACTGTACATCATGCCCCTAATATTAATATCTAAGAAATGTAGCTATGTATTTCAACATTCTTATATTTGAGTTGAACTATATATCTAAGTCAGACTATATATATGTGTCAAACATGTGTGTGTGTGTGTGTGTGTGTGTGTGTGTGTGTGTGTGTGTGTGTGTGTGTGTGTGTGTGTGTGTGTATTATGTATGAGTAGACTTGTGTGTATAAATATATGTATCTAAATAAACTTATGTGCCTTAATATATATATATATATATATATATATATATATATATATATATATATATATATATATATCTAAATGAACTTATGTGTCTAGATATTTGTATCTGAGTGAACATGTGTGTCTAAATATTTGTATCTGAATGAACCCATGTGTCTAAATATGTGTATTTAAGTGAACTTATGTGTCTAAATATGTATATATCTAAGGCAATCTGTGTGTATTTTCCCCTTTTGGTGAGAGAGTTGAGACTAAGGTAATGGTGTCTAAGCAAAAGTGGTAATGATTGATATGATGGTGATATTTAGTTAGGGTGATGTTATCTTAAGTTTGAATATTTTATGTATTATGATAGAGTCGATTGTTGAAATTGGTAATGGGATAGACATTTGGTCAATATTGAGTTTATTATAGTAATATTAGTTTTATCATTTTATAAAGTTAAATGTGATTAAGATATTGGTTTAACCAATATAGGGTGAGGTAATTTGAGGTTAAGTACCACATGCAAGAAATGGGTCACAAATCAGAGTTATGGTTCTATAGATATTACGATTTCTAGAAGTTAGTATTAGTTAGTGAAATTGGCATGCAATGTCAACCTTAGTAAAGTGGAATTTTATAAATGTGATTTAAATAGATTATTTGATTAGTTTGAAATTTTATTTAAATCATTTGAGTTGATAATTATTATTTATTTTGAGCTAGAGATTATGTCAAGGAGACAAGGAGAGACTTTGACCCGGTATGAGGAGGTGGAGGTGCTTCTCTGGGTTGGGGAGGAGGTTACCCTAGTAAGGATCCTATATTTTTCCTATTTTTGTCATTTATAGTACATTTTTTACTAATTTTATTGGAAATCTAGTAGTTTAGGGCCATTTTTTGCAAATGTGGCACTTATGTCCTGATATTGGTGCTAGTGTCCAAGACATGGTGCTAGTGTTTTGGATATGGCATTGTTATCCAATGCTACTATCCTGTATATAGCACTAATGTCCAATAGACCTATTTTTTAATTCTTTTTATTGTTGAGTAGTGTTTGATGACTATTTTTGTCTATTAATTTTATATTTTGTGTTGATAATTCCATATTTGGTTACATTATTTTAGGTTGATGTGTGCATGAGAGGGTTTTAGAGTGGCCAGATGATGGAGGCCTTATGGGTCTACCCCTTATAGATGTTGAGATGGTCATGGTAGAGATAGCTAGTCTTAATCACGTAGCCTTATTATATCTGATGCCATGGGATAACATATGGTGAATGTATTGTGTGATATGGGGGATAAATATATCTTCACATTCTGATTACCTATTGGGGAGATGACTAACACCCTAGAGGATGTGTATAAGATCATATGGTTACCTATTACTAGGTACAGAGTAGTATTATATGAGGATATTAGTGATTAATCTATACAATAGGCTGCTAGGTATTTTTATATGATTTTTATAGTGACTCACCATGCAAGGATCCATAGTGATATATTATTATCATGGATTGTCACAACAAATGTTATGAAATTATGGAAGTTCTTAGCAATTTTATTGGCTTAATTTATGGTTGGATATTAAAGTGTAGTATCAATCTCATATAGGATGAATGAGATAGTGTAGGACATAGAGTGTTGGAACTATGGATACTGAGAGGCTGGGTTGAATCAATTATAATAAAATAGTCCTTAAATTTCACTTAACATTCATAAAGCATTCATTCACTTACATACATCAAACAACATAAGAACATAAGATATATGTGGGAAACCCTCTTGAGGTAAAAACCCACTGATGAAAAAATTAGACTACAATAATATAAGAAATGAATCAAACTTTTTAGTGAGGCACCAACCCCACAATGAGAACCATTTCCTCACTAGTCAAGTACTAACTCATCAAGTGCAAGTTCCAACTTAGAAGGAGGCTCCAACCCCCTTGGTAACTCAACACAAAATTAGATAAATTGAAACTCTAATAACCTTTTAACACTTTTTTATCACTCAACTAAATATTAAATCCTTATTTTTCTCTTCTCACTCTTCTATCTTCCTCAAATAGCCTATTAGGCCTTCTCACTCAACTAGCCCTTTCCTTGGTGGAATTAGGTCAAATGACCTTGCGCATAACCTATAGAAAAATAGTTAGATATTAATGGAATGTTCATCACACATATTTGATGATATTAAATCCCTCTACCTATTTTACAAAATTGTATATCATTCACTCACATGCTCAATATTCTAACTAGTCAAAATAGGCCTATTAGACCTTCTCTTTATACTTGACTCTTGATCTCACCCATATTGGCTAGCCAAGAACATAAACATAATTTTATAACCCTTAAAATATATCAAAAAATATGTTTCAAAATTAAAACAGCCACCATAAATTTCATTCATTACCCTTAACGACCAAAACCACCATTAGGCCTAAAAGAGACCTAATACAATTAGGCCTCCTCTAAGCACACATTTCACTTAGGCCTAATTTGAACACATTTGGAATACAAAAATGGATTAAAAAATTCAAAATTGACTAAAATATACCCATTATAAGATCACTTTATGTTCCTAATTCCATTTATGTCATTTCACGCTTTAAACTACCTAATTACGTATACTCACAATTAGGCCTTTTCACTGCCATAAAGTTTGTCTTGCTAATTTGATGCATACAATTATATTTTCAAATATATATATATATATATATATATATATATCACATGGATATATTCTCAATTACTTTAGGTTAAAAATAATTTTTATTATAATTCCTCAAATAGGTAAAAATACCTCTAACTGATCAACTTTATATGTGCACTTAGAACTGCACACAAGCTCCAAAAACTCAGTCAAGAACCTTTGAATTTTCATACATTCATAAGATTTTATCATGAATAAAAATGTGTTAATATGAACCTATAAAAAATATATAAAAACTTAATGTGTATTTTATTCTTCAATAATATGTATAAACACTCAGGAACAACATTCTCACTCAAACATAGAAAACTGCTTCTAGCTCCAAAAACGTAGTCATGATGATCAAGTCTTAGAATACCTATGGGAATGATTTTATGATATTTAAATGAGTTATATTGATAATTTATCATCCTAAAAACATATTATAATATATATATATATATATTACAATATTTAATATCTATAGTGGTCTTATATACCAATCTCACATCTCCACCCTACACAGACTTCACTATGTTAAACAGGGCACTTTGAGAACAACTTTTTGCTTGTTTGAGTGCATAAAAAAAACTTAAATTTTTTTTATATGAGTTATATATATTTAAAAATTTCCCCATGTATTTTCATCCATCCATAATCCTTTACAACCAATCCCTGATCTCTTTTTCACTACTGCCTAATTTTATCACTGTCTTGCTCATTAGGCACTTTTAGAAATAGACCAACTTCCATGACCAATTTGGAAAATTTAGGGTATAAAAAATGTTAATAAACTTACATGATCATAAAATATAAGTATCACACATCATACTCCATCCATTTTCATGCTTTGACCTAGTGAATTGTACCTGATACATAAATTTTTTGAGAAACAAGGGGTTTCGTATAGCTTCTACTCACTATTATGACAAACCAAAACCACATGGGGAACTTGGAAGATTAATTTAAATGTTACAAATATCAAACTAGGTCAAAATACCCATTCTGAGCCATAACCAACAAGATCTTTCCTATCAAGTCATTATGATGGTTTTAACTGGTTTTCCTAATTAGCAATCATTCATAAAGGATTTCCCGTCAAATCCAAAAACAATGATAGTAAATTCAAGATAGGAAATTCCAAAAATTCCATTAACTTCTAAAAATATCATTCAAAGGTTGTAGGTAGAAATGAGAAGAATAAATTCCTTATCAGGGCTACAACACCCCATTCTAAGCACATATAAGACCTTAACACCAATTTTCATGATTTCTCCTTTAGAATATGACCTCAAAATTTTTCAACACACTCAAAGAAACCTCTCACACATATGCTAATGATATTAATATATATGTCACCTTTGGAAATGAACTTGACCCCTCATCAGGCCACATTAGGTATCTTTACAGCCTATGCCTTGAATTATTAGTCATACTTAGACCATGACATACTTTGAAACCTATTTAATTACTCATAATACCTCTTAAAAATGTAAAATTAACTCATGCCATTCTCACAAATTTCCACCCTTATTCACACGAGTCTCATATGGCTCAACTTATCATGTTACTAAGCATATGCCTTCTCACTGGGTCTTTATGTAAGGATTAAGCTTCAAAACTTGACCTTGAAACTCATTTGAAGGATTTTTTTCCTATTGATAATGTTTATATAGATTTTTATACTTATATTATTCTTTTAATAACACAAATCACGAAGCTTCACTATGATTCATGCATACACCTTTTATTAGGGCTAGACTAGGCTTCTCAAGACACCTAGTACACAATAGTAGCTTGCTTTATACCATGATATTGAATTTGACATACCATAAACCTCAGAGTAATTACCAAGTTTCCTTGAAATTATCTCTCAACAAAGATACAAAAGGCTTACTTCAAATTTCCTCTTGTCAAAAAGACTTCTTTGTCACATACCATATCACCATGTATGGCCTCAACTTAGACCTTGACATTAATGACATCTATCTTGACTTTGACATAAATGATAACAAAAATTCCTCAATACCAAAAATAGAAACATACCTAAATAATCTCCCTCTTTTTTATTTATGGCAACATTTACATAAAACTAATAAGTCACAACTCCCCAAGTTGGATCTTCTTCAATACTGATCTTTCTTCCAAATAAATTTTTTTTTCCCCCTTTGAAATTAATGAAAAAGGTTCATATTATTGTCAACTATTTGATCCTTAGACCTGATAAATCACACATTTCATTTTGAAAAAAACTTAACATAGATCATACTTACCTATTCTTGGATCATGATTGGCTCCCCTTGTCTCCATGATAAATTCAAACATTTTCAAGATTGTGATTTGGTTTGATCAAGTCATCATACAAAATTTATATGACCAATATCTTTGTGATCACATCTCCAATAGAATCTTGACTGAACCTTGAATTTTAGGGTCAATTAAGAACACAAAAACTCCCCCTAAGACCAAGCAACCTCCATGCTTCTTGATTACTAGTTGAATACCTCCATGAAGCCTAATAGAGTCACCTCTAGTCTAGGGAACTAAAACAACATAAATGTCCCTACTATACTAAAATTCCATCATGATCCTCTTAGGATTGAATAGCCATTTTGGATTGACCTCCTCAATATTGATTTGAACAACATTTTGGCTTATTTTATTTGTATTGTTTCCTTCATCAATAATCTGAGCTAACAAAGAGAATTTTTGGCACTTCTTTGCATATTGACTATGTTATACCATGGAAAATAGTGAAGTTAGACTTGTTTAATATTTAACAACATTATATAACCTGGGTTTCCACTTACTATCTTAGATTCTTTCTTGTACTCCAGGGTTATTAACTTTCTTATTTTGTCTTAAGAATCCATGCTTACAGTACTTTACAATTTGACCAACCTTATGACAATTGAAACACACTATTCCTATTGATGAAAACACATCATGAACCATACCCCTTGACTAATGACTCTCCTCATATTTCCATGCATATTAATTCTTGGAGGGCCTTATATAATGCCTCGCTCTATGTACAAATTGGTTACATGAATAAAAATAGCCATTGAAAGGGTTAACATACCTTATAGTATTAGGTTGATTGATAGTATTAGAATTAATTATATCATCACCCTCATTATTTGATTCATCATTGACCTTCTTGATCACATTAGTTTTCTTATTTTGGTCTTCATTGAAACCAAAGCCTATTTTGTCATTATCAGTCTTTTGACTACTCAAAATGTTATCTAGCTCATTGGTAATCTTTTCAAAACTCATAAAGGATGTAACCTTAATTGATGTCTGATCCAACTCAACTCTAAAGGAATACACTTCATTTACATACCTTTCACATTCTTCTTTTTTGGTCTTTAGACTAGCAGTCACAATCTCAAGTTGAGTCTCCACCTGTTTGACTTATTCATCTTGTTCCTTAGAGTTGTTGCTCAGTCTCAATTCAAAAAAGTTGATTTGATCCTCATAGTCTTTGATAATATATTTCAACACCATATTATTATTATTTACCATATTTATTTCTTATATATTATTCATCAACTCAACCTTAAAGTCCACCTCATCTCTTTCTTCATCTGAATCACCAATAACACCTCCAATCTATATGGAATCTTCTTGATTTGAGAAGATTGGTTCTTCAGCTATGAATCAAACTTCATTAACATTAGGACCATAAAATTCATGGTCATTTTCATAATCACTTATCTCACTCTCATCAGATGAGTTACAATCTTCCTTAGTGTAGAAACTTCTTCTTATCATCCTACATTCTAAAGATTTTATTTATCTTATTATACATATAGGACCTTTTATCATCATCATGACCTTCATCATTCTCTTCATCATCATTTTCATTATTAATTTTAAGGTAACTTGTTATCAAAGTTTTCAATCTCTCCACAATTGAAGCATTTAAAGGGCAGATTGACTTTGTATTTACCTGAGCCTATCTTTAACTTTCTTACAAACATTGTTATCAAATTATCATCATCAATATACGATTCATAATTTTCTTTAACTTTCCTACCTTGTGTCTTCTTATCCATTGGATTGTTTTCTACCTTGAATGTAGTTTCCTTCTTTGAAGGTCCTCCTTCACTTATCCTCATCTCATAGGCTGTTAGGGTGCTATGAAGTCTATCTATCTCTAACTTGTCTAGATCATGCATCTCTTCAATAAAAGATACCTTAGAATCAACTTTGGTATTTATAGATATATATATATTTTGAATAATATTAGAATATTTCAACTCTTCACCTAGACATCTTATGATGTTGACCACTTAATCAACCCTCATCAAGTAGGTTGTAATTGTCTCATCTTCATTCATTTTTAGGTTTTCAAATTATCTTCTATGGGTTTACAACTTGGTTAATTTGAACTTAGAGTATCCCTCATGAATATTATTAAAAATTTCCCACATTTATTTTGGATACATAAAATTCATCACCTTTACAAGTTTTACCTCTAATAGGCCACACATAATACCATTCGTTGCTTTTGAATTATTATCACTAGTCTTCTTGCCTACAACATTTGTAGGAGGTATAGGGGGTATAGTATATCCATACAAGACTTATTTGAAAACATCATGACCTTGAAATATCATATATTTACTCATACTAACACTTCAAAAATCATAATTGGATCCATTAAACAACAGAGCCTTGCTTGTAGAAAAACCACCTTATGCTTGACTAACCATCTTTGTCTTCTTAGAATCTCCTTTAGGTTATTAACCTCCTTCAAAGAACCTGATATAATACCAAATTTTATAAGTAAAGATACTAATATGGTTAGGTTTGAATCATTTTACTTAAAATATTCCTTGAATTCACTTAACATTCATGAATAATTAATTCACTTACATATATCAAACAATGCATACACAAACATCTATGAAATAAAATAATATAATAACATGAAATATATATGGGAAACCCTCTTTGGGGAAAAAAACAATGATGCACATATTTTAATACAATATTATAATAAATTAATCAAATTTTTAGTGAGGAACTAACCCCACAAGGAGAAGCAACCCTTCACTAGTCAAACACCAACACAACTAGTCCTTTTAGTAAGCTCCAACTTGCAAGGAGGCTCTAACCCCCTAGGTATCTCAGCCCAAAATTAGCTACCTTAAAAATATAATAAAATTTTAAAACTTATTTCTCACTAAAATTAATACGATATTCTTCTTTTTCTCTTCTCACTCTTCTATCTTCCTCAAATAGCCTATTAGGCCTTCTCGATCAAATAACCCTTTCTTTGGAAGAATTGGGTCAAATGACTTTTCTCATCACCTATATAAACATAGTTATATTTTAATTGAATATTTTTCACACATATATGATTATATTAAATCCATTTACCTAGTTTCAAAAACTCTATATCATTTTCTCATATGCTCAATATTCTAACTAGTCAAAATATGCCTATTAGACCTTCTCTTATACTTGACTCTTGCTCTCACCCATATTAATTAGAAAATAACCTAAAAATAATTAGATAAACATTATAATAGGTCAAAAAACATTTTTCAAAAGTAACGCAACCACGAAAATTTTTGGTCATTACCCTTAAGGGCCAAAACCACCATTTGGCCTAATAGAGACCTAATGCAATTAGGCTTCCTGTAATCACACATTTCACTTGGCCTCCTTTGAACACCATGAGCCTCAAAAAATTGATGAAAAAATTAAAAAATTATTAAAACATACCATTTATTATATCACCTTAGGTATCCAAGTCCATTTATCTCATTTCACTCTTTAAACCACCCAATTAGGTATACTCGTGATTAGGCCTTCTCACTGCCAGAAAGTCTATCTTAAAAATTAGATTCATAAAATTAATTTTTATTTTTATTTTAAATCATATTTATATATTTTAAATGACATAATATTCAACATAATTTTCATTATAATTCCTCAAAGAAGGAAAAATAACTCTAACTGATCAACTTCATATGCTCACTCAAAACTGCACATTGGCTCCAAAAACCCAGTTAAGAGCCTTTGACTTTTCATACCTTCATAAGAGATTATAATGAATAAAAATGTGTTAAAATTAACCTATAAAACATATATAAAAACTTAATGTTCATTTTATTCTTAAATACTATGCATAAACACTTAGGAACAACATTCTCAGTCCCACATAAAAAATTGCTTGTAACTCCAACAACACAGCCATGAAGATCAAGTCTTAGAGTACATGTGGGAACACTTTTATTATATTTTAATGAGTTATAATGATAATTTTAAATACTTATAAAATAATCTAATATATATATTAAAATATTTAATATCAATATTGGTCTTATATACCAATCTCACATCTCCACCCTACATAGACTTCACTGTGTTAGACAAGTCACTTTGAAAACAAATTTTTTCTTGTTTGAGTGCATAAAAAAATAAAAATAATTTTGTTTATGAGTTATAGGTATTTAAAAATCAACCCATACATTTTTATCCATCCCCAATCCTTTGTAACCAATCCCTAATCCCTTTCTCACTACTACCTAGTTTTCTCAATCTTGCTCAATAGGCCCTTTCAGCAATAGACCAACTTCCATGACCGGTTCTAAAAATTTAGGGTCTTAAAACTGATCATAAACTTAAATTAAAATAAAATATAAGTCTCACACATCCTCCTCCATCTATTTTCATGCTTTTACCTAGTCAACTTTACCTATTAGATCAATATTCTAAGAAACAAGGGGTTTCTTATAGCTTTTACTCACTGTTATGATAAACCAAAACCACATGGAGAAAATTGGAAGAGTTATTTACATGTTATAAACATAAAAATAGGTCAAAAATACCATTATAATACATAACTAACAAGATCTTTCTTATCAGGTCATTGTGAAGGTTTTAAGAGGGTTTTGACTAGTTTCCCTTCTTAGCAATCATTCATAAAGGATTGCCCCTTAACTCCAAAACCAATGCCAAAAAATAAAATATAATAAAATTATAAAAATTAAATTAATTTATTAGGATCTCATGAAAAATTTACACATACCAACAAGCATAAAAAATTCCTTCTCAAGTCTGCAATACCCCATTATATGCACACATAAGACCTCAACACCAATTTTCATGATTTTCACTTCAAGATATGACCTCAAACTTGGTAAACACAATAAAAAAATAATATCACACATTTTTAAATATTATAAATATATATAACACCTTTGTAAAAAACTTGACCCTTCATTAGGCCACATTAGGTCTCTTTACACAATAGGCCTTGAACTACCAATCATACTTATACCATGAACATACATTGAAACCTATTAAATAGCTCATAATAAATCATAAAAATGTCAAATTAAATCATACCATGATCACACAATACCACCTTTATTCACATAAGTCTCATATGGATCAACTCATCATGCTACTAGGCATATGCCTTCTCACTAGGTCTTTATATAAGGACTAAATTTCAAAACTTGACCTTGAAACTCATATGAAGGCTTATTAAACACTTACTCATGTTTACACAACTTTTTATAATTATATTATGCCTATACTAACATAAATCACCAAGCTTCACTATGCTTCATGCATACACCTTTTCTCGGGGCTAGACTAGGCTTTTCAAGACATCCAATACACAAAAATAGCTTATTTGATACCATTATATTGAATTTTACATGCCATCAACCTTAGATGAATTATGAGGTTTCCTTTGAATACTATTCCAATAGAGAGACAAAAATATGCCTTTAAATTTTCTCTTGTCAAAAAGACTTATTTGTTACATATCATCTCACCATGTATGACCTCAACTCAAACCTTGACATTATTGGCATATATCTTGACTTTGACATAAATGCCAACAACAATTATTCAATACAAAAAATAAGAACATACCTCAATATATAGGAGCATGGTATCATATAATCATGGTGTCACACTATGCTATCCCACTTATATAATTATTGGTACCATTTTATGTAGGATATGTGTGTAGGAGGTATTGGATCTTCCACACTATTACACCATTAGTAATATGAGAAAATAAAAATGAGCATATTGGTGTTACCTCGATGAGGTTATTGGGCTCACTTAAAATTATTTGAAAAGAGTTGGATTGGGATGGCCCACATGCCTAAGAGGGGCATGATGTAGTGTTGGTAGGTGCTAAACAAGTTGATGGTCAAATACATTATTTAGAGGCCCTATAAGGGCTATCAAGTATGTCTTGAAGATGATGCTTAGTTAAGATAGGTTTGAGTGAGTTTTTAGATACATGACCATTGGATCAATGTATTTGAGAGGTTCTAGTGTGAGTAGGTAGAATGATAGTTTTGTATTACTCAATATGTGCCCCTAGTGCCAATGGTGTGGTTGATGAGTTTTTAGGATTTAGTGAGGCTAGGTAGTAGGCTTAGACCATCAGATACAAAGTTATCCTTGATTATATCGATAGAGTGGGATCTAGTGATTGATGTACTAGATGTGGATGATTTAGGAGATATTAATGCCTCTATATCCTAGTGGAGAGAGCATAGATAGGTACCTCTATTTTAGGTATGTGGCATTGTTGCATAAGATATACTAAATGTGGATCCCCTTAGGGATTTCGATGGTAATTTATTATTGTATGTTTATATTCTTTGTATTTTCTTACTTATTTACTTGGTTAGGTACTTGATGCATTATGATTGTGCAAGTTCAGGTAATGATGAGTATTGGGAGACTACCATCGAGTCATGCCCATTTATTATATTCCATGGATGATGGATTAGTGGAGAGGACCATATATGTTATTGGTATTCATCCCCTTTTATTCAATCAATATTCCATATATCTTATAGTGTATAAGTGAGTGGTTATATATAGTAACAAGGCATTGTAGAGTTATGTAGATGTACTATTGCCACACTTGATTCTTTGGGTGGGGAAAGTATCCAAATAGTGGTTGATTACATATGTCTACAGTGAAAGCATGTGGAGTGTAGGGTCAAGTTGTATTTTTACATGAGAGAGAGAGATTAGATGAAAGCATTGATCAAGGTCACAGAGGGAAAGTGGCACCTCAAATTCTAGTATGGATATGTCTGAGAGTGAGAGTGAGGAGGCCAGTCTTAGTGGCCATGTACAAATTATTGAGTGATGTATAATATTTGTATTGAGCCTATGTTTTGAGTTATATATATGGATGGTTGTTGTTATATGTGCATTATGTATATTGGTATATTGATCTGGTTATATTGTGCATGTTTACATGTGTTTAATTATTTTAATTGTGTTAATTGGTAATATTGGAATATGATATTTGTATAGGTAATGGTAATAATTTTTTTATCTATTTATACATGTTTAATTAGACATGTGTAGTGGACTAGGAATGCTAATTGTTAGTATATGTTTTAAAGAATTTTTGTAAGATATCTATGTGTATATCATGTGATTATAGTATACACTATTTGAACCCAAATGACATGGTAAACAAATGAACATACTACTCATGATGTGTTAGTGTATAAATAGAATCTAAACTAATATTACGTGTGATACACTGCTAGTAGATAGGTGTGTAGACTCTATATCAAAGAACTTTATTAGTTGTATAATAAATATGCTCTAAACTCTTTGATCTCTATAAAATATCTTAATTGGAGTGTAATTGATATTGTGCTATGATCTCTATGATTATTTACAAATATCTTGATTAGTGTGAAAACTGATGTTGTCTTCTAATCTCAATGATTATTTATAAACATCTTAATTGGTGTGAACTGAGGTAGTGATATAATCTCTATGATTATTTCTAAATATCTTGATTGGTGTGAAAAATATGGCTATGATCTAATCTCTATTATTGTTTCAAAATATCTTGATTGGTTTTTGAACTAAGATTATGTTGTAATCTCTATGAACCAACTACCATCTCTCTCAAATATGTGGTGCATGAGATCGCTCATAAATAAGTGTCCTAGAAACCACATGGCTCATATAATGAGTAACCAATGGTTCCCCAAAGGGAACATCTTGGGATAAATAATTCATATAAGAGTGTGATCTAGGAGATTGAGATCTTAGTCACCCCTATGTGAATGTTATAATGTCTCTATTGACATACTTGTCAATATAGTCTCAGAGTGCATAACAGTGATTGTCTAAATGTCCATTTATCTTATGAAAATATTAATGTCTTATTTTGTACCCTATGTAAATTGTGTGCTCGATGATGATTATCGAGAGGAAGGTGATCATCTAATATTGTAAGAAAGATGTCATGAGTCCTATCTTTATCTAAAATCAATATATCCCCTCTATGTGTGTCATGTGCTCTAATTATTATAGGAGGTGATTTGTAAAGTGGCTCTTTTCCATTATTGAGTATATTTATTTGTTGTTTTGGTTCCACTAGTTTATTAATCAAGAGTGGAGTAGGTTCTTGTACCATGTTATATGACTATGGCTTTGAGAAACATACATCCAAATATGCCTATGAATGTGTAGTAACTAGTCCAGATATTGTTTCTAATGCTATAGTTATGTTGCATATATAATATAATGATTTGGATGTCTAATATAATAATTTCTTATTAAGAGGAAAAATGAGGCCTCTGAAAAACATGTAATTTACCTCTAAATATTCCAAATACTAAATCAATTGATGCAAACATGATTTGAATCTTAGAAAGTTTTTAGTTGTTGGTTATATCTCACCCTAGTGTAATGAAGGTAACCTCTCATATGTGACAGATATCCCTTATTCTATATGTAGTGCATGATAAAGACTACTTATAAATCATCATATGCATGTAGTGACCCATTCGGGATTGCATGATGAAACAAATTTAGTGTTTCCCTATCTAAGGACTTTGGAAATAATTGTAGTAGAGTCAACTAGTTGGTGACATGTGCCATAGATTTCTCATAATCTTGAAGGTGCAAGTATGGGTCTCCATTCCCATAAAATATAGGTAACATTGGTATCTAAAACCTGGGTGACAACCTTGTAGTGAAGATTTTACATGGAATATGATTTTCATGGATGACATTGAAATCAGCCCAAGATTGGTATGCTTTATTCTCCAATGTGAGATGGTGTACTTGTTATTGCAAATCACCCATGAAATGCATCAAGGAAATTACCACTTGTGAAGGTATATTATCATCATCAATGGGTTCATTTAACTCTTGAATTTTGTTATTTATATTAGCTATCGGTAAATTGTATTGGGAACCTTCTTTAGGTAGGATTGGTTTTCTCTATGTAACCTTTGGAGGGGTAATAACTTGGACGTAGTTAGAGGGAAATGATATATCACCCTCATTTAGGTTAGGTTGAGAAATAGGTTCCAATGTAGTAAGGGGGATTGAGGGAGATTCATTGGTATCTATTATTTTGTTAATTTTCAAAGAAGTATCACATGCTAATGGACTAGAAGGTACTTTATTATCATGTGAATGTAGGTTATGTAAACTAAAAACATAATAATAAGTGTGGGTGCATGTTTTTTAATATACGACCTAGAATTTTTTTGAAAATGAGAAATAGGTGAAGTAGGAGGAGAACTAGAAGGTGTAAAATCCATTTCTTATTCACCATGATAAAATTAATCGTCATTATTACAAGGTTCATGAAAATAAAAGTTTAATTCACTTGTATGAGTAAGAGTAGAAGAAGTATCAATCACATGCTCACTAAGAGAGAGAGAGAAAGAGAAGATTTTAAATTTTTACTACTATGCAATGTATCATCATGTATTGGTTCAATTAAATGCATTTATTCACTATCTATGTATGGAGTGCATGAATGAGTATTAATTTCAATCTTGTAGTTAAGGGTATAATTATCAATCATGTTTTCATTTCACAAAGTATGACATGTAGGAGAAGAGTTAGACATGTGCATTATCAATATGTTGGAAATAATCAATACATCAATATTGGAATCTAAAATAAGGTGATAAAATAATTTAATATACCTTAGTTTATGAATTGTTAAAAGGTATAATATCATTGGTTTATGCTTTTTTAAAATTAACTAAGGGTAAAGAAGATACATTAATCTTGTCTACTTGAATCATGTAAAAGTGGATTTCTTGTATTGCACTTATATTGATTTAATTTGAATAAGGAGGTAGAGAAAGTAGTTCAAAAGCTAAGATCACATTGGAACAAATCACTACCAAAAATAGGTCATTTTGGCATTATATTGTTAGTTTGATTTTGAGGTATAAGAGAAGAGGGAGAGGAAAGAGAATAAGATGTATATAGTATATCCTTATCAACATTTTTATTTTAATACTCATATCCATCATTACAAAAATAGTCATCATCATAATTATAAATGAGATAATTATCATTTACTAATGTATAATATTTAAATTTTGTCCATTCATTTTTATAATTATGAGAAAAAATCATAAATTCATCAACTAAGTGAGCGGTATGAGGCTTCTTGGATGCCATTTTAAAATTACCAAAGAAGATAATTTAAATAATGGACAACAAGAATATAAGAGGTAAAATGTAATATAACATAGGTATATCACAACTTATGATAAATATTTAACCCAATGTGTAAAAAAAATTACGATTGTAATTGAAACCCTAATTGTTAGTATTTGGATGCATAGGGACCTAATATGTGGTTCTAAGATTTAAATGAGTGTGTTTTGAAAAAAATTAAATTATATTAAATTGTTTTTACTCATTTTCTGCTTTTCACATTCAAAAGAAATGAGAAACTAAAGTTAAATGGTCAGGGGTTTGTACATACCCAGATGAAGTTGCACACCGTATCCAGACGATTGAAGGAGCTCCTCTTTGGCTGTGGAGGATGACACCTATAGATAAGAAAGACTTAAACAAAGAAAATGTTAGATAGATATATGGTGGACTACCAAGCAAAGCTCAGCCTCAGAAGTGCAAAGACTTCCTTGAGGGATGACAGTCCACTAGTTGATAAAAAATGTCAGATAAAGAAAAATAATAGACTAAGAAACATAAAGTAGACAATGCATACTTATATTCTACTGTAAGTCTCCCATAGTCACTAACATCGGTAGTTCTATCGATGTCAGTTGGTCAAGGTTGTCGACATCGATTAGTCTGCCAACATTGATAGGGGAAATGGTCGATGTCGATCAGGGCAATAGCCTTAGATGGGTTTTCGACGGGTTTATGGTCGATAGAGGGGCCTGGAAGGAGTCTGGGTCTATTTAATGGTTTGTGGAGGATTATAGGATAGTGAATGTGGTCTGGGAAAGGGCTAAGGTAGAGGACAGGGGTGGAAAGAGAATAAGAATGAGAGGAAGGCCCCGGGAAGAAAGTTGGGTTATCTATCAACAGTACTCAAGAATATTCAATGGACTAAACACCAATGCATTCTAAAAATACTGAAATATAAACTAGAAGAATACTTAACTCTTGGTGGAGAACCAGAAGTGTAGAAGACTTGTTTTCATTATGACTGATGTAGGAGACTTCATGAAATCTTCTAATCCAATGTGGAGTGAATTCTATAGAGTTTCTTAGCTTGGAGAGTGATGATAGAATGCTGATGCCTGCAAAGAGTTGAGGAGCAAGAGAATTCAAATCCTGGGAGCAAGAGAATTTACATTAGAGCCCTATAGTTGAGGTTGGAATTTAGTTTTAAGCAACTGACATCGGAGATACCGCCAGTGTCGGTCAACTATTAACTGACGTCGGTGGCTAGAGAATGGGAAAAAGGCTATTTTTAGCGTTTTACCCATTCTTCCATTTACCAAGTTTAGTTGTCATTGTTAAATAGTCCAAAGGTAGGTTTAATAGGTATGAGAATTAGTGGGAGAGTTAAAATTAGGTCTTAGGTAATTGTGATTAGTCATAGGGTGATAAATGGCCTAAGAGCTAGGAATCCAAGGTGAGGTGTCTAGGGGGGATTATTAATTTAAAATAAGTATTTTAAATTAATAGAGTATAGGTTAGGCATGTGAAAGTTAGAAAGGGACCAAGGGGGGGTTGACACTATTTTGGTGTCTACATTTGCCCCTTTTTGTCTTGTTGGTTGTTCTTGACAAACTGCAAGACAAAAATAGGAGTAAGTTGCCCCAGGTATGGGATAAGGTCATTTTTGTCCTGTTGGTTGTTCTGATGAACTGCAAGACAAAAATAGGAGTTGGTTGCCCCAGATGTGGGATGAGGTATCCCCCCTCAAAGAGAGAGTCGAGGGAAGGTAACCTGATATCGGGTGCTGATTTGATAGATAGTGGATGGATTGGTGAAGTTGGAGTGTGAATGCTGCAATAGTTGGGATTACGTGTATACCACTTCACATGATAGATAGGTCAAATTGCCATAGTCAAAGGTCGAGGAGTGATAAAATCAAAATAACTAGTCCCCAGCATTTAGTCATAGCTGATTGGGTTAAATGATCAAAGCTGTAGCTCCAATGGTCGTCGTGTTCCAAGTATCTCAGGCTCAGGAAGTGCTCCTGGAAAACACGAAAATGTCACAAATATTAAGGATTAACTAGAGCATGATCTGAAAATACGTGTGAGGGTCATAATGTGGGTTGCGTATAATTTGCTAACTATTTGTGAGGTAGCATATATGCAATCAAAATAACCAAGGCAAAGTTGTCTCAGAAGCGGTTGTGGTCTAAGGAGATAGTCGCGATCTCCAAGGTCATTGGTTGAGTCATGGTATGATCTCAAGTGGTGTGTGTTATGGTCAGGGAGATGTATGTGATCTCTAATGTGCCCCATGAAAAGTTTAGGTAACTCATTCAATGTCAGGGCTGATTGCTTGGTCATGATTTTGGGTTGGTATAGATAGTTGGTCCATTAGATGGATGGACGAAGGAATGGCCGAGCTAACCTCAGAAGACCCCATGTCAACTTAGTGCTGCCTACATAGCCCCTATTTTGAGGGGCCTCAGGCCAATGTAGTTCTCTCATAAGGGAGGAAGAGTGTAAGTTATGGATTGAGTTTGACTAGGTTAAGTCGTGTTTAAAGGTTGGGTTTGACTAGGGAGGAATAGGGTCAGTTATGGATTAAGTTTAGACTAGGTTAGGTCATGGTCAAATGTTATATGGTTGGTCCATCAGGTAGATGAATGAATGAATGGCCAATGTCACTAGGAAGACAAATGGGCAAATGGCCGAGCTAACCCCAGAAGACTCCGTGTTAATTGAGTGCTGCCTACGTATCCCCTATTTGAAGGGCCTCAGGCCAATGTAGTTCTCCCTAAAAGGGAGGAAGAGTTAAAGAGGTTGATTTTTGGTTTGGTTAGGTTAATATTGTTAGCATTTCCAAAATATGGGATGGTGCATGCTTGAAATGATGAATGTATGATGATGTTACAGCCTTTTCCATATTATGTGATGGTGTATTTTGTAACATTGGTGATGTGGTTTTTCATCCCTAACAATTTTCCATATTGGTGATGGATGTATGCTAAAAATGAAATGAGTATGATGATGTTACAGCCTTTTCCATATTATGTGATGGTGTATTCTATAACATTTGTCATGTGTTGGGTTGATAGTTTCCATGTGTATTGTTTTCCATAGAAACTAGTGTGAATGGGCTATGATAATTCATGATGTCATGTTAGAAAATGTTGTGGTTTGGTTTGGTTTGGTTTGTGAAAAAATATGAGAAGTGAAAGGTGAATTGCTCTTTCATTGACAAGGATTATAATGATGGCATAGATAAGGCTTTTGGAAACAAAAGCCCCGTTCATGCATTGTGTCTTTGACCATTGGTTTGTATTAGAGAAGTAGTCGAATCACTTGACATTAAGTGAGCTCGAAATCCCTTGAGTATGTTGGGGTAGGTTTGATTATGTGAGATGTGAGGATAGCGTAACCCTTTTTAGCAAGGATAACTTTGCCCCTTTTTATAGGTGACCTGGAGAATGACTATAGGCAAGTCCATGACTTCATAGTTTGTTAGTCAATTTTTTTTTATTTTTTTTTGGGTAGAATGATCGATGCGGGAAGTCTACATGGGGATGTTTTTTTTTTGTGGTCATATGTGAAGCTGGTCAATGGAGGAAGCTTATGAGAGTGTGTTATTTGTAGCAAAATTTGGGTATAGCCATCTTTTGAGGGAGTGGTATATATTTTACTTTTTATGTTTTGATGTCTTTGAATAGTTGTCCTTCAAGGGAGCAGTCTACATTTATAGTTGATGACCTTTGGAAATTTTGTTAAGCATCCCAATTTATATGTTTTTTTTTTACTAGAATTTTGGTCATGGACTTGGCTATAGAGGTTTGGAGGTTTCCCTTTTTATTAAGACAAAACATTCATGCTTTACAAAAGGGTTGACGAATGTTTGTAGGGAAAAAGGGTTGAAAGGAATAGGGATGAGGATGATGGGGGTTACCCAAGGGACGAGCTCAAGTTAAACGTCAAGTGAATGAGTACTTGATTAATATTAGAATGGTCATAGATGCAAGGCATTAAGGGGCTCAGGTTCTGGCTGGCTTTCAAGAGAAGACAAATGATAAGTCCCTGATCCATACTTGTGTGTTATGATATAAGGTCCGAGCCAATTAGGAGCAAACTTTCCTTGTTTAATTCTTTCCATATTGGTCACGTGTTGGTTTTATTTGAGGACAACATCTCTGATTTTGAGATCTCATTCTCTCAGACTTTTGTTATAGGCATGTTGGATGCGATTTTGGTAGATATCGAGATGGTTGAGGGTAGCAAGGCGACGTTCATCAAGTAACTCAAGTTGAGCCAACCGATCTTGACAAAAGTCATCGTTAGAAAGTATGTCATGCAAAGAGATGCGTAAAGAAGGTATTTGTACTTCAAGAGGCAAGACAGCCTTAGTTCCATACACTATAGAGGAAGGTGTAGGACCCATAGGGGTTTGAATGCTAGTGCAGTAGGCCCACAAAGCGAAGGGAATGTGAATGTGCCAATCCCTTCCAGTGTCATTTACCACCTTCATGAGGATTTTGGTTAAGATTTTGTTGGAAGCCTCGGCCTATCCATTGGCTTGTGGGTAATAAGGTGAGGAGAAGCTGAGTTTGATGCCAAATGAGTCACAAAGTTTCTGGACAGTTTTGTTCTTGAAAGACTTGCCATTATTAGTGATGATTTTGTGAGGTACACCAAAATGATAGATGATGTGGGTGTTGATAAAGTTGATGATTTTGTCAGCTTTATTAGAGATGAGAGGAACCGCTTCCACCCATTTAGTGAAGTACTCAATTGCGGTGATAATGGACTGATGTATGTCCAAATGGTGTATGCTGTAACATTGGTCGAGGGGTCTTTCATCCCTAGAAATTTTCCATAGGCGTGATGAATATATGCTAAAAATGAATTGGGTCCATTTATGCTTCAGCAAGTATTGGTTTATGCTTAACATAAAGTGAGGCTGGTTGATAGTTTCCATGTGTATTGGTGTCCATAGAAACTATGTGAAATGGACTATGATGACGTTGGTGGTCTGAAAATGTTGAGGGTGGTTTGGTTTGAGAAAATAATTTGGTTGAATGTGACCAAAGTGCAAAAGAAGTGAAAGGCATATTCGGTCGTTCATTGACAAGGACCAGAAGGACAGCATAGATAGGGGTTATTACAACCAAGAGCCCCATTCATGCATGACATCGTTGACCATAAGTTGTGTTAGAGAGGTAATCAAATCACTTTGACATTAAAGTGAGCTTGAAGTCCCTTGAGCAGGTGATAGGAGGAGGATAGGGTAACCCATTTTAGAGCAGAGATAACTTTGCCCCTTTTTATAGGAGACCCTGAGACAACTACAAGCCAAGTCCATGACCCATTTTTTTTTTTTTGAAATAGCAGACTGATCAATGCGGGAAGTCCACATAGAGATGTCATTTGCTTGGTGGTCATTTGTGAAGCTGATCAATGTGGGAAGCTTCTAAGAAAAGGTGCTGTGTGTAGCAAGATTTAGTCATAGCCATCCTTCGAGGGAGTGGTCTATATTTTTGCTTTATATATAAGGGCTTTGAATAGCTGTCCTTTGAGGGAACAGTCTATTAGCTACAACAATGATAATACAACTATCCTTTGAGGGAGTAGTCTGCTTTTTGAGTTGAGTTGGTGACCTTGGATATTTTGACATCTTGATTTGTTTTGACAGAAATGTGAGTCATGGACAAGACTATAGAAGGTCAAGGGCTCCCTTTTATTAGGATAAAGCATCCATACTATATAAAAGGGTTATATAGGATTTGTTAAGGGGAGTAGGGTTGAAAGGAATGAGGACTAAGAGGATGGGGATTGCTCAAGGGATGATCTCAAGGTAAATGTCAACTGGATGAATACTTGACTAACAGTAGAATGGTCACAGATGCAATGCATTAAGAGGCTCAAGCTCTAGCCATCTGTCGAGAGAAGACAAATGATACATCCCTGATCCATACTTATGCGTGATGATGAAAGGTCCAAGCCAATTAGGGGTAAACTTACCTCGTTTACTTTGCTCCATATTGGTCACATGCTGATTCTCTTTAAGGATGAGATCTCCAATGTTGAAATCTCATTCTCACAGATTTTTGTCATAGGCTCGCTTGATGTGATGTTGATAGACATGGAGATGGTTGAGGGCAGCAAGATGGAACTCATCAAGTAACTCAAGTTGAGCTAAGCGATCTTGACGAAAGTCATCATTAGAGAGAATTTCATGTAGAGAGATGCAGAGAGATGGGATTTGTACTTTGAGAGGTAGGACAACCTCTATTCCATACACTAGAGAGAAAGGGGTAGCACCCGTGGCAGTTTGAATGCTAGTGCGGTAGGCCCACAAAGTGAAGGGAATGTGAATATGTCAATCCCTTCTAGTGTCGTTGACCACCTTCATGAGAATTTTAGTCAAGATTTTGTTGGAAGCCTCGGCCTGCCCATTTGCTTGTGGGTAGTAAGGCGAAGAGAAACTGAGTTTGATGCCAAATGAGTCACAGAGTTTTTGGATGGTCTTGTTTTTGAAGGACTTGTCATTACTAGTGATGATTTTGTGAGGGACACCAAAATGATAGATGATGTGGGTGCTGATGAAGTCGACAATCTTGTCAGCTTTTGTGGAGACGAGAGGAATGGCTTCCACCCACTTGGTGAAATACTCAGTGGCAGTGATGATGGATTGATGATGAAGAGATGAATGAGGGTTAATCTCACTGATGAGATCTAAGCCCCACTGAGAAAAAGGCTAAAAATCTTGAGCAACGCCGAACATAGTCGCTATAGTCTTGATGAAGGGTGGGCCAATAATAGCCTAAACGAAGGATGCGCTTGGCAACTGAGTTCCCACTAAAGTGTCCACCATAAATTCCATTATGGACTTATTTAATGGCATGAAAGGCTTCATTAGAGGTTAGACAGTGAAGAAGGAGGCCGTCAAAGCCTCACTTATAGAGAAGACCCCCTAACATGGTATAGCGAGCTATGCATTTGATGAAAGCCCACTGTGCATTGCTAGAGAGATTGAGAGGGATGATAAAATGAGATAAGTAGTCTACAAGTTGTTTATACCAAACATCTCATGGATTAGAGTCTATGGTGTTGACATTGTTAGAAGAAAGGTATGAAGGCAACGACAGACGATGAACCGTGATGAAAATTCTAGATGACAATGATGAAGATGGAATATGCGAGGTGAGAGAAGCCATGGTGTTATCAAACTTATTCATGGATCGAGGAATAGTTTGCAAGAGGTAATGGTTGAAAGAGGCCAAAATAATGCCAGCATGGTTTTTGTACCTTTGCAAAATTTCATTTTTATAGAGGTATGAACCGTTGACCTGATTGATGACAAACTGTGAGTCACTAAAGATGTTGATGGACTTGATGTTGAGAGAGAGGGCAGTCTGAAGTCCCAAAATTAAGGCCTCGTATTCAGCCATATTATTGGTACAATTAAAGCTGAGCTTGAAAGGTAGAGGCATGGGCTCACCATTGAGTGGGATGAGAATAACTCCCACACCCCCACCAAGTTGACATTTAGACCAGTCGAAGAACATGGTCATTTGGTAGACAGTGTCATCGATGGAAAGCGTGGTGATAGACTCGTCAGGGAACTCACACTACGAAGGTTGATTGTTGGGAAGAGGGGCATCTGCCAGTTGATCAGTGATGGTTTGCCCCTTGATGGATTTCTATTGGATGAACTCGAGGTTGAACTTAGCAAGCAGCATGAGCCACTAAGCCATACGTTGATGTTGATATGGCTTAGAGTGCATAAACTTAAGAGGGTCGGTGTGAGTGATGACAAAGGTTTTTTGATTGAGAAGATAGTGGTGAAGCTTGGTAGCAGTAAAGGCTAATGCCAAATAGAGTTTCTTGATACGAGTATACTGAGTTTCATAGTTGACCAGTGTTTGGCTGATATAGTAGACCGCTTGCTCATGGTGATGCTCGTCTCGGTGCATGATCATGGCACCTAATGAATGGTTGGTGACAGAGATGTAAAGGTAGAAGGGTTGGTCATCTTTAGGTGGAATGAGGACTGGTGGAGAGACTAGATAGCGTTTGAGGGCTTTAAAAGCTTCTTGATAGTCTTTATCCCATTTAAAGGAGATGTCCTTCTTAAGGAGATGATGAAAAGGTTGGCAGTGGTCAAAAAGCTACGAGATGAAATGGCAAATGGACTGGAGCTTCCCTTGTAGACTACAAAGCTGCTTGAGATTGGTCAGAGGTAGCATCTCGAGGATAGCACAGATCTTGGTAGGATCTATCTCGATGCCATGGAAAGAAATGATAAAGCCTAAGAGCTTGCCGAAGAGGACCCCAAAGACACACTTCTTGGGGTTAAGGCAGACATTGTATTGAAGAAGGCGGAGAAGATGATTTTGAGAATGGTCAAATGGTCACGGTGAAACTCAGACTTGTCGAGCAGGTCATCCACATAGTCCTCCATGATTTTGTGGAGGAGATCATGGAAAATGTAAGTCATGGCACATTGATATGTGGCACCTACGTTATTCAAGCCAAAAGGCACGACCCAATAGCAAAAAGTCCCCCATGGGGAGATAAAGGTAGTCTTGTGCTGATCTTCTAGTGTAATCAGGATCTAATTATATCCTAAAAACCTATCCATGAGAGATAGCATCTCATGGCCAGTCGTAAGATCAACAAGCTAGTCAATGTTGGGAAGAGGAAAGTCATCTTTGGGACAGGCTAGGTTAAGTTCATGATAGTCAGTGTAGATCTGGATCCCCCCAATCGCTTTGGTGATAGGGACGATGTTAGACACCCACTGTGGGTAATCGATGGGCTGGATGAAAGAGACAGAAAGGAGGCACTGAAGCTCCTCTTTGACAAGGAGTGCCACATGAGGATGCATCTTTTGAAGCTTTTACCTAACAGGTTTACCCTTTGGTTTAGTGACTATGTTATGGGTAGCGATGGTAGGTTTGATGCCAGGCATGTCATGGTAGGTCCAGGCAAAGGCCTTGATATGGTTTGAGAGGAACTGGGTGTAGTCTAGCTGCTCCTAAGCATATAAAGATTGACCAATCTTTAAGACGTGAGGAACATCAGAAGAAGGGAGGTTGATGTCAATGGTTGATTCATTTAACATAACCTAGGTCTCAGAAGGGAGAGAGCACTGGATGAAAGAGTCATCAGAACCCATGTAGGAAAGAATGGCATCATCGTCAATGCAGTGGATAGTGTGAATGGTCACCAAATCATCTTCTATCATGCTGGGATAAATGAGAGGGAGAGACTTGGACACCCCATTTAGCTGATAGGTCAGGGGTTCCAGGTGGATGGTGTTTATGTAAAAAAAACTAGGAGGGATGGAAACCATTAACTTCATAGGTGAAGAGGGAAGAATGGGCAAGCTATGAAGAGATTGATCAATGGTGGGTTTGGGGCAAAGGTCTGTAGGGGCCTAAGTGGGGACACGGTATCCCAAGCCATACCATTTCTTGGCATCATCATCATTGAGCGATTTGATGGGCTGATGGGAGCCTTGCTCATAGCGTCCAAAGCCAAAACCCTTCCATGCACACTTGTAAAGGTAGGTGTGTGCAAAGGCAGGGTTGCCAAGAAATGAGAAGTCTGATGTGAATGGTTGCGGTGAAGAGAGAGGATTGCCATCAGTAGGAGCTTGATTGAGCCCCCCATAAACAAGATTGGTTCAAAGGTGAGGAGGACCATAAGGCATGACCATCCCGATCTGGTGATCATAACTGGGGCTATGGTGAAGGCATCCATACTCTTATAGAGTTTGGAACGTGTCTAAGGTCAGCAAATGATATTCCCCAAGTGAAAGTCATTGGAAGATGTCTTCCATGGGGTCTTTGATTACCGCTTGAAGAGGAGGGGTGAGGTCGACTGCTAATTTCAAATTGGTTGAAGCTTCTACGGATGGAGGCGGTACCAGGGTTGATGGCTTGATAGGAATGAGGACGTCATTTGGCTGATAGGTTGTGTTACAAGTTTTGAAAGGTGATGGGTCAGTGGGAATAGTGTGGACTTGCCCGTCGTGCTCAAACTTCACACAATGGTGCAGGGTAGAGGGAACACAAGCCATGGCATGGATCCAGGGTCGGCCTAGCAAGATGTTATATTGAAACTCTCCTTCGATGATATAGAAGAGCTCCGAGACTATGCGTGGACCAACGTGAATGTGAAGGATGACTGTGCCAATGGTTGTGGTAGTGGTGTCATTGAAGGATCACAAGATTGCGTCAATTAAGGATCGCAAGATTACGTCAATTTTGGATACGCAATTCTTGGGGAAGGCCAATTGATCAAAGGCATGGGTGGAGATAATATTGATGCTAGTGCCTCTATCAATCATAACACACTTAATACATGTCTAATCAACATAGGTAGTGATGAAGAGGGTGGCGTCCTAATCTTCCGTGTTAGATGTAGGAATCTTAGAATCACTAAAAGTGATGGAGGCGATAGAGGATAAAGAGTGGACCAGGGCCGCGAGTGGTTAGGTGTCTTTGGGTTGGACCTCCACTACCTTTAAGGCTCAGATGAGGGCCTGACGATGCTGGGGTGAGGTTTGGATGAGGTCATAAAGGGACATCTTCACGGGCGTCTGGTGAAGTTATTTTAACATGGAGTCATGAATCACCATTGAAGAGGAAGAAAAAGAGGGTTGAGGTGCACCAAGGATAGAAATCTTAGGCTTGGGTGGTTGAGGTGGCTGGATGAAAGGATAGGTCCAAGGAATGGCGGCTTTTTCTTTCACCTTGTTCTTTTGTGACCTAGTGGTTATGTGAATGGCATTGATTTCGAAGATAGGGGGTGAAGGAGATGAAGGGATCATGGCCTGCTGATGAGATGTTGATGTGGTTGAAGAGGTTGGAGGAATGTGGGAAAGTGTCGGGGGTCGGTTGGTGGTGTCCTCAAGAAGAAGAATGTCCTTCTCCATGTAGTGAAAAATGACAGCCTTGAGGGCACAACAAGTCTCGATATCATGTCCTCGAGTACGATGATATAGGCATATCTTCGTATCATCGAACTAGGAGGGCTTAGACCCGAGAGGTTGGAAGGGCCTGATGGGCGGAAGGGTTATGTTGGAAGTTTGCAAAAGTCAGTGCAATATCAAAGAGTATGAGCCCACCAAAGGGTCCATGCTCATTGATGTGTGCGATGCTGGTGACTTTTGCTTGGGCGGTGTTGGAGGAGACTTCTGTACCACCTTCTTCATGAGAGGTGCCAAAATTTTTGGAGAGGATAGGCTGGTGGTAGGCAAAGGAAGTAGAGGAAGCAACTGGTTTTGATTAGAGGTTAGAGTGGGGAGGATTTTGATCAAGGTCGAAGGATGAGGGCCCAAGATAGAGGGCAATAGTGACGGGGGAGGAGGAATTTGCCTCTATGGTTTGGCATTCTTCTTGGATTTGATTTGAAGAATATTATTGGTTGAGGTCTAGTCTAAGTCCACCTTCACTTGCAGATGAGTGAGGTTGGAGACAGGGTGAACGTCGAGTGACTTAATTAGTTTAGACGGGGTAGATGAGGGTTTTGGTCTTGATGCGGCTGGTTGAGGTGTAGACGGTCTAGAAGTGGAAGTCTAGTTTTTGTTGAGAGTCTTGGGAGATTCTGCCATGGGAGGATTAGCAGCATGAGATGAGAGGGCACGAGCATGTTGAAGCGCTGTGAGATGCTCCCATAATACCTGATGCTCCACTTTCCTTGAAGGGAGACAGAGGGGAGACAGGTTCTTCCCTAGGTGGAGAAGAAACTAGAGAATGAGGCTCCTTAAGAGGGTAAAGGGTAGGAATGATTGTGCCCTCCACTTGCAGTTGAGGAGTAGGAAGGGTCGGGTCCTCCATAGGTAGCAAGAAGGAGGATGGTGAGACCGATGGAGCTGGTATGGTCGAGGCATCCTCCAATATAAGAGAAGTTGACGGAGAACTAACCAGAGAGGGAGGTCTGTCCATATGCGATGGACTGAGGGGTGGACTAACTTCTTGAGTTTGTGAAAGAGTCTGGTCGGGGATGAAGGGTGAGACCGTATTGACTGTTTGTACATTATGTTATGAATGTTGTCAGTCATGGTCTGGACATTGTTTTGGGTTAGAGGATGATTTTGGAATGGTTGTTTGAAGATGTTGATGCCTTAATTAGATGGTGCATTGGGATTGTCAAGGACAAGGTCACCCTTTTCTAGCATGTCTTAGATGATGTTTTTAAGGGTCTTACAGTTGCCTGTGTCATGGCCTTTAACACGGTGGTAGTTACAAAAGTCATTTTCCCTATACCACATAGGGATGGCACGTGAGGGATCAAATTGTGGAGGTGGTCAGATTTGGGGGAGATTGAGAACCCCCTGTTTGACAAGTTTTTCCAGCACAGACGTGTATGATTCTCTAAATGGAGTATACTATCATTGTACGTATCTCTACTGGAATTGGTGGGTGATGATTTGGGACGTGGATGGCTTAGGCTGGTTAGTTAAAGGTGAAGAGGATGAAGGTCTAATGACCATAGCATTTGCTGAAGCTTTAGACCTGGGGTTAGATGAATAAGTCTTAGAAGAAGAGGAGTCATTGGCCTTGGAGTTGGGATTCTTACTCCACAACTTGACTTTGTTCTCCTCGACATCACATAATTCAAGTTTGTGGGCCATCATGAAGGCTTCGTCAAAGGTGTGAAAGGTCTAAACCCGCAAGGGAGAAGAAATATGCTTGGCACAGGCTTGGGAGAAAAGTTTAATAAGTTCAGGTTGGGGTAAGGAAAATGAGAGCTGACTGATAAGGCTTCTCCAGCGAGCAGCAAAATCAGCTATGGATTCATCCCCAAACTGCCAGATAGAATAGAGGTCTGTGATTGAGACCTTTTTGGTGATGTTGATAGAGAAATGGTCAAGGAAGAGTTGGGGCAGCTAAGTGAATGTGAAGAGAGAATGGCTAGCAAGGGAGCTGTACCAGTCAAGAGCAGTGCCAGAGAGGGACATAAGAAACATGCGTAAAAGCAATGCATCATCATGGGCAGTGAGATAACAGGCATGTCTGAATGCCTGTAGGTGTTGTTGTGGGTCTTCCTTGCTCTAGAAATGAGAGAATTTAGGAAGTTCCCACTGGTTGGGGTATGGTCGGATTGGGATGAAAGGATGGATGGGTTCATTGCAAATTTTCTCGTATGAGAGGGCATTATGTGAACCAAAAATAGAGGTCTCAAGACTAGACATTTTGTCCATCAGCATTTTGATGATGTCTGCTAATGGATTGGCAGGTGGAGTGCCCCCTGGATTATAAGGCACTTAGAAGATATTGAGAGGGGCATATGACATGGTTGGTTGCGTTTGTGTAGATGCAACATATGGGTAGCTAGTTATTGGGGCAGAAGTTGAAGCCAAGGGCACTTGTGTTATGGGGTTGGTAGGCACAAGTTGGATAGGGGCCGTCAAAGATGGTTGAGGAGTGGCCACACTTGTTGAAGGGTAGACAGTTATTCTTGTGTTGATAGGTGTAAGAGTAGGGGGGATAGAGACCACTAGGTTTTGGAAAGGTGTAGGATTTGGTTGAGTAGTTTGAGGTTGAGGGGGTGTTGGAACCCCTATGGAGGTAAGTCTAAAAGGAGAGGTTAAATTTTGAAGATAGGACATGGTTGGGTTATTAGTCGAGGTGTTGGCTTGATTGTCTATAGGTTGAATTGTAGATGTTGTTGATGTGATCATTGTCTCGACTAAGGAAGTCATCATCCCATAGATTGGGTTACCTAAGGAGTCTCGCGTTCGGCTTCATGCGAGATAATGTTGAAGGGCTCTGCCATTGAGGTCCAAGAATCTTTTGAAATCTTGGTCCCCTTCAAGGACAATGGGAGACTGGGTTGGGGTCAGTCGAGTAGGAGTTCTTTCAGTCTCCGAGTGGAACTCCATTATAGGACTGGTTATGGATGGGGAAGACAAAAGAGGTTGATGCCTCGCGTGGTCGACAAGAGCCTTGGTTTGAATATGAGTTAGAACCATTCAAGGCAAGAAAGAATGTCTTCACAAGCTTAAACAAGCAGATAAGAATAGAAAAGATGAAGAACACAAGCAGACCCTAAACGTTAAATCCCTAGGAATAAATTATTAGGATATTGGTGGCTTATGCCTTAGAATGTGTGAGGAATATTGGCTTTTGAGATGGGTCCTAGAAGAAGTAGTCTAGAGCTAGTTTCAGGTTTGTTTAGGTGCTCAAAAGTCTGGGTTAGGTT
Source organism: Torreya grandis (assembly GCA_037957365.1). Lineage (NCBI taxonomy): Eukaryota > Viridiplantae > Streptophyta > Pinopsida > Cupressales > Taxaceae > Torreya > Torreya grandis. The sequence continues at coordinate 1,270,346 of JARHVA010000394.1, read as the reverse complement.
CCGTACTTGGCCTGGTGCTAAGGAGCAAGCTCCCCTCACTTCACGAGTCTAGTGATAAGCTGGGCCCACTTAGCCAAAATATACTTCCCCTAGAGATTATCCTCTGCCAGATAATAGAGTGGACTTTCCCCTTGGTGATGAAATCCAAGTAGGATCATCGGGATGGGTAAGGTATCCGCTGGGGATGAAATCCCAGTCGGGCCTTGTCTCAGGTGAGTTTTGATGTTTGATTTGTGCAAGTGGTTCGGTTGTTTAGCATAAAGTGGACTATGATTAATTCAATATGTGGTTATTAATTACTAGGTGTGGACTAAGAAATGCAAACAAGAAATGATATGCAATGTGTTTTAAGCCCAAGTCAAAGTGTGAGTTCGAATGTAAACAAGTTGAGAAAGGCTTGAAGAATATGACTTTTGACTAGTTTGAAATGCAAGAAAAGAAAGAAAGGTTCTTTTTAATCCCGCTTATGATGTCGTTTAGAAGAGAAGAAAAAGGTGAAAAGAGAGAAACCTAATGCACCTATATGAACATAAAGAAAAGAACCCAAGGAAGACCCTAAGGTCCCACCAGGCGTGCCAGAATGTTTCTATATGATATTCGCTTTCTACATTCAAAGAGAAATAAGAAACTAAGAAGAATGGTCTGAGGCTTGTATGTACCCAGATGAAGTCATGCGCACCAAAATCAGATGATAGCAGGAACTCCTCTTTGGTTGTGGAGGATGACACCTAAAAGAAAAAGAGACTAAAACACAAAAAAGTTAGATGAGGAGATGGTGGGTTGCCAAGCAAAAGCTTGATCCTAGAAGTACAAAGACTTCCTTGAGGGATATCAATCCACTGATTAAAAATAGAATATTTGATAGAAATAGAAATAATGAAAGACAAAATGAAAGAAATAAAAGACAAAAAGAAAAATACATACCTGATATGCAGCAAACTGCTTTGCACAGTCACTGGCGTCGGTCTCTGTGCCTACGTCGATCAAGGAAGGTTGCCGACGTCATTAAGATGTCGACGTTGGTAGGGGTAATGACTGGCATTGGTCAGGGTAGTAGTTCTTGGATGGGATCTGGTCAGGTCTGGATAGGGTTCAGGACTGCAGAATGGTCTGAAGTTTTGTCTGAGGGTTAGGGACCCTGTTTGGGAGTCAGAGGGATTGTTTGGGGGTCTGTGTAGGGATCTGGGCAGAGTTACAGACTATATATTCTAGAAAGGGTGGATAGAGGTGATATGGGAGGAAGTCAAGTTGGGTTTGTGGTCTGAATCTAAATTTGGGTGGTGATATCAATTAAAAACAATAACCAGAAAACAAAATAAAAGCACAGAACAAACGCTTACCTGTTACCTGTTGAAGATAGAGTAGGAGATATGATTGTTGTTGTCAGTGTGTTGCAAAAGTTTGATGTAGCAGACCTCCAATGGGATGACTAAAGTAGAATACCTATACCTGAGAGAGAGAGTGAGAGAGATTTGATTGTAGATTGATTGAATGAGAAGTTGACTGATCTTCTCGAAGGTCTAATGAAAGAATGTTTTGAAATAAGGTCCGATAACCAATCGAGAAACTGATTGAGAACTAAATAATGAATAACGGATAATGGATAATGGATAATGAATCTTGTGTTCAGGTCAAGAACGTAGTGTTAAGGATAACTGATGCCAGTAGAACCACCGACGTTGGCTGAGTAGTGACCGACGTTGGCCGAGTAGTGACCGACGTCGGCAAATGCAGAATGGGGACAAAGGCTAATTTTAGCCTTCTACTCATTCTTACATGCTGTCAGGGTCAAGGCTCATGGGAAAATGGTTGAGAGGGGCTAAATAGGCATGGGAGAATAAAATGGGGGTCATAAATGGCTCATAGGGTAATGGCAAGGGGAGAGAAGGGGAGGATGACCAAGGGTTAGACATGATTTTGGTGTCTACACATAGGGTTGGTCTATATGACCATTTTTACACCAAAGCTATATAATTTGAGGAAGTCCTTGGTAGGTGTAGGTAGCATAATTCCAAGATTGAACATAGACTACAAAGAGAGGAGAAACCAATTGGGGAGAGATGGAAAATGAACCCATTGCAATATCATCTACTACCTTCCACTTCTAATGTTCCTCCAAGTTAGCCACAATATCAAGCACTCCAAATTCAAGGACCTGGTGAGAAGAAACTAGAAAAAAGGCTAGGATAAGGCCCTTCATCATCAACCTAACCTCTAAAACCATCTTCTCCAATGGAACACTTTGATATGGTTTCCCTAGAACCATATGAGATAGCGGAAGAAATCTTCAAGAAACTTTTAAAGACCTATATATCTGACCAATAAGATGAGGGAACCATAGATGAGGTGGCACAAATTGAAAGACCCTAAATAGGTGAGGAAGAAAACAGAATAGTGGTATTAGACTTAATCCTTATCACATAAAAGAAGAGGGAAGTTGAGTTGGCCCTTGTCCCTATGTCCTCCAAAAGATCAAAGGTGACATGGACCCATCCCACTAGAGAAGTAAATTTGTTCAGTGATGAGTTCCTCATACATGACCTATCATTCATGACTGGTTCATATATGGGAAACTCCAAAAGGTTCCTTCCCAATCATGTTGATTGGCAATTACCGGCTCTACAGGTGGAGATCCCCTTGACAATGTTAAAACCTAAATCAAGGATCTCATGAAGGAGAAAGAATAAATAAGAATTGTTCAAACAACCAAAGAAAGTGGTAAGAAAATAAAAGACCTAGAAACATTGAGTGGAACTAGGATTAAAACCCTAGAGACATCCAAAACCTCTAAACTAGTAGCCACTATCATGTATAATCTAGATACATCAAGGTTTGAAAGGGTGATAAACATGAAAACTAAAATTGGCACTGAGGATTTCACCTTTAAAAATGTGGAACCTTTTGTAGACCTAACTCCTATAAAAGGGTAGGCAATAGGGGAACATCCCATCTATCAAGAGGATATGGCAAGTTTGGTGGTGGCCTAATTAGCAATGACCTTGGCTAGAATCTAGGTGATGCAACATAGGATCACCAATCTAGAAAAAGAGAAGAAAGACTCAAAAGCATAGGTTACATTTTTAATCCCTAAGGATATAATGAAGCTACTAAATAAGTCCTTTAAAAAATTTGAAGGGTTAAATTCCTTGAAGCTCAGATCAAATACCTTGACCCATAAAATTGGGAAATCATAGGCTTTAATGACTTAATTACATAACTCTAGAGATCAGGCAACTAAATTGATTAATGTCCATAACACCAAATAGGTCCAAGGAATCAAGATCATCAAGTTGAAGCATTTACATGCCTTCCTAGGAATCATTGAAGATGATATATTATAATTGAGAAACTAGTGTGATAGTATCAACAACTTCATGGAAGAGGACAAAGGCTTGATAGAAAGAATGGAGAAGCTCTTAAAGTCACTATTAGTAAACCCTTCTAAGACCAATGTCATAGGTTTGAGGGAAGATGAAGAGTTTAAGAAAACAGTCAGTAATTTCATCTAGAACATCAAGGAAAACCAAGGCTAGCCTATCAAGGTCAATTAGAAGGTCCTTGATATCATCATTACATCAAGGAAGTAGATTATAGAGGCCCAATGCATTCAATAACTTAAAGCCAAGAGTGACAAAGAATTTAATACATTGGCAGGTCAAGAAGAGGATTGTTTGATGAAGCCTACATTAAATTTTGAGCTAATTAGAGAATAATATAATAAGGTGAAGAACATCCTAAATCAGTAACCCAAGGGACCCACCAATGTAACATAAAAAATATTCTTTTGTAATATATAAGTTAGTGTATTAGCATATATTAGTCCTTTTGTCAAAATTAGTGTAGAAAGCCTTTTACATTGTAATCTTTGTATTAAGGAAAGTTGTCCTTATCATACCATGGATATTTTGAAAAGATAACTAGTATACCACCTATGTTTCCTATAAATAGGCAAAGGTTACCATTTTGTAAAGAGAGAGACTCCATGAAATTTGTATACAAAAGAGCATATAATACAACTATGGAATTTTGAAAAGATTGTCTGAATAGTTTATTGAAATTTAATATTGTCTCTCAATTTCATGTTGTTGTTTTAAATTTAAATGGTTCTCTTCATTTTGAGATACATTTTTGTCATAGGGTTATTAACTTTTTTTAATGCTAGATTAACTAAAAATATCTTAAGTATACTTTGTTTTATTTGCTCTGCATTTGGATGTGCATATGTTATTCAGGTTAAAATATCAAACTTTTAAAGTAAACTTGGTTCTTACTTGTGGTTTATATATCCCCTTTGAAACTTGCCTGGTTTATGATGTAATATGATTTTATACTATTTTATATCACAAATTGGTGCATGTATTCTCAAAGTAATTATAACTTTATCATAATATTTGACAGGGGAATTTACAATCACACTCTATTTTCTGCCTTACCCTTTATTTTTCTATTTTCTTTATCAAAACTCACCTAGTTTAAAGATCATTATTAATATCCATTTAGATTAACTTATTGGCTTGAAATATCATAAATATCCATATCTTGGTGGCTCCCAACCACAAAATTAAATAAATATTATGGACAATTCCCATAATCTACTTCTATTCTGCCACAAATGTCACAAAATGCAACTCATGCCTTGGATTCTTTGAATCCTAAAATGAGAAGTGTTCATCAACATTGAAGAGCACCTATGAGGTAATTAGAATCATCAACACCTACATTAACCCCAATGTTATGGGTCTTAAATATCATGTAGTTCTCCCTTAGGGAACGTGCATAATCAACACACATGATATGATAGAATGACTTTTGCTTAGGCACTTCTTTGATCAAGCATACAATGTCTAAATGTAGTAGTGTAGTAGTATGTAGAGTATTGAGCTATAACATTGACTGATTTTATGTAATTATGTGCAAAATAGTAAGTGCTAAATGTAAAATGCCTTATGAGGTCTTTATTTAAAAGGAAATTTAATTTGAATGTAACACCTTATTTGTTGGCTGATAAGTCATAAGATAGGGATAAAAACATAAGAGAAGGCTCAAAGTAGGGTTAGAACATAAAACATAGGATAAAATGATCATCAAACACTAGAGCCATAATTAGACACTAGCACCACATGGTGTTATTATCCTAATAATGGTGATAGTGTCTTGAGGCCTAAAAATAGAGTTAAGACTAGGTAGAATGGGCTAGCGGCCCCTATGACTGGGAGGAGGTGATTCAGTACTATTTAGGGTGTAACAAATAGGGAAAATAATACATAAGAAAGATCAAAAGACCTAAAATGACCATGTGAACAAGGGATATACTCATCACTAAGACCTTCATGTGAAAGAGTAATAAAATACATAGTACTTGTGGCTGCTTGACCAAATTATGGTGTATATAGTTTCATGCATCTTTTGAGTGTGATATAAACATACCCAGGCACATGATCTATGCACTTTAGGATATAAGACCTTCCATCTAATCATTTCATATGGACATTGGGGGCATCCACTTATTTTATAATGATACATTTGAGTTATATCATTCCATGATCATTTTTCATTATAATGTTTGAGTTGATATACTTACACATGCCTTTATCCATGCTTATATCTTTTATAGTGTACTTGATATGTTATGTACTTAACATTTTTTGTTAATACATATATCTAGGTACTAGTAGCTATGCTTATGTTGGTTACTTATGATTCCCTACTTTATTTTATTCACTTCCATGAGTTTGTTCCTTTCTTTATATTTTCATTCATTATATTACTTGTTTAATCATTTAAATATCCTCCATTTAATATGGCACAAGTGCCTATGTTTCCCTATTATGAAATTTCCATATGTCTTTATTTGTTGTATGTGGATGTTTAAACATGTATTTTCATGATTTTTGGACATTTTAATAAGTCATATCCCTTAGATTTTGTAGCATTTGAACATGTCCTTTGTTTGAGGTCTCCTTGGACAATTGTCTTTTGATTTGCTTTTTGAGTGATTATATGTGTGTGTTTGATTTCTTGTTGAGCTTGTATTGTTACTATTGACCATTTTTGGTCCAACAGGCCAAAATCAGTCCCCTTCTTTCCCTGATGTTTTGAGCTAGTTTCATTTTTTATTTTGCACAAGTCTAGAAATTTCTATGGACTCTACACGTGTTTTTATGGACTCTACATGCCTATTTCTATGGACTCTACAAAAAGGAACTACAGACTCTACAAGCAAGTCTTTTGGCAGATGAAGAACCAGTTTAAAGAATGAAAGGGGCTTCTACAAAGTTTCTTTAGACCATTGAATCATTCAGTTCAATTGGCTCAGATTTAATTACTTCAACAGCTTATTTCAATGGCTCGATTCAATGACTTGGTTTGCTCAATTGGTTCAATGACTCAGTTCATATGAGTTGGTTCAATGTTTGGTTCAAAGGGACCATTCCAATGCCCTTGTGGAGGGTAGTTTTCAGACCCAAGTGCCCTTGCAGATGGTAAGGAACACTTTCAAAGAGGCCATAGAGAAAGCCAAAAAGGTAAGTTTCCTTCAAAAATTTGTTTAAGGCAAAGCAGAGAATTTCTTCAGACAAAATGTCTGAAGGAATTCCTTTGGAATTTTTGCCTGAAGAAATTCTTCAAAAGAAAAATCTTGTTACAAAAAGACCAAGGAAAGAAGCTATTTCTTTTAGACTTTTGTCTGAAGGAATTCCTTTAGACAAAAAGTCTGAAGAAATTTGGGAAAGAGCCATGGGTAAAAAACCTGAAGAAATTCTCTGAAGGAAAGGAACGCGCAAGACAATTCTTGCAGACTTTTTATCTACAAGAAAAGTAGTCATGAGAAAATCCATGGAAAAAGTGGCCAAGTGAAAAGGGTTGAGGAAATAAGTGGAGAAAGCAAAGGAAGATATCCTTCAAATAAAATGTTTGAAGGAAATCCTTTAGACATTTTATCTGAAGGATTTCAAGACCAAGGAGCTGAAGGACCCCGAAGGGCAGGTGCCCATTTAGGGGACTCTTAGCCAAAATGAAGGGACACTTCTCCAAGGTGAAAGGTCACCTTCCCTTTGGGAGGGTCCAAAGCAAAATCTTGAAGAAAAGGAAATACAAAAGCCTGACCAAAGAGAGAAAGTTGAAGGAGTTATAAGGGGTGACGGGCCCGAAGACATCAAAATCAAGCATGACCAACTAGCAATTGGAAGCTCAAACGCAGTGACGGGTGTGTAGACATCAAATTTAAGGCTCATGATATAGCCATTAATTTTGAAAAGCTGAAAGAAGAGCCCAAGGAACTTAGTGACCCACCAAGAAGATAGCCTCAAGGGCTGAAGGAGATAGAAGGAGATAAAACTAGGAAGAGATAAAGTATAGAAATGGACAAATAGTCCAGGTCACAAAGAGAGGTGTCGACTCAAGGATTTATTCCTACAGTTGGAAAAATGCTTGCCAAGTGGTCATCAAATGGTGCAAATAATAAGTGGCATGCCCTATTTTCTCCAATTTTCATTTATAAGTAGACAAACTATGTGATATCGGGAAGGAGCAGTCTTGTCTACAAAAAAGAGGTGTGACCGGTGCTTTCACATTAATGTTTGAATGCCAAAGTCAAGACTAGTGATTACATATCATGGTTCTATTATGCCTTTTCTAGAAGAATGACATCAGTAATAGTGACTTCCTCTTTCTGATGCTCTCAACGTACATAGGCCAACTTGTCAAAGGGCACCAAAAGTCTTTTCCAAAGGGGCACCATTACTTCTTCTCTCTATATATATTGTAAACTTCTCATTTTGAGAAGCGGATCTCTCAACCTCTAAGGCAAAGCTCCACAAAAAAAATATTTGGGTTTGTAAGGCAGAACTCTGTTGGATTTTATCTTGAATTGAGACATAGCATTTTTACCTCCATTTGAACTTGCACTCACGCATATGTCTATGCTTTCTTTTTATGTTAAGTCATTTTCTTTTATGCTTTTCATAGAATGATTCTAGCATGTCTAGTACATTGTGAAGATTCTTCTTTTGTAGGTCTGCTAGAAGTGTCTATAATAGGAATATAGGTGCATGTGAATAAGTTGCCATAGTGTGTCTTAGAACACCTTTGATAGTTCTTCTTCCCTGTATCTTGATGGACCCTTGGCTCACTAATATAGAAGATTTTCCCACATCAGATGAAGTGTATGATAGATTCTTCTTGGTGAAAAGTGTATGTTTAGGCTGAGTAGATCAACTTTTTTGGTGTATCACCTTTTAGTTTAGGTTTAGGTTCTATTTTCACCATCCTTCTCCCTTTTCATCCCCCCTTGTTTCATTTATTTGTTAGCAGTAGGGAATCTAGGATCTAAAAGATACATTGAAGGGAGCTATCCCTTATCTAGAGACTCTCCCCCTAATTTTGCCTTGCCCACAGGCAAGAGGGGAGTTTCTATTTTGACGTGTGGAAGGTAGGAGCTCAGCCTCCTATCTAGGGTGTAATCCACTACATCAATAGTTTTTGGCACACCTGGTGGGACCAACTAGGACAAGTTTTATCCAAAGAGTTGAAGAATTTTGGTGTGTTATTCAACTAATCAACATTTGGAGGCTTTTTTATCAACACCAATGGTGACTTCGAGTTGAATCAGTTGGTTACACAGTCCAGATGCCATCAAGAAATCTCTTTTTTTTGTATGAATAATCCCTTTACTCAGAATCATGGGCCTTGTTTTCCTTCGTATAACTTTGATCAAGCTCAAGTTTTTTATGGAATCACCCCAAGTAGCTCTCCTATTTTCCCTTTAATGATAAGGGAAGTAGCACTAGAGTTTGAGAAGTAGGTGATGGAGATAGATAGATCAGATGAGTAGCATAGATATCAACAAGAGCTGATGTACAAAGAGGATTATTTGTTCAAGCAAGCTCATGCCTTGCAATCCATGGAGGAGGAGGTAGAAAAATGGAAGAGTCCATTCATTCAAGGTAGTCAACCTTGTGTGCCCCCTCCTATTCTAAATAAATCCCCCTCTTATGCACCAAATCCTTTCTATTAGATAACACTTGCTCATTCTAGCTCATCTAATGCATCAATCAATCCTACTCTTAACCCCATATGCCTAGCCTTCAAACATCAAAGCGAACTAGAGAAACCTCCCATGGAGATGGACCTTCTCAATTCTTTAGATTGTGAATCTTCCTTTGGAGGGAACATCATGAACCAGCACATCTCTCTTGAAGTAGCTCTTCTTGTGCATCAGCAGACACTTCCTAGTCTTCCTCAACTTCTTCAGGTCTCTCAACATGATGACAAGATCCTGAATTAGAAGAAAACAATGGAATATTGGGGAAAGAAGGAGGAGGAGAAAGGTTTTTCTCAAAACCTTGAAGAATTCAAGGCTGCTCCTACTCATGATGATGCTTATGACCTCTAGGAAAGGTTCTTCTAAGAAGATATAGCTAAGAGAATTGCAGAGTTGGAGTCCAAAGCAAGATTCCTCAGCCAATGTGTGATGGACATGTCTGAACACACCCCATCTACACACCTCCAAGAGCGCTATCAGGCCACACCTGATATAGATGAATTGTTGGCCAAATGGAAAGAGAAGAATCAGTCAATTCTAGCTTAAGGACTGCCTCCTCTTCCACATGGTTTTTTCACTTCACCCTTTCTCAAGGAGGAACCTGTTTTGTAAGAGGTGAGTGAGGAGAAGAAGATCTAATCTATAGTTGTCCAAAAGGATATCATGAGTGAAAAAGAAGATGAAATCATCATGGAGGCTCCTTGTGAAGACATCATCAATAATGGAGAAGACACAAGGCACGCATACATGCAGATGTTCCAATAATATGAAGAGGAATGTAAGCATGGTGAGCTCTCTCCCTCTTTTTTTGATGAAATTCCTTGTTGCTTCGATAAGGAATATGCCCATGCCATGGAGCCAGAATTGGAGGAGGATCAAGATAATGTCTTTGAATAACTAGAGACCTTGATCTTTGAGCAAGAAAAGGAGAGGCTAGTCTCTCTTGAGGAAAACCTTAAAGAAGAGAGTTTTGAACAAAGAGGTGATGTTCTGTGGGATGAGCAATCAGTTTGTGATTCCATTTTAGACATCACAATAATCACCCTTCTTTGATAAATCATTGAGGGAGTAGAGGATGAGTTTGACAGGGTCTTCAATAAAGTAAAAGGGAACAAGTCAAACCATGATGCATGGCAAAGGGACTATGCACATCAAAGGGCTTATGGTGATGAGCCAGTAGCCATTGATTTCTTGGTGAAATGCACTAGCATGAAGGACCAGCATTTGACAATCTTCCAAGGACAAGAAAAGTACATATATGTTGGGAGCATGTTTGACTCTGACCCACTTGAATGCAAGCCAATTGAGGTGGTAGGCAAGAGGAGCAGGTCACCAAGTCTCCATTCCATTCAGCCACTTATCTGGCACCATAAGTTTCCTAGCCAGGGAGGGGAATTAAGAAGTTTTGCTTTTGATCCAGGAGGGAATCAAATATACCTAGTTAGCTATATATAGTAGTTTGCTTTTAGTTTCTTTTCCTATTTTCCCTAAGTGCAGTTTGCACAAGTAGTGTTTTTAGCCTTGTGTGTGTTTTCCTTTGTGTGTGGGGTAAAATCTCATGTTTGATTCTAGGATCTCTCAATGCTATTGTTAACCTTTCTTCAAAATTGCATTCTAACTCTGTGCCCAATGGATTTTAAGGCAACTAGTTTCTAAGCATAGTAGGCATGCTTCCCCTAGGAGTCACCAATTTGTTGACCATTTTTGGTCCAACAGGATGAAATTGGTCCCCTTCTTTCCCTACTATTCTAAGCCAGTTTCATTTTTTATTTTGCATAAGTCTAGAAATTTCTATAGACTCTACAGGTGTTTTTATAGACTCTGTAGGCTTATTTCTATGGACTCTAAAAAAAGGAACTACGAACTCTACAGGTAAGTCTTTTGGTAGATGAAGAACTAGTTCAAAGACTGAAAGGGGATTTTACAAAGTTTCTTTGGATCATTAAACCATTTAGTTCAATTGGCTCATATTCAATTGCTTCAATAGCTTGTTTCAATGGCTCGGTTCAATGACTTGGTTCACTCAATTGGTTCAACTACTCAGTTCAAATGAGTTGGTTCAATGTTTGGTTCAAAGGGACCATTCCAATGCCCTTGTAGAGGGTAGTTTCTAGACCCAAGTGCCCTTGTGGAGGGCAGGGAACACTTTCAAAGAGGCCACAGAGAAAGATGAAAAGGTAAATTTCCTTCAAGAATTTGTTTAAGGCAAAGCAGAGAATTTCTTTAGACAAAATGTTTGAAGGAATTCCTTCAAAATTTTTACTTGAAGAAATTATTCAAAAGAAAAATCTTGCTGTGAAAAGACCAAGGCAAGAAGTGATTTCTTTCAGACTTTTGTCCAAAGGAATTCCTTCGGACAAAAAGACCAAAAAAATTTAGGAAAGAGCTATGGGTAAAAAACCCAAAGAAAGTCTCCAAAGGAAAGGAACACGCAGGACAATTCTTGTAGACTTTTTATCCGTGAGAAAAGTAGCCATGAGAAAATCCAAGGAAAAAGTGGTAGAGTGAAAAGAGCCGAGGAAATAAGTGAAGAAAACAAAGGAAGAGATCCTTTGAATAAAATGTCTGAAGGAATTCTTTTAGACATTTTGTCTGAAGGATTTCAAGACTAAGGAGCCGAAGGATCCCAAAGGGCAAGTGCCCTTACAAGTGACTCTCAGCTAAAATGAAGGGACACTTCTCCAAGGCCGAAGGGTCACCGTCCCTTTGGGAGGGTCCAAAGCAAAATCTTGAAGGAAAGGAAATAGAAAACCCTGACCAAAGAGAGAAAGCTAAAGGAATTCCAAGGGGTGATGGGCCTGAAGACGTTAAAATCAAGCACAATGAACTAGTCGTTGGAAGCTCAAACGTAGTGACAGGTGCACAGACATCAAATTTAAGGCTCGTGAAATAGCTGTTGATTTTTAAAAGCTCAAAGAAGAGCCTAAGGAACTCAGTGACCCACCAAGAAGATAACCCTGAGGGCCAAAGGAGCTAGAAAGAGACAAAACTAGGAAGAGACAAAGTGCAGAAATGGACAAATAGTCTAGGTGGCAAAGAGAGGTGTCAACTCAAGGATTTATTCTTATATTTGAATAGTGCTTGCCAAGTGGTCATCAAATGGTGCAAATAGTAAGTGACGCGCCCTATTTTCTCCACTTTGTATTTATAAGAAAACAAATTGCATGAATATCTAGAAAGAGCAATCTTATCTATAAAAAAGAGGCACGGCCTGTGATTTCACATTAATGTTTGAATGTCAAATTCAAGACTAGTGATTACACAGCATGGTTCCAACAGGCCTTTTCTAGAATAATGACATCAGCAACAATGACTTCCTCTTTCTAATGCTCTCAATGCACATGGGCTAGCTTGTCAAAGGGTGCTAAAAGTATTTTCCAAAGGGGCACCTTTACTTATTCTCTCTCTATATATTTTAAACTTCTCATTTTGAGAAGGAGATATCTTATCCTATAAGGCAAAGCTTTGCCCAAAAAATATCTAGGTTTGTAAGGCAGAACTCTATCGGATTTTACCTTGAATTGAGACATGGCATTTTTACCTCCATTTGAACTTGCACTCATGCATATGTCTATGTTTTATTTTTGTGTTAAGTCATTTTCTTTTATGCTTTTTGTATAATGATTCCAGTATGTCTAGTGCATTGTGAAGATTCTTCTTCTGCAGGTCTGCCAAAAATGTCTACAACAGGAATATAGGTGCATGTGAATAGGCTACCATAGTGTGTCTCAAAACACCTTTGATAGTTCTTCCTCCCTGTATCTCAACATACCCTTGACTCACTGATATAGAAGAGTTTCCCATATCAGATGAAGTGTATGATAGCTTCTTCTTAGTGAAAAGTGTATGTTCAGGCTGAGTAGATCAACTTTTTTGGTGTATCACCTTTTAGTTTAAGTTTAGGTTCTATTTTCAGCATCCTTCTACCTTTTCATCCCCCCCCCCTTTTCATTTATTTGTTAGCAATAGGGAATCTAGGACCTAAAAAATACATCTAAGGGAGCTAGCCCTTATCTAGAGACTCTCCCCCTAGTTTTGCCTTACCCACAGGAAAGAGGGGATTTTCCATTTTGATGTGTGGAAGGCAGGAGCTCGGCCTCCTGTCTAGGGTGCAATCCACTTATCAACAGTTACTATCTATATGCTTCCATGATTCACATAATTTATCTTATGATTTTATGTGATCACATACTATGTACCTCATTTTTAAATCTATCTAGACATACTACTCCTATATGATACATGATCCATTCACATATTATACAATTATCTTATCCTTTTGAGGTAAGGTAACTACCAATTTATAATTCCCCTCACCATAAAATGGAGGAATTTTAGTGGGGGTATGTTTTATAGGCATGTCTTTCACACCTTAATAGTTTTATATTTTAATGGGAGCATGTAAAAAACTCGTGACCGCCACACTTATTTAGTACCAAGCATTATCATATTACAGTGGGGGCATGTTATGGAAACATGTTCTCTACACTTATACTAGTTCTAAATTTCATATTTTCATGGGGCCCTGTCATGGGAACATGTCTTCCACACTTGAAAATTTTCAAATTGGCCAAATTTCATAGTTATATGATTTATATACACATTTATGGCAGCATTTTATACATTCATACCATTATTAATTAGCCATCTATAGATATATTTATCACCCTTGTGCTTAGTAATTTATATATTATTAACCTTATACTATATTAACATGTCCCAATTTAAGGTTAAACAAATATTCAATTCCAATAAAGGTGTCAACACTAGTCTCATATTTAAGCATAGTGTGCTCTTTAAGCTTGATCTCATAGTTCCTAGTTGTTTATCAAAGTTCATCAAAAGATTGATATATGTTAACACTATGTTTTTAATAGGTTGAATAAAATGTAGAGACACTACAATTTGATATTACATATGAGGTGATTGGTGATTCATCTTCATAATCATTATTTGTAATTTAAGGACATTTTCATTAATAATCTCATTAAGGCTTTATTTAAGCTAAGTTAGCTGAGAAAATGTGACATTTTGGCTAATATAAATTGAAAAAATAGCTAATAAAATATTTTCCAAATAATTCAAATAGAGTAAAAATATTGATGTTTTTTGTGTAAAACTAATAAAATTCATAATCCTTAAGTATTATAGGAAAGTATTAGTTGTACTTTATCAAATTTTAAAAAATCAATACATAGAACATTAAAATATTTGATATGATGAGAAGTATTACTTTTCTCATTGAATAATTAAATCTTGGGAGATATAAAACTAGTAGGAGATGTGTATATAAGGACCTCATAAGGTAAATGATTGAGTAATATATCATAATAAGTAATTGTATGACTTTATTTTTGAAATCCATAGGAAAATATTTAAATTATTTGTTGCATCACTTGCATGGTTTGAATAATTTTTTGAAGTGAATCTTGATAATTAGAAATAAAAGTATAAATATATATTTATGGGAATTGATACTCTATGTTCTTTTTTAATACTCTTGAAAATATGCATGGATTATTTTTTATCAACTTAAGGAGGTGCTAAAGAAACATTGATCTGAGGACCAGGAGGACACACAATGGATAACATACTTAAAAAAAATTAAGAGGGTTATGAATAAAAGATAATTTTATGATGATATATAATATATAGGTTCAATGTGCTAAAGTATAATAAAAACAAAAAAGATGATGAAAACCAATATATAATTATAATATAAAAGTTTTATTATGCTAAGTTCTATATAATATTTGAGATATCATGTGTTTGGTGTCTATGTACTCCATAAATTAATTCTTGTAAACATAACTTCATTGGAAAGAACATAAATTTACATTATTCTACAATAGGGGGAGATGAAGCATCAAGTTAAATGTTACAAGGGTTGGTAATAACCACTTCATAATTGATGAATGTTTTGACACTGCTAACTTATATTACTTAAAAGATGTGGTATATAATATTAACATTATAGGATATGTTTGGTAATGCTTATGTGGATTTTAATCTTAAAAATTGGCACGTAGGTGCATAACCTGATGTACATTTTGATAACATTAGCATGAATCTAGATATGAAACAATGGTAAATTATGATGATATATAGTGACCCATATCCTCCTATATAAATCACCCATACTTGAATAAAAATCATTTCCATTGCATGAAATTGTGGTAACAAAGTGGAACCTAAGATTTTATTAAAAAATTTCCATAGGAAGGCACTTAACCTACATTGATGATCTAGAATGAAGGGATATGTTGTCAACCTATATGTTTGACATGATCATTAATTGAAATTTTATTTTAGTGGGATGATACAATTTGGATTTATTTTTGTCTATTGAAGATTTCTACAGTATCTGAAGTATCAAACTTAGGTGGAAAGTAGTGACATAAGAGTTATGTGTTTAAGATTGGATGAAACCCAAGATAAGAAGGTTGAGCTTAAAATCATTATATTTTAATTACTTGTTGAAGGTATAAGTACCATATCAAATTATATGAATATCATGGTAAGTTTTTGTTAGTCCTTCTTTATATAGTTATAGCTAGATTAGATCACCAACCTAAAAGGTGTTTGATGTATGATGCTTGTCATGGAACTACTTGTACTTAGAATTCACCTATTTAAAATGATTTACACTTTATATTTAAATATATGAATGTGATCAATGAAATTAATAATTTTTTAAACTTCATTTTGATTTGAAGGATTTTTTACTGTTGATGGAGGAATATGACAATTTATGTCAATAGGTGTTAGAAGCTAGAAACCCAAGCATAACTGAAAAGGGTTATGTTCAGTAGAGTTGTGTAGAGATTTTTTTTAGATGTTTTGAATTAAAGGTGGGATTTCATCCCAAATTAATTTTTTCATATAATTTCACACTCTTAGAAGATGCACTATTAATCTATTGACCACTTCAATTTTCCCATTGGTATGTGGATGAAAGGTGGTGCATTTTAAACACTTTGTATCTAGCATAGACGAAATTGCTTTCCAAAAATTACTAAATAAAAACTTATGCCTATCAAATAGTATGGGTTATGGGATTAAAAAGTGTACCCAAACATGTTAAAAGTATAGTTGAGTTTTTTATAGAGCTAATATTGGTTTTTCTAAATGTATGATAATTTCCATATTTGAGAATATATTGACTACTACATAAGCACAATCATTATCATGATTTGATAATAAGGTATATTTATATAAAATCACTTGAAATATATTACCATGGTCACATTAAAATAAACAGAGGTGTGTACAAACCTTTTTTCTTGTTAACTGGCTTGGAAATTACACATGGTACAAGTCTTGATGTATTTGGTTACATTATCCCTGATATGTGGACAAAATAAGTACTTATATAACACCAAAATAGTATTTCAACCCATAAATGTCTTTTAATTTTTCAAAAATGATCCTCCCATATTATTTTATGTCTCTATGCCTCATGGGAAATCTATAAGTGGCCAAGGTAATATATGAGTCTATCTTGCAAGTATAAATATGGAACTGAATTACCTCAAAGTAATTCTCGATAAATATCCATAAAATCCATGTCAACTGGATGAAATTATAACTATGTATTGATTTCATGTCCACATGGTTCAAATACATAAAGGATAATTTGAACTATTCATATGGAATTATTGAAGATAAGAAGACCATTTTTTATGTCATTCTTGTTGTAACTTATTTTGAGTCTCCAAGAGCTAAAGTCTATTTTGATATTTAAGGATCATGGTGTCCTTTCCAAATATATAATGCATATAATTCTTACCCTAAATAATATCATAAAGTTCATGATCATAATTTTTGTAGTTCCTTACTACTATGGTGAATGTTTCATTATGGTAAGAAACTAGATGAACATGTTGAATTAGGATTACTCCAAGGAAAAAATTAGATGCATTTGCCTCAATCTCAAATGGTTTTTAAATATTTGGTAGTGTAAGTATAAGTAGAGAATAAATTTTGCATTTCAATTCTTTGAATACTTTCTATTATTCAGCTTTGTAGATGAACTTTTATTTAGTGAAACCTTTGGCAACTTGTTTCATAGACCAACTAATGTGAGAAAAAAAGTAAAGATATCATGTATAGTTTTTATAATCCCAAGAAACTATGAAGCTTTGTGATATTATCTAGTTGTTGCCATTCCTATATGACTTTGTGATAGGTAAAATTCATAATCTAAGTGAGCAAGGAAAATGTCATGCATACAAATATTATTCTAAATCCACACTAGACCTCTAATAGATATAATGCAACAAAATGAATTTAAGTACATAAATACTTAAAAAACTATGAAAGTAGAGTACAACATCATCTTCTCCATTGTGACTTTTTATTTTCTCTTCTTAGAATGTGGGTACTCAATTCATTATCCAAACAAAGGTAAATTGGGTAGCATAAGGGAATATAATATTAGTTTCTCAATTGATGTGTAAGATAATTTTGATGGAAATTAGATAGATTGAAGGTGGATGATGAAAATGGAGGATGACACTTCCATTTATAGGCTTTCAGGTGAAGAGATAAATAGTTGGGATAAATCTAGGTTTATTGGATAATGTTAATTATGGATGGTTAGATTTGAGTCCTCATTGAGGTGGTAGAGACCAATTACTCATGTGTGTGAGATAAAAAGATAAAGTTAGTTGGTAGTTGAAAATATCTCATCATGAATGGGTCAAGTTATTTGAGTGACTCACCATGGTAGTTGAGCTATTCAATTATGACCCAAAAATTGGTTGAGGAATTTATGGAAGTGATTGTATGACTCAACACTTGGTTGAGATAAGTGTGGAAGATTCCAATATGAGGTGAAAATTATATATTTTAATTAGTTTTGAATAATTATGTGTGCATGATTAGTTAATTAATATAGATTAATCAATTATTTAAGAAAGGGTGGGAAATTATATTAGTGGGAAATTCAAATTTATAATGGTGGATGAGTTAGTGTGTCAATTTTAAGAAAATTTATTTACGAGGCATAATTTAGGTTCTCAACTTGCCCCCATTTGAAAGGGTGTTCTGACTAAAAAAAGCAATGCCTTTTTAAATAATGAATAAAGTAGAGTGGAAATAGCTATAGAAAATGATGCATTGGGTAGATTTGAACAACTAATAATGCCCCCTCAAGTCTTCATATGAGAGAATGGCTAAGAACAAATGCTCAAAATGGAGAAGGTTATATGAAAAATTATGCATGTATTAAAAAATTTAATGGAATTAGTAAGCTCAATGGAACTCTTTCATGAGTTTAGTAATATGTAAAAATGATTTGCTCTTAGTGGAGGAGTGATAGGAAGTCATTTTAGAAAATTAATATTTCCCACTTTATAAGATGCCTAAGTGCCCCAAGCAATGATATATACAAAATGGAGGATGTTGGAATGATATATCCTATTAGTAAGCTGTGGGTCAAAAATGATAAATAAATTATTCTAATTATGATTGATAAAATTTTACAAGATTGATGTGTAAGCTAAAATAAAGATAATGAATAATCTGATAAATTAGTGGCATGATTGGAAGATAAATTGAGGTGAAAGAATGGAAAATATGATAAAATAATCTTATAGTTTGGGTAAAATATATTTTTAGAGTGGTTGACTATATGGGGTATGGGTAAATTTAAATTTCTTTTTTTTTCAAAATTCATTTGATTGATTGAGTTCATTCGCCACCTAGTATTAGATTTTACTCTAGTTTGTGAGAGAAAATGGAGCTATACTGGTTGATAGGCATAACAGTGAGGATACGATTAGTTAAAAATTTTATTTTTTGTGTGATTTTAGGTTCATTAATGATAGGTTAATTTAGGTCAAACAAACCCACCATTTTGAAAATGACAATTTTAGATTTGATTTCGATGATTTTGTTGGCCTGAATAGTTTAATGAGTTTGATAGAATAGTGACTTCATTAAAAATAATGAAAATTCATGGAAAATTGTGGTTATTTCATTAGAATAATGAATTCATTAATATTTATAGTGAATCCATCAAAAGTATTAGCAAATTTGATCATAATTTAGTAATCATGTTAATGTTATCTTGAAACTTAGAATTTGAGATAGAAATGGCATAATATGTGTATTGCATGTTAAATAATGATTGTGATATATGAATATGTGATGAAATAATACTAACACTATGTTTTTGGATATTGTATGAGACATGACCTAAACTTACCATGCGGGAGAGGTGGTCAATTGTGTTATAGTTGGTGTAGAGGTTCAAGGATTATGAGGTGGGTGTCTTAGAGGTAGTAGGACTATAGTATTTAGTATAGATGTTTGAGATCTATGTGGATAGGTAATTTATATCTTTGTAAGAGAATTGAAATTCATATATCCTCATGTTCTAGTTATTGAGATGTAAGATGACTGTGATGTTAGAGGATGTATGGAGGATACTTTGTATCCTAATGTAGGGTGCAAAGGTGTATTATATGTAGATTTAATAGGTAGTATCACTATTTAGAGTGTTTAGAGAGGACATTATCCATATGATTAACTATCAAACATATATGGATGCCTATATGGCATTAAAAGAGATAAATGGATGGACATTGGGATTGATGCCTTTTAGTGGTGGCATGATGCCACCAAAAAAGAGTGGGAGATTTTCTCCTACAGGATTATTATATGTTATTGAAAATATTTTTGATAGTGTGATAGATCTCACATGGGTACCCTATGTTTTGAAACACTTAAACAGATACTTGCATATAATCATGTACAAGGGAGATGTGAGCATAGGGTCATCCACAATATACTAGTGTGGGCATGGGAACACACTATGGTGGAGATGCATGTTGGATAGTTGATTTAGATGGTATCTAGAGATCCATTTACTTATGGATGGTACATTGTGATAGGTGCATGAAGGATGTACATGGGTAATTTATCTTTCTACATGAGGACTTTGAATGAATTGGGATCTATAGATATTACATTAAGACCTTATAGGGAGGTGTATCCATAATAGCCACATGATGCATAATACATGGATTATATGTTGACACTTTGATACATTATTGGTAGACATGAGTATATCATTGAGTGATATAGGCAAAATAGGGGTTTTTTATAGTTTGGGATACAATAGAATGTACTGAAATGGCCACATGCATTTTCATGAGTATTTTAAGATAGACCTCAATGGGACCAAAGATAAACCTAAGGTTAGTAGAGAATATTTGGACATATATGCATACTATATCATACCAACCTCAAAGAGACATAGAAAATGCATTGGTAACTGAGGATTATGTAGCATGGTGGGAGTAAATGCAACCTATCATATTGGCATAACCTTACATGAGACCTAAAACATGAAGATAGATACTACATGTGTAATTTATAGTTCAATATTGAAGGTGTAGTCATATAAAATGGAAAATTTGGTTACTTGAGTATAGTTAAAGACACCTAATCGATATGTCCTCCTACAAGCTTGCATAACCCTTTTAGGCTTTTCTTTTATTGATTCCCAGTCATTCATAGCCTTCTAAACTTAACCCTTATAGACCCAAGAAACTATTTTAGGCCCAGATCTATCCCCCTAGGTTTCATTTCCTTTGGACAACAATGCTCAACTTAGACAGGAGCACTAAAACCTAGGGCATCTTATTTTTAGCATTATTTTCCAAGTGTACTTTTGGTCATAGTAATCATATTTTATTAAATCCTTATCCTAATTCATGTCATCCTAATGATAATTCATTTAACCCAAGATCATTACTTTCCCTATAAAATGCCATTCAAAGTCCATTTAGAAGAGAGAAGGAATAATACAATCAAATACATTCAATCACTATTCCATATTCTCTACATACAACCTTCCAATATTATTCCAAGCTTATTTAAACCCTTACACCAACCCCTATCCATATGAAATATACCTAGATTTGCATCTAGTTGCATTTGCATACATAATTGCACCAAGCACTTCAATGGGATAACTACATTAGCTTGATCCCTCCTCAGAGTATTGGTATGTAGATAGTGTGCCCACACATGGGGTGTGAAGTGTATCCAACATATCCTTTACACACTAACCCCTTTTTTCTCTTTCCTAACTTTCCATTTAATTTCAATCATGAATAGCTCCTAGGGCTTGTAATATTAAAATAGATGCACAATGAGCTTCATAGACTTTCAAGCTTTGATATTTCACTAACAAGGTAACACAGACCTGCCAAGCAAAACCCAAAAAACTCAAATCACCTACAAAATAATGCTATAAAAGGACTATAGCACTAAATATCAAGGTGTCCCACTTTTGGTTCTTCTATCCAATCCAAAAACAAACTCTAGGATCATATGTCTGATAGTCTCCCAAGCCTACACAAAAATTTCCAGACCTTGCAACATCTGTCTTTGTCAGTTTCTAGCTTATTTTGATTTTCTCTCTA
Organism: Torreya grandis; assembly: GCA_037957365.1. Taxonomy (NCBI): domain Eukaryota; kingdom Viridiplantae; phylum Streptophyta; class Pinopsida; order Cupressales; family Taxaceae; genus Torreya; species Torreya grandis. The sequence goes on along the minus strand of JARHVA010000394.1, from coordinate 1,248,869 downwards.
TTATTAATATTTTTAGAAAATGTGAAAATATAATTTGATTACACAAATTAGTGGCTTAATTATTTCACATTATTTACTGATTTATCCCACTCAGACCTATTTATTTAATTAGGAATAAAACTCCATTATTTTGAAAAACTTTAAAATATTTGGTGAACCCATCTTACTTCAAAAAAATTCATAAAAACCCTAAGGTAAATTATTTATTATTTTTTTTCCATAATTTCTTGATTTTTCCAATATTTAAAAATCATAAATCTACAAATTAATTGCAAAATTATCATATGTTTTGTTAAAACCCTAGTTTGCACATATTAGGTCCTTTTTGCATACAAACACATTCCAAACACTAGGAAAAATATATTGCTAATTTTAGAAATATTTTTTTATTTTTTCTAAATTTTTCAAGCAAAATTCTACAAATTTTCTATAAATTAATATCAAAATTTTAAAATTATCATATTAATTTATTTAAAATAATCATTCAAACACCCTAGTTGCATCAACTAGCTCCTAGTTATTTTCCACTAATTTTCCAACCATTTCCTAAATTTTATATTGCATACTTATCTCAAAAATTCAATCTAAATTACAAATATTCATAGTATTTTGCACAAATATTTTTGAATAAATCCCTAGTTTCATATACTAGCTCCTATTTTGCTTCTTGAGGTGCCACCTTACATGTTTGGGAGTTTTGCATCCTCTCTATGCATATTTCAGTTCCTTGTTTAGATTATATCAACTTAATCTTTTATACTATTATCCAAGTTGTTTTCCTTATGCCACCGAAGTTCCTTGTATCTCTTCTTTTGAGATGAAATGCAAGACTTAGTGGCAATCCTCTTGAATTCACCTAGATTCCTGTAACTCGGCCATATACCATGGATAAACAACCAAATCAGGTTTTAGTCATAGATTATACACATCCAAATTACGCTAATTTCAATGAGGATAATTTTAACAAAGATTAGTATGAAAATCACAATGATGATGTACACACCAATGCTCATACTCCACCACATTGGATTACCAATCCACTTCTACCTATTATTGATAATAAAGTTGTCCATAACAAAGATTTGATTTTATAAAGTTTTAGAGAAAGACTCAAGAACCAACCTCAAGATCATACTCTTATATTTCAATCTGTCATGGAAATTAAAAAGGATAATCAATTTGAGTCTTTTTAAACCATAGAGCAACCAGTTAAAAATGACACTATGAGGGAAACTATGTCTCAACAACCCCCTATAGGAGCCCAACCTTATTTTATGCCACCTGTTATAGCTAGTACATCCCTATCTCTTGATGTGGTATCCCTTGTGTAAGAGATAATATCTATTGAAACCAAGGTGAAACATCTTGAGTAAGGTGTCTCTAGACCTACACAGGCATTGGATTATTTTTCTTTACTACATAAACCATTGGCACGTCACATTGATTTTACACCCTTACCATAAGTTTTTGCTCAACCCAATCTGACTCTTTATGATGGCAAGGGTGATAGAGAGACACACTTGAGAGATTTTCATGTAGCATGCTTGGACTATGTACCCAATGACTATCTACTTACCAAGATATTCCATGGAACCTAAAGGATTAAGCTTTATAATGGTTCTATAGTCTACTAAATCAATCATTTGATGCATTCAATCCTTTAGTTGACATGTTATTAACACACTTTAGCATTAACATTGGTTATAAGGTTTCATATGCTCAAATTTCTCAATAGAAATAATGACCAAATGAGCATCTCACAGACTATGTTCTTCAGTATAAGACCATCTTGGCTAAGATGACTAGTCCCATGGTAGATCAGAAGTTATAAGACCTCTTCAAATATAGTTTTCTACCAGTGATTCATGAATAAATTATATTTAAGTGATTCTCTTCCTTCACTAAATTGTGTCATACACTAAAAGAAAGAGAAGTAAAACTCATTTCAATGGGTAAACTCACGTATACAATCATTCCAAACACAACTAATAAGAGTAAAAGGAAATTGCCATACAAGGTCAAGTTCAATAATACAAAAGGACATATTCAACCTACAATAAATTTAGCTTTAGAGCCTCCTCATCATATAGTTTTATTATCACCCTCTTGATGTACTTTCTCACATATTCTAGTTCCTCTAGCCAAGGTTTTACAACAACTTTTGGATTGTAATATCATATCTCTCCCTCCTATTTAGGTAGTTGATCTAACCAAATATCTTCCTAAGGGATATGATCATTAAGCATTTTTTAATTATCATAGGGTACTAGGCCACACTACAAATAGATTCATTAGTTTGAGACATAAGATATAGGACTTGATAGATGACAACCTACTTGATCTTGGCACTATAATTGAGTCTCCACAGGCAAAACCATCATAGGATAAATATTTAAAAATCTTCTCAAATCCATTTCCATAGCATTCAAAATAGGATATAGGGGACACATCAGGGGTTCACCGTGCATATCATGCACCTCCATCACCAGTTACATACCAGGCACCTTCAATTCAGTCACATCCTTTAAGAGATATGATCGGTGTGTATGAGTCTAGAGTTCTAGCTAGACCTTTGATATCCTTCTTAGATTAGGATATTGTGGAGGATAATTTATATTATAATACACTCTTTATCTAATTACATATTCATAATTAACCCATTCATAGTGTTCTCATTGATAATGGTTCCAATGTCAACATGTGCACCATGGCATTATTACAGTTTTTGGGCTATTCAGAGTAAGATATCACCCTGACAGATATAGTTATCAATCGATTTAGTGGGCACATACAAAGTTCATTAGGTGAGATTGTACTTCCTTTATAGACTGGTCTAACAAATGTGACCACATATTTCACTATAGTTCCTAGTGTAGGAGTTTTTGATATGTTACTTGGTCACCCATGGATTCATAAAATTCAAGAAATACCATCTAAAATTCATAGATGCATGAAATTCATACATGCTAATTAAGTTATAATAGTTGGTGGAGTTTTGTAAGAGTTATCACTAACCACTTTAGATCTATCTACTTTACAGTCACCAATTCCATCTTCTCCACTAGTTTTAGTTTCCCCACCCATTAAAATTCTTTCTCTGGTATGGATTCAAACATAATTGACACATCCATCACTAGTACAGAGGGTTCATACACCTCTATGGCTTTGGGATTATATATATATTCTAGTTATACTTTTCACACCCAGAGTAGTTTCATTAAGATCTTATGGGTTTACATATAAAGCATATGTTTAGAGAGCTTCTCCTACTTCTAGATGGGTCCCTAAGAGCCCTATAGTTACATCCACTTCTCAAAATTATAGTAGGACCCCACAATCAATTTCTACTTCAAATATTTTAGAACATCTATAACATATATAGCTTTTAGAGCAGTCTTAGCATTTTCATCATGATTCACATTCATGCATGATTCCACTCCTTGATATAGGATACTATGATAAGAAGTCTTACATGAAACTCATTGGTTAGTATCGTCCTATCCTATCATACTTGTACATAATCTCTTTTACTTGATTATGCATAGCTTATATAAAAATACAAAAAAAATATAAAATTTCAAAATATAAAAAAAACATTTAAATTATATGCATCATCCATGTTTTACATTTCTACTACTATGTTATACTTACATTTGCTATTCTATGCTATTATTTGTTGATTATCTACATTATCATGCTTCACTTGATCTTCTTTGAGTGTGTGTAGTGACTTCCAATTCCTTGATTACTTCATTCTACCCATTGAGGGGGCATCCCAATTCTAGATTTGAAATGAACATTGATACATCTTCCCACTAGCAGAATATTCTACATGACTACACCATCTAGGTTATGTCATTATTATACCACACACTCTAGTTATCATGTTGACATACATTACTTACTAGATTACATAGATTACCACATCGACACTCACTAGTATCTTGTACTTGTGTATTTTGTAGTATATACCTAGTCTTGTACTAAACATGTCTTACATATTTTCACTCTTGCTTTGATTATTTAGATGTGATTATACCTTTCCAATTTTTTGCATGCTTTCATTTCTTGCTTCGCATAGCTAGATGTGATTGCATTTCCATTTTTAGTTTTGTTTCTCATGTGTGCCTTAGGACATTTGCCAATGTCCTTTGCTTTTATTCATGTGTGTGTACCTTTGGACATTTGAAAATTTCCCTTGATTTTACTCTTATATGTTACTATGGCCCTCATTACAATCTTTTCTTGTTTAAAATTGTATGTGTATGTGATATTTGAACATGTCTTGTATACTTTCTTTCTAGTTTGAGTGACATGTGCTCATGTCCGTTATTTGTGTGGCCCCTTGGCCAAACTTGTATGTTTATTGATTCTTGTTTCTTACTTTGTATTCTTGTCTTTCTTTTAAATGTCATTATCCATATCATGCATTTACCTTGCTTTCTTGGATGCCATGATGGACATCATGCTCCATCCCTCCAACTAACAACTAACATCTAACATTTCTAGTTCTAATTCAATATATTACACATTATTTTACATCGTTATGTCTATCTATGCATACCCTTATTGATCTAAAAATATCTAAATATAAACATTTATGTATCTAGAGATATCTTGTCAAATATCATTATTATATCATATATCTATATGGCATAACACACTTGTAAGACTCTTTTCTTCTGAGGATAGTCATTGTAAGTTTAATCATTCCTAACCTCAAAAGAGGGGGAAATAAACAAGGGTTTTTTAAAAGAGATAAAATCTCCCATCATTCAAAATATAAGCATTCAAATCACCCAATTCAGAATCCAAAGGTCAAATTAATCAAAATAGAACAAAAAAATAGTGATAGTTCTAGATCAATAACTAGTTTTAATATAGAATAACAACACCAAAAATGGATAGAAACACCAAACACAAGGGTTTCCTCATTTTGGTGCTCTTGTCCAGGCCAAAAAAACACCTAGGTTTTCTAATAATAGGAAAAATGTTTAGCTCATCTATAGTTTTTACACATCCAAATCAATCAAAATCAACAATTTCAATACAGTTTTCTCAAGGAATCCAGATATAGGGGGTATCATGCATGGTATGATGGCTCTCACTTCTAGTTTCAAATTATGAAGTTGAAATAACTTCTAAATCATAATCCATCTTCTAAACACTAGTTATTGGGGGTAATGTGCATGGCACATTGGTCTTCTTTTGTTTTTAAGTTCAATTTATTACACAGGCATTCTCAATAGTTGCGTACCTTACTCCATCTACAAGTGGTTGACATATTTTCAAGTTGAAATTTCATACATGTTTAACTTCTCAAGTACTTGAGTTTTTGAGTTGGCTTTCACATAATCCTAGTGCATTAGTTTTAGAGTGGCTTTCATACAAGCTTAATCTCTATCTTTTGGAATGGCCAAGAGTGGCCTAGTTTCTAGCATACATTTAGCTATCCATGACACATTTTCAAATTTTTAAAACATCCACGAGCTCCATGATCCATCTCATATGACATCTATTCTATACTTATATCACTTCATAACTTCACTTCATGGGGTAACAATCGAGCCAAAGGGTCAGCCTTTGTATTCTTGAGCCACCTATTTAGAGGGATAAAACACATAATCCAAATATTAATTATCACATGCATGATCATCTAGATTCAATAAATATGAAAAAATGGATCCAAAAGGCTAGCCTTTTTATTCTTGAGCCACCTATTTAGAAGGATTGGATACATAGTCCAGACATCGATTATCACACACATGATCATCTAGCTAAACTCAATAGGTGACAATGGAGCCAAAGGGCTAGCCTTTATATTATAGAGACATTTTTTAGGGAATTGATCACTTATCTCCATTTATGATATAACATTTTGTACAACATCATCCAACACAATCTAGTATTACTTAGCCTTACTCAGGATCACAATAGGTTTTGTATCGGTTCATGTACCCAGTGAGGTGTAGTTATTCCTTTCTCTATCTTTTTTTACTTAGATTTTATATGTTATTTTTTTATATCACATATAATAATAAATATTTATCTACTCTTTATTTCATTTTTTAGATTCACACTTGCACAATGTGCTCTCTATGCACTATCTAGCATTACTCAACATCACACAAGCTTTATGGGCTTCACCTTTGTAGTTAAGTTCAGGTATGCTTTATATTTTTTCCTTTATCCTAGTATTTCACTTTGTTGAATTACTATAATAAATAGGGGATAAATATACCCATATAAAATTCAAAATTCGGTTACTTGAGTATGGCTAAAGACACATAATCCATAGGTCCTCCTACTTGTTTGCATAACCCATTTAGACTTTTCTTTCATTGGTTCCCAATCATCCACAGCCTTTTGAACTTAACCCTTACATACGTAGGTATCTCTTTTAGGCCTAAATCCATCCCCCTAGGTCTCATTCCTTATTGATAACAATGACTAACTTGGATAAGAGCCCTAAAACCTAGGGTGTCTTATTTATAACACTATTGTCCAAGTGTACTTTTGGTCCTAATAGTCATATTTTATTTAATCTTTATCCTAATACATGTCCACCTAATGTGAATTAATTTTACCCAATATAATTAATTTCCCTATAAAATTCCATTCAAAGTCCATTTAGAATGGTTGGCACTCATTTACAAGAGAGAATCAAGAATACAAGCAATTACATTCAAGCACTTTTCCCTATTCTCTGTATACAACCTTCCAATACTATTCCAAGATTAATCAAACCCTTACACCAACCCCTAACCATCTAAAATATACCTAGATTTTTATCTAGTTACATTTTCATACACAATTTCACTAAGCACTTCAATGGGAGAACTACATTAGCTTGATCCCTCCTCAGAGTATTCATATGTAGGTAGTGTGCCCACATATGGGGTGTGAAGTGCATCCAACATATCCTTTACACACTAACCCCTTATCTCTCTCTCCCAAGTTTCCATTTAAGTTCAATAATGAAGATATCCTAAGGATTTGAAGATTAAAATAGATGCATAGTGAGCTTCATAGACTTTTGGGCTTCACTATTTCACTGATAGGGTAACATAGACCTACCGAGTAGAACCCCAAAAACTCAGATCACCTAGACAACAACACTAGAAAATGAATATATCATTGAATATTAGGGTATACCAATTTTCTAACTCCTTTCCAATATATATAAAAACTCTATTATCCTATTTGTGACAATCTCCCAAGCTTACATATAAATTTCCAGACCTTGCAACATCCATCTCAATCAGTTTCCAGCTAAGTTTGATTTTTTTCTCTATTATTACTATTTTTAGAAAAGGTAAAAATAAAATTTGTTTACATAAATCAATGGCTTAATTATTTCACATTATTTAATGATTTACCCTAATCAAACCCATTTATTTAATTAGGAATAAAACTCCATTATTCTAAAAAATAATAAAAATAGAAGGACATGATAATAGTAGGTACCTGTGTAGGTATCTATCCTAGGTAATGGAGTAAATGGTAATTGAAACATGAGAAAATGTGTTTCTAGGTAACTTTGAATATCAAACCTTAAAATAAAATGTCATAAGCATCTCAAAATATGAGATATACATAAATGAATAAGGATATACAAAAATGGATAATGGATGAATGAATCCTCCCCATGGGTTGTCACTAAGTAACTAGGGTGTATATAGATAATGGTTTACACATGGCACCAAAAACTAGTTTTCACCATGGTACTTGTCTAAGGTACCCTAATAATAGTTTTCACTTTTGGATGGATTCTCTCTCTCTCTCTCTCTCTCTCTCTCTCTCTCTCTCTCTCTCTCTCTCTCTCTCTCCTCTCTCTCTCTCTCTCTCTCTCTCTCTCTCTCTCTCTCTCTCTCTCTCTCTCTCTCTCTCTCTCTCTCTCTCTCTCTCTCTCTCTCTCTCTCTCTCTCTCTCTCTTACATATATACTATAGCACTAGAGTAGTCTAAGAATGGAAGTTACTGAGGTTCATGATGTTAATAAGTTTGTACAAACTTTTTCCTTATTCCATAACTAATTTATAAGCACTTGATCCATATTTTTCAATGATTATGCATGGACTTGCCTAGTTAGGTTCAAGCTTGATTTTATTTTTACAATCAGTGTTGGTGTTCTGTTACTTTTATTTGAAAACAAGGTCTCTGATTTCAATCTCTTTGGATCTAATTTTCTTGTTATATCTATGATAAAGATAGTTCTGATAGGCTTGTAAATGGTTAAGGAAATTAAAACATTTCTCATCTAGGAGATCGAACTCATGTATCCTTGAGATTTGATATATTTCTTCATTAACAAGGCTTTGTATAGAGATCATAATTATGGAGTCCATATTTCAATACGTAAGATGGAATCTATGTTGTTAATAAGGTAATATAGTTTTACCTCCATGGGTGTGATAAATCTAGTATAGTCATCCCAAAAATCAAAATAAAGTTGTAAATGTTAATCATAATCAACATCATTAATAACACACTTTAGGATTTTGAGGATGTTTTTGTTTGATGCCTTTGCTTGACCATTACCTTGGGGATAGTATGGTGTGCATCATTTACACGTGATAAGGTATTATTGTTAAAGGCTATTGATATCTTTACTTTTGAAGGACTTATCATTATATGATATAATGGTATAATGAAAACTATAACAGTAATTTATATGATTTTGGATAAATGTGGAAATTTGTTTACCAATTATGTAGGTTAGTAGAATGGATTTGACCCACTTATTAAAGTATTCAGTGGTGGTGATTATATTCTTATAGCCATATAAATAATTGGGATTGATATTTATAATGATTTCTAAACCCCATATGGATAAGGGCCATCAATTGGTAATGGGTTACAAGGCTTGTGATGGAGCATAGATTAGGTTACCTTGTTTTTATCATGGGACACATTTCTTTGCATATTGACATGAATCAGTTTTTTTTTTGTTGTATAGTAATATATGATACAAATAAGTTTCTTTTCAAGGATAATACAACTAGTATGATAACCACAAATACTATTAATAACTTCTTTAATGAATAAGGTATCCTCACAAGAGATTAAACACTGTAATAAAGTTCCATTTTAACCCCTATGATATAACGTATTTCCAATTATGGTAAATTGATAATATTGTTAAATGAAGGATTTGTCATTTTTTTGGGATAAATTAAGAGGGATCACATATTCATGGAGGTATGTGTATATATATTAATACCAAGAGTAAGTAGTGTACACAAAAAAAAAAATTAACTTTATCATTTACTAATGTTTTCTCTCTTGTAGGAACTTATCAATTTTTAATCTCTCTGATTGTACACCTTAAAGGTTCACCCAAAAATTGGTGGGTAGAACATATGTGCTTCATAACAATTGGTTGACTCTATCATACCTAAACACATTAAAAATCCCACTTATCAAAATCCCCAAGAAAACAAACCCCATTTATCTAACTCCATTGGAAATTCTCATCTCAAATAGCCCTTAATCAAGTAAATACCCATTTTTCCTATTAATTCAACCATGGTTAACCCATTTTTGAAAATTACGGTGCATGTTACATAACTAGGTCAACCTAGGTTTACCTAGTTTGAGGAAGAATGGTATTTTTTTCAAAATTGGGCCATGACAAGATGACCTTGGATAAAAATATGAAAGGGTAAGAATCTATCCATTTATATAAATAAAACCTTCAATTCAATATAATAGAAAGTAACATTCACTTTTGCATTATTACATCTCAAAATTCTACTACATCTACATTTGAAGGAGTCATTGCTTAGGGTTTGCCTTGGAGGAAAGCTATTTTATCTTATGAGAAGTCTTAGATGAAAAGTAGGAATATTTTATCCTATAACTAATTTTAACTAGTGTGATCCTTACAAATCCATAATAATATCTTACAAAACATCATTAGCCAAGGGGTATATTGAGACTCAATAGGTTTGCTAAAAGGTAACTTTTTTATCACATATTATAGATATATATTACACAAAGTAATAGGCTTTGATTGTATAACTCCTTATGTAGATTACCTCTACACTTAAACTTAGTTGGTAATAGTGTTTCCTAGGCTTGTCATCTTCCACATTAGATGATCTAGGCCTCCATTTTCTTACCATGAACCCTTGTCTATTTTGTTCATTTTAAACCATACCCTTTGTGTTATAAGATTTTATAACAATGGATTAGATTTAATTTTATCCATTATAATACCTATTTAGGGTTATTACATAATAATATTTACCTAGAGCCTTTGAAATCCTCTCCTTTAGTGTTATGTGATAAGTGCTCCCTTAGTTAGGTTTGGGAGATCCAATTTGGTCATGCCCCTGATATAAAAATTAGATAGTTTTTGTCCTTCTTTGATCTTGAATTTACTAAGTATGATAAGCTTTAGATCTATCTTAACCTTTTACATACATTATGGTGAGCCTGAATTGAATCTAACCCTTTAATTTAAAACTATTCATTTACAGTCAACTATGTCATGATGGTCGACCCATTTTTGTTTTCTATTTACATATTTTCACTCACAATCAACTAGGTTGTGCTAGTTAACCTGGTCTTATTCTTTATTTATAGGTTATGGATCTAGAATAAACTAGGTTGTGCAAGTTAATTTAGTTTACTTATCTATCTATATTTTTTATTACACAATCAACTAGGTCACAAAGGTTGACCCATTTATATTCTCTACTTTTTATTTTTCTTTTAAATTCAAATAGGTCACACAAGACAACCTAGTTTATTTCTATAATTTTTACTTATTCATTTCAACAAACTAGGTTGACATAGGTCATCCTAGTTTTATTTCACTATTTTTAGTTTTAGCTTTCTATAGACTAAGTTGATCATGGTCGACCCTATTTAATATCTATGTTTTTAAAAAATTTAAAACTATAAAATTAATTCAATCCATAATGACCAAGTTTCGATGATCATATTTACAACTTTCATACTCAACCAACTAAGTCAACTTGGTCAACCTAGTTTTATTATTTAGGTTTCCTATAAATATCTTAGTAAATCAATTTTGTCAATTATCTTAGTTTTTCATTTTTAATTTTATGTAAAATTACTCTTTAATTTAGATTCCCATTCTATTTCTACCAATTTATTAGTTCTGTTAAGCACGGGATATACTGAGAAGGGGGGTGAATCAATATATCATATATCTTATAAAACTTTCCCTTAATCAAATTCCACTTGATTAAACATTCAAGATATGCAATAAAACTCAAACAATAAACACCACACAAGATAGAGAGAGACACCAGATATAACGTGGAAACCCAATGTGGGAAAAACCATGGAGAATAATCTCAAGTATATGAATGAGCACCGACCCAAATAATATTCACAAGCACCAACTTGCAGGAGCACCAACCCCTTTACTGAGCACCAACCTAGCAACTATTCATGAGCACCAACCCACAGGAGCACCAACCCCTTTTCTGAGCACCAACCCAACAACAATTCATGAGCACCAACCCATAAGAGCACCAACTCCTTTGCCAAGCACCAACCTAGCAACAATTCATAAGCATCAACCCCTTTGTTGAGCACCAACCCAACAACAATTCATGAGTACCAACCCACAGGAGTACCAACCCCTTTGTCGAGCACCAACCTAGCAACAATTTGTGAGCACCAACCCCTTTATGTATACCACACACGTATCTCTCAATGTTGCTATCTCAACAATGATAGTTCATTACAACATCTCTTTCCTCTCTCTCACCTTTGCTCTTCTAAGCTAGATATAACAAATACAAATCATATTCATCTTTCACAATTTATCTTCTAAGCTAGATATTACAATATCAAATCAACCTCTATCTCACACATTATAAATGGCTTCTCAAGCCTTTATTTATATCTTTCCAAATGACCTTTGGCCTTCCCCCTTTGTGACCCTTCAATCCTCATGGAAAATGGTTCCAAACTTGTATGACCCTTCATATCCTTGCCTTTGAAAAGTCATGTGGTGACCCTTCATGATCAAAAATGTCCTTCCCAATTTTTTCCTTATCTTGGTGACTTTTCATATTCCTCAAAGTGTCCCTTCATGAGAAATTGTGCCCTTCCTCTTTTGTCTTCACTTGGTGACTCTTGGAAGTCCCCAAGATGACTCTTCATGGGAAAATGCGTCCCATCCTTCTTTTGTATTTACCCTATGGCTCTTTGACTTCTCCATGGGCCCTTCTTTTGTCTCATATGCAACCAAAAATATATTCTTTAATATTAAATAAATATTAACTCACATTATCCAAGATATATCTATTACAAATAGCATTAAATGCAATAGGGCCTTTATCACCAATAATGCTAGACCTTTGACATCAATGACAATATTTCCAACAATCTCCCCTTTTGTCATTGATGGCAACCTCAATCCTAAAACTACCACATCCTATCACCTACACATCCTGTCATCTGAAAACATATAGTAACTCCCCCTTACTATAGCAACCTGTATCTATTCCCTATACCTATTTCTACACATGTATTTGTACCTATTATTCTCCCCCTTTGACATCAATGACAAAGGGCCTACCTGGAGCTAACACTTAGCTCCCCCTCAACTGATGCTAAACATCAATGGCAAGAAGTAATAGAAATTACTCTCAATTCCTCTCATAGATCTTTGAATGTATCCTTTGATCATGCCTTTGAGAAGATATCTAATAATACATACACATTGTTCCTTGTCCTTTGAGCATCTGTAATCAACTCATTTGAATCTTTTCTTCTAATCTCAAAACCTTCAGCATGAAACTTTAATCTGTATCCTTGATCACATATTTGACTAACACTCAATAGATTATGCTTAAGACCTTTTACATATAAAACATTCTTAGTCTTAGTTCTACCATAATCCAAACTCAAAGTACTTTTTATGGCTATCTTGGTAGTGGTTTTATCTCCAAATCTCACTGTACCACCATTGATCTTCTTTAGATTAATGAAATTAATTTTATCTCCTATCATATGCCTTGAACATCCACTATCAATTAACCATGGCTGATCTTTACCTCTTACATGTAGGGTTGTCTGAACCATCATAGAATCTTTAGGTTGTTTCTTTTGCCATGAACATATCTGAACCTTCTTCTTGATGAATGGAGCTTTGAAAATTTGATCCTTCTTGACTGACTCAAATACGCTTCTACAATACCAAGCTATGTGTCCAAAGTTGTTACACTTGTAGCATACTATGGTCTATTCATCAAAGCTTGATAGAGGAGTAAAAGAGTTGTGGCTTCTGCTTGACTCTACTTGACTTTCCTTCTCCTTATTTCTAAAATTGTTAGCTCTTTTTCTACATTCTAATTTATTATGACCATATCCATTATAATAAAAATAGTAGCCATAAAAATAAGACCTGTCTATATATCTCTGACCTAATTGCCTTTTTATAGCTTTGTTCCTTCTAGCCTTCTTTGTTTGAAATTTCCTTTGTATTTTTCACTTCTCCCCTTTTTTTCCTCTTTTATAAGAGCTCCAACATAGCCCTTTTTCTTTTCAAAATTGATCTCTGTCTTATCTAAATTTTCTTTTTGACTTTCCAATATCTTATTCAGCATGTTAGTGCTATCCTCAAATTTTGAATAACTAACTACTTTATCATTGACTGCTTTCTCAATATCTTCTTTTAAAGAGGCAATTTCAATAACATACCTTTGACATTATTTTCTTGTTATTTTCAATTGTGCTATGAAATCTTCATCATTCTTCTTGGCTTCTTCTAAGTGTGTTGTTAGATCATCAATAATTTCCTTTGACTCCTTTTCATTTTTCTTGATCTGGCACTTTAATCTTCGATTCTTCTTCTGAACAGCTTCTAAATCTTCTAAGGCACAAATGAGCTCTCCTTCCATATTCACTTTAGCTTCTTCCTCTTCTTCTTCTTGATCACCTTCATGTATGGCCATGAATAGAATCTCTTCTTCTTCTTAGTCGCTGACTCCACTATATTCAACTAAGCTAGGATCCTTAGAATATAGGCTCTTCTTCTTGAATCCCTTCTTAGATTTGCCTTTGAAATTCTTATTGTATGTAGGATTTTCTTCTTCATCATCATTACCCTTATTTGGGAATCTAGCTGAAAAATGTCTAATCTTTCCATAATTAAAACATTTAAAAGGTAATTTTCCTTGATATTTACCTGTTCCTCTTTTTGACTTGGAAATGAAAAGTGCTCCATTGTCATCTTCATCAACACTAGAACTATCACTTGATTCTTGAATCTTAGCTTTCTCTTTCTTTGATGTCTTGAAAGCTGCTTCTCTCTTTAAGGGTTTATCTTGTTCTATCTGCATCTCATATGCCATGAGAGTACCATGAAGCTCATCTATCTTTAGCTTGGCTAAATTTTTCATCTCCTTAATTACCGAAACCTTTGCATCATATCTCATTGGTAGAGATCTCAAAACCTTTTACACCACCATTGAATCTTCCAATGTTTCTCCAAGACCTTGAATCTGATTTACTATCTGATCAACTTGTAAGAGATAAATTGCTATATCTTCTTCTTCTTCCATCTTCAAACTTTCAAACTGTCTTCTAAAAGTCTGAAGCTTAGCTTGCTAAACCTTTCCATCACCTTTGTAAATATTCTCAATTTTTACCCAAGTTTCATGAGTAGATTTACATTACATAACTTTAAAAAATTTAGATTCACATAAACCACATAAAATAGCATTTAAATCTTTAGCATTACATTCACTTGCCTTCTTTTTTGCTGGAGTAATTACAGATGTCTGTGGTTCTTCATATTCCTCTACCACTACTTTCCATATGTCAAATCTAAGGGCCATCAAATAAACCTTCATTTTCATGCTCCAAAAAGCATAATTCATCCCATCAAACAAAGGTTCCTTATTTGAAGAAAATCCTTCCTGTGACCTAGCCATCGTGCTTTCTCGATCTACCTTCAAGCTGTAAAAATTTTCAAAAAAGGAACTTGCTTTGACACCAATTGTTAAGCACGGGATATACTAAGAGGGGGGGTGAATCAGTTTATCATATATCTTATAAAACTTTCCCTTAATCAAACATTCAAGATATGCAATAAAACTCAAACAATAAACACCACACAAGATAGAGAGAGACACCAGATATAACATGGAAACCCAATGTGGGAAAAACCATAAAGAACAATCTCAAGTATATGAATGAGCACCAACCCAAATAATATTCACAAGCACCAATTTGTAGGAGCACCAACCCCTTTGTTGAGTGATAGTTCATTACAACATCTCTTTCCTCTCTCTCACCTTTGCTCTTCTAAGCTAGATATAACAAATATAAATCATATTCATCTCTCACAATTGCTATTCTAAGCTAGATATTACAATATCAAATCAACTTATATCTCACACATTACAAATGGCTTCTCAAGCCTTTATTTATAGCTTTCCAAATGACCTTTGGCCTTCCCCCTTTGTGACCCTTCAATCCTCATGTAAAATGGTGCCAAACTTGTATTACCCTTCATATCCTTGCCTTTGAAAAGTCATGTGGTGACCCTTCATGATCAAAAACGTCCTTCCCACTTTTGTCCTTATCTTGGTGACTTTTCATATTCCTCAAAGTGTCCCTTCATGAGAAATTTCACCCTTCCTCTTTTGTCTTCACTTAGTGACTCTTGGAATTCCCCAAGATGACTCTTCATCAGAAAATACATCCCATCCTTCTTTTGTCTTTACCCTGTGGCTCTTTGACTTCTCCATGGGCCCTTCTTTTGTCTCATATGCAACCAAAAATATATTCATTAATATTAAATAAATATTAACTCACATTAGCCAATATATATCTATTACGAATAACATTAAATGCAATAGGGCCTTTATCACCAATAATGCTAGACCTTTGACATCAATGACAATATTTCCAATAAGTTCTATTAAAAGTTGTATTATATAGTTAACTAAGTTAACTTGGCCAAATTAGTTTTATGTCTATTTATCTTTCCAATAAACTAAGTTGCCCTTAACTGACCTAGTTTGTTTTGGCCTATTTTTGTAGCATACTTTGTTGAATTTCATTGGCCTTATTCTATTTTATTTTCTCAACTAGATCGACCTTGGTTGACCTTATTCTGTGTGTTTCACTTTCTACATAAGTAAGGAAATTCACTTTATTTTTTATAGCAGTTAATTTATTTTTTGTTTTGAAAAGATTTAGCTACCTATTTATTTACTTTTATAAATTTAAAATTAATTTTTTCCACTTTATTTTTACTTTGTCTTGATTTCTTTACAAAATGTGCCCCATCAATTTTAAAATTTCTTAGTTACTATTGTGAAGGGATATGCAATACTCTATTTATGGTCATTGTCTATCATTTATAGATATCTTAGAATGAGTGGCTTATCCTAATACTCATATCCATTGTATATATCTAAAAATGGTCTTTAGTTTCCACATACCTTTAAATCTTTAGAAAATGAATAAGATTTACCTTTATATTGAACCATAATAATCCAACCATCTAGTTGATCAAGTGGTACATTAGTTAGAAGTTATTGCCAAGAAGCTACTTCTAACTTACCCTTGAAACTAGGTTTAGTGGGTTATGGGTGAGGTATAATCTTCCATAGTCAATTCTCTAAAACATTGGGCCATCACTATCCAATGGACAAGTAAGTATCTATGGGAGCCATTACTATTCATACCCATAACATAAAGGGCCCCTTATCTAAACATCTTATGTTACCATAGGATCAATTTATACTAAGACAAATAACCCTACCATAGGGAAGCCTATCATAATTAACATTTCTATAAGGAATTATCCTCTTACCAATACTAACATTCCACCTCCTACCACTAATAATCAAAATCCACCCATAAATACTACTCAATTTTTTTCTCAAATGGTTCAAAAAATGAATGTTATGTAAAAAACTAACAATTCATAAATGCTCCAAATGGAAAATAATATCTAAAAAATGGTAAGTCAAACTCATATTTTCATGCCTCTAAATAATTAAAATTGTGTCCCCCTCCTATTAGATATGCTAATGGGAATATTATCCCTCAACCTCTCATGCATAACCAAATGCTCCAAAATATTCAAAACAAACCTTTAGCTCCATTCATCATATCCATATATATTTTAAAACACATTTCAAACTATTAAGTATAATGAAAGTAAAGAGCTTTCTATATTCATTAAATCATTTAGTAATTTATATATGGAATGGGGTGAAACCAATTCTTTTTCTACCATTAAACTTCTTGTCAAAATGTTTACGAGAGATGATTTAGAATGGTATAATCAAAACCCCAAACATTACATATGGTAAATTAATGATATTTAAATTTTTATAGTCAAACATTCCAACAAAATAGTCTTCTAGAAAATTTTCTTAGTCACTTCATCAATGCTAAGCAATTACCCACTAATTTTTCTCATACTTTTATCAAAATATGGAAATTATTATCTCAAAACGCTGACAATAACATGAATGATAATAATATTTTTCAAAAAAAAAATTACTACCCTTAAGGCCTCTCTTTAATATAAGGTACAATTTTTTTCTCCTCAAAACTTAGAATAAGTTTTTGATCAAGCCAAAAGACAATATTTCCTTATGAAACAATTTGAACCATCTCATAATGCAATCAAGGAATATTTAAAAATTTCAACTAACATAATAACTAGTACAAATTAGCTATCTAAATTCCATCCAAACAAAATGTGACCAATTAAATGTGATATTCAAAATCCATCTCACTTACCCTTAATAATCTCAAAAATGAAGATCATATTATCTCCATTTAAACCTTTCATCTATAACAAACTGCTCCCCCATCATGATACGATCCTAATAAAATTTATTGGTTTCATGTTGGCATTGGTCATTCCAAATAGACATGGCATGCACTTAAAAAATTTGTGGTTTATTTCACATTAAGATATTTATTTGATCATGATGTTATGATCAAACTATGTCATCCCAATTATCTCAAAGCTTCTCAAAAGATAGACTTCACCTAAATCTACTACACAAAAATTTTAAAGACTTTCCTTTAATCCCAATTCACAACACTCTAGTGAAATTTTTTGTGATATTAATGTAAATTATGATCAATCTTATACAACTTCTAAATATGTGAACATGGATAAAGTCAATTATCATTGTAAATTTCCTCACAAAGATCCTGTCACCAAACTAAGAAGTTGTCTAACAAAGAAAAAAATATTAAAAATACTAGAACTTTTCATCCCTTATATTTAGAACTAATTTCCAGTGATGATCTACCTCCACAAGTGGGACCTTAGATAATTATGGAAACTACCGTGCTTAATCAATCTAAGCCTTTTGCTCTCTCTTCTTTGAAATGCCACTAGAATTTCTTAGATGAAATTAATTCTATGCCTTTTAAAATTAATCTTATGAGTTAGTAATAAATTATCCTTATAATTAAAATTTTATTATGAAATAAATGCAAAACATTTAAGAACCTTTATTGAAAAAAACTATGATCCTGCTTAGCATTCCTCAACTTGTAGAAGTGCATGTTATCAAAACAATTTCTTCTACCAAACCCTTTATATAATTTCTTGAAGATGATATGATAAATGATTAAATTAGATTTTGATTTGATGATCCTCCTATTTTTATCAAAATTGACATCAATAATACTTTAACTGAAAAAATTATTTGATGAAGGATTTCGATCAATGTTACTTAATTCAACAAATCAAACATTCCAAATAAATATCAAATAAACCTAGCTCATGTGTCATGGATTCAAAAAAACAAATAAAAACCCACTTGGTTACATTTAGATCCCTCTTACTATTGGACCTAAGATAATCCACACAAAGATCATAGTCCTTGATTTCCATTTATCTTATAACATGCTCTTAGGTCATACATGTACTTATCATATGTCAGCTATTACATACTTTGTTGGCCAATGTATCAAATTCATACATAATGGGAAACATTAAAAACATGATGCCAATCCTAATCTTTGGATCATCCAACTTTTAAATCCCAAATATCAATATCATATCCTTGTTATTGCTCAGATCAATAGTCCTCCTCTTCTAGAATTTTTTAATATGCATTTATATTTACATGTAACTCATGTAGATTCAGATGATGATGAACTTAAAAAATTGTAAAACATTTTTATACCACTAAATTACGTCCCTACATCACATAATGGCTCCCTCTTTATCTCCTAGCATGAGATCATATCATTCCATTAATAGATGATACTACAAACATTCTTCCCTCACGTAATGCACATGAAGCCTCTTATATAGAGGATGATTTTTTTCAATGAATATGGTGTGGCTAAACTATTTCAAGATCCTGCATCCATGTTTCCTACTACCTTTAGTAATATGGGAATCTTGAATATAGATATTTATAATGAAATATAAAAATGTGTTATATACCATTCTTATAATGATACTTACATTATGGCTTAAGCTTAGTCCTGATATTTAGATGTTTTACATTATCAAAAATACAAACCTTCAATCATGATGTTCATATCATTCACATATCCTCTAATAGTGAATCAAATATTTAAGGCCATGTACCACCTAACAATGCACCTTTGATAAATAATTCATGGGTCAACTAATAAATCAACCAATATAATATAATACAATCTATAATTCCTAACAGTATTAATAAAACCAATCTACTGCATTAGTATTTATTATCTCCAATTCATCATATTTACCAAGCTAATCAAACACCTATTACTCATAATTCAATCACCAAATACAATAGTGATTCTCCCACTATCTCAATACCATATTCTATTGAATATCCTTCTACCTCTACTCCTAAAATTACCTTAGCTACACAAGCTACAACTATTCAAATAAAACATTCTAAGTTTAATAATCACAGAAATTAAATTTTGGATATTTAATTTGATGTTGAATATTATGGATATTTAATTATGTTTAATATTGATGAATCTATTTTATAACTACTCCATGCTCGTGAACCTCAACTTCTATGCCAAAATCATAAGTTTGGTCATTTTCAAGAAAAAGCTCTTTGTTTTAATAGTTTTATTCCTAGTATCAGTCCTAAAATGCATCCTTTTTCCATGCTTCCTCTTGCTCCATATCATTTATAATATGAAAATGATATGATTATTGAATAAAATATTTCAATTAACTATGGCATCAATACTATTCATTAATCTATTCTAATCTCCAAATAATTGGGTCTTGGTAAACATGATAATTTTAGTTTATTTTTTGCTAAATACTCCAAAGCTTCTGCATGGTCAGACAAATATATTCCTGGTATTGATCATATCATCGTGATCGATAATATCATGATTTATCTTAATGCTAAACCCATGTATCAAAATCAATGTAAATTTACTCCTAAGATTTATACCTTATTTCTTAAAAACATCATCAAGCTTTTAGACACCAAATTCATCAAACCTATAGACTATTTCAAATGGGTATCCAATATTATTTCTATGCATAAGTAATTCACCATGGTTATTCACATCTATATATATTTTCACAATATTAATTTAACATGTCCCAAATATAATTTCCTTTGCCATTAATTGATAGAATTGTTTATTCCACCACTAGCTATGAAATGTTATCTCTTATGCATGGTTTCTCAGGATATAATTAGATTCACTCCTGAAAATCAACATAAAACCACTTTCACCATTAATTGGGGCACCTATTTCTATTTTAAAATTCCGTTTGGTCTTAAAAATGTTGGTGCCACTTATCAATGTGCAATGACCCATATATTTCATGATCTCATTCATAAAATAGTCAAAACTTCTAATAAATGATCTTATTGTTAAATCTAAGCATCATGAAAATCATCTTCATGATCTTACTATCATTTATTATCATCTCATCAAATACAAAGTTATAATTAATCTTTATAAATGTGTATTCGGTGTCACCTCATAAAAAATATTAGAATTCTTGGTCTTTTTATGCAAGAATGATATAGATCCTACCAAATTCAAATCCATTCTTAACATGGCTATTTCTCATTCCATTCTAGATATATGAAGATACCTTGGTAAACTTTGGGAAATTTGACAATTTATTCTTGGGATGTCTTACTGTATATATTTAGTTGATGACCTTATTAATAAAGGTATATCTTTGGAATGTATTGATTCATGTAAAAAATAATTTGATAGCATGAAACAATCATTATTACATTCTCCCATGCTTTGAACAACTTCTAATGATTGTCCTCTCATATTTTACACTTCCTTTAACCCAATATTAATTGGGGAAATGCTTTCCCAACAAGATGAAATAGGTCATTAATATGGAATATATTATATCAGGCATCCTTTAATATATTATGAGACATGTTATACAAAATTTGAAGATGATTGTCTCCCTATTTATTTCATAGTTGAAATTTTTTTGCATTACATTCTTTATCAAACCACTTATGTCATTGTCCATTTTGACCCTCTTCCTCATTTTTTATATAAATATTTCTTACTTGGTGATAAAATTGACAAAAAAATGGTTCTCTTTATGGATTTCAATTTATGCATCATTATGTTAAAAATAATTAAATTCCAAGTAATTAGTAATCAACTTTATGCCACATGTATGCTAGTTACTAATCACCTTCAAGATAATCTTCACAATGAAGCAATACTTTACATTGAAGGTTTTAATAAATCTATTTCCTTTAAAGATTATTTTCATAATTTTACAACTAATCTCAAATAAAATAATCTTGATAAACTAGACCCTTTAATTTCTAAACCAAAATAGAGAGTCATCATTGAATAATTATCTAAAGTTACAATTAATTTGCATGAACATACTTAGACACTTCATTTCAATGGAAAAAATGTCTTTAAGGAGCTGGGGTAGGATGTATCTTATTTGATCGCAATGGAAAGATCATATCTATTTATTTTTTATTAAACTTTGACATCACTAATAATAAGGTTGAGTACAAGGCTCTCATTTTAGGCATGCAAGCTACCATTGATTTAGATATCCCTTACCTACATGCTTTAAGTGACTCACAACTCATTTTTTGTCAAGTCAATGGTGAATATCAATGTAAAAGTGAAAATCTCATTATATATCATCAAATTTCCACCACTATTGCTATAAATAATTTAAATCCTTCACTATAAAACTAATTCTAAGATATTAGAATGCAATAATTGATTTATTTGCTTCATCTACGTCTCTTTTTCATCCTCATCAATCCCTTCATGATTCAAAATTCCTCATCAACATACACAAATCACCATATTCATTACCAATCATAAACAATTCTCATATATGTCATATTAAGGTTGTCACTACTTGATAGAGCCCATGGTACAAAAATATCATTCAAATTATCAAACACCATGCTTATCCTCCCAATATTTACTCTTGTGAAAAGACCAAAATTTTAAAGCAATCTTGAAAATATGTCATTCAATATGGCATCTTGTATTATCATAATGTTGAGGGTACCTTTCTCCATTGTGTCACTCAATGTTAATTCCCTTATCTTATTTATTAAGAACATGGGGTCATTTGTGGTGGTCACTATAATAGACATGCTACCACCTACAATTCCTACACATGTGATACTTCTATCCTAAACTCAAAAGAGATGCTATCACATTCACTATAAACTACAATCCCTGCTAATTGCATGATGATATTATTAATTCTCCTCCTATCAAACTTTAAAATTTAAAATAACCTTAGACTTTTTCCATGTGGGGATTAGATCTCATTTTTAAATTAACTCACTCTCAAGATGGTCATGTATTCATCATCACAACCATTGAATATTTCACAAAATGGATAGATGATATGCCCTTGTTAATGTTAGGGGTATCACTATATCTAAATTCATACTTCATCAAATCATTTATCACTTTGGAATTACCCACACCATTATTTATGATAATAGTGAGAACTTAAAAAATTAAATATATGAAATAATAATGTGCTAAATTCAAAATCACACACAAATTTTCCACACCTTATCATCCTGAATTAATGTCCAAGTAGAGGCCACTAACAAAATTCTTAATAAAAGATTTAAAAATACAATTTAAGATTCTAATTTTGACTAGCATCTCAAACTTTATCCTCCACTTTGGGCTTATTAAAATAACATTCATACTACTACTAGGTAAACATCTTTCTCTTTAGTATACAAATATGAAGCTATTTTACTACTAGAATTTAAGTCACCTTCCTTACACATATATCTTCATGACATCATTCATGATGAGGAATTTCATGAATCCAATCTCCATGATTTAGACTTGATTGATGAATGTTGTATAGGTAATTTACAACATAAATTCCAATATAAAGCCTAAATTACGAGATAACATAACAAAAAGGTCAAATTACATGCATTCAATGTTGGTGATTTAGTCATTAAATTAGATTATACCCATGAAAAATAAGGCAAGTATGCCTAAAATTTGTAGGGTCCTTATTTAGTTAAAGACATTTTTGGAACTAGTACATTTTATTCATATAAAATGCAAAATTTGGTAACTTGAGTGTGGTTAATGACACCCAATTCATAGGTCCATCTTTCTTGCTCTCATGACCCTCAAAGGCATGTTTTCACTAATTTCCAATCATTTATAGCCTCCCAAAATAAACCTTTGTAGACCTAAATTTCTCTTTCCATGCTTTATATATTCCCATAGGTCCCATCAACCATGGAAAATAGTTCCCAAATTTGGACTACAACATTGAAACCCAAGGTGTCCTATTTCTATCATTATTATCTAAGTGATTTTTGACTTTTAATGATCACGTTATTTCAAATACTTATCCTAATTCATGTAAGCCTAATGTAAATTAATTTAACCCACAATCATTAAATCCCTAATAAAAGTTCATTTAAAGTCCATTTATAAGGGTTGACACTCATTTACAAGAGAGAAGCAAGAATACAAGCAAGACTACTCAAGCACTTTTCCCTATTCTCTGCATACAGCCATCCAATAGTATTTCAAGATTATTCAAACCTTTACACCAACCCATAGGCATTCCAAGTAGACCTAAATTTTCATTTACTTGCATTTTCATGACACTATTACACCAAGCACTTCAATGGGATAACTACATATAGTTTGATCCCTCCTCGATGTTTTGGTATATAGGTAGCATGCCCACACACAAGGTGTGAAGTGTGTCTAGCGTATCTTTTACACACTAACCCCTTTTCCCTATTTTCCAAAGTTACATTCATTTACATAAAAGACACAGGCACATGAAGATTCATATCTATATGAAGTTCCACTAATAGTGAGGATCTAAAATTTGGTACACAGGCTCATATAGATATGGTGAATAAAACTAAGAAAAATCAGATCTTTGTGAGCAGTTTGGACAATAGTGGTAAGACTAAGACTATAGCACCATAAAATAGGGTGTCCTATTTTTGGTGGTCTTTTCCAATAAATAAATTAACTCTAGATTCCTATTTGTGATAGTCTCCCAAACCTACACATATATTTCCAGACCCTATCTCAGTCAGAACAACATAGAATCAGATGAGTTTAATTTTCTCTCTCACTAATATTTTTAGAAAATCCCTAACTATAGTCAAATTTCATAAATCATTATCTTAATTATTCCATATTATTTATTTATTTTATCTACTTAGACCCATTTATTATTTATGAATTAAACATTTAATTTCCCAAAAATAATAAATCATTTGGTGAACCTGATTTACTTCAAATTTTGCATAAAAACCTTAGAAACCCTAGGTTACATTCCTACCTAATTTTCATAAGTAATTTCTAAATTTTTCCTTAAAAATTAAAATTAGAAATTCTTCTCAAAATTTTAAAATTTATAGTAAATTTTAAAATAATTTTTTTCCAAAACCCTAGTTGCATACACTAGGTCCCAGTAATTTTTCAGTATTAATCTAATAACTTCCTAATTTTTTTATTGCATATCTAAATCATAATTCAAATTCTCAAATTCAATATTAATTTTTCAAAAATATTTTATTTCAAACCCTAGTTGTATCAACTAGCTCCTAGTAAATTTTTAATCATTTTCTAAATTTTTAGTTACATATTAAAATCATAAAATCACTTCAAATTTCAAAAATTCATAGTAATTTTCAAAAAAATATTTTTTTCTCAAAACCTAGTTGCACCTACTAGGTCCCATTAAATCAAACACTTTCCCATAAATTTCTAAATTTTTACTTGCATAGTTAACTTAGAAATTAAATTTCAATTTCAAAAATTCATAGTATTTTGCAAAAATATTATTATCCAATCCCTAGTTTCATATAATAGCATCTATTTAATTCTTGAGGTATCACCTTACATCCATAATAAAATTGAAAACATGATTTTCTCTTATGTGCAAACTTTTCTTACATTTATTGCAAATAATAAAGAAACCATAATGGGCCCTATCATATATATGAATGATGAAGTCTATCATATGTTAGTACAAAGATTAATCCTTTGCATTTCACTTTATGTTTCATTATATGGGATGATATTACAAAATTCATTACAAAAAATTCACAAGAATTCAAAATTATTTTTACATATTTTCTTTTGCTCATACGAAATAATTACCAACTCCATTTTGCTAATCGCATTCAAAATGTTATGTTACATGTCAAAAGTTTATATGTCTTTATGAAAAAATTCATGTTATCTATCCTTTGATTTATATTCCTCATCTGGAAAAAATTTCAAGCTTATCATGCTAAAAATATTAGAAATGTCCAGGATCAAGTCAAATTTTTCTATGCATTAATGCGCAATTCCATGCTCTCTATCCCTTGTTTATTATCTATCATGTGGAATGGTTTTTATAAACATATTTATATACATGCTTTATACTTAGATGTATCTAATTATTTGTCTTCTTTAAAGTATCCCTATCACTACTAGACACAAGCAAACACTATTGGTTATATATATATATATATATATATATATATATATATATATATATATATATATATATATCCCTCTTCTCTTCAAACTTGGTTCATCTAGCTTTTACCCCACACCTACTATCAACTCTATGCCTATAGTAGATTATGTGGTACATGATATCACACAAGTTTACAAAGATATGAAGATTGATTACACCCATGTTTATAGATTTTTCACTCAAGTTAGCACCCCTTTTGATCTATTTTTAGCTCTACCTATTACAGTTCTTCCTCCAGTCTAGATTCAACCACAGTTGAGACATTCATCGCCAGCATAGAGAGTTCATACACCTACATAGCTTCAATATTATAGATAGCTTATAGCTAGCATATTCACACCCAGGGTAGTCTCCTTGAGATATCATGCATATACACATAGATCACATATTTAGAGAGCTTCTCCTAATACTAGATGGGTCCCTAAGAGCTATAATTGCATCCACTTCTCGAAGTTACAAGGGGACCCCATAGTTTTTTTCCACTATAGAGATTTTAGAGTATTTACAACATATATAACTTTCAGATCCATAGTCTTAGCATTTATATCATGTTTCATGATCATGCATGATACTTCTTCTTGATACAGGATAACATGATATGGAGTCTCCCATGAGAGTCATCGATTAGTATCATTTTTTCATAGTATTACTTGTACATACCTTCCTTTTGCTTAATTGTACACAGTTCCTTTTCAATTTCCTATACATAGCCTCTCCTACTTGATTGTATATAGTTCAAATATTTCAAAATAAAAAAATAATATAACATTTCAAAAATATAAAAACATTCAAAAATGTCAAAACACCAAAAACATTTAGATTATATGCATCATCCATGCTTTACATTTCTACTAATATGCTAGGACTTACATTTGTTGTTTCATGCTATTGTATGTTGATTTATCTACATTACCATGCTTCACTTGATCTTCTTTGAGTGTGTGTAGTGACATCCAAATCTTTGATTGCTTCACTCTATCCATTGAGGGGATGTCCTACTTCTACATTTGAGACACACATCGATATACATACCCATCAAGGGCATATTATATATGACTACACTATCTAAGTTATGTCATTCCTACACCACACACTCTAGTTATCATATTGACATACATTACTTAATAGCTTACATAGATTACAACATCGATACTCACTAGTATCTTGTACTTGTGTATTTCCTTGTATATACCTAGTCTTGTGCTAACATGTCTTGCATACTTTTACTTCTCTCTTTGATTAGTTAGATGTGATTATATTTATAGTTTTTACATGCTTTCCTTTCTTAATTTGTGTATTTATATGTGATTGAATTTCCTTTTCTAGTTTTGTTTCTTATGTGTGCCTTAAGAAATTTGCCAATGTCCTTTACTTTTATTCATGTGTGTGTACCTTTAGACATTTTCCAATGTCCCTTGCTTGTACTCTTCTATGTTCTTATGGCCCTCATTCCAATCTTGCTTATTTTTATAAGATGTGTATGTGGAATTTGAATATGCCTTGTATGTTTACTTATTAGTATGAGTGACATGTGCCCATGTCCCTTGTTTACTTGGCCCCTTGGCCACCCTTATATGCTTCTTGATTTGTGTGTTTGTTGCTTGATTTCTTTTAATTGATTGTAATACCATGATCCATATCATGCATTTTTCCTATTTTCTAAGATGACATGATGGACATCATGCTCCTTCCCTCCTTGTTAACAACTAAAACTTTTGATTTTAGTTCAGTACTTTGCACATGTTATTACATTGTTACATCTATCTAGGCATACCCTTATTGATCTAACAATCTCTCAAATCCAACCATGCTATATCTTAAGATATATTGTTGATTATCATTGCTATACCATGTATATTTTTAGCTTAACACACCTATAGGGCTCTTTATTTTGAGGTTAATCATTGTAACATCATCATTCCTACTCTCAAAAGAGGGGGCAATAAATAAGGGTTTTGTCATAAAGATCAGAGATCTTAACTGTCAAAAAATTAGTTTTTAAAACACTCAGAATATAATCCAGACATTAGACCAGGTAGAATAGACTAAGAAAACATTAAATAATCCAAAACAATTACTAGATTTGGCCCTAGAAAATAGTGCCAAAGTTAAACTATAGTGTCAAACATTAGGGTGTCCTATTTTTGGCACTCTTATCTAGATAGCAAAAAAATTAGTTTTTCCAAAAATAGATAAAAAAGTAAGTTTAGTCATAGGTTTGTTAGCATAGTACAATCTAGATTTAGTATGTTTTAGTATAGTTTTTTCTCAAAGAATCCAAATATAGGGGGCATCATGCACAACATAATGGATCTCACTTCCATTTTTAGATTAGGTAGTTGATATAACTTCCAGATCAAAATCCATATTCTAGACACCAATGATTAGGGTCAATGTGTGTGGCACATTGATCCTCCCCTTTTTTGAGTTTGGTTTATTTTCCAACCATTTCTTAGTAGTTACATGCCTTACTCCATCTTTGGGTGGTTAGTATCCTTTTTCAAGTTTGGCTTTCATACAAGTTTAACTTCTTGAGTACCTGAGTTCTTGAGCTGGGTTTCACATAAGCCTATTACACTAGTTTTAGAGTGGCTTTCATACAAGCCTAATCTCCATCTTTTGAAATGGTCAATAGTGGCCTAGTTTCTAACATACATTCAGTTATCCATGCCAACATTATTAGATAATAGTACATTCATGGACTTTAGGACCCATCTCATATGACACATATTCCATACTAGTATTACTTCATAGTTTCACTTCAAGGGGTAACAATGGAGCCAAAGGACTAGATAGCATTTTTATTCTTGAGCCACCTATTTAGAGGGATTGGACACATAGTCCAAACATTGATTGATACATGCATGATTTATTAGCTTCACTTAGTAGGTGATGATGGAGCCAAAGGGCCTAGATTTACATTCTTGAGCCACTTCTAAGGAATTAAGCACTTGACTTCATGATATTAATCTTGGTACAACATCTTCTAGAATTACTCAGCACACACCCAACACAATCCAACATCACAACAAGTTTTGTATTGGTCTATGTACCCAGTGAGGTGTATTCATTCTTTTCTCTTCCTCTCTCTCTTACCCAGCTTTTCTATGTTATTATTTTAGATATAATGTATCTAGTAAGGATTGATATACTCTATGTTTTTCATTATATATTTGCACTTCACACCATTTTCTCTCTATGCACATCTACCATCACACAACTTCATGAGCTTCACCTTTTCAGGTAAGTTTAGGTATGCTTTCTATTTTTCCTTTATCCTAGTATTTCACTTTTGTGCATCACTAAAATAAAGGGGGGGGAAATGTAGTCATATAAAATGTAAAATGTGGTAACTTGATTGTGTCTAATGACACCCATTCCATCGGTTCATCTTGTTTGCTCTCATGACCCTCATAGGCATGTTTCCACTAATTCCAAATCATTCATAGCCTCCTAGACTAAACCCTTACAGATTCAGATTACTCTTTCCATGCTTAATCTATCCCCCTAGGTCCCATTAACCATGAACAATAGTGCCCAAACTTAGAATACAATGTTGAAACCTAAGGTGTCATGTTTTTGGCATTGTTGTCCAAGTGCATTTTGGCTTCTAATGGTCACATTCTTCTAAATCCTTATCCTAATTCATGTCATCCTAACACAAATTCATTTAACCCATGATCATTAAATCCCCTATAAAAGGATATTCAAAGTCCATTTATAAGGTTTGGCACTCATTTACAAGAGAGAAGCAAGAATACAAGAAATACTACTCAAGCACTTTTCCTTATTCTCTACATACAACCATCCAATAGTATTTCAAGATTATTTAAACCTTTACACCAGCCCCTAGTCATTCAAAGTACACCCAATTTCACATTTACTTGCATTTTCATCACATTATTTAACTAATCACTTCAATGGGAGAACGACATATAGCTTTATCCCTCCTTGAAATATTGGTATATAGGTAGTGTGCCCACACATGGGGTGTGAAGTGTGTTTAGTGTATCCTTTACACACTAACCCATTTTAACTATTTTCCAAAGTTTCATTTCATTTCATAAAATACATAATCACACATAAAATAAAATTTATAGGGATTTTTCTTGATAGTGAGGATCTAAAATTTGGTATACAGGTTCACACAGATGCAGTGAATAAAACCTAGAAAAATCAAATCTCTATGAGAGTTTGGACAAAAATGGTAAGAATAGGACTATAATACCAGATAGTAGGGTCTCCCATTTTTGGTATTCCTATCTAATAAAGAAACAAACTCTAGATTCCTATTTTCAATAGTCTCCCAAGCCTACACACAAATTTCTAGACCCTATCTCAGTCGAAATAACATAAAATCAGATAAGTTTGATTTCTCTCTCTCTCACTACTATTTTTTAAAAATCCCTAACTATAGTCAAATTTCATAAATCAATAGCATATTATTACACATTATTTACTAATTTTATCTACTTAGACCCATTTATTATTTAGGAATTAAACATCTAATTTCCCAAAAATAATAAATCGTACATACATATTATAACCAACAAAGGAAATATTTTCAAAGAACCAAATAATGCTCAATTTTTTTATATCAATGCTTAGCTTTTGACCAAATCCTCAAATGGTTCTAGGACACAATGGAAGATCCAGTCTCCCAAAAAAGTAAAAACCAAAATTAAAGTCATACCTTTAATCTATATATTACCTTTAATCAGTGAGAATATAAAGAAAACTATTGATTATAGATTATAAACTTAGACCCTTAAACAAACCTATAAGCACTCAGTAAATTTAAGTATCTAAACTAAGAGCTAATAAATAAAATACTTTCAACATAAAATATGAAAACCACCCCTGCACCAGTCTTAATTTCATCCAATTATTGCTTTTAAGTATCTACCTCTACTGGAGAATAATGATTCCATGGTCCA
The DNA here is from genome assembly GCA_037957365.1 of Torreya grandis. Taxonomy (NCBI): domain Eukaryota; kingdom Viridiplantae; phylum Streptophyta; class Pinopsida; order Cupressales; family Taxaceae; genus Torreya; species Torreya grandis. The sequence goes on along the minus strand of JARHVA010000394.1, from coordinate 1,217,958 downwards.
TTGGGTATCACCATTAATAGATTCTAAGCATCTAGCTACAAAATTTTTGCTTCCATATTCCTACCTCTTTTCCCTTTTATATCAAAGTTGGGGGTCTTTAATGTGCTTTTTGACTGAATAATAGTTAAAACATCCTTGCTTGTTAACTTTTCTTTTTCTTTCTCCCAATTTTCTTCCTCATCTTTTGAGCTTTCCTGATTTATGGGACTTTCCTTAACTAGAGAAATTTTTTATAGATCTTCTTGCCCAAACCTCAAAACATTTTCTACCTTTTCCTGCTTGTTGGAAGGAGGCTATCATGATTCCAAAACAACCTGATCCTTTGTATTCTTTGGAATCTTATTAATATTTTATGAAATCTAAAACTTTGAAGAAGCTACCAAAGGTGGATCCTCAACTAATTTTGAATCGGCTATCCCATACAAACTATAAACTAGATCCCAATTTGGATAACCTATCTTTCTCACCCATTTTTGAACAATCGAATCTTGGGGACCTTTAAAATTCTTCTTCAGCAAGTAGCCATCTTATGATCCATTTTATTAAATTTGAGGCATCTAAAAAAAGACCTTCAAAGTTGAAAATTTGAGACCAAAATCCATGGGAAGAATAAATTTTAATAGAATGAAATAATGGTTTAGATAAATCCACCAACAAACAAACTCTAACAAAATTTTGATGATCTTCAATAGAGTCATCAATTTTAACAAAGACTTCCAATTTATTTACCATCTAATTAAAAAGACTAAGATCTCTCAGTGCTAAGGGTAGATTATAAAACCTTAACCATAATAGGGCTTGTGAAATAATCAAAGAATCTAGATCAAAGAAAGGGGCCCATGGGCACAAAAACACCCTCTGACTACCTACAAACCATGGGCCATTTGACCCAAAAAAAAATCTATCTTCTGTTGACTAAAACTAAAGCAAAAAGAAACCATTAGACAAAAAAGTGATGTATGGAGGTGTTAATGTAGGCCAAGAGCCTACTTCCCATTACTGGAGCTCCTCCCACCTTGACTATTTCCCAACACATCCACCAATAAATAAAATTATTCCCTTCTCCAAACAAACCTTAGACACTTCTAAATTTGATAAATCTAGGGTAGGAGAGGATTCATAAAAAACTAAGGGGACATCACCAAGATGTGCCATTCCTAGATAATCAAAATGGGGACAATATACTTGAGGAACCTCCTCAAATCCTTCATGCATGGTTATTTCTTTTTCTAAGGAAATTTTTAAGGAAACCTGACTTCTTAGAACCAAAATAGGGTTAGAACCCAGATGGGTTTTAAAGATTATTTCTTTGCAAAAAATAACATAGGAACAAAAAGGATTAGGGTTATTAATGTAATCTAAATAAATATTATCTTTAGAAACCCTAGTCATTCCTAAAATAGAACCTCATTCTCTCACCTCTAGGTCAGTAATTTATTTTACCTGGATAGGGTTTTCTAAAAAAATGATACTACTTTAACACCTCCTTAAATAGACCAAAGTCTACTTCCAATTGCTCAGAGGGATAAAATACTTAGTTAAAGGCATGATTTTTGTGCCTACCCTTTCCCCTACCATGCATGTTTGAGGCCCCTCACTCCACCAAGATTGACCTAACCTCTACTCTACCTTCCTCCTCTTCTATGTCACCATTTCCAATCTATTCACTAAAAATCTCACTATCTCCTCCTATCGTCTACCTCAAATCATTTAAACCAGAACCTATCACTTACTTGGAGAACACATCCTTGTCCTTCACCCATGATCTCCCTTACCTATTGTGTTGCTCACCTACCACTGATTCTTCCATCCCCCTCATCACATTCCCTAAATTAGAACCCTCAATAATGCTCAATTTTTAAGAAATGTTTTTATTAAATTGTTATTTACATTTCTAATACTATTTTCATCTTACATTTATTTCATACACACACACACACACACACACACACACACACACACACACACACACACACACACACACACACACACACACACACACACACACACACATACATACATATATATATATATATATATATATACATATATGTATGTATGTATGTATGTATATATATGTATGTATGTATGTATGTATGTATATATATATATATATATATATATATGTATGTATGTATGTATGTATGTATGTATATATATGTATGTATGTATGTATATATATATATATATATGTATGTATGTATATACATATACATATATATACATATACATACATATGCATATATATATATATATATATATATATATATATATATATATATATATGTGGTGATGACACTTCATGTAGGTTCTTCATTTTAAAGCTTCTATTATGCAACATTACATCAGTTTTAGTAGACTTACTTCCTATCATTGATTATTTGTTATATATTTAATAATTTAAATATATTTTTTCAATTCATGATTTTACATCATAAGACTATGGATAGGAACCAACCATTCCTCATGAACATATTTATACACTTTCATTTTGTCAATCAACCTTTAGGTCTCTTCTAATTTTTTAGTTTCTTGATTTAAAAATTCATCACTTTTTACACCTCATTGGTTTTCCTTTTTCAAATTTTAGTGTAAGATCTTGGATGCGACTAGACCTTCCTCACAAAGTACACTTATTCACTATAAAACCCTCCATTTTTATGCCTCTTGGATTTCTTGTGATTTGCATTGTAAGACCTTGGATAGGACAAGGTTTTCCTCACAAGTTTTCATATCATTAATTAATTTTGTCTACAACCTTAGCTAAGTGTCTTCCCTAATATAATAAAGCAATTATTGAAATTTTCACCTTCATTCTATCAAATTTAGTCATATTATTCTATTATAAAAAATATGTAATGATTTTTTCTCATGTATTCATCCACATTCAACATGTCTCATGGTAATGATTCATGCTTAGTTGTCATTGTACCATCCTCTCTAAAAAAAATTGTGATCTGAGATAGCCTAATTATTCCATGTTTATTTTCGTCCTCTTTTTAACCCTATATTTAAATAATGGGATATCTAGGGTTAATGGGATTAGATTACATTTTACACAATGGTGGTGAACTAAGCTAATGAGTAGGACAATTAATACAAAACTAAGATATATAGTATTATAAATTTATACAACTAAGATTTTTAATTATAACTATTGATAGTTATTAAAATGGATTGGAAACAAAATATATTTACCAGGTTTTACCATGTTCATGTAGATCTGATCTAGATTGGGTTGGAAGTGGGCTGGAAGATAATCCTAGAATAGTCTTCAAATTCTAAAAAAAATTATTTTTGTGGCCTCAAACACTTGCATCAGATTTGGATAGGTATGTCAATGCAGGTGCCCAATTCTATTTTAGGAATCTTGTACAAAATATTAAATGGATCTATATGTGACCAATTATAATATTTTACTTTTTATCTCCTTTATTCCAATATCTTTAGATCATATGCATAAGTTATCACTCTTTGTAAAATGATCAAACCTAGATCTTCACCCTTGGAGTGATTATGGTAAAAATGGGATAGTGACATCATAGTATCAAGATAACCTGAGGACCCCTCTATCAATGGGTGTTTCCTACATATCCAATACTCTAAATAAGGCCTTAGACTTGTATAGTTTTCACACATGTGCTAGTTTGTGTGTACATAAGGATGTAATGTGTGATAAATGAAGACATGCAATGACCTATCTTGTAACTTGGAAAATATATCTCATAGGTTGTTCCTTCAATGTTTTATACCTTAAAATAATTCTCTTATGACTAATATATAAATAGAAATTAATAGGGTAGGTTTTTTCACTTGAATACTTGATTGAGTGCTTGTTGGTATATGTCCTTGTGAGTTTTATGTGATTTTCAAGTGATTGTTAGGTTTGGAATGAATGAGGGTTGATATTATATTTAAACCAATATATTTTGGAAATATCTGACATTAAAGTTCTTAGGCTGACATTTAGGATACCTTTTTTTAAAATAGGATGAATTTTGGGCACTTGACACTTCATAGGAAAAGTTAACACTTGCATCAATGTGGGTGTCTATCTAGGACACAAGTATCTAGGAAGATAGAAAATAAGTACATGTCCAAAACTAGTAGTGAAGGATAATAATCAGGTTTAGATATTTTTAAATAGTATATAGGGCCTAATTATCAGAATAATAATAGTTGAACTAAGAGATAAATAATTAAACACAAAGAGATAATGAATGCAAGCCTTTTGACAGTGGGTAGGTCTAGAGCTAAAAGTTACAACCATTATAGGTATTTTCCATAGGTACGTGTCTTATATAAATCAAATTTTAGTATTTAAATTCTTCCCTCCCTTTAACCTAGTAATGAAATTTATAGTTTAAATAAATTAATGTGAACTTAGGTATGTATGACACACCTTGTCTTTGTGTGAGCCCAACTTGATTTCTTTTTTGGTGACTAACCTAAAACCAAGAGCATGTTACAATATATAATTAGTGTATGAAATTTGAAATTAAAATATTTTGAAAAGATTGAAAATAAGAGGAAAAGGTTAGGATTACACTTATGTGTTTATACAACCATATAGGCTTTTGGAAATTTAATTTGAAAGGATGACTCATTATAAAGCATTAAATTTGAGATTAGGAAAATTTTGAACCTAAAAGTCCATATTTATATAGATATTTTAAGACACAATCCTCCAATCTTTTTGGAAATTTTAGTTGAAACATGACCATTGAGCTTGTTTCATCTCAATCATGCAACCCAAATATGTGCATAATATTATTCATGTGAGAAATTTAATCAACTAACAATATATCTAGTGAGGGTCGATGATTTGATCAAATCTAACCTATAATTCTAGTAAATTTACATGATTTAATCAAATCTAGCTTATATGTTTGGTAATATTGAGTGATTTAATTAACTCAATCATGAACCAACAACTATAGTAGATTGGCTCGATAAAAATCCATCCTAAATATGATAATAGTCTATATTAATATTTGAAATCTAAAAATATATTTGATTTTTCTATTTTAGGTTCCTCGTATGGCATATGCACCTCATATATGTCTCAAGATAAAAATTTGGTATGATAATAGTGATAATATATATTATGCTACCACAAATATGAAATTGGATGAGATTTGAAATCAGTGCAAGTGTGGAGGAAATGTTTCTATGACATGCCCCCACTAAATCTAGGAAATAAGAGAATTGGTGTAAAAGTGGAGAATATGTTTCCATAACATGCCCCCATTATAATTTGGAGATGGTGAATATTGAATACGTGTGGAGGTCATGCCTTTTTAGCATGCCCCCATTGAAATCTAAAACTATGAAAATGTGGAAGCCATGGCCCTATGACATGGCCCCACTAATATGCCCTACCATTTTGAGGTGAGGGGAAATATAATTTATTAGGTGCCTTGCCTCAAAAGGATAAAATAATTTTATAATTTATGTATGGATCATGTAACATATAGGATGGATATGTATATGTATATATAACATTGAAGCACACAGTATATGATCACATAAATTCCAAAGATGCATGATGTAATTCATGGAAATATATAGAGGGTAACATTAAAGGCTTATCTAGTAATCAAGCACACACAAGGGAACACAAAAGTAATGCAAAGAATAGAGTGGTCCAAAGAGACCTCATACAAGTGGAATGTTTGAATTTTACAAAATCTAAGGTACATGGCTTATTCAAATTTTCACAAAGCATAGAATGACAAATTAAAATGTCTATACAACAATCAATGACATATTTAAATGTCTAGATATGTAAGAAAAGGCATGAGGGCCACAATCATTGGATCATATTCAAATTATAAAACATACAAAACAATGTAAGATAATAACAATCAAGGAACACACTCAAGGAGGTGCATAAATATAGGCAACCAACATGAACATAGTATACTAGTTCCTAAACATATGTGTTTGAAAAATGTTAAGTGTATAGCATATCAAGTACATTGGCAAAGGTATAATCATGGATATAGGCATGTGTAAGTATATATAAGCTCAAACATTATAATTTAAAGTGATCATATAATAATATAACCTTGGTTTATCATGATCAAATAAAAATATTCCACCAATGTACTTATGATGTGAGTGGAGGTAAGGCCTCATGTGTGTGTGTGTGTGTGTGTGTGTGTGTGTACATATCATGTATCTAGGTATGCTTGTATCACACTCAAATTAAGCATGAAACATAAGTGTATATAATAAATTAATTATATGCTATCTACCAACATGGATTGAACAACATATGTATAAGAATGAGTACAACTAAGAACATGCTAAAAGTATTTGGTATTTTTGAATTATTTGAATTTTTTTGGAATATTTTATTTTTTTGTAATTTTAGAATAATAGGAAGGATATTAAAATAATACATATACAAGTAAAATTTCTACTATAATATAGTGTACTCATCAAGGATATGCCTCTCTGAAGGCTCTACATCATGTGTGTTACATTCATAAGCAGTGTAATTAGTATTGTCATGATCATACCAATATTTTGTATTATTAGGGTCATAATCATCAATGTATTCATTATTATAGGATTCATGGAACTTCTTAATTTGTTCTTGAACATATTATGTGTCATTTTGAGCATTTATGTATGAAAACCAATTGTGTCATAGATTGGAGTTTCCTAATTGAAAGTTTGAATTTTTTAAGTATGTTCATCTTTTTAAAAATGTTGCATCTCGTTATGGGATAGAGAAAATTCATGTATCTTTTATTGCACACTAGTAAAAGATGTAATATATGCCTTAACTTCTTTATTTGAGGATGAAAGTGTAGAATTTTTAATTTTCCACTTAACTATTGTATCCTCTAGACATGGAAGAGATATGATTTGTTTGGATCCTTGGATATCATATTTTTATCCTTTGATTTTGTATCCATGTCTTAATTTGAGAATACTTTGTTAGGAATCCTATTTTTAGAATGTTTTTTTGCTTATCTTGAGTTTTATTTTTTAACTTATATTCATGCTATTTTTGTAACATTGTCTTTTGTAGTTCATCCTAGTCATTTAGATATTTTTGTAATATCTATTATTCTATATTTTCCTCTTGAATATTTTATTGTTATAGGTTTTGCATTTTCAATCTTTTGAGTTCAAAATTATCCTTTGTTACCCATACTTGTTGTTTTGTTACTTGTGCTTTACAAGAGGTACTTATAATGTGAGTGGGTTTCTTGGTTAATATATCAATGATAGGATCACCACTATCTTTGTGACTTTTTATTTTGTTCTTTAATGTAAAAAAATAATTTTTATGATGCCCATGTATTTTATGATATGAACAATAATATTTTAATCTACTTATAGGATGTAAATTAGGTAGTTGAACCACTTTTTTTAAAGAATTTATATTTTAATTTCACTTGGAATCTTCTTAGTATTTTATTCATTTCTTGTAGATGTATTATGTTGTAGCTTTTCATTTAGATATAAAACCTTGTTGGGTATAAAATTGGTAGAGACATGATTTTTTTATTAGATTAGGTAAAATAAGTTAGTTTTATAGGGATACAGCAACCAACAATGTTTTAACATAAAAATTTAGAACTAAATTCAAACAACAAATCCACCACAAGTTGAAAAACATAGGTCTTAAGATAAACATCAATAAAGCTACCAAGAATCCTAAACAAAGATAAAACAATAAAAACTAGAATATCAACTACATAACTGTGGAAAGCTCCTCTAAGCTTGATTTATCCCATGGAGTGGCTCATTTCATTTCTTTGGTCTTTCCCTTCAGTAATTCCTATGTCACTCTACCATGCATGTGTTTTCTCAATCCTTCCCAACGACCTTGCTTGGTATTCATCTATAGTGTCCTAGGTATCCTTTTGGCTTTATGGGTTTTTTTAGTGTCTTCAATGGCTTTCGATTTAGAAACATCATTGGTGACTTTTTTTTCTTATGGGGGATTTATCTATCATATTTCTATTTGAGTTTATTGTTATCATCCTTAAATTCATTCCATTCCTTGATGAGGTTATCCATGGCTTTACCAATTTCCATTAATTTCTCTCCAAATGCCCCAAGTTTCCTTTTGTGTTCCCAATCTAGTTCATCCAAGTTGTATACTTTTTTCCCTTGTTCTCACCTTCTTCCTTCCATGTAATCGTTATGATTTTTAGTTTTTCACCCATAGAGGCAAGGGTAGTGTCTCTCAAATATTTAAGGCGGGATTTGTAGGTTTGGTTACTATGATTAATGCTAGTATATTTTGTATTTTTTAGGTGTCTAATATGATTTTCCAAGGATGTGATCCTTAAAATAAAATACCATTTTTTTCTTTTGTAACTCTTCTATATCATGTGTGTTACATTCATACGTAGTGTAATCAGTATTTTCATGATCATACCAATATTTTGTATTATTAGGGTCATAATCATCAATGTATTTATTAGTATAGGAGTCATGGAATTTCTTAAGTTATTCTTGAACATATTATGTGTCATTTTGAGCATTTATGTACGAAAACTAATTGTGCCATAGATTGGAATTTCCTAATTACAAGTTTAAATTATTTGAGTATGTTCATCATTGTAAAAATGTTGCATCTCATTATGGGATAGAGAAGATTCATGTATCTTTGCTTGCACACTAGTAAAATATGTAATCTATGCCTTAACTTCATTATTTGAGGATGAAAGTGTAGAATTTTTAATATTGCACTTAACTATTTATGCTCTATACATGGAAGAGATATGATTTCTTTGAATCCTTGGAAATAATATTTGTATCTTTTGATTTTGTATTCATGTCTTAATTTGAGAAATTCTTTGTTATAATCTTATTTTTAGAATGTTTTTTAATTTATCGTGAGTTTTATTTTTTAACTTATATTCATGTTATTTTTGTAACATTATATTTTATAGTTTTAGATTAAGGTAAAAGCAGGTTTTGAAGGGACCCCGAAACCCTTTAACAAAGATAGAAAGATGATACAAAGATGCCCAACAGGAATAACAAACCTAAAATAAACTGTAAAACAGTATCAAAATCAGGTTTTACAGGGACCTGAAACCACAGCCTATAACCTTAAGAAAGATCACAAGTTTTACATAGACCTAGAAACTCAAAAAAAAGTTTATAAAATAAAGATCCAGCTTTCAGAACCAGTTAAAACATCCATTATATTTTATAGTTGTTACTTATCATTTAAATATTTTTGTAATATCTATTTTTATATATTTTCCTCTTGAATAGTTTCTTGTTATATGTTATGGATTTTAAATCTTTTGTGTTCAAAATTATCCTTTGTTACCCATATTTGTTGTTTTATCACTTGTGTTTTATAAGAGGTACTTATAATGTGAGTGGGTTTCTTGGTGTATGTATCAATGATAGGATCACCACTATCTTTGTGACTTTTATTTTTATTTTAATGTAAAAAAACAATTTATATGATGCCCATGTATTTTATGATATGCACAATAATATTTTAATCTACTTATAGGATGTAAAGTAGGTAGTTGAACCACTTTTTTTGGAAGAATTTATATTTGGATTTCACTTGGAATCTTCTTATTTTTCTGTTCACTTCTTGTAGATGTATTATTTTGTAGCTTTTCATTTGGATATGAAACCTTTTTGGATATAAAATTGCTAGAGGAAGACACAAACACATGATTTTTTTATTAGATTAGGTAAAATAATCTAGTTTTATAGGGATCCAATAACCACCAATGTTTTAACATAAAATTTTAGAACTAAATTCAAATAACAGATCCACCACAAGTTGTAAAACATATTAGGTCTTCAGTTAAACATAAATAAAGCTACCAAGAAGCCTAAACTAAGACAAAACAATAAAAACTAGATTATCAACTACACAAATGTGGAAAGCTCCTTTGAGCTTGATTTATCCTATGGAGTGGCTCATTTCATTTCTTTGGTCTTACCCTTCAATAATTCCTATGTCACTCTACCATGCATGTGTTTTTTTAGTCCTTCACAAGGACCTTGTTTGGTCTTCATTTGTGGTGTCTTAGGGATCCTTTTGGCTTTATGGGTTTTTTGGGTGTCTTCAATGGCTTTCGATTTAAAAACATCAATGGTGACTTTTTTTCTTATGGGGGATTTCTCTATCATATTTATACTTGAGTTGATTGTTCTCATCTTTAAATTCATTCCATTCCTTGATGAGGTTATCCATGAATTTACCAATTTCCATTAATTTCTCTTCAAATGCCCCAAGTTTCCTTTTGTGTTCCCAATCTAGTTCATCCAAGTTGTATACTTTTTCCCTTGTTCTCACCTTCCTCCTTCCATGTAATGGTTATGGTTTTGGGTTTTTTACCCATAGATACAGGGGTAGTGTCTCTCAAATAGTTAAGGGGGATTTTATAGGTTTGGTTTCTATGATTAACGCTAGTATATTTTGGATTTTTTAGGTGTGTAATATGATTTTCCAAAGATGTGATCCTTGAAATAAAATACTATTTTTTTCTTTTTTAACTCTTCTATTAACTTTCCATAATGATGTTTTGCTATTTTAAGGATTTATAAGCACCAACCCTAGGTGATTCATATTCAATATGACTACATGTACCATATAGGGAGTTTAAAAGGTTTTTCTGGCTACCCTCTTTTGGAATTATAGGATGGGCCATCTTACCCCTTGAAAAATTTATAGCATGGACATACTTAGAGGGATGGTAGATATCACCCTCCTTAAGGTTAGGAGGAGAAAGAAGTTATTTGTTATCCATTGTAAATGTTCCAAAGACTAATATGATTATAAGAAATAAATTATATGGAACAATAATCTTTAAAATGAAATTCATAACTAAATAATTATAGTAATCAAGAAAATCAAAAGCCTAGGGAAAGATAGGGTTTGGAGACAAAAGGTTAGGTTAACCAAATATTTAACCCTAAAATTAGATAAGGGGATATCTAGGGTTAATATAAGTATATTATATTTTACACAAAGGTGGTAAACTAATCTAATAATTATGCCAATTAATAAAAAAAACTTTGATAAATAATATTTTGAATTTATACAACTAAGATTACTAAAAATAGTAAAGTATAACTATTTATAGATATTTCAATGACTTAGAAACAAATTATACTTGGTTGGTTTACTGTGAATATACGGATATGATTTGGAACAAGTTGAAAGTGGACTATAAGATGATCTTGTATAGTCATTAAATTATATAAATATTATTTCTATGGTTTCGTATGCTTATGTTAGATCTAAATAGTTGTGTCAATGCAGGTGTCTAACTCTACCATAAGTATCTTGTATAAAATAATATTTGGATATAAATTCAAATAATTAGATCCTTATATTTTTTATCACATTTAATTTTTTCTTCATATCATGTGCATAGGTTTTCACTCTTTATCAAATGATCAAACCCTAGCTCTTCACCCTTGGAGTGACTATAGGAAAAATGGGTTAATGGACTCACAATATCAAGCTACCCTAAGGACCACTCTATCAATGAGAATCACCTACATATCCAATACTATGATTAGGGATTCATACTTATGTATTTATCCCCTATGTGTTGTTTTATATGTGTGTAAGGATGTATTGTGTGATAAGAAAAGACATGCAATGACATAGATTATAACTTTAAAAATATGGCTCATGGGTTGCTCCTTAAATGATTCAAACCTATGTAAATAGAAATCCTATGAGTGTATACAAATAGGTATGAATAAGGCATGTTTTCTCACTTGAATTCTTGATTGAATGCTTCTTGGTATATTTCCTTGTGAATTCTAGGTTATTGATAAGTGTGGAATGAATGAGGTTTGATCTTTTATATCTAACAATCCCTTTTACAAATATTTCTCACTAAAATACTTAGACCAAACCTTAAGATACATTTTTTTAAAAATTTGATGAATTTTTGGCATTTGACACTTTATAGGAAAAGTAGACACTTGCATTGATGAAGATATCTATCTAAGATGTAAGTGTTCAAGAAACTAGAAAATAAGTACATGTCCAGAACTCAAAGTGAAGGATAATAAGTAGGTCTATATATTTTTTCATAGTATATAAGGCATTCTAATCATAATAATAATGTTTTGACTAAGAGGTAATCAATTAGGCACAAAGAGATAATGATCATGATCCTTTTATAAGTGGACAAGTTTAGAATTAAAAAGTATAGCCATGATAGGTATTTTCCAAGTGTACAAGACTAAGGTACTACATAAATTAGATTTTAGTATCTAAACTTATCCCTTATGAAATTTAACTATTGGAAAACCAAGGTTAGTTTCAATATCACACTCTTATCTAATGTGTAAGTGCATGAGTTTTAGACACCATGCTCTCTAAGTTTATGTTCCTTTTCCTAGCCACCAAGTGTAAGTTATCTAGTGATAAACTATTTTTAGCACCCATGTTTATTTCTTTCAAATACCTATGGAGTATGAATCAAAAAATATTTAAAAATCAAAATCCAAATCATTAAAACAAAATTAAATGATTAAAATAAAAAAAACATTCAAAATTCAAAATCACACCAAAAGACGTGATTATTATCTGACATGTCTCCCATCCTAGTTGAAGCTCAAACTCCATGGTTGGCATCATGATAGAGTTGAGGTCCATTGGAGTGTTATATTATAGTATATTGGGGTAGGATGTCTCATAATTTAATTTTTTATATGTGCACACACATGCCACCTACTTTCTCATGCAAGTACCCAATCTTCATAATAGACTAACAACTCTGTAAGGGGTCCCTAGGAATGGGGAACATATTGTGGGGTGGTAGGTCCATTTTAAATTTTTTCTTGCATATATCTCCTTAAATGGAGTTATAATTCACTCAATAACCCAAACATGTGTGGCTAGGGTGAGTTATTTAGGGTCCTTAATGTCAAAAGTCTCTTTGTCATACCAACTTGGTTTGAGTGTCTTGTCTCCGATAAAGATTCTATTTTCACCTTGGTGCCAACTTAATTTACCCAATCACTCATTTCATTCTCCCCCTTGATAAGCAAGTTTTTTATTAATATTTTCCCAATTCTTATATTTATTATTCTTCATCTCTTTTATATATGCTTAGAATATATGATTATTTTAGTTTATCTATCATTAGAATAGAAGTTCCCTCTTTGAATTGTTGAAGATACTTTATTAATCATTGTCTTATCCTTCTCAGATTTACTTTAGTTATGTTTGGGAACTTTAATTTTAATTTTTGACTTTTTTTGGGTCATTTCATCCCATTTTCTTTTGGATTTTCCATTGTTGAATGAGTAGGATTGTTACTTCTCTTTCATCAATGTTATTTACATTTCTATTCTTTTTCCATATTTGTTTGAGTATGGATTATTACTTCTCTTACATTGATGTTGGTTCCATTTTTTAATTTCATGTGTCCTTAGTTTTATTTGGATTGTTACTTTTCATACTTCAACTACATTTTTAGTGTCTTTATATCATTTAGTAGCATGTAATTTTTGGTTACTTGATTTACCTTCTTTTATTTATTCTCCTTGGTATTTTGATTACAATTTATCCTCTAACATCCTAGATTACCAAATTTCCAAGTGTATCATTTAGTTATTAAAGTTTTAATTTAATTTCATCTTTTTTACAATTGTTATTTTTTTCTTTTTAGCCTTGTATCCTTAGGGTTTGTCCAAATCAATTAATGCACCCTCCATAATCAAGATGACAAATAAAACAAACAACCATTCAGTGATAAAGGTAAGTAAAGATATGTATATGACACTTTCAATTATTTTTAAAAATTAATTACTATCATTTAATTTCTAATTTTTATTGTTATCATTATCTTAGTTACTTTATTGCTATGTTCTTTATCAAAGAACCATCCCATGTTACACTCACATGACACATGATGAGCTTCGAGTGGGGCATATGTATACACATAATATTTTTAAAATTTATATTTACTCATTTTTTCTCTCTTGTAGGAACCTATTGAGTTTTAATCTCTCTAATTTCACACTTTAAAAGGTACACCAAGAAAGGGGTGGGTATAAAATTTGTTCTTCATACCTAAACCCATTAAAAATCTTGCTTATCGAACTACCCAAGAAAAAAACCCTATTTATCAAATAACCTAGGTAATTCTTCAATAAAATATCCCTTAACTAAGTAAAAACCCATTTTTATTATTAATTTGATCATGGTTGACCCATTTGTAAAATTTATGGCACACATTACAAAATTAGGATAACCTAGTTTGAGGCCACATGGTAACTTTTTAAAAACTAGGTTTTGGTAGATGACCTTGTTGGATAAAAATATGGAAGGGTTAGAACAACCTTCAATTCAATATAATAGAGAGGATCATTAATTTTCACATTATTATATCTTATAATTTTGATACATCTACATTTGAAGGAGTCATTGCTTAAGGTTTGCCTTGGAGGAAAGATAGATTGTCCAATGGGAAGTCTTAGATGAAAAGTAGGAATATTTTATCCTAGAACTAATTTAAATTAGTATGATCCTTAAAAATAAAAAATAATATCTTGTAAATCACCATTATCCAGGGGGATATTAAGACTTGACAAGTTCGGTCAAAGGTGAGTATCTCTAACTTTTGTTATTTCATTTGATAGATAGATATTACATAAAGTAATAGGTTTTGAATGTATAAATAGTTTCTTAGATTACCTCTACACTTAAATTTATTGTATTTATAGGGGTTTATAGGACTTCCATCTTCCACCTTAGGTGAAATATGCCTCTATTTTCCTACCACGATCCCTTATTTTTATTTTTTTTATAAACCATCCTCATCTATATTATAAGATTTTATAGTAATATATTAGATTTCATTTTATGAATTAGAATAACTAGTTAGGTTTATTGTAGAATATTATTTTTCTAGAGGCTTCAAAACCCTCTCCTTTAGTGTTATGTGACAAGTGATCCCTTAGTTTTAGCATATCCAATTTAGTCATACACCCAATATCAAAAGTATTTAAAAAGATGTTAGTTGATTACCTTCTTCAAGTTTAGATTTAATAAGTATGATAAGTTGTATATTTATCTTAATATAATGCATATAGGTAGGACCTATAACCTCATATACCATTTAAACTTAGGAGTCTCATGCAGTGGGCACATTAATTTCTCATCAAATAACTGGTTGTGAATATCATTTAGATGAATGTTGAGGAGTGAAATAATTATGGCCATAGCATCAACTGCCATGTTATTGACTCAAGGAACTTAATCAAATTGTATGGATTGAGAACTACCTTTTAAGACTTAGCAAAGTGTAATTCCTATGTTTGTTAAAGAGCTGAGTATAATAAATTAGGGTAATAATATGTAATAAATACAACCAATGATTTGATATGGAATTGACTAACTTTGACCTTTCTAAAAATAGTAATAAATAGTGCAATTAATAACTTAGCTAGAAAATGACTGAGATAGATGATTTGGAGGCTAGAAACTAAGTATTAAACTAGTCTAAGTGTTAAAAATAAGATGATGATGTCAAAAACCCTCCTATATAGGAGTGCCCTAATTGGATAGTAGTGTCATTATTAGATATATGGTGGTAGTGTCCTTATTTTGGCAATAGTGTCCTCTATGTAAGGATATCTTGAGCTTTTAGGTGCACTTATGCCTAGATTTGGGAGGTCTATTCCTACGTTCATGAATTTTGAAACACTGTATATTTTTCACTTTTATTGAATTTATGAGTAAACCCTAATCCTCCATGTTTCTAGGTCATCTAATTGATACAAACTAAAAAATGTGTTTGTTATTGGGGTACGCTAGACATCCTCAATACCCTATTATGATGAGAGTTACCTACATACCAATACTTTGAGGAGTGATCAAGCCTGATGTAGTTATCCCCATCTAAGTGCTAGTGTAATTGAAAGTGAATCTAGTATTATATTAGACTTGAGTGCTTTGAATGTGATTAAGACTAAAAATATAACTAATCTAAGATTAAAAATGTTGTAGATGGTTGTATATGGTAGGGTAGAATATTGACTGATAACCTTAATTGTGCACATGTTCTAATTTTGAATGTATATTTTGCATATGATTTCCATCTAGTGGTTAGAGGGCTGAAAGTCATGTATTTATACAATTTTGATACTTGTATGAATGTTAAAAAGAAGTCTTAGTTGACCCTAGGAGGTTTTAGATTTTTAAAAGATATCCATTTGTAAAAAAGAGAGGGAAAGTACAATAGCACCATTATTAGAATAGTATCACCATGTGGCATTATTGTCCTTATTATGGAACTAGTGTCCAAATGGTAAAACACTAGGCACAAAGGGATAGGATGTAAAAAATAGGGGTTGAGACTATTTTAGGGATGACTAGGGAAGTTTGTGTCCCATAAGAAGGATAGATATGTGTGAAAATAGGATATGGGATAGGTATAGGGCTAAGCTAGGGAAAGGTAGTCTTAAATAGCACTCTTAGTACTCAAATACCATTTTAGGTGATTACATTTGCCCCCCATTTACTTTATCAATGCAACAAAGTGAAATGACTAGGATAAAGGAAAAAGAAGCATACTTGGACTTACCTAAGAGGTGAAGCCCTTAAAGTTGGATCTCAGTATGTGAATCATGGTCTAATGCATGTTCTACAAGTGAAACATGCATAAATTAGTCCTTAATTAAGAGATATCAAAAGCAAAGACTAAATTTGGTAAAAAAGCAAAGCTAAGTAAAACTAAATAAAGAGATAAGAGAGAGGAAAGGAATGAATACACCTCACTAGGTACATAAATAATGCATAAACCTCGTGATAAAATTTGTGTGTGTGTATAGTGATCAATCAGTGAATAACTTGGATTGAGTTGATGGCTTGCTCAATCCTCATATGTGGGTGGCTCAAGAACTCAATCTAAATTTAACTACATCATTGCCCACCCATGCTTGGTGGATCATGACTTGTGAATAGCTTAGATTGGAATAATGGTGTGTCTAACCTTTTCATGTAGGTGGGTTAATAATTTAATTAATCCATGACTCCATCATTGCCTACCCATCTTTAGTAGATGCATCTAAAGCTAAAAATGTGTGATGTAACTAGAAATGTATAACTAGGTATATCAACTCTATATCCACTCGGGTATATTAGGAAGCTTTGGACCACTCAAGAATGTCAACCACTATAGATGGAATAAGGAATGAAATCAGTGTGTAACCTAGAATATGATGTTAGATGTATATTGTATATAAAATGACATGGAATTTTTTCATTCCATATGATCAATCAGTGTGTAAGTAAGCATATATAAATAATGTGATGTGCGTATGACCCTAAATTTGATATCTGATTATATGGATTCTATATTGAGTTGTAATAATCTATATCTAAGTATTTATACTAAACATGGGAATGGTCATGCCACACATGATGCCCCCAATCTTAGCAAACTGGTATGAATCTAAGCTAAATTGGTATGAATCTAAACTAAACTAATAAACATATAAATAAACCTATGTAAACCTATACTATACCTATTATACTTCTATAGCTAGTATGGTTTTTTCTAAAAGTAAGGATACTAGATAGTAACAACATATGGTGCTAGTGTCCCAATTTAAGGCACTAGTGTCCTTATACTCTGATTTATGTGCAACTATGTTGATCTTAGTGTCACTATTTTCCAACTATGTTTACCTGAGTCATATTTCTATAATGTGAGTCTATGTGCTTAAAAATGTATTATAAGTACATTATAAGAGACTTATTTCTATCACAAACCCATATGAATTCCCCCTCTTTTGAGGGGAGTTATTAGACCTATGCAATAACTATCCTTGAAATAAAACTATCTACAAATGTGTGTTAGTTGAAACATATATGATATCTACATAATAATCCAATATAATGTACATGCATAACATTAGAATGTAAGATAATCTAAGTCTAAGTTTGTAATTTGTGATGTATGTCATGTCTATCATTCACAAAGGTGTCTAAATAGATATAACAATGTATGTAATTATTGAAAATATTGTCATTGATGTCAAAAGTCTAGCATTATTAGTGATAAAGGCCCCATTGCATTTAATGGTGTTTTTAATATTCATATCTTGGGTAATGTGTGTTAATATTTATCTAACATTAAGGAATATATTTTTAGTTGCATATAATTCAAAAGAGGGCCCATGGAGAAGTCAAAGAGTCACGGGGTAAAAGATGAAAGATGAATGGGATGCATTTTCTCATGAAGAGTCATCTTGAGGAATTCCAAGAGTCGCCATGTGAAGACAAAAGAGGTATGCTGCATTTTTCCAAGAAGGGACACTTTGAGGAATATGAAAAGTCACCAAGATAAAGACAAAAGAGGAAAAGATGCTTTTGCTTATGAAGGGTCACCATATGACTTTTTAAATGCAAGGATACAAAGGGTCATGCAAATTTGGCACCATTTTATATGAGGTTTGAAGGGTCACAAAGGGTGAATGCCCAAATTCATTTGGAAAGCTATAAATAAAGGCTTGAGAATCCATTTGTAATATGTAAGAGAGTGCATGGTTTGTATTTGTTTTCAAAGAGAGAAAAGTAGGAGATATTGTAGAGTTCTATCATTTGTTGAGTAAGCAACATTGAAATATAGTTGTGTTTTATACACAAGAGGGGTTGGTGCTCCTGTGGGTTAGTGTTCACAAATCTTTGAAAGGGGCTGGTACTCATGTGGGTTGGTACTCATAAATAGTTGTTGTGTTGTTGTTCAACAAAGGGGTTGATGCTCCTATAAGGTGGTGCTTGAAAAATTTATAATTTGAGTTGGTGCTCATTCATATACTTGAGATTGTTCTCCATGGTTTTGTTTCCACTTTGGGTTTCCATGTAGAAATTTGGTGTCTCTCTCTCTTGTGTGGTGCATATTATTATTTCAGTTTTATTGCATATCTTGAATGTATGGTTAAGTGGTTAAAGAAAATAAATTTTATTAAGTAAAAAATATATATAATACATTGATTCACCCCCCCATCTCAGTATATTTTGTGCTTAATAATTAATATCAGATTAGGTTCCTTTTGAAAAACTTTCATAGCTTAAAGGTAAATCAGGAAAGCACGATGGCTGGATCACATGAAGTTTTTAATACAAATAAGGCACCATTGTTTGATGGGACAAATTATGTTTTTTAGAGCATAAGGATGAAGACTTATTTGATGGCCCTTGGATTTGACATATGGAAAGTAGTGGTGGAGGAATATGAAGATCCAAAGACACTTGTAACTAATTCAGTAGAAAATAAGGCAAGTAAAAATAATGCTAAAGCTTTAAATGCTATTTTATGTGGTTTATGTTAATCAAAATTTGTTAAAGTTAGTAAATATAAATATACTCATGAAACTTAGGTAAAAATTTAAATATTTACAAAGGTGATGGAAAGGTTCAGCAAGCTAAGATTTAGACTTTCAGAAGATAGTTTGAGAGTTTGAAGATGGAATAAGAAGAAAATATAACATGTTATCTTTTGTGGGTTGATCAAATAGTTAATCAGATTCAAGGTCTTAGATAAAATTTAGAAGAATCAACTATGGTTCAAAAAGTTTTGAGATATCTACAATTGAGATATGATGCAAAAGTTTCAACAATTGAAGAGATGAAGAATTTAGCCAAGCTAAAGATGGATGAGCTTCATGGTATTATTACAACATATGAGATGCAGACTAAATAAAAGAAACCTTCAAAGAGAGAAGCTACTTTCAAGACATAAAGAAAGAGAAGGCTAAGATTTAAGAATCAAGTGATACTTCTAGCAATGATAAAGATAATAATGGAGCTCTATTCATTCATAATCCAAAAAAGGGCACAGGTAAATATCAAGGAAAATTACCTTTTAAATGTTTTAATTGTGGAAAGATTGGACATTTTGAAGCTAAGTGCCCAAATAAAGGTAATGATGACAATGAAGAAGGAAAGTCTACATACAAGAATAATTTTAAAGAAAAATTCAAGAAGGGATTCAAGAATAAGAGTTTGTATTCTAAAGATCCTAACTTAGCCAAAGATAGTGGAGCCAGTGATTTAGAAGAATAAGATATTCTATTCACGGCCATACATGAAGATGCCTCCATAAATAAAAGTACAAATGATCAAAAAGAAGAATAGGATGAAGCCAAAGTGAATCTAGAAGTAGAACTCATTTGTGCCTTAAAAGAGTTAAAATACTTGAAAAGAATAATCAAAGATTACAGCTCCAAATCGAGAAAAATGAAAAAGAGTCAAAGGAAATAATTGAAGATCTATAAGCACACTTTGAAAAAGCCAAGAAGAATGAGAAGATCTAATAGCACAGTTTCAAAAAGAAAGAATGTGAAAGGTATGTTATTGAAGTTGATTCTCTAAAAGTAGATCTTGAGAAAATAAATAAAGCAATCAATGATAGAGTAGCCAGTGATTCAAAATTTGAGAATAACACCAATATGTTGCATAAGATATTAGAAAGTCAAAGATCAATGTCAGATAAGATAGGTATCATATTTTAAAAAGAGAAAGGGGAGGCCACTACTTTCATAGACAAGGAAAAAGGAAAGAGCTATGTTAAAGCTCTTACAAAAGAAGAAATAAAAAGGGAAGAAGTTAAGAATATAGAGGACATCTCAAATAAATAAGGTTGGAAAGAATAGAGCTACAAAAGTCAATTAGGTTAGAGATACACAAATAGTTCCTACTTTTATGGTTACTATTTTTATTTTAATGGATATGGTCATAAGAAAATACAATGTCAAAAAAGGGCTAACAATTTTAGAAATAAGGAGAAGGAAAGTCATGCAGAGTCAAGTAGAAGCCACAACTCTTTTGCTCCTCTATTAGGCTTTAATGAAGAGGCCATAATATGTTACAAGTGAAATAAATTTAGACAGATATCTTGGTATTATATAATTGTGTTCAATTTAGTCAAGAAGGACCAGAGTTTCAAGGCTCCATTCATTAAGAAGAAATTTTAGACAGGTTCATGGCAGAAGAAACAGCTTGAAAAATCTATGTTGGTGCAGACAACTTTGCTTACAAGAAATGAAGAATATCCATGGTTAATTTATAGTGGATGTTTGAGACACATAATAGGAGACAAAATCAATTTCATAACCTTAATGAAGATTAATGGTGTCATAGTGAAATTCAGAGACAATACTACTGCTAGAATTGTTGGAAAAGTTACACTAAGTTTGGATAGTGATAGAACTAAAAATGAAAATGTTTTATATGTAGAAGGTCTTAAGAATAATATTTTGAGTGTAATTAAAATTTGTGATCAGGGTTACACACTAAATTTTTATGTATAAGGTTGTGAAATTAGAAGAAAAGATTCAAATGTGTTAGTTATAGATGCTCAAAGAATAGGCAATAATTTGTATATGTTATCAAACATCAAAGGTCAAAGATGTTATTTGAGTCAGATTGAAGAAAATTGGATATGGCACAGGAGAATGAGGCACATAACTTTTGATAATCTTGTCAACATCAGCATGAAGCAAGTAGTAAAAAATCTTTCAAAGATTACAAAGCCATTGGACACGCTTTGTGAACCTTGTCAGCATGGGAAGCAGGCTAGAAGGTAGTTCAAAACAAAAGAGTAATCGACCACTCAGATGCTAGATCTTGTTAACACTAATCTATGTGGACCTATGAGAACTCAAATTACTCAAGGTGATAAATATTTTATGTTGCTTATTGATTATTTTTCATGTATGACTTAGGTAATATTTTTTTAAAAAAAATCAGAAGCTTTTAGATATTTCAAAGCTTTCAAAGTATTAGTTGAAAATGAAACTAGTTTGAATATTAAATGTCTAAGATTATATCAAGGAGGAGAATTAATGTCAAATCAATTTATTTATTTTTATGAAGACCATGTAATAAAGAGACATTATTTAGCAGCCAAAACTCCACAGCAAAATGGAGTAGTTGAATGGAAAAATAGAACAGTTTAGGAGATGATGAGGACAATTCTAAATGAATCCAAGATAGTAGATAAATATTGAAGAGAGGTAGTTGCTACAATAATGCATATTTATAATAGATCATTATTGAGAATCAATAGTGACAAGACTCCTTATGAGATATGGAAAGACAAACCAGCAATAGTTGATTATTTCAGAGTTTTTGGCAGTAGATGCTTCATAAAGAGAATTGATGAAAAACTTGGTAAGTTTGAATCTAGAGTAGATGAAGGTATATTTCTTGGATATTCTTGAAAAATTAAATCTTATAAATTTTATAATAAAATAACCAAGAAAATTATTGAAAGTGCAATTTCCAGGATAGAAGAAGATGGAACACAAAGAATTAGAGATCTAGTAGACATTCTTGAAATCATTAAAGAGGAAGATTTTGAAGAATCAGATGAAGATGAGAAGAAGAAAAAGGATACCAAAACTCCATCCAATATGTTTAGATAAATCATAATGAAAGTGACATCATTAGGGACATAAATGAAGGAATTTGCACTAGAAGAATGATGGTAAGTGAATCTGAGCAAGTTAATTTCTCTTTGCTATCCAAAATTCAGCCTAGAACTTTTTCAAAAGCTAGATGTGATAAGCATTGAGTTAAGTCTATGGATGAAGAATTAAATTAGATAAAAAAGAATGATACTTGGGAACTAGTGCCTAGACCAAAAGATCACAATGTAATAGAAACAAAATGGGTTTATAGAAATAAGTTGAATGAAAATGGAGAAGTGACTAAGAATAAAGCAAGATTAGTATGTAAAAAATATGCTTAAATTGAGGGAATAGATTTTGAAGAAACTTTTACAACAGTATCAAGGCTAGAGGCTATTAGAATGTTTCTTGCATATGAAATGTTTAAAATTTTCAAAGTGTTTTAGATGGATGTCAAATCTATCTTCCTAAATGGAAATCTAGAAGAAGAGGTCTACATTGAGTAACCTGAGGGATTTATTCTCTCAAATATTAGTAGCCATGTATGTAGATTGAAGAAGGCACTGTATGGATTGAAACAAGCTCCTAGAGCTTGGTATGCAAGACTTGATAAGTACTTGTAGGATCAAGGTTTCAAGAGAGGATTTGTTGATATTAATCTCTACATCAAAATAGAAGGTGAGCATCAATTGATTATTGTGTTATATGTTGATGAAATTATTTTTGGAGGAAATATTGAAAAGATGACAAAAGAATTTTTTGATAATATACAAAAATAATTTGAGATATCTATGCTTGGAGAATTGTCATTTTTCTTAGGATTGCAAATATTTTAGTCAAATAAAGAAATTTTCATATCTCAGAGTAAATATGCCAAGGAAATATTGAAGAAATTTGGTTTTGAGGATTGTGCACCGGCTAGCACACCAATGTGTATAAGAAATAAGGTGAGCAAGGATGAAGATTCACCTATTACAAACCAATCTTTGTATAGATCTATGATTGGTAGTCTTTTATATTTGATAGCATCGAGGCTAGACATCATGCATGTAGTAGGTATGGTTTCAAGATATCAATCAACTCCAAAAGATAGTCATGTTTAGTTGGTGAAAAGAATATTTAGATATATCAAGGGGACATTTTATTATGGATTGTGGTATCCCATAGGTAGAGATTTCACTTTGATTGCTTATACTAATATAAATTGGGTAGGTTGCTTGGATGATATAAAAAGTACAAGTGGAGGAGCTTTCTTCCTTGGTGATAGCTTACTATCATGGCTAAGCAAAAAGTAGAATTTAGTATCACTTTCTACATCTGAAGTAGAATATATTGTAGTGGTATTGTGTTGTACTCAAGTGCTTTAGATAAAGCAAACTTTGGAAGATATCAAGGTAAAATATGATGAACCTATTTCTATTTTTTGTGACAACACAAGTGCTATTAATATTTTAAAGAATCCAGTAATGCATTCAAGAAAAAAACATATTCTCATTAGATATCACTTTTTGAGAGAGCAGGTTGAAAATTAATAGGTTAAGATGGAGTATATTAGTACTACAGAGTAGACTGTAGATATTTTCATAAAGGCACTACTAAAAGACACATTTGAGTATTTATGAGAGTAGTTGGGAGTAATTTATTTTATTTCCTACCATTGAGGTTCAGCATCAGTTGAGGGGGAGCTAAGTGTTAGATCCAGGTAGGCCTTTTTCCACTGATGTCAAAGGGAGAGAATAACAGGTGCATAAATAGGTATAGGGAATAGGTACAGGGTACTAAAGTAAGGAGGAGTTACTGTATGTTTTTTAGATGGTAGTATGTGCAAGTTGTAGGATGTGGTAGTTTTAGTTTGAGGTTGCCATCAATGACAAAGGGGGAGATTATTGGAAATATTGTCATTGATGTTAAAAGTCTAGCATTATTGGTGATAAAGGCCCTATTGTATTTAATGGTTTTTTTAATATTCATATCTTAGATAATGTGTGTTAATATTTATTTAATATTAATGAATATATTTTTGTTTTCATATAAGTCAAAAGAGGGCCCATGGAGAAGTCAAAGAGTCATGGGGTAAATGATGAAAGAGGAATGGGATGCATTTTCTCATGAGGATTCATCTTGAGGAATTCTAAGAGTCACCATGTGAAGACAAAAGAGGTATGGCACATTTTTCCATGAAGGGACACTTTGAGGATTATGAAAAGTCACCAAGATAAAGATAAAAGAGGAAAGGATGCTTTTGCTTCTGAAGGGTCACCATATGACTTTTCAAATGTAAGGATATGAAGGGTCATGCAAGTCTGGTGCTATTTTCCATGAGGCTTGAAGGGTCATAAAAGGTGAATGCCAAAGGTCATTTGGAAAGCTATAAATAAAGGCTTGAGAAGAAATTTATAAAATTCAAGAGAGTGCATGGTTTGTATTTGTTTTTAAAGAGATAAAAGTAGGAGATATTGTAAAGTTATGTCATTTGTTAAGTAAGAAACATTGAGAGATAGTTGTGTTTTATACACAAGATGGGTTAGTGCTCCTATAGGTTAGTGTTCACAAATATTTGTAAGGGGTTGTTGCTCATGTGGGTTGGTGCTCCTATAATTTTTTGCTTGCAAAATTTGTAATTTGACTTGGTGCTCATTCATATACTTGAGATTGTTCTTCATGGTTTTTTTTCCACTTTGGGTTTCCTCATAAAAATCTCTCTCTCTCTCTCTCTCTCTCTCTCTCTCTCTCTCTCTCTCTCTCTCTCTCTCTCTCTCTCTCTCTCTCTCTCTCTCTCTCTCTCTCTCTCTCTCTCTCTCTCTCTCTCTCTCTCTCTCTCTCTCTCTCTCATGTGGTGCATATTATTGTTTCAGTTTTATTGCATATCTTTAATGTGTGGTTAAGTGGTTAAAGAAAAGGAATTTGATTAAGTAAATAATATATATAATATACTAATTCATACCCTCCCTCTCAGCATATTTTGTGCTTAATAGTAATAACAAATCTGAGTAATAATTGATTATCTACTTAAGGGGATGGAGCATGATTTCCATCATGGCACCCAAGTAAGAAGGGGAGATGTAAGAGGTCCCTCATGGCATCTAAAATTGGAGTGTGTAAAAATTAAGATAAAAGTGTCATGGTCATGATGTATATAAGAAATAATACATATAAAACACATGAGGCATGCAAAGTAGGCCAAGGGGACACAATATAAGGGACATGGGCACCTCTCAGTCTATTTAGAGTTCATTGGCCAACTCTTCATGCCATTAATTATTGTAAAGACTTGGTCAGGGTAAAACAAGTATCAATACCCCTATTATAAAGCATTTTGGAGATGGATAGATGGATGGATGTATAGATGAATTTTGGAATGATATTGTAATAGATCTTTATTTTAAGATTAATATATGATAGTAAACTATGTCAATTTGTGTTACTATGAGTGATGGTATGAATTGTGCTGACTTCTATGTGAGAGATACCTTATCTTCTTTTCCTTTCTAGGCTCGTAATACTAATAGAAGATGACTATAATCTACATGATGATATTAATATGACCTTAAATTTATAGGATCAAAGTAGTGTTTTTACGATTTCATATAATTCTCATTTAATTGATATAAAGATAAAAATATGAACAAGTTATCCAAATTTTACAACAAAACCTATGAAAATTGGTCCTTTGCCATGCACTTTAGGTGACTACGTAAGACCTAAATCTTGCATAAAAGGGCCAACACACTAGCTTATTGGGTTAAACTTCAATCCTAGAGCTAGAATTAAATAAAATAAGCTAACATTTTGGTTCCATTGTTGGGACCTAAAGAACTTGAAGCATAGTCATGGAAAATGTTTGAGTGTATTACACTAGAGAATATAAATTATTGGGCTACTAGTGTCAAAGATAATTTTGTAGTTCCTTATCTTGAGCTAAGAATCTCTACACAATAATGGGTGGAACAAAATTTCTATAACACATTGTATGAAACCTTCTTTTCAAAGGTCCCAATTCATTTACATGCTTGGCTGATAGCATATGCTCAAGGATGATGAAGGAATTATTGAAGGAGGTAGTCTTGGATGTTAGAATGGTAAAGGTATTTAACACAACTTGGGGCCCCATGGATGTGAGAAGTCAACTTTTGGTGGAAAGGAGTTTTGAATAGCTACATTCTAGAGTATACAATACTCTCCTATTTATGCCCTAAAGAAGCAAAGTTCTAGTTCCTTTAGGAACCACATGGGCATTATCTTAATCTTTTTGCTTTTGAAATTAAGAAGTTATTTGTTGATCTTGGATTGAAAATTATACCAATGGAGAGAAAAATACTCTTATGCATGAGCTATACATTTGGAAGGGGAGAATAGGATTTCTTAAAATATTTTGGGTTCAAAATTGTAGCCATCCAATATGAATTGTGGAAATGGAAGTACGATGAATCTTGGTAGAGGATTATAGGAGTTAGTGGTGTGAGAAGAGACTAGGAGAACTTAAGAAGTGTTGTTAGGATCTGTAGGGAAGTGGAAACACATGAAGACCCCATCAATTTTGAGATTCATTCTATGCCACTTCTATCCAATGAAGGATAAATAAGCTAGATGGTAGGAATCAAGGAACCTTGTCTAAACCAACATGGCTCCCCCACCATAGTGCACACTCATGATTTTGAGTTAGATGGAGAACACATACGAAATTGGGATACAGATAGTTTAGAATGAAAAATTGAATCGGTAAAGGATACTAAAACTGAGCCTTTTAATGCCCATTTAGACTTAACACTATCATTCCCTCTTTAAGGGAATTTTATGGCACAACTTGGGATGCCTGGTGGATTTGAGCTTCAAGGATAGAATACAAGCATCAACTTGGTTAACGAACTAGATACCACACCCCATACCATGAGAACTATTGTTGGATCTTCCCAACAACCATCTCATCAAGGGATAGGGGTTGAAGCTTCCCAATAACCATCCATTAAATCACCTCCACCAATGATGGTTTACTATGAGATGACACTACACTTACCTGAATACCAAAGAGTGGATAATTTATCAAAGCATGTCCATAAATACAAATTAATTTGGAGGGTGTAAGGCATTACATCCTCTAAGCATAAGGCCACATATTTCATAACTATGATTTTAGAGTGTGTGCATAAATGGTATCTCAAGTTCTATTCTCAACAAGTGGTGGTCAACTTTTATCAACTCAAAATAGCCTTCCTAAAATTTGACATTCTTGAATTTGAGCAACAGAGCATAGTAGTGTCGAAGGAAATAAAACAATGACTTACCAAAAGTGTGCATGAATATGATGCAAGGTTTAAAGCATTGTTCTATAAACTATTATTTGAAATTAATGTTTCTTAACATACATAATGGTTTATGGGTAGATTACTACTACCTGTTTGATGAACCTTGTCTCAATGAACATTCACTATCCCATAAGAGGCTTTGGAAGCTACTCTCCATGCTGATGTGGTTAAAATAATTAACACTAGAATAAATCCCTTTATGGAATCAAAAATAGATTTCATGGCATCAAAACTTGAGAATTTGATGGCCAATCATGCACATAAAACATGCAGTGGTGTTTGGTAAACTGACTGTGAATCTGAAGGGCATACACGAAGCAATTGTCTATGCAAGAACATATGTATGGTACTTAAACAAACATGTGAAATATTCCATGAAGAACATAATGTCTAATTTTTTCCTCTTCTACATTTAGCTATGTATACTAAGGTATTTGACTATTGTAATATTTGTTATGGCTATACTCATCATACTAATGACTACCATTTGATTAGTGACATCCATGAAGCTTGAAAACATGGCATGCACCAAACATCAGTAGAAAATACTCAATATAATGGTGGATAGAATGGATGAGGAAGAGGGAGAGGATGAGGAAGTGATAATTTCCCACCCATAACCTATTACAAATGTGGACCTCTAGACAAACATCAATGGGATTTGCCAGATTACCCAATGTGTTCTTTTTGTTGAAAGGACCACTGACTAGAAGAGTGTCCTGAATTGTATGTAGTTATCACCAAGGAGAGAAATGAAAATGGAACTGGTATGATTCAAATTGATAAACCATAATGGTGCACATGTCCAACCATCCCTATAGTTTAAAAGATAAACATTACCACTCATAGTGGGAAACATACCTAATTGACAACTGGTCCGATCAAGAAAATATAATGGGAAGAACCATGAGCTAGAAAGTATCCTAATGTTCAATGGAAAAAGGATGTCTTCCTAGATATGATGGCACTTATATGAGAGCTTCATGTAGAGATTTAGTTCCTCAAGGATAAAGATGTATTATAGCATGTTGTTATGTGAAAGAAAGCTAAAACTCAACATCTGGTGTAGGATGACTTTCAAGAACTATGCAAGTGTATGTTGGATGAGGATATTGTCCCACATCTCAATGTTTGGATTAAGAGTCAATCCCAAATTATAAATGAGGTTCACCCTCACATCACTAAGTAAAGTGAAAATCATTTTTTAAATCATGCTCAGTAACATGACACTCCTAGTTTTTCTACTCCCTTGGAATATAAAGAAATATTGGTTAATGTCACCATTGATGGATGGATAATCTAGGACATAATAGTAGACATTGGTGTAGAATTCAATTTCATCACCAAATAATCCTAGTGAAATATTTCCAATATAATATTACATACTTCACCTCATGTCTTATTTATGGCAAATAAGACTTATGTGCTACTTATTAGGGTCTCAAGAATGCAACAGTTGACATACTTAGAGCACCATTGAAAATGGATTTTGAGTTTATAGAGCTAGATAAAGTTTATGATTACCCATCTCTATTTAGAAGACCTTGGTACTATGAGAATAATAAATACTTGAGCTTTAAGAAGTGCTATATTAGTTTTGAAAACACTGATTAGCGTGTTATAATACCACTAGATTAAGCATAAAGGCCCCCTTACATAGAGCCTACCCATATTGATGAAGATATAAAGCATATATATATAATGTTATTAAAAAGAATTATGATCAAATATATCCCACTCCATATGGCATTCTTTGATGGCTATATACTTAGTCCATCTCTGACACTGCAAGTAATGTGTGTAATTATTGGGCTCATGGTGACTACGACCTCACTAGTAGAGTATGTAGTACCATCAACAACCAAGAGAATTTGTCATAATAGTTTAATAAATAACACAAGTTCATTCACATTATCACTAGCCAAGTAATGAGGGTACCTATCATAGAGATACCACTTGAAAGACTCAATGAGGCTCCAAGGTTCCATGAGAAGATGGTGGTCTGAGACTTCATTCAGTACCTTAAAGAGTTTTACCACACTAATGAAGATCATATTCGACCTATGCTTCATCTCTTTGATGGCACAATTACATGATGGTGAAAAACCCATTTTGAATGACTTCCCTAGTGGGTTCAGGTATGCTCAACATTACACCACTAGTTTCATCATGATAACAAAGTAAGGGGAGTAGTTAGCTATAATAGAGTACAATCCCTTGAGCCCCACATTGAAGCTTTTGAAATAATGTGGTGAAATGATGAGTAATAATTACTAAAATATTTATGGGTACATGCATTTTATGTAAATTTACACACTTGGGCATGAGCATGGTATGTTCATTAAGAGCAACACATGGGTACCAAGTTTTGGCATTTGCTAAAGGAGAACATGAGCTTGGTGTTGTCATATTATTCACCAAGAATGAATTTTCACCTCACCCTCCAAAACATGTGTGAAATATTAGTAGGTGACGCATGTCCCATGTAATAATGTCTAAGGATTATCCATCAAGACCCCGAGTATCCCCTATACATATTCCATGAGCCTTCAACACACCTAGTTCCTTTGCCTACACTAATCTCTCATCAGGACCGACATGAAGAGATTCACCTAGGAAAACAAAAGCTCATTTTACAAGTGGAATAAGGTGAAGGATAAACTTCACTTGACCTTTTGTCTAACCATTTAGATGTTCTTATAAATGTTGGCACACGAACTATTTAGGACACTAGTGCCAATATGGATAACCCCTATAATGGGATTATTTAGACTGTTCAATTCAACATTGACTTGGAACAATAACCAAAGCTAGCTACAATAGGAAACTATTGGATTGAAATAGATATTCCAAAAATATTTGAATGACTAAAATAATATTTTGATTTATTCTAAAGGAACTATAGTGAAATGAAGGGATTTCACCTATCCTTGGGGAAGATGCATATCAAGTTAGTTGATGACACTCGACCAATGAATAAAATGCCCATATAGGATGAATCCTAATCTATGGGCATGTGTTAAAGAGGAGATTGACATTATGATATGAATCAAAGTAATTACTCCCATTGATGAATCTAAATGGGTTAGTTCCATGGTGATTATTATCAAAAAGTATGGATGTATCTATATTTGTGTGGACTACTAAGTGCTTAATGCATCTTGTGTAATAGATCCCTTTATAATGCCATTCATAGAGGAAATCCTTGAAGTTTTTTATAGCTGTGAAGTGTACTCCTTCATATATGGATTCTTAGAGTATTATTGGGTCCAAATAGCTAAAAAATACCAGCCCAAGACAACCTTTTCCACTGAATGGGGATCATTTGCCTATACTATTATGCCTTTCAAGTTGAAAAATACCCCAGTAGTGTTTTCATGAATAGAAGTTGAAGCCTTTAAGGAATTCATCCATAAGTTCCTTCAAGTCTATTTATATGATTGGTAATATATGGTTTGGTCAAGGACCACTATGTTAACTTCAAGCTTATGCTTGAGTGTTGTCAGGTTTTACAAATCTCATTAAAATTAAATAAGTGTGTATTTATGACACCTTTTAGTGTGCTCCTAAGGCATATTATTTTAAGGAAGGACTCTTGGTAGACTTGATGAAGGTATCTATTATTATTTTTCTTCAAATGCCCAAGATTCAACATGAGGTTCATGCCTTTCTAGGCCACACAAGTTATTATAGAAAGTTCATTCATAGTTATATAAAGATTACCGCACCCTTGGAAGAGCTTCTAAAGTAGAATGA
This sequence comes from Torreya grandis, assembly GCA_037957365.1. NCBI lineage: Eukaryota > Viridiplantae > Streptophyta > Pinopsida > Cupressales > Taxaceae > Torreya > Torreya grandis. Next base: position 1,186,498 of record JARHVA010000394.1, on the reverse strand, counting down.
GAATTTCATATGGACTTGCTATTGTAAGGAGGATTTTGGAAAACTCAAGGAAAAGATGTTCATTGCTCCTATTTTTCAATTCCATAATTGGACAAGGCCATTTCATGTCCATGTTGATATATCTAGCATGGTCATTGGTGTAATCCATGCACAACTAGGTGAAGGTCACCTAGATCACCCAATCTACTTTTTTGGTAGGAAGTTCACACTAGCTAAAAGAAACTACATGATTACAGAGCATAAAGCATTATCAATGATCTACACTTTGTATATGTGTAGATAATACCTATTAGCCACTCCTTTTATTTTCTATATAGATCATGAGGATTTGAATTACCTTGTCAATAAACCCATACTACATGGACAAATCTATCATTTAATTGTTTTGTTCCAAGAATTATAGTTTTTAGTGATGGTGAAACATGGGAAAGATATTTCTAGACTTGACCACTTATCATGAATTAAGAATGAAGAACCACCATTCACCATAGAGGATGATCTTCCTAATGTAAAAATTTTCCACATTACATGGGTGCCTAAATAATTGGAAGACATTATGACATTCTTGACCACTTGTTTTATGCCTGAGCATCTCACCTCATAAGCTAAGAAGCAACTCGTAGTCTGTACCACACCTTTTTAGCTTATAGTAGGTGAAATTTACAAAATGGGTCATGATGAAGTTTTTTGATGTTGTGTAATGAAAAATGAGCACCTTAAAGTACTTTGAATAGTTCATGAATTTATTGTTAGTGGATACTATGCTAGAGAGGCTACCACATGGAAGGTTATTCTAGCTAGATTAGTCAACTCTCTTTCAAGATGATAAAGCATATGTTAATCAATGTGACATATGTCAATGCATAAGTAAACCTAATAAGAGAGATTTTACACCTCTATAACCCATCCCTTATAAGGAACCCTTAAAAAAGGGGATATCTATTGTTGGTCAGATCACTCCAGTAGGATGATAGATAGGTCCTCAGTATATCATTATAGAAATTGACTATCTTACATGTTGGGCTAAAGCCATGCTGACAAAGGATTATACTACTACTAATGTTATGAGGTTCATCTAGGAGAATGTCATAAATCAGTTTGGATGCCCCTAGAATTTCACCAGTCATCACTAAACCCACTTTTTGAATGAAATAATTCACATTTTTCTAGTTGAATTCATGATCACACACCATAAAACAACCCCATATCACCTACAAGCCAATGGAACTAATGAAGCTTTCAATAAACTCCTAGGTACCACTTTAACAAAGATATATAACATTGGTCGAATGGATTGGGATGATAGGTTTTTTTTAGTTCTATGGACTTACCAAACAAACTTCAAGCACCTAAATTAAAAAATGCCATTAAACTTGGTGTATGGCAAGGAATTAGTCCTCCCAGTAGATTTCTTGGTACCATCTCTACATAACATGCACATAAGACAACTATATGAAGAATCATCTTTAAAAGTGCACCTAGACACTTTATTTCAACTTGATAAGGCTTGATTCCTCACTCATTAGAGCCAAGATGTAAAAAAATGAAAGCATAAGGCATGACATAATCACCATCTAAAGAATAGAACATTTTCTCTAGGAATGAAGGTCTTTTTGTATGACTCTAAGTTTGCATGCCATCCAGGAAAGCTCTACATACACTGAGATGGCCCTATTATAATACATAGAATTAGACCTACTAGAGAATTTTAGTTATAAAGTATGGATGGCTAGTTCCTTCCTAGGCACTATAATGGAAGTTAGATTAGGCCATATTTCACTTAATAATAGCTGAAGTTTTTGTAATCAATAAGGCTTATGCCATTAGTTTAGGATTTATTGCTTTTAATAAAAGTGTTTCCTTTATAACATGCAAAATTCCTTTTTTTTAATTTTATTTTCAAAGTTTTTGTTCTTTTCATGGAGGACCATGACATGTTTTAGTGCAGGGTAAGAAATCATGTTTAAAACATACAAATATGAAAATTGGAAAATTTACTTAGGCATGTGTGTTACATAGGTGCACAAGTTATTAAGGGCACACAAGGTACTAAAGGTGCATGAGTCATTTAAGCCACAAATGGGTAGGGTTCCCACCATAAGTTAGAAATTTAAAAGAGACAACTCTCTCCCATCTTACAAAAATCATGGGACACAATTTTCATCCACTTCAAAGAAAGGCATGAGATGGGACATGTCATTAATACAAAAAGAATAGTTATGTAAAAAAACATGCTAATGTCATGATGGGATAACACTGTTAGTGCATTAATTGCATAAATCAAGTATCTAAATATGGTTGTCATTAAAGATCTACATTAAATTCCATGAAGTGATGGGTGACAAAAAGGCAGTAATGAGGGTAAAACCCTCTTGGAGCCTATAAATAGGCAAGTTAATCCCATTTTGTATTTTATTTTATATTTATTTTGGAATTAACAGAGCTACATATCAAGTGACTACCAGATCTAAAGATCAAGTCACTACAAAAACTGAGTCATTCAAATCCTTTACATATCCTTAATAAACCACAATGGTCATTACCAAGTTGATAAGAGAGATTCTAATTATGTTTCATTAGGAAAAGCTTTAGTTTCGATAGTTGTAGGTTGTAGGTCTGCCATTAAAGGGTTCTTAAGCTCAAAAATTTGAACCAACAATTTACAACCATGCATTCCTTTGGAAATTTTAGATAGTCATGTTTTAACCTTTAGGCTCCTTGAAGGGTAATGTGGCTTAAGAAAAAGGCCAAAATACTTGAAACATTATCGATGATACCAGAAGAACAAGAGGTGAGTAGAGGAGACTAGGTTCCAATTAGGGAAGAAACCCCATAATAACAAGTTCAACACCTAGAAGAATAAGTACAAAGCATGGGAGGAGAAAAGGAATAACACACAGAAGAAATAAAAGAAGGTATGGTACACAAATTGAAGCATGTCCAATCATCTTTGACATAAAAGGTTCAAGCATCCCTACCACTGTCTCTATTAATTGAGGAGATGCAATATTTGGATTTGGTGTTGCACATAGATAACTAGGTCTCCAAAGTCTTTACTTGTACCATTTTTTATTACAATCACTACCAATTTAGGACTGAGGTTGAGATTCAAAATGATTATTATGTTAAAACCACTAACACTAAGAACCAAGTGGTGTATGATAACATGATCTGCAACCAATTGGATACTACAAGATTGTTTCAACTATTTAGCTTACCTTATTTTGGTAAACCTATAGAGGTATTTAAATTCCTCTTTTCATGATTCCATGAGGACTATATCTACTTTGTTGGGTGTAGCATGAAGATCACTCTTGAAAAGATCAGTAGGGTCATAAGACTATAGTGTTTGAGATTGAGTGTAATTGATGACTTGGTTGACACTAAGGAGTTAGAAAATACTACCATGATGCTAATGTATTTGAATTAGGGGCATGCCACTTACATCAATAACCTATAAGATCCTACCCTCTAAGTTTTAACATAGATCATTTCAACCAGGATTGAAGGGATCAATCTTTGGAAATAGGTTGACATGGCGTATCTCTAGATTGCCCATTAGGTCTTAGAAGGGCTAAAGTACAACTGGGCCATGTAATTTTCCAAAAATATTTTTGAAGATGCAAAGAGGGCCCATCAATAGCCAAAGTATAGGTTTTCAATGGGGGTGATCCTCTTATTAATGGTATTTGATAAAATTGGGGTGCCAAAATATAGCTCTATAATGATAAAATGGGTGTACCCTCCCATGGACAAGTCCCCCACTGAATGCTATAAGGCATTCACTTGCCTTGGTCATATCACCCCCTCATAAAATATCAAGATGAGGTACTAGTTTGATGGGATGAAGGTGTAATTCAATGATGAGTGGGACATTCCTAAGGACTTTCCCCCTTTGGTTGTAGAATAAGCATAGTTTATTGTAAAGTAGCACTTCTCCCTTGTACATATCTAAATGAACCCATTTAGAGAGCTCTCAACATGAGTTAAGTTACCATAACTTTTTTTTATGGTACTTCATAGACTCCATCAACTAGATATATGATGCATATCCTATCATCCTACAGGCTAAAAGGATAGATTCATAAATTCACACTCTCTTTAAGTTATATGTTTATCCAAGAAAGAGGCCTACATGGAAAAGATGGAGATAGACCTTACCAACATACAAGTTAAGCAAACATTGGTCAAAGAGAAAATTTATAAATATTTCTATATTATGTACCCCTAGAAGAACTCATAGGGCAGAAACCCTAAGGATAAACTTTCTTCATCACCACCTCTAAAGAAGAAGAAGAAGTGGCCAAATGTGGGCACCAGGCCCCCCAAAAATGACAAAAGACTATAGAGGTGTAGTCCTCTAGACCCATGAAATCCCATCCCTCTATGCCACCTCCACCTAAAAATTTACCATCTCCACATTCATCCCCATCTCCTCCTCAAACTTCTCCATCCCCTTCATGCTCTACACCTCCATACTCTTTGCTTCCCCACCCTTCATCTCTTCAACCTACTCCTCCTCTTTCTTCACCACCTTTTCCACCTCCACCTCCACCATCTTAACCTTCACCACCATCTCCCCCAAGTGATTCTACTACAAGATCTACCTAAAAATTTCCCCCAAGGTAAGCACCCCAATAATAAGTACTTGAGGTACAGGTCCATATCTTAGGTTTCAATTTTGAGAAAACTCCCTCCCTGATGTATGAGGAGAAAACCACCTATGATGATTTTATATTTGATGCTAAAACACAATATAAAGAGGAGGGGGATGGTAAATAATAAATTGAGATGGCCATTGGTTTCCATGAGGAGGCCAAGCTTGATCGTGATCCTAGTAAGGGAAAGGGACTGACTAAGACCTCAGAAGAGCATGATAAAGGTACAATGGGTAATACACATAAATGTTATAAGTTTAGTGTTCAAAAAATATGTTATATATTTTGCCACACTTCATACACAAGAAGGAAACTCTAGAAATAAGGAATCAAGTGTCCTTCCTACTTCATATGTTTAATTAGGAGTGTGAGTTTAAACTCCCGTAGGATAGCCTTTCCTTGGGCCTGGATGCTTTAGCATTATTGAAACCACTATGGGTAGATCCACAAAAGATCTCCCCTCTTCTATAAAGTGATACCTTTTTGAATTTAGGCAAGGAGATTACGTGTTAAAATATTTTATTGGATTCTGATGTGTGCACAGCTAAGAGGAAACATTCCAAAAATTGTAGGCATGTATAATTAAAAAAATTAGAAAAACAAATGCTCAATGAGGAAGTAGCCAAATTGAAACAACAACTCCAAGAGGCCACAAAGGTAAAATTAAGGTTCTTAAACCTTTGTAAAAAAATTTTAAAGAATACCTAGTACTAATAGATGGCACAAATATTGACAAGGACACCATAGGAAAGCTAGAGACCCTAGTGGAACTACTACTCAAGTGATGCAAGAAGCAACCTGTATCATGAGAATAAGGGTTAGAGTTGGCTAAATAATTCACCATGGTTTTTGATGTCTATAAATTCACTATAGAAATAATTGGGGAAGTTATCCCCATGTTGGATGGCATTTTTTCACATCTAGCATTTCCTAATAATAATGTCTTAGAGGCTCAACTCTAATATGAAGAAGCTTAGAGCAACAACTAGATGATATTGCACTCTTAATAAAATACCATATCAAGCATGAAAAAACATTCAAGGATTTATAGATGATGTAGGACACCATCAATAAACATCATCAACAACTAAACACAAATTTTGCATCCCTTTGAGGATAGGTTGACAAGGAGGTCTCTACACTCAAAGATGTCTAGTAGGATGCCACCACATCCCTAGATGAATAGGTCAATAAGGCCAATGAGACCCCCAATCAACTTGAGGAGATAAAATAATAAAATAAAGCCATATAAAGAATAAATATGAAGGTTCTCAAGGCATTATCCCATTGGGGATAATCTAAATAATGAACTCGAATAGTTAGGGCCTGAATTTTAGAGGACACTAGCATAGCTTAGTCTAGGATGGACTAAGAGCATAGTCTAGGGTGATGTTGGCCCTAGAATTTTTACTAAGTTTTGTCCCATTTTGGTGAAAAACTAGCATACTAAAAAAGGGCCATGGAATGAAAGGATCATGGCACATATCTAATAGGCATAGAAGTACTATGGCATAAAACCTATGGGGTGTAAGCAGATAATGATGCAAAGGAACCAATGTAAGAGGACCTAGTCAAAAAAGAATGATTCATAAGGAACTTGAGAATGTAAGCCTCAAAATAAAAATTGAAGACTAGGGGAGCACATGGGAAGTGGGATCAATTGGAATAATGGTTCAAACAGGTCAATCTGACCTTATTTATAAGAATTTTTACACTATCCTATAAAGAGAAGAACACATGCAAATAAAGATATAGCATAGAGCAAGGATATAGGGGGTGCAGAGGCCTATATCTTTAGGAAGAATTGAATGTTAAGCACCATGAATTTTAGTCTATTGATAGTTTATTGGCTAACTCTTCATGCCATTAATGATTTTAAACACTTGGTTAGGGTAAAACAAGTGTAAATACCCCTATTGTAAAGCATTGCAAAGATGGATAGATAGGCAGATGAATGGATGGATGAATTTTGGAATGATATTGTAATAAATATTTACTTTAAGCTTAATATATGACATAGTAGATTATATCAATTTGGGTTACTATGAGTGATGGTATGAACTATGTTGACTTTTATGTGAGAGATACCTTATCTTCTTTTCTTGTCTAGGTGCTTAATACTAATAAAAGATCAATATAATCTATGTGATGATATTAATCAAACCTAGAACTCATAGGATCAATGTAGTGTGTTTATACTTTCATATAATCCTTGTTTAATTGATATAAAGAGAATAATATGAAAAATTTATCCAAACTATGAAAAAAACTACAAGAACCAGTCCTTTGCCACATGCTTCAGGTGAGCATGCAATACCTAAATCTTGCATGAAATAGTTAGAACACTAGTTCATTAGGATAGATTTTAGCACAATAGCTCATTATAATTGACTAAAATAACCCAACATAAGGACATGTTCAAATATCCACATACACAAGCAATAAGCAAGTTGGCTTAGAGCCACATATAAGGACATATTCAAATGTATTTATACACAATTAGGAAGGCACATACGTGGACATAGGAACATGTCCAAATAATACATACTAAAAAAAGAAGTGACATAGAGCCAAAGAGCAATTAAATATTCAAATTCCCTTGAATAAAAGAGTCAAAAAGATACTATCAAGTCTAAACTAGGAGATCTATAAGTGAAAGTAAGCATGAACATGTAATATAAATCTATGTAAGAGATAGGATGTACATATGTTGATTCTAAATTAGTAGTAGTTGGAAAAAAATATGAGTAAGTTTATCATGATTAATATCAAGATATAACAATGTTAAATCTATGATGTAGAGTATATAAAGATAAAACCTAGTAATTGAAACTATGTATAGGGTGCCCCCATGTGGTTGAATGTGTCAAATGAAAACCCATGTATCAGCGTATATGCCTCTAGTGGGTAGATAATAGCAAATCTAGATTGGTGTAGTGGACCTGAATCTTGTAGTAATCTACAAGCACTTGACAAGAACAAGTGAAGCATATATGTAAGATAAAATTGACTATACTAAGATATCCAACATATGTAGTGTCTAGAAAATATAAGAAATATAAACATAGAAATGCATACAATTTATAATTTTGTGTTTTTTGAGTAAATATTTGTATGTTTTTGTGTTTTGGATATATTATATTAATTTTGGATTTTCTAGATATAAGCTATGTATAAGCAACATGAAAATTAAACTATGTACAAGGAGCAATAAAGAAGGAAAGTATGTACAAGACGGGAGGAATAATACTAATTGATGAGTCTCATGGGAGACTCATTATCGATGTGGCCTATGTTAAATAAAGGGATAATGATTGTGTGTACTATATGAAAAGGTAATTGTGGTCCTAGATCCTACTATACTAAGTGATCTATATCGATGCCTACCTATGAAGTGGTGTTATGAATCTGTGACATTGACTTTGGTGTCCAATGAACTATATGGGTCTTAGAGACCCATCTAGTAGAAGATATTATAGGTGGCATGATTACCCTATGATGAAAACCCTAAGAACTCAATAATACTAATCTCAAAAATAAGTGAGGAGAGGGAGGCCCTATATAATCTACAACATATCATTGATGCATGGATATCTCTAATAATGGTCTTCATGGGATATTGTGTAAGTGGAAACATTATAGGATTAAACCGCACCTGCACTAGTGCCTATGACATACTGATAATAATTATGCTCAAACCTATATCCAGTAATTATGATGTAAATGGTAACTATGTTGTAACTAGTAACTATACTAGAACTAGTTGTGGGATAGGTAGAGGATACTCATATGGAACACCCTCAACTGTGACCACCTAATTTTTGTGTATATATTTTAGGAATCTATGCATTATGGATGGGATGGATCATAGTTGTTGTATCCATGGCCTACCTAATAACATTTTAAATATGACTACACTAGGTACTACTAAGAATCTAGTGGCTATATGTGCTGGTCCAACCTATATTGGAAGTACAATCTCCTTGATGAAACTCTGAACATGTCCACTAAAACCACTTATAACTATGTCTATGGGATATATATCCTATTTTGAATACCCTAAATTTTGTATAAGTGTGATAGTGAACATGTTAATACTTGACCCATTTTCAATCATACCACTCTGGATATGATGATGATCTATGTAGACTCATACAAAGAGTGCATGTAAATTTGAATCATCATCAATAATATCTTACTCTAATAAAGTGATGAGTGGTCTAGATGGAACTTTAGTGTGGTACACCCTAATGATATTGTGTAGTGGGTTTGCCTCCTTTGAATTAGTGTGATATGATGCTAGTGGTGGATGTGCCTGATACATGTAGTGACCACCTGAAGTGACCCTACCTTATTTGTTGTGTACTTTAAAAATAAATCTAAAAATATATTCAATTCCTTAGAGTTCATTTGTTTTACTTTGGGTGCCTCTATGGGTGTGCCCACATAGATAATGTTAGCCTCCATCAAATATTTTATCTTATGATTCAAGCTAATGTATCTATTTTTTCTATGGCCTGGTGCCCTATGATATTAATATAATGCACTGGAATCATAGTTCTTTGGAAGATGTCATGTTGTATCAACCTCTTTGATGGGAAGGAAAGATAAGACATTGCATTCCAAGATCTATTGTAAAACACATCTTGGAAATTTTAGAAGGTTGGTGAAAACTCTACATGGAGGAGATGATAAAACCAAGCAAGAAGATGGATCTTAATCTATGTTAATTATGTCCTTTGGAAATATCTTGTTTTTAGTGGATTTTACCTTGTATAAAGGCTTACTTGAACTCTTAGCAGTTGATTTTGATCCATTGGTATGTTTTATTTTTCCCATAGAGATAAGATTGACTTCTCTTTCTTTCATTGTGTACCATAAATCTATGAAGGCTGGAAACTTATTAAACAAGATAGCTTCATGTAATGCTAGTAGAATACTATGTTTGAATATATCTTGAAGCTCTTTATCTGCCATGGGACTAGTTAATTTGGCTAATATAGTCTTATATTGTAAGATGTATTCTATAATAGGCTCATTTGATTTTTGTTTTAATTGTGAAACTTGAGCATATGAGATCTTTTAACTAATGTTTATTAAGAATTATGCTAAAATCATGGTTTCCAATAGGTTAAATGTAGTGATAGATTGATTTGATGTATCATAAAAACACTGTAAGGCATAATCCTTTAAACTGTGTAGAAACAACTTAGTGAGGAGCCAATCATTGGACACATAGTCTAAACATGCTACATAAAAAGCTTGAATATGGTGCTCTAAGTCACCCTTTCCATCATAAAATGTAACTTAGGTGTTATGAATATGGATGGCAAAGGAGTTTCTACTATGTGATGTGCCAAATTTGTATGCAAAAGAACATGATAATCCAAGGCATGCAATGGCCTAGTGGCTCCCTGCTCAAGATGTAACACCTTAGTCTATAGAGTATGAACCTCCTGCATCAGGTATTTTACATATAGAGTAGAGGAACTAGACATAAGAGGTGTTTTTGTCACTAAAGGTTATTGAGTTATAATTTTTTTATTGTGCAAGCCAAGTTAGCCCCAATGTAGGTGTAGTAATGTTATTATTTGTGGGAGTATAAGATTGACCATTATTTGATTTATTCTTAATTTCCAATATGGCTTGTAAAATATGTGCATGATCAAGTGGTTGTTCCTAAATTCTATCTCTGAATAATTTTAGGATCTCATCCTTATTGACAATTAGGTTTTCATTTTTAAGTAAAAGGAGAGTCTCTTGATTTCCACCATGTGTATCATCTTGATCTTGATTATATTGCTCATCTTCAGATGCATTGTCATTAAAATCCACATAATCAAGGTGTGAAAGATCAATTATGGGAGTTAAAACTAGTCCCTTGTCCATGGTATAATCATGAATAGAAGTGATTTGAATATGATTAATGTGATTACCACCTAGCCTAACACTTCTTCTTAATGGAAGAGAGATAATGTTTTTAGATGGAATATAATAAATAGAGTGAAATGGGACTACTAAAATAGAACGTATGAAATATAAAAAACTTAAAGTAGACACTTAAAATAGGTAAAACAAGGATACAAACCATAGGATCATCTAGGGTTAGGGTTTGACCAATGTTTTAACCTTTTAGGACTTAGCAAAGCGTAAATTCTATGTTTGTTAAAGAGTTGAGTATAGTAAATTGGGGTAATAATATGCAATAAATAAAATCACTAATTTTTTATATAATTGACTAACTTTTACCTTTCTAAAAATAGTAATAAATAGTATAAGAACTTAGCTAAAAAATAATTGAGATGGATGATATTAGGATAGAAATTGAGGTAGAAGCTAGTATGAGTATCACAAATAGGATCTCGATATCAGGCACACTCCTAAATAATATCACCCTAATTAGATTGTAGTTCCATTATTGGACATTTTGTGGTAGTGTCTATATTGTTTGTGGTAGTGTCATTTGTGTAATATTGTCCTGAACTTCTTGGTGCACTTGTGTCTAGATTTGGGAGGTATGATCCTACATGTACTAGTTTTAAAACCATGTATATTGCATGTTTTGACTAAATTTATGGGAAAATTATAATCATCCATGTTTCTATGGCATCAAATTGATATAATCTAAAAAGTGTGTTTGTTAGTTGGGTAGTTTGGACATCTTTAACACCCTGTTATGATAAGAGTTACCTACATACCAATACTCTGATGAGGGATCAAGCCTAATGTATTTCTCCCCACCTAAATGCTAGTGCAATTACAAGTGAATATAATATGAATGTAGATTTGAGTGATTTGAATGTGCATGAGACTAGAAATCTAAGTAATTTGAGATTAGAAATGTTATATATGGTTGTATGCATAAGAGTAAGGCATAATAAGGATTGATAACCTTAATTATGCACAAGTTGTTTTGAGTTAGAATGTGTATTTTGCATATGATTTCCATCTAGTTATTAGAGAGCTAAAATTCATGTATTTATATTGTTTTGAATCTTATCCAGGTGCCAAAAGAGGTTTAGGCCTACCCTAGGAGGTTTTAGATTTTGAAAAAGATATATGTTTGTGAAATAGAGAGGGACATGACATGGGCACCATTATTATGACACTAGCACAATGTGGCACTACTATCCTTATTATGGTACCAGTGTCCAATTGGTAGAACACTAGTTATGAAGGGCCAATATGCAATAATGAGGGTCTGGGACTACTTTAGGTATGACTAAGGATGCATTTGGCCCACATGAAATCTAGATAAGTGTAAAATATTATCAAGGATAGGTCTATGGCTAAGCTATGGATAGGTAGTCTTAAGTATCACTCTTAATTCTCAAATGCCACTTTTAGGTGAATAAATAAATAGTGTTTAAGACTATCCACCATCCAATTATAAGGAATTAACTTATGATCTTTATCTTGGTTCTCATCATTTATTTTTTTCATGATTTGTAGTGATCCCTAAAAAATAGGAGATGTTTTATGTTCCACTAAATTGCAAGATTGAGGCTAGAAATAAGAGCTTCATATTATGTTATATTATTGGTATAATGGAATCCCATCCAAAAGTATTTATAGATGATATCACCATGAGGACTGATAATAAAAATACTTTCCCCCAATCCATGACTTCTAAAAGACCCATCAAAGTAAAACTTCCATCTTAATGATTCATATAAGGACATGATTGCTTTATCTATATAATTCATGATGAGAGGTTGGATGTTTGTCAATGGTGCTTCTTCCAAGATATTTGTAATTATGTTTCATTTAATATTATTTATTGACATACTCTGTATCAAACTCACTTAGGAACGTGACCCACTTACCCATTTTTTCCTATTAAAGATTATTTGGAAAGAAGATACTTAAATAGATCTATTTTTTCAATGATTTTGGTTTGATTATTGAACATGTAATGTCAAAGTTTTAGGGAAGTAAAAAAATGTTAGACATGTGTATTAGATGGAATAATATTTTAGTTCATAGGATACCAAGGTTCTTATCATATCGTACACTACAATTCTTATTCCTTATTTATCATGGTGTGTCAATAATGCCCCCAATGCATACTATGTTTCTGAAATATATAGTAGTAGAGGTTTCCCTAGAGTTGGTGGCATCAGGACCAATGGATTTAATAGATAGTGTTTATGATTTACAAACACTTGTTTTCATTCCTCATTCCAATGAAAAGTGTTGTTCTTTTTTAGAATAAAGTTGAAAGGATGACATAGGTCTATAATTTGTGATATGAATCTATAGATGTCTTAAATCTTACCTTACAAACTATGAAGCTACTTAAGGTTTGTTGGTGGAGGATTTTTTGTGATAGTTGTGACCATTGTAGGATACACCTTTATACCTCTTTATGATACAATAATTACAAAAATATTACCTGAAGTAACCCCCAACACACATTTATTGGGATTGAGATGAACCTTGTATTCTCTCAACCGTTCAAAATTTTTGCCTAGTACCATAAGATGATCTGCTTTAGTTATTTCTTTTAATAAAATACCATCTACATAATATTCAATGATATCATGAAGCATATCATTAAAGATAATAGTCATTACATGTTGATAAGTAGATCCATTATTATTAAGGACAAATGGAGTTATTTGATAACAAAACATGCCCCAAGATGTTATAAATTATGTCTTATGTTAGTCTTCAAGAGATATTTTGATTTGAATATACCTTAAAAACCCATTCATAAGGACAACATCTCATGATCTATCATGAAATTAAAAATCATGTCTATGTTTGGTAAATGAAGGTAATCTTTATGACATGATTTATCGATATCCTAAAATTTTATTCAAACTCTGGTCCTTGTTGGTTTCTTAGTGATTGGTAATAAATTAGATATCCATTCTAAGTAGTATAATGGTTGTATGAGGCCAACTTCTAACTATTTTTAAACTCTTTCTTTACAAGTAGTGCCACCTTTGGATGTTTTTATTTTATTTTCTATTTGAATGGTTTTGCATCGTTATGTACAAAAGGTGATGAAAAACTAGTGACAGATCTAACCCTGACATGTCTACAATGACCATATAAACACATCTAAAAATTATTTGAGTAGATTCAAAGTGGATTTTTTTTATGGATCAAGGGAAGCAACAAGTTACAATCTTAGGTTTTTATTTTTTTTCCAATATTGATTTCAATGGTATTTTCAATTAATAAAGTGAATTCTTATTAAAACTTTATTGGAAGTAGAAGAAGATTAAGTTCCCCCTCAAGGTCCTACTGATTGGGAAAATATTCATCAATATTTTTTAAATTTCAAGCTTCATCATCTGATATATTTGTCAACTAAACTATATTATTTGTATGATAGTGTAGATGGTTGTAAGTTCCACAAAGTATGCATAATTATATAATTGTATTAAATAACCCTTATTATGATATCCTATTGGAATATGATCTCTAATTACCAAAAAGTGATGTATGGCCTCATCATTCTAAAAATGATCAAGTGAGGTTGGTTTTAGTTGGTCCCATAGGATAAGTTGTGGAAAGGCTAGTTTGAGGTTCAAAATGATGTTATCATGAAATATGTTAGTGATGGTAATCTTTAAAAAGGATATAAATTTAACTCATCTTAATTTGTAAAGAGGATTTGTTAGATATTATAGAAGATTCACTATCATAATTTCATATGCTCACACTAGAGGGTTTGAATCTAATAACTTAAAAGGCTTCATGTGTTTTGAACATTATAGGCTTGATGAGACCTTTTCCATGGATACCAAGACCTATTCAATTATAGTTAATAATATTACATATAATGGATTTAGGTATAGGTTATTGGTTCCTTTGGCAACACAACTAATTCATCATAATATAGCCAAGAGGAGTTGAAATCTTTAATTTATTCTTTAGAAAGGAACCCACCTTCCATGAAAGAAGTTTTTTTATTTTGGTTCTATAATCAATCACATTATAGAATCAAAGGGATGATTATATTGGTTGACATTATACATTTGTTTTGTATTTTGGTTTTGATTAGTATGTTATTTATCATTTTTATGGAATGGATATTGATATAACCATTATTTTTTGTTATCAGAATTTGATGCATCATCCTATATTACTATGTCACCACCATCAATAAGATTTTGGATATAGTTTTTAAGTATCATACAACAATTTTTGGAATGACTTTTGATTTTTTGGTAGTCATAATAATCATTATATTTTTACCACTTTTTTTTTAATGTTCTCATCAAAAGGTTTAGGGTGGGGGAATTTGATCATGTTTATAGTGAACAACTTTGAAAGACTACAATGTATGGTTTTCCCAAAGGAGTGAATTTTCATTTTTGATTGTCTTATTGAGGTTGACCACTCAGCATAGAGATGTTTTTGATAGGTTGGGTGATTTGGATTTTTTTAACATTGGTTACACCATTTCCACTCACTCCTTATCCTTTACATAAAACATAGGATTTTTGTTTTGGTTTGAAGAAGAATTGTCTTGTTTGAAGATTTTGATGGTGCCTTTGGCAACTAGTGCTCTTTCAATTTTAACTCATTGATATATAATTCATCAAAGGATGTTTTTTTAGAGATAGTTATAAGTTGATTTTCAAGAGGTGAATATTGGAATCAGCTTGCTAAGACATTCCATATCTACAAGAAGGAAGCAAAGTTCTCCCTTTTGTGTTGTTTATATTTGTATAGATCTAACATGGTCAATTCAAATTCAACATTATATTAAAAGTGTTGCACAATTTTTTAATAAATTTCCTTAAAGGTTGTGATTGATCCTTTAGGTAAGTGTAAAGCCCACTCTAGGGATTGACCCCATAGACTGTGTGAAAAGAGTCTTAATAGATAATTTTTAATATAAGTAATATCTAAACAATCCATATAAAAATCTTTAATATTTTCTCTAGGATCTCCTTTTCCTTTGTACTTATCAAAATTTGGGGCTTAAAATGTGAAGTAAAGGTACTGTCATCATGTTGATTTTTGAATGGCATGGACAAATCTAACTTATATTGTTTGATTTTGGAATAATTATCATCTTGTAATCATTGGATCTTGTCTTTAATGCTTTCCATTCTTTAATAAATGTCATATCCTTGAGTGTTAATAGTTGGTTCAAATTTATATTTGAAAGTGGATTAGAATATTCATGTGTAAATTAATTTAGGTTAGAAAATGGATTGGGGATGATATTTAAAGTGAAATTCAAATTTTGATTCATATTTTTATCACTTAGATTAGAATTGGCATTCAAATTCTGATTTTGATTTGGATTGTAAATGTTGGAATTTGAATGGAAATTTGAATTCTAATTTTGATTTTGATTTTTTATGTTTAAATTTGAATGGACACTTGAATTCCAATTTTTTTTAGATTTGAATTGACATTAAAATTTAGAATGGGGGTTTGATTTGAATTAGATTACACATTTGAATTTGAATTTTGAATTTGATTGGTTGATTGATTTAGATTTGAATGTGAATTCAAATTAGGATTTGGATTGGTTAATTGATTTATATTTGAATGTGTCATTTAATTAGGATTTGGATACATTGATTAATTTAGATTCATATGTGCATTATAATTAGTACTTGGATTGGTTGATTAATTGATTAGAAGAGTAATTGGCATGTTGGTTTTAATTTCAGTGATTTCCTTTTCTAACTTTTTGATATGGTTTTAAATCAAAAATACATGTCTTGTTGAGATGTTTCATCTATAACCACCGTAACTTTATTCATGTAAATTTGAGAGACATTTTTATAATTAGTATGATATAGCCTATAATGGAATTTGTTTTGCCTATGTAAGCACTATATTTTCCTTGTTCTTGCATGGAATGTATGGCTTCTTTCCTAAAAATAAAATGATTTAAGTCCTTGGCTTCAGAATTAAGTGAAATTTTGGCTTCTAAACCCAAAAGTTGCAACAAACCCTCATTATTATTTTATAGTAGGTATTCCTTGACTTGGTAAGGTATATTTTTATGTAAATTGACTTTATGGGTATGTTCATCTTGATAAGGTCCCTCATCATCAACATTATCATTGATCTTAATATAATTCTTTTGCTTTCCAAATTGGAAGAGATAATTTCCAAAAGGTTTTTCTCTAAATCTAGGATTATTCACCAATACCATTTATCTTGTGATGGGAGACATTACTTTGAATATTTTAATCAAACATAAAAAGTATAGAACTTAAAAAAAAATTATGGTAAATTATTGAAAAGTTTTTAGTTTATTTGATTTTTGACTTTATTTATTGATATAAGTGTTGTTTTGATTTATGATTTTGGTTTTAAAGACTTAAAATTGGTTTTAAAAAATAAAAAATTTAAGTACATGACCTTCACAAGGAGGTAAATAAAAGTTAAAAAACAACAAGCAAAAACTAATTTTAAAAAAAATGATGCAAATAAAATAAAAAATAACAAGCAAAAACTAATTTAAAAACAATAAATGTGCAAGTCACATAAAAAGATAAACTCCAAAAATGAGAACTTAAATGACTTGTAGGAGCTCATATATACTAGCTCATCTGTTCTAAAGTGTCAATCCAATATTTCAAAGAACTAACTATGGAGGTATAACCATACCATATCCAACTTAACCCAGTTTGGAGGAAAATTTGAGAATAACTTCCCAGAGCTAACCACTTACTATTACACTACAATTTAAATGACCAAATGGCTATATTAAGGCTTAAAGTTCATACAAGATATTATAAATGAGAGTCTTATATATACATTTTGTTATATTAAGGCCTAAGAACATGGACGTAGTTTATTTAATGAATTCACACAAAAGGTTTTAGTCCTTATGTGGCCAACCAAATAATAACATTTCATTAGGTTAATATCACAAAAATAAAACTTTGAGGTATTTTTAAAACTCTAAGTATTTTAGGATGAAACCCCCTCATGTCATGGTGTGCTTAAAATATGCAAATGCTTAGGTGATTGAAAAATTAGATCCTTAATTTATATATCTCATCGTTACACATGGTTTTGCCTATTGTGTGGTCATGAAATCAATGGGTCAATATAACCCCTATAAAAATAAAAAATAAATAGATTAACCCTTGTTTTTGATTTCTAGGTATATTCACCAATGTGATACCAAGGAAAAAAGAATACATAAGTGAAATCTATGTAAAACAAAATCACAATATTTGTTTTTGATTTAAAGGTATTATCACCAATGTGACGCCAAAGAAAGAGAATGTACAAACTTCTGTGACACAAGCAAGCAAGATTTATAATAAAGTAAATGTGATTTAATTACTTCTTGCAATAAAAAAAACTTGAAATAAAAAATTTAGTAAAAATAAAATAAAATAACTTTTTTGGTTTAGCCTTTATATTCTTTGGTGAGTGACTCTACATAAAAAAATTATTAGTTTGTATACAAAGGTATTGGAAATCTAAGAAACCTAAAAGGTAGCCAAAATGATAGCAAAATACAAAGATAAATCTAAAAACTAGCTTTATGGAATGAAACTATTATTACTCAAAAAATATAAAATGATGGAAATGTAAGCAAAATCATAAAAACACAAAAAATAAATAAAAAGAAGATATAAGAACAGAAAAAAAATTGTTAAAAATGAATAAATGTTTGCGCAAAACCAATAAAATGTTTTCCAAACCCACTATTTTGATCAATAAATTCGCTAAAAAGTTGCACAAAACTGTTGTTTTATGTGATAAATTATTATTCTATAGATAGAAGAAAAAGAGGAAAGGCAGTCTAGAAACAGAGTAAATAGGGAAAGATAAACTTTTGAAAAGCTGAAAAACTATAAATAATAGAGAAAAGTTAGCAAAAAGATAAGAATAAAATAATAGAAAATGAAATTTATATTTAGGCATATGAAACTAACAAACACTGTAACAAATTCACTACATTGTGCACTGAAATAATCAAAATTTTCTACAAACCCATTATTTTTGTATAATGAAACTATCGACAAATGCTATGAAACTTTTATTCTATAAAATTTGGAAAATAGAATATAGAGCAGAATAGAAATAGAAAAGTGATGAATATAAAACATTAGTAGGCCAATAAATCCATAAAATTCAAACAAAAAATTATAAATAGTTAAGGAAAACCCAGAAAACCACTTAGAACAAAATTGTTGAACTATTCTTCAAACCTACCAAAATGTTTTACAAACCCACTATTCTGAAGGAAGAAACCACCATTACCTAATAGCATGCATAACCACACTAAAAACTCAAAAAGGCATTGGAAAACTATAAAAACAACTCTCCAAACCAAAATTTAATAGCAATGCACCTTGAAATAAAATAAAAATAGCTGAAAAATCATAAAGAATGAAATTATGATGAATAAGATGTGGGAAATGTCTCACTGAGCATGAAAAAAATTGATAGATTGAATTTATAATCTAAGTGAGATAGGAAAATGACGTGTATAAATCCTATTATAAATCCAAATTAATCCTCTGATAGAGGTAATACAACAAATAAAGACAAGTACAGAAATACTTATAAAACCATACAAGTAGAGTATATCATCACCTTCTCCATTGTGACTTTTGATTTTCTCTTGATTCTTGGAATGTGGGTTCTCAATTCATTATTCAAATAAAGGTAAATTGCTTAGCATAAGGACATATGATATTGATTTCTCAATGGATGCATAAGATAACATTGATAGTAATTTCATAGCTTTAAGGTGGATAATGAAAATGGAGGATGTCACTTGCATTATAGGATTTTAGTTGAGAATATGAATAGCTAGGATAAATCCACATTTATTGGATAATGTTAATTATTGAATATCTAATTTGAGTCCTCATCCAATTGGAAGAGACCAATTCCTCATGTGTGTGAGAGAAAAGAGGAAAGTTAGTTGGTAATTTAAAATGTCTCACATCATGAATGGGTCAAGGTAATTGAGTGGTTCTCCATCATAGTTCAAATGTTCAATGATTACTCAACAATTTGTTGAGTAAATTAAGGAGGCAGTTGGATGACTCAACACTTGGCTAAGATAAGTCTAGAAGATGTCTAGATGAAGTGAAAATTATGTACTTTAGTTAGTTTTGAAGAATTATGTGTACATGATTAACTAATTAATATAGATTAATCAATTATATAAAAAGGGAGGTAAATGATATAAGTGAGAAATTAAAATTTGGGATGGTGGATGAGTTAGTGTGTCAATTTTAAGCAAAGTTAATTATGAAACTAAATTGGTAGAATTTAGGTGTCTATAACTTAAATCTTGAATAGGTGTATGTGCACTCATTATGCATCTATATTGTATCCTATATATTATATCTCTCACATATAAAATGAACATTTATCCATTTTTTCATACATCTTATGTTTCTACAAGTGTTAATCACTCACCCTATATGGCACAAATGTCCATCCCATGTTTTGTTGAATATTAGTATGTTGTCAAGATAGACTACAAAAAATGAACAGTGAATGGCCTAAGAATATCATTCGTAATCTACATGAATGTATTTGGTGTGTTGGTAAAGTTAAAGGGCATGAATAATCATTCAAAAAAACATTTTGTGGCATTGAATATTGTATTTTATAAATTTATATGTTCAATAGGATTTTGATGAAGCCCAAACTTAATATCTATTTTGGTGAAATATTTTTAATCATGGAGCTAATGTAGCACATCCTCAATCCTTGAAAAAGTATAACTCTTAGACAGTGTTATCTTTTTGAGATATCTATAATCTATTCACAACATCTATTTTTTATCCTTCTTTAGCACAAGCATAGTTGACATACCACAAGTGTTGAGTT
Organism: Torreya grandis; assembly: GCA_037957365.1. Taxonomy (NCBI): domain Eukaryota; kingdom Viridiplantae; phylum Streptophyta; class Pinopsida; order Cupressales; family Taxaceae; genus Torreya; species Torreya grandis. The sequence continues at coordinate 1,166,039 of JARHVA010000394.1, read as the reverse complement.
GGACCTAGTATGTCCTTTATCCATAAATTCATGGATTTTTAATTTATTTTATTCATTGTCAAAAAATGGTAGGTGGTTTAAATAATAATTATTTATAGATATTCTAGAAAACAAATCAATAATATGCTTCACTACATAGTGTATAGGCACTTCCTTTGGTGATAGGAAGATATCCTTATTTTCTTCCAACTTGCAATTAAATTCTGAGATATATGCTACTATTGTTTGAGGAAATGCATTATGGATTGGTATAATAAGTAATTTCTTATGTTCAAATATCACCATCAAAATCACAAACATTATACAATATGTGGTGAGCATCTATCAATATTTGGTAATAATGAATGATAGCTTAAAAACTACTTTTGTATGTGGTATCTCTTATCACCAACATCTATGACAAAACCTCTAAGATTTTCATCATATAATACATGTCAATGGTAACTATATGGTATTTGAAATTATTTAGATATTTACACACAAAAAATGATTTTGTTCAACCATATATTTTTACATATATAGGTTAGTAATCTATTAATTTCATGGATCTAGTTATCCTTATCACAACCCCTAAAATATTTAACTCTTATGTAAAGAATAAAATAAACTATAAATACACATACACACACACACACAAATTAGATGTAATAAATGATAAAACATAAAAATATTCCCCCATCAGTAAGGACATAAGAATATGAACCAATATACATGACTTGGAACACGTGACGCAAAATAAAATTCTATATAGTTAATGAACACTTTGACCTTTCATCAGCCACAAATTTTGATCAATAGGGAACACATCGATCTTTCAACATTCAAATATAAATACATAACATATCAACCTTTCATGGATCAACTATCTAGGCTATGTGACACTATTCAACATTTAATGTTATCTACTTTATGCATCCATTGGTTCACAATCATATACATATCTTAGGATACAGTTTTGTATTTTAATAATGTGAATGAATCATCATTAATTAAATACAAACACATAAAATATAATATAATAATTGAGTACTAGGTCCTCACTATCATGTTTACAACCATCATTCTTGATTGTTTCCAATTAATTAACAATAGTAAAAGATGATAACCATTGCCACTAAAAATAATTCTCAGCATTAGTATATTTGTCATAGTTTTGGTTTGAGGCTCAATTACATGTTTTTATGAAAAAATATCCCTCTTATAAGACTAACACACATATTCGAAATGGAGATCAGGTTCATCCAATATTGCATCCTTGTATTAAATTTTTTGATAATAAACACCTAGTATATACAAACTAACTTTATCTTGAATAACAAAATAATAAAATGACAATGAAATTACTACTTAGAAAAAAATTAAGTATCTATTTCAAATATTGAACACTTACTATAATAATTAATTTAAACACCAAAAAAACTTTTCACATATGCTTGACTATTTTACACAAATAAATTAAAAATATATAATATTAGACCCAAAAAAATATTTATCCTTTTATACACCTAAGAGAATAAATATAGAGGATATGTCCAATAATTAGGTAAAAGTTTTGATATAATTTTAATGGAACCATGGTTAAATGCATTGTTGGACTTTGGATGTGCTAGTGTCAAGTATATAACTGGAAAGGCTCGCTACTTTGCATTAAAAATATATTTTCTTAAGATTTTTATAGGATATTTATTTTTTTAAATTACTATGGCATTAGTGTCAAGTATATAAATAGTTATACCTAGCACACAATATTAGTGTCTTTTAATAGGTGTCCTCTTCCACCAATAACTACATATTTATTTTGACAATACTTCAAAATGTCAAAATATTCTTTCATTTTCCCAAGAATGGTTTTAAATACACCTTTGTATATCCACTTATTTATTAGAAAGATAACAATGTTATTATATATTTGTGTTAGGCATCTCACACTTCTCTCTGAGCCTAATGCTATTATATAGAAGAATATCTAAATATAAATCACTTTAAAATCATTATGCGGTTGTGTTAAGCATCCACATGTGAAGGAGCCCAAATATGTATGGATGAATATATAAATTAAATAACTTTAAAATCTATGAAAATTTTTCTAATTATTTTAAATAAATTTTAAAAAATCAATCTATTATCTCATATATTATCTCAAGCTCTCATGTATCAAGGTAATAAATAAAATAATATAACTACCCTTGTAAACTATATATTCTTACATTAGGTTAACAAGAGTGAGTATGCTCTGATACCAAAGTTTGAAATTGGTCATAATTTTTACACACAACTTTATTTTATTCAACAATAGATGTTTGAATCTATAGGCTAGTAATCTCCTACTTTTTAAAATCTAGCCTTATCATAAATCCATACAATCTCTCTCTCATTCTCACATATAACTTAATATCAAATACACATACTCATAGTAATATGATGAACTAGATTTTAAAATATCCAACATTTTACCAAGTAAAACATCACATACCTCTAATGGAGCGATGTTGTAAATGACTTTAACTTGATAAAAATTTAATATTGTACAATAATTGACATTGTTAAGTGATGCATTTATCATATCCCACACAAAACCATATAATATTGTATGGTTATGGGTGAGGCATTAGTGTAACTTTCAATTAGTGAGCCACTTTAAGAGAGATCAGGTTCTTTTGAATCCCATTGTCAGAAATGAAGTGTACTCATTGAGCATTGATTCACATTAAAGAATTAAAAACTACTTAAGCTTCCTCTACTTATATAGGGCTATTAGAATGTTTTTTGTAGCCACCATAATACTAGGTTTAGATTCCATGATCTTCTTACCTTTATCCAATGATTTAGTGTTTATACCTATTGCTTAAAACTATGAAAGTAGAGTGCTCCTAGTGAAACACTCCTCATTTGAATGGATATTGGAGTTATGAACTAAACACCACTTTCCAATCTTAGACTACTTATTCTAGTAATTTTATAGCTATTGATTCTTCTATGGAGGGATCTTGTATCCATTTTATAGTTTGTAACTATTCCTAGAAGATTAAGTTGCTTGATTTGAGACTTAGAATTTGTTGTCTTAGTCTTGGCCATGGCCTTTGCTTCAAACTTAAAATTAAATATATAAGATTCACCAACTGAATATATATATAATGAATCCATATCTATGTGGATATATGTTCTCAAGACCAACTTATACTTCAAAACAACATTTTGTTCTAAATCTTAAATCCAAAGTTTGGACACCAAAGTATGAAAGGTATTTATGTATTACTATAAAGATTGTTCTTTTCCTTAGAGAAACTAAGAGAACTTGGTGTACTAGTCATCATAGTTTCCAAAAAGGAAATAGGTTTCTTTGAGTGCCTCTATAAAATGATTCAATGTGTCTAAATATGTGTCAATGTTAACTTCATCTTCATGATTTTCATTTGAATTGTAGTAGTTTTCCCACTATTTATTTATAGGATAAATAAACTTTCAAAAGAGAAAATGTAATATTTTGTTAGTCAGATAATTTTTTAATTGAATGTTATGAACATATTAGGTTAAGACAATTATATGATGCATTTTCATCTATTTTTCCTTTAAACATAAAGATATGTAGATTGACTAATACCTTGTATGATGTTTAACCATGAAAAAATTGATGAGAATGAGTGGTTTTTTAATGATCTAATACTTGATAAGTAGTGATAAATGTTTAAAAATACTTGCTCATTCACATAGATGAAGTTATTCTAAATATTCATGTTTACTTTGTAATGCATCATTATATTTTTAAACATTTTTGAAGTTTACATCATCAAATACCTATCTCCTATTTGAGGACATGCAAGAATAAATGACAAAGAGTCATAAGTATCAAGCCGTAAAATATTGTAATCATAATTCATATGAGTGTGAATATAAACATAGATGAAGTTAAGAAATACCATGATACCACTTAGAAATTATATGAAGTGTGTGTCCTTTGATACCAATGATTTAGGGACTATAAAGAGACTAGGTGGACAACCTACTTAAATAGATTTAAGAGTTTTATGAATAGAAGATCATTATATTATGAAATAGAATATTAATTTGAAATGTGATAAATAATAAGGAAATAAAATAAGATGATAAAAAATCAATGAATAATAATAATAACAAAGTGTTATAATGCTAAGTTTTGTGCAATATCTGAGAGATAAAATGTGTCATGTCTATGTGTTCCCTAACATAGTTCTTATCTACATAACCTCACTACAAGGAATGGAAATTTTAAATAATATACAATGGATCAAGATGAAAAATTAGCTCAACCATTACAAGAGTTAGTAATAACTACTTCATAACTGATGAATGTTGTGATGTCATTAACTACCATCACTGACAAGTTGTGCTCTATAGTACATTTAATACATGAATTATTTAGTGTCGTAAAAGTGGAGATTGATATTTTAAATTTACATATATATGTAAAACCTAATGTTAATGTTAATGGCATTAGTATGATGCTAGATATGTAATAGTGTTCAACTGAAATAAGATCTAGTGAGCTAGATTCTCTTGGATCAAACACTAAGATCAACTTTAGAGGGATTAAGCATAATAATATATGTGATTGAAATAGGAAAATGAAAAATAATATAAATTTGAGAGATACCCTCATTACCTATTATATAATGGTAATCTCTGGAAGTTATAATAAAATGGTTCAAATATTCATCATTGGTTGTAAATGGCATTTCCTTAGACATAAGCTCCTTGACTAAGATTATTTCAACTAATCCCATAATACATATATGATTGCATATATTTCATTAATATATTACAAATTCCATTTTTAAAATTAAGTTATATCATGTACACTTATAAAATTATCATACATAACATTTCAATTCAAACCATCTATATTTTCATCATTCACATTTTCATAATTCATGTTTGTATGATTTAAATTATTATCCACATGTGTATCAACAACATAACCCTTATCCTTATGAAAAAGTTCAATTTTATCTTCTGAATTAACATAAGTAATAATCAAATGATTTTGAAAAAAATTAATAGGCTTGAATAAGATAATAAAAGTTCACCAAAAGGTGATTCCCAAAGGTTAAATTTAAGATAAGCATGGGTTCAATAAATTTTTTATGGTGAAATGTAGAAGGTCAAAATACATTACAATAAACTATAAAAAAATTACAATGTCATAGATCTAATATAAATATTGTAAATAGAGACCTTAAATGTACCTAAGGGGTATTGAATGAAATTAATTAGATGTGTCAATAATTAAAATATGGGTTTTATAGATATGTACAAGATTTATAACTAATTTTTACCCTTGAAGAGGTGTAAAGTATTGAGAAGAAAGTTAAAAAAAATGTACAAGAGAATAAATAGATAACTATGCTAAGATTATGCAACCATAATCAAATTATCTCAATAGTAGTAGACCGATATCAAACTACTCTAATAGTGGATGTTTATCTTTATAATGGAAGTGTGATCATAAAAATGGTAGACAATTTTAGATTAGTCTAAAACTTTTAGAATCAATTTGATAGCTTATAATCAATATAAAATCTTAGAACAAATATTTGATATATAAAACTACAGTAATTTATTCTCCTTTACTCAAGATCGAATCCACTACAAGAGACCTTGCAAGGACATTAAAAATTGGTTCTGTTTTGAGGGGGCTTCCTTAGAAATAATCCTATTTAATGATAAGTTTATAATCAACACTCATGAAATTCAAAAAGAAGATCCATTTATATGAATACATAGGCCCTTATCCCTATGTATGAAATGAAAGAAAGTAGCTGATTTTATAAGCTTTTTTAATAGTCCTTCCTTGGTACAAGTGAGCATCAATTACTATTCAATAGATAGAAATGTATTAGAGACTAGAATGTAAGCCATTCTTAAATGTGATCCTTGTAATTTCATAATAATATTATGTGATTGTGTGATGTGTAATTTTTTATAAATGTGTTAGGGTGTTTATGCATATAAATACTTTTCAAATTCAAATTAATACCTTATTAATGAGCAACCCAACATTGTAGAAGTGGGAAACCCCACAACTAGAGAAAAAAACATGATGAATATGGGAAAATTGGTAAATGGATCCATGACCAACACAACCACTATTGTAATAGTCCAATAATTATTAGACTAGTATCAGACTTTTCTGATACCATTCAGGGTGACCAAAAATTAAAAAATATAGACTTAACGAGTTGTAGGAATGTGTGGGAACATATTGATGTAGACAAACGATGTATTTTTAGGTTTCAAGTTTAAATAGTGATATTAATGTTAACCCTTAATGACTTTAAATTATATATGAATATAAAAACAAAGTAAAATATGATAATAAGAGCCCAATCTAAAACAATGTTCCATATGTATAAAAACACTCTAATAACATTGATATTACAAGGTCTATATTAAATTATCTGTGTATATTTTACCTATTTTTTTATAAAACAATAAATTTTATAATTCTAATAGTTTTAAAACTATATGGATATCAAAATGCTAAATATGTACAATACATAACATTTTTTTTATTTTGGAAATTAACAAATGTGAAAAATTGTTATTTTATGAAAACACCTAGAATAAATATAATTAGCTCAAATTGGGATAAATATTAAATATTTATAGTTTTTTAAAGTAAAAATAAGTAAAATATGTGACTGTGTATGTTGAAGATCAAGAACATAATATAAAACTAATCTTGGACAAGTTTGCCCTAGTTGGACTATTACACAGGCCACCTGATTTCATTAAATATAGAGATGTCTTATTGATTGACTGATGCCTGATAGAAAAAGACAAAGAAAACATGATTTTTATAGTGACATAATAGAATCATAACTAAATAATATTCTTAGATATGACCGTTATATGTGAACAATAGCATAAGCCACTCAAGTCTATTGCCATAAACTTATCTTCGTTTATCGTGATGAAAATATGACTGATTCACCACCTATGCATATATTAATTATGTTTATTGACACATTTAAAAATATTTAGTATCAATCAAAATATCTTTAATAAAAAAACCTTAGCTTCATGTACATAAAATATTATATATCAAATGGTTGGGAGTGTTGGGCAAAAGGTATTGAATTAGAATGACCTTTGTTAATCCTTATTGAATGAAATAATTTCACTCCATTTGAAATAATCCAAAAAGGGATCAAAATTGAATGTATAACTCCCACTTATGTGTATGTGTAAAGTTATGAATGCAAGTGTAGATGCTCTTTCTCATATTTTACCATTGGCATAAGCATGCAAATATGAATTCAGCCTTTAAAAACCTTGAATCTAGCTTCAAAAATTCTAAGATAAAACATGAGAATCCTTGACTAGATTTTTAGATTGAGGAGAGATGTCTTTAATACCTTAGATTATCCTTATATTCTATAAATATTTTTATTTTGAACTTTGGGACCTATCATCACATAAAATTAGACCCAATGGGCCAAAATAATATTTAAATACAAGTCTAGATGCTCTTTCTCTATAATTTCATCAAAGGATATTATTTTTAAAGCTAGCTATAATTTTATTTTTAGGAGGTGACCATGGGAACCGGCTTGCTATGGAACTCCATCTCTGTAATAAGGATCCAAATCTCTCCTTGTTGCATTGTTTAGATTTGTATAGATCTAACATGGTCAATTCAAGTTCAGCAGTATATAAAAAGTGTTGAAAAAAGTTTTTAGAAAGGTCATTAAAGTTTTTTGATTAATCCTTTGGGTAAGTGTAAGATCCACTCTAGGGTTTGACACCCTAGACTGCATGTAAATAATATTAATAGATAATCATTGATATAAGCAACATATAAACATGTCATATAAAACACTTTAAGATGTTCTTTAAGATCTCCTTTTCCTTTGTACTTATCAAAATTTATGGGTTCAAAATCTGAAGGAAAGGGTACCATCATCATGTTAATTTCAAAAGGGTATGGCTAAATTTATTCAAACACATATTGTTTAATTTTTTAATAGTGACCATCTTGTAATCCTTGGATCTTATTTTTCATGTTTTCCATTCTTTGATAAATGTCATATCCTTGAGTGGTAACAGTTTGTTTTGATTTGTATTTAAAAGTGGATTGGAAGATTGATTTGTAATTTTATTTGGATTTAAAAATGGATTGTGGTTGATATTCAAAGTGAAATTTGAATTTTCATTCATATTTTTATTTTTTAGATTCAAATTTGCATTCAAATTCTGACTTTGATTTGGATTGTTGACATTTGAATTCAAATGGACATTTGGATTCTGATTTTCATTTTTGATGTTTAAATTTGAATGGACATTTGAATTAGGTTTTTATTTGTATTTTTTATTGGATTTAAATTGACACGTGAATTTGTGTTGGAGGTTTGATTTCAATTTGATTACACATTTGAATTTGTATTTTGATTTTGATTGGTTGATTGATTTATATTCAAATGTGCATTTGAATTAAGATTTAGATTGGTTGATTTATTTAGATTTGAATTTGCATTATAATTATGACTTGGATTGGTTTATTTATTGATTGGAAGAGTATTTGACATGTTGCCTCTAAGTTTAGTGATTTCATTTTCTAACTTTATAACATGGTCTTCAATGAAAAAGGCATGATTTTGTTGAGATGTTTCATCTATAATTACTTTACCTTTATCGATATAAATTCTAGAGACATTTTTATAATTGGTGTTGGTATAACCTATAATTTATTTTTTAATCCCTAAGGAATAATTATATTTTCCTTGCTCTTGGATGGGAGGCATGGATTTTTTCCTATAAATACATTGATGTAAGTCATTAGCTTCAAAATTAGGTGGAAATTTTGCTCCTAGACCAAAATGTTACAACAAAACCTCATTATTATTTTCTATTAGGTATTCCTTGACTTGAGAAGGTGTATTTTTATGTAAAGTGACTTCATGGGTATGTTCATATGGATAAGGTTCCTCATCGTCAACATTTTCATTGATCTCAAATGCTCTAGGTTTCCAAATTGGAAGGGATCATTTCCAAAAGGTTCTTCTCTAAATATTGGATTATTCACTAATACCATTTGTATTATGATGCAAAACATTGATTTTAAGGTTTGAGTCAAACACAAAAAAGTATAAAACTTTTTTAAAAACTTGATGGTATAAATTATTGACAAATTCTAAGTTTATTTGATTTTGGACTTTATTTATTGATATAGGTGTTGTTTTGATTTAGTATTTTGGTTTTAAAGACAAAAAATTGGTTTTAAAACATAAAAAATTCAAGTACATGGCCTTCACAAGGAGATTAAAAAATACAAAAATAACAAGCAAAGACTACTTTAAACAAAAAGAAATATGCAAGTTATATAAAAGGATAAACTCTAGGTAAAGGGAATTGAATGACTTGTAGGATCTCATATATACTAGTTCATCTATTGGAAAGTGTCATTTGAATTTTTCAAAGCACAATATATGGAGGTAGAACCATACCCATATCCCACTTAACTTGGTTTTGAGGATAAGTTAAGAGTAACTTCCTAGAACTAAGCACTCGCTAGTGTACTAAAGTTTAAACAATTGAATAATTATATTAATTCTTAAGGCTTATACAAGATTTTTTGAAGAGGAGTCTTCTATATACCTTTCAATACATTGAGCCAAAAACCATGGAATAAGTTGATTTAATAAATGAATAAAAAAGGATTTAGTCCTTATGTGGCCAACCCATCCATAACATTTCATTAAGTTGATATCAAAAAAATAAAACTTTGATATCATTATTGAAATCATGAGTATTTGAGGATGATACCCCCTCATGTCATGATGTTCTTAAAAAACACAACTACATAGGCAATTAAAACATCATATTCTCAATTTGTATACCCTATTGGTAAATGAGGTTTGGCTTATCATGTGGTGTTAAAATCAATGGTCGATATAGCCCTTTTAAAAAGAAAAGAAAAAGAAAAATATTAACCCTTATTTTTTTATTTTTAGGTATTTTCACCAATGTGATACCAAGGAAAGATCATACATAATTGAAATCTAGGTAATATAAAATCATAAAATGTGCTTTTAATTTCTAGGTATCATCACTAATATGATGCCAAGGAAATAACATGTATAAACTTTTTTGACACAAAAATCAAGATTTATAATAAAATTATATTTGATTTAATTACTACTTGAAATTAAAAAAAAGTTAAAATAAAAAAAGTTAGTAAAAACAAAATAAAATATTTTTTTGGTTTAGCTTTTTAATTCTTTGGCAAGCATCTTTGCATAAAACTATTACTAGTTTATATACAAAGATATTATAAATCCAAGAAAACTATAACTTAGCCAAAACAACAGCAAAAAACAAAGATAAATCCAAAAAAAACCTTTTTGGAATGAATTTGTTATGTAAAAAAATGATGAAAATGTACGTAAAGTCAAGAAAAAACACAAAAAATGAAGAAAAAGACGAGAGAACAAAACTATTGAAATGTTGTTCAAAAACATTGAAATATTTGAATAAAGCCAATAACTATTTTCCAAATCTACTATTTTGATCAATGAATTCAGTAAAAAGTTACACAAAACCATTGTTTTATATGACAAAATTACTATTCTATAGACAGTAAAAATAAAGAAAAAGTAGTCTAGAAAAAAGAGAAAATAGGGAATGATAAACCTTTAGAAATCTAAAAAACTAGAAACAATAGAGAAAAGTTATCAAAAAGATAAGCATAGAATAATATAAAATGAAACTTTTGTTTATGCCTATGAAATTGTCAAACAATTTAATGAATTCACTAAAATGTATACTAAAATAGATGAAATGTTCTACAAACCCACTATTCTATAGGATGAAACTATGAATAGATGTTGTGAAACTTTTATTCTGTAAAATTTGGAAAACATACTATAAAGCAAAATATAAATAGAAAAGTGATGAATACAAAACATAAGTAGGCCAATAAATCCAAAAAATTCAAACAAAAAATTGGAAACAGTCAAGGAAAACCTAGAAAATAACTTAGAACAAAATTATTGAACTATTTTTTAAACCTACCAAAATATTTTACAAACCCATCGTTTCATTAGGAAAAACCACTATTATGTAGGAACATGCAGAGCCACACTAAAAACTCAAAAAAAAATGAAACTATAAAAACAACTTTCCAAACCAAAATTAAATAGTAGTGCACCATGAAATAAAATAAAAACAACTAAAAAATCATAATGATTACAATTATGATAAAAATATGTTGGAAAGGTCCCTCCAGGCATGCCAAAATATGATAGCTAAAATTAAGAATCTAAGTGAGCTAGTAAAATGACATGCATACAAATCCTATTTTAAATCCAAATTAATCCTCTGATAGAGTGAATATAACAAAGAAATCAAAGTATAGAAATACTTACAAAACTATACAAGTATAGTACATCATCACCTTCTCCATTATGACTTTTGATTTGCTTTTGATTCTTGGAATGTGGGTGTTCAATTCATTCTTCAAATTATGGTAAATTGGGAAGCACAAAGACATATGATATGCATTTCTTAATTGATACATAAGATAAATTTTATATTAATTTGAGAGCTTGAAGGTGGATAATTAAAATAGAGGATGACACTTCCATTATAGGCTTTCAGGTGAGAAGATGAACAGCTAGGATAAATCCATATTCATTGGATAATGTTAATTATTTACAGTCTGATTTGAGTCCTCATCTAAGTGGAAGAGACTAATTCCTCATGTATGTGAGATAAAAGAGGAAATTTGGTTGGTATTTTAAAATGTCTCATCATGAATAGGTCAAACTAGTTGAATAACTCACCATGGTAGTTCAAATGTTCAACAATGACTCAAATTAGTTGAGAAAATTAAGGAGGTGTTTGGATGACTCAACACGTGGCTAAAAAAAGTGTGAAAGATGTCTAGATGAGATGAAAATTATGGATTTTAATTAGTTTTGAATAATTATGTGTGAATGATTAACTAATTAACATAGATTTATCAATTATTCAAAAAAGGAAGGTAAATGATATTAGTGAGAAATTTAAATTTGGGATGGTGGATGAGTTAGTGTGTCAATTTTAAGGAAATTTAATTATGACACTAAATTGGTAGAATTTAAGTGCCTATAACTTGAATCTCAAATGGGTGTATGTGTACTAATTTTGCATCCATAATTTAGGTTAGATATTGTATCCCACACATATAAAATGAACATTTCTCCATGTTTGCATACATATTATGTTTCTACAAAGTGTTAATCACTCACTGTATATAGCACAAATGTTCATCCCATGCTTTTTTGAAGATTAGGTTGTCATCAAGGTAGACTATAAAAAATGAAATAGTTAATGGCCTAAGAATATCATTCATAATCTACATGAATGTAGTTAATGTTATGGTCTAGGTAAATGGCATGAATAACCATTCAAACAAACCTTCTATGGCATTAAAGGTTGTATTCTATATATTTGTGTGTTTAATAGGATTTTGATGATGCCCAAACTTAAGATCAATTTTGGTGAAGTATTTTGCATCATGGATCTAGTCTAACAAGTCATAGATCCTTGGAAGAGGATAACTATTATTCATTATGATCTTATTGATATATCTACAATCTATTAACAATATCCATTTGTGATCTTGAATATTATGATCTCATCAAGGTAGACTAAAACAAAAGAATAGTGATTGGCCTGAGAATATCATTCATAATTTGCATGAATGTAGTTGCTTTTTTGGTCAAGCTTAAGGGCATGAATAACCATTCAAACAAACCTTCTATGGCATTAAAGGTTGTATTTTATATATTTTTATGTTTAATATGATTCTGATGAAGCCCAAACTTAATATCTATTTTAGTGAAGTATTTTGCATCATGGACCTTGTCTAGTAAATCCTCAATTCTTGAAACAAGATAATTATTATTCATTATGAACTTGTTAATATATCTATAATCTATGCACAACATCTATTTGTTATCCTTCTTTGTCATAATCATGGTTTGGCTGCCATGAAGCATTGAGTTAGACCTAGTATGTTCTTTATCTATGAGTTCATGGATTTTTCACTCAATTTATTCATTATCCAAAAATTATATTTGGTATAAATAATAATTATTGATAGGTATTACAAGAAACAAATCAATAGTATGCTTCACTACATAGTGTGTAGACACTTCCTTTGGTGATATAAAGATAACCATATTTTCTTCCAACTTGTAGTTAAACTCTGAGATTTATGCTAGTATATTGGGACGAACTACGGTATGGATTGGTGTCACAATAAAGTTATTATTTTCAAATCTCAACATCAAAATCATAAACATTATACAATACATCATGATCATATTTCACTATTTGGTAATAATGAGTGATAGCTTAGGAACTACTTTTGGTATGTGGTATCTCTTATCACCAATATCTATGATAATACTTCTAAGATTTTCCTTACAGATTGCATGTAGATGGTAAATATATGGTTTTTAAAATTGGTTATATCTTTACACACAAAATTTGATTCTGTTCAACCATATATTTTTACATGTATAGGTTAGTAATCTATTAATTTCATGAAGCTAGCTATCCTTATCACAGCCCCCTAAAATATCTCTCTCTCATGTAAATATTAAGATAAGTGTTTCTACAAAATTATTTGATATGTCTAAATATGTGTCTATGTTAACTTAATCTTCATGATTTTCATGTGAAGTGTAATAGTTTTCCCACCATTTATTTAAAGTATAAATAAACTTTCAAAAGATAAAATGTAATATTTTATTAGTCAAAGAATTTTTTAATTGAATGATATGAACATATTAGGTTAAGAAAATTATCTGGTGTATTTGCATCTATTTTTCCTTCAAACATGGGGATATATATTGTCTATTAATAAAATATGAGAAATAATATCATTAAATAGTATATAAGGGGAACCTCTAGAAGGTAGAATAAAATGATTCAAATATGCGTTATTGGTTGTAAAGAGTATTTCCTTATACATAGACTCCTTAACTAAGCTTATTTTCCTTAATACCCTAATACATATATGATTGCATCCATTTGATTAATAAATTATGAAATCCATTTTTAAAATTAAGTTGTATCATGTACACTTATAATATTATCATACATAACATTTCAGTTCAAACCATCTATATTTTCATCATTCACACTTTTATAATTCATGTTTGTATGATTTAGATTATTTTCCATGTGTATCAACAACATAACCCTTATCCATATAAAAAAATCCATTTTATTTTCCAAATTAACATAAGTAATAAGCAAATTATTTTGAACAAAATTAATAGGCTTGAACAAGATAATATAGATCCACCAAAAGGTGATGCCCAAAGGTTAAATTTAAGATAATCATGGGTTCAAAAGAAAATTCTATGGTGATATGTAGAAGGTCAAAAGACATTACACTAAACTATAAAAAATGAATGTAATAAATCTAATATAAATATTATAAATAGAGGTCTAAATTGTGTCTAAGGGGTATTGAATAAAAGTAACTAGATATGTCAATAATTGAAAAAATGGGTTTTAGAAATGTGTACCTGATTTATAATTAATTTTTACCCTAAAAAAGGATTAAATTATTGAAAATAAAGTCCAAAATAAATTTAAAAGATAATAAATATATAACTACGATGTAATTATGTGATCATAATCAAAGTATCTCAATAGTAATAACCAATATCAAATTGCTCTAATAGTGGATTTTTATCTTTATAGTGGAACTCTGATCCCAACAGTGGTAGAAAATATTAGATTAGTCTCAAACTTTTAAAATCACTTTGTTGGATTATAATCAATAGAAAATATTAGATCAAAAAGTTGATGTACAAAACTACAATAATTTATTTTCCTTTACTCAAGCTCTAATCCACTCCAAGAGACCTTGCAAGGACATTAAAAGTTGGTTTTATTTTGAGGGAGATTTCTAATTAATAATTCTATTTAATTATAATTTTGAAAGCAACACTCATGCAAGTAAATAATAATATCCTTGTATATAAATATCTAGTCCCTTATCCCTATGTATGAAATAAAATAAAGTAGTTGATTCTATAAGCTTTTTCACTAGTCCTTATTTTGGTACAAGTGAGCACCAATTACTATTCAATAGATAAAAATTTAGTAGAAAGCAGAGTGTAGGCAATAATTATATTTTATCCTTATAATTTAAAAATAATACTATATGATTATTTGATTTATAATTTATTATAAATGCATTAGGGTGCTTGTGCATATAAAGACTTTTCAAATTCAAATTGAGACCTTATTGGTGAGCAAGCCAACATTGTGGAAGTGGGAAACCCCAAAACTATACAAAAAATATGATGAATATAGGAAAATGGAAGAATTTACACATGACCAACACAAACACTATAGTAATAGTCCAATAATTATTATACTAGTATCATATTTTTGATACCGGTCAAGGTGACCAAAAATTTAAAATTATAGACTTAATGAGTTGCAGGAATACATGGGAGCATATTGATGTAGACAAAAGATAAATTTTTACGCTTTAAAATGTAAATATTGATATTAATTTTAACCCTTAATGACTTTAAATACTATATGAATCTCAAAACAAAGGAAAATGTGATAATAAGAGCCCAATATAAAACAATGATCCGTATGTATAAAACTAGACTAATAACATTGAAATTACAAGGTCTATACTAAATTTATTTGTCTATATTTTACCTATTTTTTTATAAAACAATAAAGTTTGTAATTCTAATAGTTTTAAAACTATATAGATATCAAAATGTTAAATATGTACAATAAGTGACAATTCTGATTTTGGAAATTAACAAATGTGAAAAACTGTTATTTTATGAAAACACCTAGAAGAAATATACTTAGCTCAAACCAAGATAATTATTGACTGTTTCTAAAGTATGCAAGTAAAAATCAACAAAATATGTGATTGTGCATGTTGAATATTAGGAACATAATATAAAACTAATCTTGGATAATTTTTCCCTAGTTGGACTGCTACACAGGCCATTCAGTTTCATTGACTACGGATATGTCTTATTAACTAATTGATGACTAATAAATAAATACAAATAAAATATGATATTGATAATGATATATCAAAATAATAACTATATAATATTCCTACATAGGATCATTATATGTGAATGGTATCACAGACCACTCAAGTCTATTACTACAAACTTATCTCAGTTGACTATGATGAAAATATGATTGATTCATCACCTATGAATTTATTAATTAGGGTTATTAACACATTTTCAAATGTTTAATATCAATTTAAATATATTTAATTAAAAATCCCTAGTTTTATATACAAAAAATATATGATATCAAATGAGTAGGGGTGTTAGGTGAAAGGTATTGATTTGGAATGACCTTTGTCAATCCTCATTGAATGAAAAAGTTGCACTACATTTACAATACTCCAAAGAGGGGTCAAAATTGAATGTATATCTCTCACTTGTGTGTATGTGTAAAGTTTTGAATGCAAGTCTATATTTTATTTATCTTATTTTACCATTACCATAAGAATGTAAATGTGAATTCAACATTTGAAAACCATGAATATAGCTTCAAAACAATTATAAATAGAAAATAAGAATCCTTGAAAAGATTTTTAGAGTGAGGATATTTATCTTGAATGCCTTATAGTAGCCTTATATTTATATAGATTTTGATTTTAAATTCGGGGACATTTTGGCATGTAAAATTTGACTTGAGATAAGACCCAATGGGTCAAAATAATATTATAATGAAACATGACTCCAAATAAGGTCTATAAATTATGCCTAGAAAAGTCCTCTTCTTACATACAAGACTGCAGGACCATTCCTATTTGGTAATAGCAAACTTGTTAAGAATGAAAAAATATCAAAATTTGGGATACTATAAAAAAATGGGAAGATGATTGTCAAATTAATGAATGCATGAAATAATAGATAAAACACAATTAAAATACACCAATAGAAACCTTATACATTGTTAATAGTCTATATGTAAAAAGTTTCAACAAATGTATATCAAGGATGGGTTTGTAAAAAAATTGGGTGTCTACATTTCCCCCACTTTATTCTAATAATGAAATTTCTAGAGTAAAGGAAATAAATAAAACTTGAGTGTGTATGACACATTTTCTATTTTGAATTGAGATATTGATTGTGCACTTACAATAACACATATAGTTTTCAATGTCTATATATGAAATTAGAGAGTTTAAATTTTAAGATTGCAAAGGTAAAGAGTGAGGAAAGAGCACACCTTTATATCTATTATTTTATGTC
Organism: Torreya grandis; assembly: GCA_037957365.1. Classification (NCBI taxonomy): domain Eukaryota; kingdom Viridiplantae; phylum Streptophyta; class Pinopsida; order Cupressales; family Taxaceae; genus Torreya; species Torreya grandis. The sequence goes on along the minus strand of JARHVA010000394.1, from coordinate 1,148,739 downwards.
ACTTGTGGATAATTATCACGTTGTTCAAATTGGAGAAAGGATGATTTAAATATTTCTCATTTCATGGTTAGGGAAATGAACAATCCCTTGAGTGGTAATGGGAGAGAAATATGACATTAGGTGTTGTTAACACTATAACAATATAGACTCAAGTAATTAATCCATATCTAATATTTTATAATAATACAAGAAGATTGGAGATAATTTACTCTTTCATAATCACTTAGAGAGAGTAATTTATTATGTTGAATCATAGATAGATTAATATTGATCAAGTATCAATATTTAATAACTAATCAATCCTATTAGTTAGAAAAATGAAAATTCCAACTCTCATGAATGGGGAATAGTACCCAATATACTAATTCAAAAAGGTGGAACCACTACAAGTTTAGTCAAAATGATGACAAGGTTATTGAGTGTTAACTTACTTGAGTGCGTATGCATAATAATATCACATGCTAAAATGTGCACTCAACTTCCTAAGGTCAAGTCAAGACAATCAACGTAATAGATGGATGATGGGTGGAGCTACGAATTGGGATAATTATTCAAAGGGATGGAATTTGTAAAGAGTGGTAGAAATATATTCTTTTGATGGACCCAAAATACCTTTATATTATCATGTTGCTCATTAAGAGCATCTAGCTCAGTGGAAACAGAGCTTTGAATGAATCAAGGGATGAAATCAAATTTAGTGGATTGACTATGCCCAGATAATTTAATCCAAAAATTTAAATGATATATGATGAGTCTAGACTTAAGGACAAGAAAGGGGAGTGAAAGTGAAGATATAGGCTTGACTCATATTATGTCAGCAATCTTAATTTTGGGGGAGGATGATAATGGGTGGATCACAAATTTGATATTGTTCCCCTATGGCATTGAGAGAATCGACAATGAGGTTGGAAATAGGTGTAGTATGAAAAATCTCAAGTCTTAATTCAACACTAATATCTTAGTGTGTGTTGATTGTAGGATTAGGTGCTCTGACCCTAGGGAAAAGACCTTCTCTAACAACACTGGGTGACTCAAAAAGTGTCATCCAAAGGAGACTAGGCAATATCTAATCATATGAGATTGTTTGGTAATGAATATTTTAATGGACTTGTGTTTTTAGAAAAATATTTCAATGGGGAGACTTGCACTCTTGGGCAAGGCTTTGAAAATGTTTTGGGTTTGTTTTTTTTAAGGGATTCTCAATTTAAAATTAAGAGTAATTACTTGTTGAAATTTAAAAACTTGAAAGTAAATGAAAATAATAAAACTAAAATTGATCAAAGAAAACACTTATCTTTTGTCTTTTCCAAGTGATTTTTAAATTCATTCAAGGTGTGTGTGTGTGTGTGTGTGTGTGTGTGTGTGTGTGTGTGTGTGTGTGTGTGTGTGTGTGTGTGTGTGTGTGTGTGTGTGTGTGTGTGTGAGAGAGAGAGAGAGAGAGAGAGAGAGAGAGAGAGAGAGAGAGAGAGATGTACTCTAACTATGCAAGTGTTAATTTTATAACATTTCTAGATGCAACCTAGATGAAGTTATTTTTTTTATGATTTTATATGAATAATGTATCAATGTATCTATGTCAAAACTAAATTTTTAACAAAATGCCAATTTTTCAATAAGAGGTTAGGATTCTAAACAAAAAAATACTATTAAACTTTTTCACTTATTTTTCTCATATACAAGCTAGAACAAACTTTCAATATTCCTAGATTGAATGCAAACTAGCTATGAACAATAAATTTGTTTTGAATAAAATGATTGTTTGAATTCTAATTTTTTTGATATTATTTTTATAGGTACAATAATTGAGGGGGAGGGGGGAGTTGAATTAGTGATGCAAGATATTTCAACTTTAATTCCAATCCTTTCAAACCCTTATTCAATTACCATAAGCATTCATAGAATATATAAGTCATTCATAAAAATGAATCAAAAGATAATGCAAGATCATACACACAACACAAAATCTATGTGGGAAACCATCTTGGGGAATAAAACCCACTCTCAATCTTGCAAACACATGGACTACTTGTCCTATAAGAAGTATTCAAACATGAGACTGGTCAAGTCCTTCTGATTAGAATTTAGTGAAACAAATGTTTCACAAGGAACACCTACCCCTAATATGATCAAGTCCTAACCATATTTTGGTGAAGTCATTCTATCCAAATTTAGTGAAACACATATTTCACAAGGATCACCTACCCTTAAGAGGATCAAGTCCTTCTGACCACCTTTTAGCCAATTCCTTCTGACTGGTTTTAGTGAAACACTTGTTTCACAAGAAGCACCTTCCCCTAAGATGATCAAGTCATTTTGACCACCTTTGACTTAAAAACTATAATATCACTATCTTTGACATTAGAAATATGACCTAAATGTCATACACATAGTCATCAACTTGTTCTTCTCTTTAATCCATCCACTAGGCACACACCCTTTCCTTTACTCCACTAACACACACCTCTTCTCTTCAATCACATGAGTCTAGAAATCACCATAATTGATTTTACCTTTTATAAAGACTTCATGATAATTATAATGTTCATAACCTTCCTTATCAGACATAACACATGATTTCACACTTACGGCATCTACATGGGTCACCCTTAAGTAGCTACACTTTTCAATTATGCCTTAGTAGCCTTTATAGGTCTTATGGAGACCTATTCCCCCATTTATGACTCCATTGAGAAAATTAGAAAGATAAGATCACTTCTAAAAGAATATCTCTACTCCATATGACTCCTTTAACATCATCATTTGATCATAGTCACCAAAACACTCTTATGTTAAAGCATAATTTGCTCAAACAATTTTTTTTGCTTAAGAACACCATGAAAGAACACATAGTCAACTTCTAAGTGTTTGTTCATACTGAATATGGATTGGTCAAACCTCTAAAATCCATACAGATGGTCCTCATTGAGTCTATAACACTCTCTAACACTTATCTCATCTTCAAACATCAAAACACCATCAAGAAAAACTCAATTATCCTTCTCAGGTCAATTACAAACCATGGTAAAAAATACATAGTCAACTTTGGATCTCAATATATGCAATTGTACGAACATCCAAATATTATAATCAACATTTTTAGATGCAACTTGAAGTCCTCTATAACTTTTATTTTTACTACATCAATGAATTTGTCTTGTATCAAATATATGAGCAAAATACTACAGACTAGTCTTCCCTCACAAATTTGAATATTTGAATTCTAATAGTCATTGAACAACTTTGAACACTTTGAACACTTTTCCATCATTTCATATCCTCACATCTATGATTAAACATGCACCATCAATATATTTTGATATTTAACTATGATTTACTATTAAACATCAAACATGCTGACCTAATATTTTGCACCCTTTTAATATTAACTAAATGTGCACCATCAATCTCTATGGATCAGCCTAGTCCTTACCTTTTAGCATTAATCATTGATCTTCTGTCAGACTAGCAAGTTTATGACACTTGTCACCTAAACATTCAACTTTTGACATGTTGAATTCATATGCACCATTGATCTCAATATATATGATTAAGTTCTCATCATTTATCTTCTATAAAAATGACCTTAATCTTTGAAATGGTTAAACTTGATGTTCTTTGACCCATCACAGTCTGCGAGAGCAACTTTGAAGCTTTATAACTTGAGCTAGATAACACTTCAAGTTTCCAACTTTTAAGTGTATCTTCTTGGAACTATAGAAAACATCTCCATGTAAACATTTGATTAAAAAAATAATTTATGCATACATAATATAAATTCACAAACATATTAGTTCATACAAATCTACATGATGTGCAGTGATGGTCTAGCTAAGTATGAGAACCTCTACAATCTGCCTAGAAATCCAATTTTTCCCCTAAATAAATTTTATTTCCCTCAATTAAATGACCTAAAATTTTAACCATATCATCTCCTTACATAGGATAATCCATCCATATATCAATTTTATCTTGGAGTCTTCACACATGTGAAATATAACATCATCAATATGCCTACTCATTTTTTTTGTCACAAAACCAACTATGCCTAGATGAAAATAATGAAGAGCTAAATAAATACCATGAACTTACACAAGCTCTCCAATCATCCTTGACCTATTATAACACCCCTTTCATTTCCTCAAATCATCATACTCATCCCTAAACATCCTTAACCATGCCAAAACTAAAGATCAACCAAGCCTACTTCAAGAATATTAGGACAAGCACACTTCACACTTTATCATTGACACTTAAATTATTAATACACTTCATCCATACACCTAGACACCTAAATTACATCACTAAAAACTCTCCAATAATCTCCCCCTTTGTCATTGATGTCAACACCCATCATACATCTCACCTTCCTTCTATCTCTTCAATCACTCTCCCAATAGGAACCTTCTTCCCCTTTGACACAATGATAAAGTGGGCACAAATTGATCTTGAGGAATTGAAAATACCATCAAAAATAGAGGACCACCTTGGAATTATGATACAAACTCCCCCTTACCTTGAGCCTACCTCTTCTTTACCTTAACAACTTTCTCTTGCTATATACCAACACTCTCTTCAACCAATCACTATAACTAATAAATAAATAACACACAAAAACACTAAAAACTGATGGAAATCACCATAAAACATCTAAGGGGGACTCCCCCTAATATCTCTAGGCCATTTCACCTCTTGATCATCTTCAAATATTCACACACCATGAAGAACCACCATATATGCTTACTAGCCTTCTCTCTCAAACTACATCAAAGACCACCAACAGAACTTCATTCCATTCACCAAATAGGAAACATACTATAAACCAACTTTATAACTTACATTTAAACACTCATACCATGATATTTTGGATAAATTGATCAAAAATCACTTTTCTTCATACTAATCCTATCTAATCTCCTTGTACCCCTACTTGGTAATTATAGAGACCAAAGATTTTAGTATGTACATATTCAATACCAAAAATTTCATATCTAGATTACTCTCATATGCTCCTTTAGGCACACCAATATTCATCACCTATCTAATCCTCTATAACATACTTCCTTCACAAACATACAAGCCAATTAGGCCTCCGTCTTGATAAAATCATGAATAATTTAAAAAACAAAAACCTTTATATCTCTATAAATATTAATTTGAAAACCAATTTGTCCCATTAAACATATTAAAAATCCTCAAAACTTAATTCATAAGGCAAACCACTTTTCTCGTATAGCCCAAAACTCTAGAATCTCAAAACAAACAAAGTCAACAAACCTCCTTCTAGTCAATTCCCACCTCTAAAACTTCTTTCATACCTAGAGACAACCATGAAACACTTTTGGACCAATATTTGAGCCTTAACACCTTTGGGAACCTTGAATTTCTATACCATGGCTTTGATCTGTAATAAGAAAGATAAGCCCGAAAGCACACACAAACCTCCAAAAGGCACAAACAGGATCATCAAGACACAAAACCATCTAGAACACATCACAAATAAGTGAAAAAAACTTTCTGAGCACCAAAATCTTCTTGAAATTCCATCAATCTCATTATTCTACCTAAAAACACCCATGTTGATCCCGCAAACACTGCATACATAGCAAAAACACCTTATGGCATCACTTTGACCTCATCAAAGCACTTCTCCCATCTTGACACACCAAATCCAACTGGAAACACTCATCTCTTGCCTTTTACGACCTTCTAAATAATACCATAGAAACACTTACTTCTCCATTAAAAGGAGTCTCTTAAGAAGCATAGGCAGAGACACCTTACTTCACATGGTTCCTTAGAATAATGTAAAACTAAGAATTGCCCACAACTCCTCATATTCCTTCTCCTCCTTGGTCATCTAATACTGATAGTTCTTATTATTATTCTTCTTAAGCTTAAAATAAATAACTTTATCATCCACTACAACATTCTCCTTCTCTTATAAGACTGTATTGACAACACATGGGGATAACATAGATTCATGACATACCTTTTCAGTTAAAGAATCTTCCTTGTAGTTCAGAACTTCATCACTAGGTATGGAAAATTGATGTTATTTGCATGAAAATTTCTTAACAATATCATGATGTTCACTTGAATACACACACACCTTATAATTATCCTTAACCAACACCTTGGTCTTCTCCTTGAGCTTGGTCTCTTTATTCACAATATGAGTAGAAAATGAGAGCCCTTGACACTATTCAACCTCTGTAGCAATGTCCACCATATAAAATAGATTATTTGGACTTATAGACTCATCATGACTCACACTTACCACCTTTGGTTTCCATGTGTTAACTTTCCTTTTTTCTTGCACTCTAGGAGCCTGATTAAACCTATTCTATCTTATAGGCCTTTTCTTACAGAATCTAGTAATGTGACCTCTCTCTTGACATTTAAAGCACATTATACCTTTTTAAAGAAGCTTATCCTACCTTTTCTTATTAGAACAAAATATTGAAATATGTCCATTCTTTTGACAATTGAAATAAACTAATCCTTTTGAAGAAGACTCACCTTTTGAGTGATGACCCCCATCATAGTTCCATGCAAACTCATTTCTAACATGTCTCTTGCATTCTCTAGCTCTATACCAAAATGATCACATTTGTAATAGCAATTATTAAAACTTACATACCCCATAGAGTTTGGTTTTTTTATTTAATTTTACTTCATTCTTCCATCATCTTCATTCCTTGACTAATTTTTGACCTTCAAAGTTTGATTTACATTAGTCTTCATATTATCTTGAGTTGTATTTTTTGGTTCTTCTTTGTATCTAAGACTAGTTTTATCACTTGCATGCTTTTAATCACTTAGAATATTGTCTAGATCACTTGAGCTCTTTTCAAATCTCATAAATTAATTCATCTTACTAGATGTCTTCTCTAACTCAGCTTTTAATGACTCATTTTTAATAACATACCTTGAATATTCATCTTCTTTAGCTTTCAGGCTTTTAGATAGGAATTCCAATTGACAAATAAAAATATTAACTATATCTTCATGCTCTTTGGTGTATTTATCAATTATTTCCTTAAACACACTAAATTTCTCTTCATAGTCATTAATTTGAGACTTCATTTTCTTGTTAATCTTCTTCTCAATCTTTAGTTCTTCAAAAGCATTCATCAATTCAGTCTCACAGTCCACCTCATCTTTATTATCATTTAAATCACTACAAGTAGACTCCTTTTGATATGATAAACTTTCTTCCTCAATCATGAAGAGTTTTTCATGTTCAATAGGACCATCATCTTCATGATCATACTCTAATTCAATGTCTTAACTCTCATCTGATGAGCTGCAATCTTCTTTAGTGTAGAGACTCTTCTTGTCCTGGAAGTACTTTTTCTTGTTTTCAAACCTTTTGAATCCCTTCTTAATATGATTAAACTTGAATGATCTCTTTCCATCATCATGAGCATGAACATGATCTTCAACATCATTCTTATTATGCTTATGAGGGCACTTATTAGTAAAATGTCCTACCTCTCCACAATTGAAGCATTTGAAGGGTAGTTTACCCTTATACTTACCTAACCCTATTTTCAATTTTCTTATAAACAAACTAATTAGTTAATATTCATAAATATCAGATGTGTCATCCTCCTTGAGTTTCTTACCTTATAATTTCTTCTTTTGCTTCATTTATGTATTGAATGCTACTTCCTTCTTTGGTGGTATATCATCATTTATTTTCATCTCATAAGTAGTAAGGATGCCATGAAATTCATCCATATTCAACTAAGTGAGATTATTACTTTCTTCTAAAATATATAATTTAGAGTCAAACTTAAGAGAGAGAAACATTAATACCTTTTTAACTACATTAGCTTCTTCAAGATTCTCTCCAAGACCTCTGATGATGTTCACAATCTCATCAACTCTCTACAGAAAAGATGCCACAGAGTCTTCTTCCTTCATCTTAATACTCTCAAATTATCTTCACTGAGTCTACAACTTTTCCAACTTAACCTTTGAATCTCCTTCATGAATAGTCTTAAATTTATCCCACATTTCCCTAGTAGATATGTAATGGATTACCTTGGTGTATTTAGTCTCTGAAAGACCATAAATGATAGCATTCATTGCCTTAGAATTGTTCTCAACCAACTTCTTATTTTCAATACTAGATGGAGGAGTAGTAGCTATAGAATAACCATCCACAATATATTTCCAAGTGTCAAACCCTAGGGATATGATGTAGGTCCTTATCCTTTCACTCCAAAAAGCATTATTGGATCCATTGAACACCGATGCTTGCTTAGTGTAAAAACCTCCTTGAATTTTACGGCTACTCATTTTGTACCTTGGATCTCCTTCAAGTTGTTAATCCTTTATCAAAAGTACCAGCTATAATACCAATTTTTAGAGGTATAATCACTAAGAGGGGGTGAATCAGTGATGCAAGATATTTCATCTTCAATTCCAATCCTTTTAAACCCTTATTCAATTACTAAAAGCATTCATAAAAAATATATCATTCATAACAATGAATCAAAAGATAATGCAAGATCATACACACAACACAAAATCTATGTGGGAAACCATTTTTGGGAATAAAACCCACTCTCATTCTATAAACACATGGACTAATTATTCTATAATAAGTATGAAAACATGAGACTGGGCAAGTCCTTCTGACCAAAATTTAGTGAAACACTTGTTTCACAAAGAACACCAACCTCTAAGATGATCAATTCCTTCCAACCATATTTTGGTCAAGTCCTTCTTACTAGCTTTAGTGAAACACTTATTTCAAAATGAGTACCTACCCCTAATATGACCAAGTCCTTATGACCACCTTTTGGTCAAGTCCTTCTGACTAGATTTAATGAAACACTTATTCATAAGGAACACCTGTCCCTAAGATGATCAAGTCCTTCTAACCACCTTTGACTTCAAACCAATAAGATAATTATCCTTAACATCAAAAATATGACCTAAAGGTCATACACATAGTCATAAAATTACTCTGCTCTTCAATCCATCCACTGAGCACACACCCTTTCCTTCACTCCACTACTCACACACACCTATTCTCTCTAATCACATGAGTCTATAAATCACCATATTTGATTTCACTTTTTAGAAAAAGCCTCAATGATTATTAGCATGTTCATAACCTTCCTTATTAGCCAAAACACATGCCTTCACACTTAGAGCATCTATATGGGTTACCTTTAAGTAGCTACACCTTTTAATTAGGCCTTAGTATCCCTTATAGGTCTTATAGAGACTTATTCCCCCATTTATCATTCCATTAAGTAAATTAGAAACATAGAACCACTTCTACAAGTAGAGGTCCACTCCACATGACCCCTTAGACATCATCAAATGATCACAGTCACCAAAACACTCTTCTTCTAAAGCATAATTTTCTCAAACAACATTTTGTGCATAAGAACACCATGAACAAACACATAGTCAACTTCTAAGCATTTTTTCATACTAAATATGGATTATTCAAACCTCTAAAATCCATATAGATGGTCCTCATGGAGCCTAATACACTCTCTAACACTTATCTTATCTTGAAACATCAATTACCATCAATAAAAATTCAAGTTCCCTTCTTAATTCACTTATAAACCATGGTATAAAATACATAGTCAACTATGGATCTCAATATCTATAATTATATGAACATCGAAATCTTCTAATCAACATTTATAGATGCATCTTGAAGTCCTATAAAACTTTTAATTTTACAACATCAAGAAATACATCTTGATTCAAAATATGAGTAAAATATTACAAACTAGTCTTCCCGCACAAATTAGAATATTTGAATTTCAATGGTCATTGAGCAACTGTTAAACTTTGAACACTTTACCATCATCTCATGTCCTATCTTAGATTAATCATGCATAATCAATCTCTTTTGATATTTAACTATGATTTAATGTTAAACATCAAACATGTTGACCTCATCTTTTTAACCCTTACAATATTGAGTAAATGTACACTATCAATCTTTATGGATCATCCTAGTCCTTACCTTGCAGTGCTCACCATTGATCTTTTGTCAGACTAGCAAGCTTGTGACACTTGTCACCTGTATGTGCAACCTTTGACATGTTGACTTTATATGCACCCTTGATCTCAATATGTATGATTAAATTCTCACCATTTATCTTCTATACAAATGAACTCAGTCTTTGATGTGGTTAAACTTGATGGTCCTTGACCCATCATAGTCTGCTAGATCAATTGTGAAGCTTTATAACTTGAGCTAGACAACACTTCAAGTCTCCAAATTTTTAGGGTAGATTATTGGAACTATATACAACATCTCCATGTAAAACTTCTATAAAAAAAAAAAAAAAAATTACATACCTTAAATAAATTCACAAACATACTGGTTCATACAAATCTACATGTTGTGCAGTGGCAGTCTAGCTAAGTATGGGAACCTCTACAATTTGCCTAGAAAGCCAATTTTACTCCTTAATAAATTTTGTTTTACTCAATATCATGACATAAAATTTGAACCATGTGATCTCCTTATATATTTTAATCCATCCATATAACAAGTTAATCTTACAATCTTCACATGTGTGAAATATAATGTCATCAATATGCTTACTTAGATTTTTTTCTCACAGAACCAACTATTCCAAGATGAACATAATGAATAATTTGATAAATACCATGCACTTACAAAATATCTCCAATAATCCTTGACCTTTGATATGACCCCTTTCATAGCCTCAAATCATCATACTCATCCCTAAACATCCTTAACCATGCCAAAATTTAAGATCAACCAAACTTACTTCAAGCATACTAGGACAAGCACACTGCACACTTTGTCATTGACACTTAGATTATCAAGACACTTCATCCACTCACTTTGACACCTTCACGACATCACTGAAAACTCTCTAATATTTTTTAGATAAAAATATTGTTCTTAGTTTTTTCAAAATAAGAGAAACCAGTATTAAAATAAGGTATTTTGTCTGCCTAGGTTGTTTTAAGATTTTCTAGTTATTAGAGTGTGTGTGTGTGTGTGTGTGTGTGTGTGTGTGTGTGTGTGTGTGTGTGTGTGTGTGTGTGTGTGTGTGTGTGTGTGTGTGTGTGTGTGTGTGTGTGTGTGTGTGTGTGTGTGTGTGTGTGTGTGTCTGTGTTTGAGGATGAAAAGAATTTGTTTAATAAATAAAAATTGATTGACATAATGATTATAATTATGTGTGACCTATTATAACATTCACATAAGGTTTAAATGCAATATTATATACTATGAATAAATATATTGAACTAAAAGCAAACAAATATACTAGCTACTATTTTTATTGCAAAGAGGAAATGATTATTTTTCCTATAAAATTTTTATTATTTATATAATATATTATAATATTAATTTAAATAATTTAATCTAAATAATAAAAATAGACCAACATAGAAAAGCCTCCAATCTAATCAAGGCATAGATTAACTAAAAGCATGTAGCATGTATTTTTGTAGTCTTTAGTATGTTGGCTCATTTATCTAGGAAAATATTTTAGTAACTATCTAATGATGAGGATGAAATAATAACTATCAAAAAAGAAGAAGAAGATGAGATACATAAGACTAAACAAGGATTAGTTGACCTATGGTTGGTTGAGTGCATTGTTTGTAAAGATCAGGTTACATAATCAATGACACTTAATTTAAATGTAGTCAATTAATAAAATAATATAGGTAAATATAAAAAATAAATGGTATTAGGTTTTGGCTGTATAAATCTTAGAAACTCTAGTCTATAATGTAAATTTTACGATCCAACATCAAGCCAAAGTTGACTTACTTGTAAAAGAGCAATGGAGATTTCATGAAGGATTTTTAACTGAGTTAAAATAGGATTAGAACTTAGGAGATATTAAAACTTATTGAAAATATAAGAGGGAGTGAGTTTGGCTGGCATTGAAGTGAACATAAGGTGTAACGGTTAAGAAATAAGATAATAAACATGCAAAACACATCAAATCTTGAGTTTCAGAAGCTAAATTTAGAAGATGGGGAGAAGGTGATAAAACTTCCCCTTTTTTTAGATATGGTTATGAAATAATTGGTCCTATGATATAACTACCCTATGTGGTTACATAAACACCACATATTAATGTGTAATTGATCTATCGATAATGATTCCACCATGAAAGTTTACAAAACCATTATAGTGGTTTTATCCCAAAAAAGGGTGGTTCTACACTTGAAGAATGGTTTTTAAAAATATCCAAAATAACCCTAAAAATTAAAAAAAATGGGATTTTGGGTGGCCTATGATATATAAATTGAGGTAAATGTGGGATGGCATTATCGATAACTTATTTTAAGCATACATTATTAGATCACTACATCATCATTGGACATCATGCCAGAATGTCTCACCATGAAAATCTTGGGTGCATGCATACTGACCCTTGGGAGGATACCCTATCATGAATTGAGGATGATTTTGTTCCTATAATTATAATTTTTAAATGGAAAAATGGGGTTAAAAATACTTACCTCCTTACCTTAGTGGCACAGTGAAGCCTGTTGAGACTCCATGCGACTTTTAGACAAAAAATAAGAATCAAGTTTAATTTTATCAAAAGAGAAAAAAATACTTTTGGATGGATATTATGTACCATATGTGTGTGGAATATCATACTTCATGAATCATCCCATTAGGGGACTAAACCTATTGCCAAGTTTTCATGTACATGTAAAATCATAAAACATGCTAAAAAATATAGAAATAACATTAAAATGTTAGTTTTGAAACATGAATCATAAAATAAACCAATAAAATAACTCATAAACATGAAAATATGTGTTAAGTGTGAAATTATTCCAAAATTAGAAAGTTTTAAAACAAAAATAACTAGTTTGGGGCCTATTATATTTTAGAAACTTGCCAAAAACAAATTCATTTGTGCCAAATGACTCGAGAGATTTCTGAGCTCTAGTTTTCCTATGATGGATTTGAGTGAAAAAGTAGTAAATGAGATTATAATGAGATTATGATGATGAATTTAATAATGGTAGGTAGAGTTGGGTAGGGACAGATAGATTTTCCCATGTTTTTCTATTTTTCCCCAATTTTGAAATTTTGCTCAAAACAATAAAACATTCAGTGAAATTTGTAATTTTTGGTGTCAAAATGTTTATGGGAGGGGGGAGGGATCAGGAATAAATTCAAAATTTTGGTATTTTAGGTGAATTTTTCAATTTTTTGGGTGGATTTTTAAAATGTGAGGCTAACTAATAGAATGGTTACTCGAAATGGGACTACCAATCTTTGTAGACTGGTGGTTACATAACTACCACAATGGAACCGTAACCATCATAGTCTATAGGTTGGAAAAGGAATAACCACCACTAAATTATGGTTTTGTGATCATCAATTATGGATACATAATTTCTTAGGGTGGTTACATAACTACTTTATGGTAGTTTTGTGTTACATAATCATCACCTGTAAACAAGGATGGTTTTATACCTAGGAATGGAGAGGGAGATATTAGATTTTTGGAATGCATAAGTGATTTTTTTAGTTGAATTAGGACCTTTTTTGTTTCATGGAGTTTATATATACTATAATAAATCCCAGGAGTAAGGGTAGCTCCCTTGAGTGATGGAAATTATGATGGTAAATGAGTTGGTCACTCTTGATTGATTCAGCATACTATGTGTGGTATTGGTGGAGATCATCCCAACCTCAAGTAGATTTTTATGTGACCTACTCACCTATTGGTAAATTTTATAGAACATTTTTTTTCCCCTTCAAAACCCAAGAGAGTGTACTACCACCCTCATGGATGTGTATAGGATCACTAATATACTGATGATAATTTGGTTGGTGGCCCTTCAAGAGGCCATAAGTAGGGTTAAGGTAATAGTTTTGGCTAGTCACAGTAGAGATGTGGGTGCACTTGAAATGGGTATGAAGTGAAGAGTGAGTATTTTTAAGGTTGAGGTATTAGTGATCCCCAAACTTACATATCATCGGTATTATTTCCTTACAACTAGTGGTGGATAAGGGAATGAATAACCTACTATGCATCTATTCCTCAATTGTTTAATGAATTAAGGATAGGGAAACTCAATTTTATTTTATCCGTGAGATCTTGGATCACACCTACAAGGAATTATGCCATGTGGTTTGATTAGGAAAAATCTTGATTAGTCACCCCACAGTCTGCATTAGTTGGGTACAGGGGATGATCCCCTACTAATTTGGAATACCTATTATAGATTTAAGGGTCTTCAAGGCCTCGATATAGATATATGTAGCATATTTATTTGCTTTACCCCAAGCCATTGGTATTCTTACAGCAATATATTTTAGATCCCTACTCTACCAAAGCATGATTGGATAGTGGGATGAGGAGGCTTCTTATCTCATGGTGATTATTGGGGACATGCAAGTACAAGATATGATATTATAGGTATAAGTACACCCATTAGATTGGGTGTCTTAATAATTCAACATTCCCTATGTGGTTAACCTTCATTTTTTAGTAGCTATATATAGAGGCATGTGAGAGGCTCAGACAAGGAGATTGGGGTGGTTGTCATGGTATTTGATTATATGATGGTTACATATTACATGAGTGATCTAGGTATGAGTTACATTAGAGGTACATGCCCTTATAGGATAGTAATAGGTAGACCCACCACCACCACCACAAATAGGACCTAGGTGAGTAGGATCTAATACAACAATAGTAGTAGGTAGGTGAAAATGGTGAGGCCCCTGAGTATATTGAGTTGGATGAAGACCTAGATATGGATGAGGAGGAGGTCGCTAACAATGACTCTAATTTGGATTAGTACAAGGATGACCTAAGTAAACTATTAATTTATGCATTTTAGTTTATTACTTGATACTTCACTTTTAGGTTTGATTACTTAGTTGGTTTACTAATTTTATTTTTGTATGACTAGCTCTGACACTATATCTCATACTTTGTGTTCACTGATATCTCAACCAGATGGATGACTATGATCACATATACCTTGATAAATATTTTTTAGCTAGGGATAGATATGACCAAAGATGAGATAATGGTGGATCTCATATTTCCTACTAGGATATGACAATGTATTAATGTCTTTGATTCAGCCTACCATGCATTTGTGATGTTGACTAGGTTGAGAGTGGAGAATACCACTCTTGAGGTAAGATCCAAGATTTCATATGTCTGATAGACATGATGGTATTTGGTGGAGGTTAGGTTTATTTTATCTAATGGACAAGAGGCACAACCTTGTATGGAGGTGCTAACAAAAGGAGAGACAAGATCCCTCAAGCTAAAGAGACAATCACCCAAGGAGATACTAATAGGAGACACCAAATAATACATAACCGTCATCACTCTTATACATCAGGACCTTCCCAAAGGAAGAGGTTTGTATCTTGAGTTATTATATCTATTGACACATTATACACCCTTCTTTTTTATTTTTTAATATATTGAGACATATTAGCCCTCTATGAAGGTGATTGTATTGGAGATTCACATTATTCAAACTCAAAAGTATTATGATAAATATATAAACATTTTGGTTCATATTTAATTGTCATTACATGTTATGGGCTTTTAATTTTAATGTTTAATTCTTAGTTTATGCATTCTCAATGACTATGCATGTGATGATATAGCATGTGTCTCTCTATTTTTTTGATAAAATGTTATGCATAATGATTGTACATATGAAACAAGATGTATGTAAATTATGAAATATGATGGATATATATGAATTTATTAATATGATAACAACTATTTTATAAGTCATCGATGACTTGATTATTTTTTCTACACATAACACGTGACTTCCAATCTATAGTATGGGAATGAAAAGGGGATAAGATAGATGTGAGATGATAAAATATCAAAGCCATGAATAAAAATTAATAATAAAAAGGAATATGACTTAATCATCATGAGTAAAGGGTAAAATGTACTTTTTACTAGACTTATAAAATACTAACTTTATTGGCTTCATCTAAATATAACTATCCCTGACAGAATTGGCAAGTGGGATAAATTTACCTTTCTCAACATAGGCATATAGATAATCTTTTTAAAGAACCTTTTATTGGGAAACTTTTTTATTTAATACTATTTTTTCATTTAAATTTTATTTATCTTTTTAACCCCCTACACTTAGTCTCATGTGACTAATAAGACACATGGGCCCATCACCAAACACTAGACGTAGGCGATTAAGAGCATATCTCTCCAATGCTAACCCCACATAACTCTTAAGATATGAGATCTCAATAGTGAAGGTTAAAAAGGGTGATAGATGTTGGACTTAGTTTTTATGTTACATAAAAATTTTATAAAAGTGTATTTTTTTATTAGACCTTTAATCCAAAACTTATCCCTTTGTAACTAGTAATATGCAAGGGATCATTACTAAAGACAAAGATATATGATTAAAATTTCCTATTTTCGAGAGTGCTAATGTTCTAATTTATAAGGAACTGTAAGAGGATATTTCATAATGGACAAGCTTCTAGACTAGGTTGTAGGCTAGCATTTTCTAAGTTTTACAAGAATATATAGGGGGAAAAGGTGTGCTCTGCTTGTAATAACTAAGAAAATATCCAATATAATACTTATTTTTAAATATTGTTTCTATAAGATAATAAGGTAATGTGAACATGAAATGATATGGCATGTTGCATCTTAAAAATGTTATGCTATGTGAAATAATAACCAAATAAAAACCAAATAAAACATATGATATGCAAATGAACACACAATTATGAAAATGTAATGCAATGAGGGAATTATGTCATGAAAGAACTAAATATAGAAATGTTTAATGTGTAAATATTTCATAGATTCACTGAATTCCTTTCCCTCCAAAGTGAATAACTATAAGATCCATTATTTAAATATTTATTCACTAGATAATGGCCTAACCAATAAGGTCTAAACTTTTGACCTTCTCATTTACTATTATCAATGTGGTTGTCAAGCTTAAGGATAAGGTATCCTACACATATTAGGTGCTCATGGACATTTTTTTGTATTGTCTACCCATATGATCGTTATAGGCAATGTGATTATTTGCATCAGTGAGCCAATGTTCATCTAAAGTCTCTAACTCAACTAACCATGCATTCATGTACTCTTCATGATCAAGGAGATAATGGGTAAAAAATCAAAGGCTAGGTATCTCAACCTCAACATGTAAAATAGATTCAAATCCAAAAATGAGGAAATATGGGGTTTCCCCCATAGGTGTTTTAATGTTGGTTATATAAGCCCAAAGTGTTGGATAAAGATGTAAATGACAATCTTATTTAGAATATTTGACTTTCTTGACTAATATCAACTTTAGGGTTTTATTGGTGGATTTAGCCTAGTCATTAACATATGGATAATGCAAATAAGTTGTGTGATGTGATATGGAAAATTTATTACATACTTCATGTACCTAAGGGTTTTTAAAGGGGGGATCCATTATCCATTATGATGACCTATAAAACCTTTAATTGGTAAATAATTTGGTTAAAACCAAATTACAATAATTAAAATAGTAATAGTTATAACAATCATTTATTTTTCCCACTTATTGAAATATGTGGTGGTCATGATAGTAAAGTGGTGACCATCGAAAGAAACAGGGGAAATATTATGTATAAAATCTAGACCCCAAGTAAAAAAGGTCTAAGGCATAACAATGGGTTGTAGAGCCCAAGGAATAATGTGGATCTTGTGAGAAAAGTGTTATCACTTATTTCATTTCCTAAATTATTTGATAGCATCATGTTTAAAAGTGGACCAAAAGTACCCCATTTTATATATCTTGTGAGCAGTCACATAGCCACCAAAATGACCACCAAAAACCCTACTATGCTAATGAAAATGACCCTTTTTATTCCTCTTAGTTTATTCATGTCAAAAACATGTAGTCAAAGGCTTTACAGTAGATAACCTCATCTAAGATTGCATACTTAGAAGAGATAACATGATGATGTCATCTCTATTAAGAGATGGATCCCTTGGGATAAATGTGGTCAATTAAGTAATGAACAATATCAGCATACCAAGGATAAGCTACATTAGGATGTTTATCTATGTAATAAATGAATTAATATATAAAAGTGGTGTTAATGAGATCATTGAACTCCAGTGTAGAGATTTCTAACCAATTGGTAATGATTTATGTTTTGATGGACTTCTAGTTGTTGTAAGTACACTCGAAATAAATTAATAGGGTGAAAAACAACTAGACTTTCATGAGAGGGTTGGTTGGATCAAGAATGTGCATAAGGATTATGACCTTAATATGAATCACATTTCTTGATTAATCATATAGTTTTATAATCACTTAGTTACAAACATAATTTCTAAACACTCATTTTCTACCTACTTGTAGTATGTTTCATAATCCATGAGAGTGAGGCTGATGAAATAAATACCATGTTATTTGCTAATAACTTCCTCCTAGGCTAACATGTAGGCAAGAGACACCTCAATTACCCTAATGTAAATTATCAAGGGTTTATTTGGCTTGGGCATTATGAGCATGGAAGGAGACATAAGAAAGAATTTTACTACTTCAAACACCTCATGACAATCATTTTTCCAAATTAAGCCACTTGTCTTTTTAAGCAAGTTATTGATGGGACAAACAACATAGGTAAGATTAGACATAAACCATCAAATGTATCTCAAATTCCCTAAGAATGACCTAATCCATGATTCATACAAGGGAGGAATTATTTCTAAGGTCTTAAAAATATTGGCAGGGTCAATATCAATCCACACTAAGAGATGATATACCTTAGGATTTTTCTACTTGTGACTTAAAATGCACATTTTTGGTGGTTAAGAGTAACATTGTATTCGATCAAGCTATTCAATATGGTGGGTAACACCTCTAAGTGGTAGATTCATTACCTCGCTTCCTATAGAAGATCATTTACATAAACCTCCACTATATTATGAATAATATCATGGAATATATGGTTCATGGCCCTTTGATACATTGTCCCTACATTTTTAAGATTGAAGGGCATTATGACATAGAAAAATGTCCTCCATGTCCTGGTAAAGGATCTCTTACTCTAATATTCATCAAAAATATGGATATTATTATATTCTAAGAAACCATGCATAAGTGATAGTAACTCATATCCTATTGTATCATCAATAATGATGTTAATATAAGGGAGAGGGAAGTCATATTTAGGGCATGCCTTGTTGATATCTCAAAAATTATACATATCTTGATATTTCTATTCTTATTGAGAATGGGGACAATGTTGTGCATCCACTTGGAATAGTTTATTGGCTTAATAAATCCAACTTTTAGAAGATTTATAACTTCCTCCTTTACCATCAACATAAATTTAGGCTTGATTAGCCTGAGCCTTTGCTTAACTAGCTAGGCATTAGGTATGGTCATAATATTATAAACCATAAATTTAAGATTGATGACCACCATATCATTGTAAGAAAATGGAAAAGCCTTTGATATCTCAGTGAGAAACTATATTGACCCTCCAATTCTTGAAGTGAAAGTGAGGATCCAAAAATTGAGAATTATAGGACTCTCCTTAGTCCCACTATTGATATCAATGTTTTCCTTAATGATGGAGGAATTAAATTACTTAAATATGTCATGGGTTAGAATAATATTAGAATCTTCACCCTTTATATTAAAAACATCATGCTCATTATTAGAGGATAAGTAATCCTCAACATATCAATAAGAATTATAGTATTCACATCCAAGAGATTATGTGGGACAATAAGTTAGGGATAAACCTCTCTTGTGGTGGAAAAATGGGAGGTCATCGTAGGCTCATAAAAAATAGTGAGTAACCTCATCATTTTTGACTAAGTCAATGACTAATAGACTATCATCTTTTCTAATATGGTTAATAACTTGATCACTAGAATTCTTGCATACAAGAGGTTATGTCTTACCTAAGAATATGAAATCAAACTCCACTATAACATGATGAGAGTCTATGTGCAAGGATGAATCATCCATAAAGTTATCAAGTTGGTTTCTTTCCCTAAGGATTTCTTATATAGAAATTAAGTTAAGGTATTTATCTATTTCTTGTATAATGGTTTTATATATATGAATATGTTCAACTTTGATTTGATAGACTTCAAAAACCTAATTGGTAATAATTTGTGAGTCACCTTAGATCTTTACGTCTAGATGCCTAAATGTTTTTCAATGAGCATGACAAGAAATAGAGATTTTTAATTAGAACCATTGTTCCTACACTTAAAGTATAATTTGAAACCAAAATTCATGACGCATCCTTCAAGATAGATTAGGATAACTCTTACCCCTGCACCTAGGAGGCACTTGGCCCCATCATAATAGAGGACCCATTGATCATGTGTATAATAAGGCCTATCATCTAATAATAATTATTGGTCTTACGATATCTCAACCATATTAATATCAATAATATTAGTTAACCCCTCTTGGGGCTCCTAATCTTGAGAGTTAGAAAAGTGATAAGTCTTTCCCCCTTATGGAGTGAATGTAAGGACATGTATAAACCCAAAAGGCCTACTCTTATGGTCTAGATGAAGGAAAAATAACACTTATAGTAAATCAAAAGTATTATTCTTATGGCATGGATTAAGGTAGGTTACCACTTCTATAAGCTTAAAAGGTTGATTGTTAGGATTTCTTTTTAGATTGGGAAGTATGTCGACATAGTTATGATGGATTTTAGGTATGAGAAGTGTGCCAACATAGTTATGATTTCATTACAGAATGAAAGGTATGTATGAATAGTTATTAAATTTACATTACTATTGATAAATCATGGCTAATTTTATTTTTTCCATTGTTATATGCAATAAGGCTCATAATAAATTAGTAAGTGGTTCTCTAGGGGTATGTTTCTTTGTGAGGAGGAGAGAATGCCTCTCTTTAGGTGTTGGTGGATAATCATGAGATCTTATTTTAATCTATATGGTACCTATTTTTAAGTTTCAAATACTCTCCTCATGCACTGACATGGTCAGGGGACAAGGAATGGTGTGACTGTATAATAGAAACCTCAAAATTAAATGTGAATTATAATTAGGTGTGAGTAATAGTTGAATAGCCAACATCTTAGGAGTAATTGAACTCGATGGGTCAAAAATTATAGAAAACTAATATGATCCTATCATAGTATGATCAATGAGCATACACTAAAGAGACTTAAAAGTGATACGAGTAGTACATAAACTAAAACTTGCCCATGTGTAATTAAGCATTGGATGATTATCATAGCAATCACAATAAAAATCATCATCAAGGAAACCTCTTCATTCTATGACATCTCTATCATATAAAGATAAAGTAAAGTACCTACCCTTTCTTGGGGTTCCTAGTTCTAAGACTCAGAGAATTTTTAGGTCCCTAACCTTATGGGTCATATCAGGGAACAAGTGGCATGTCTTTTTCCAATATATTGATAATCTCAACTATAAACATGGTGGAGACTATTGAAATAGTGATTGGATCTGAACTAGTGGCATTTTTAGTTGTCACTACATCTTTTTCCTCTATTTTTTCCTTCAATAAGGCTTTAGGCATTTTTTACCCTTTCTTCAAGACAACCACTTTTGGATTCACATGCTCTATAACATCTACCAACTACATGGGTTTTTGACCTCATTGGTAGGTAGGTGATATTAATTTTGTAAGTTTGATTATTTTTTCATGGTCATTTGAATCATATCAAAATGCTTTGGATCCCCTTGGGCTATAAAAACTTTTCCTAGATGGAGGAACCTTTTTTAAATAAGGTTGAAGGGATAACCTTCATCTTGTGAATCCAAGGTCTTCCCAAGATCATGTTATAATTTATGTCTTTGTTGATCATGTAGTATGTTTTTAATATGATATTGGGGCCCAAAGTTACCATAAGCACAATGGTTCCTATCAAGGTGGACTTGAGGCTATCGTAGCCTTGTCGGGTATATCTAGTTGTGAAATGTTTGGTTTCCTTGTAACTAAGTTTTTACAAGAAAGGGGATAATGTTAATGGCTGCCCCATCATCAAATAAAAAGGCTAGATCCCCCTCCTTACCAATTCATAATTAAGAGGGAGACTACTAAGGTTGAATAAATAACCAATATCTTAGAAATATTTCCCATGTGGAAACATATTTATTTCAATGTGATTGATTTGGACCTTAGGTGGGGGATTTATGATGGAAAAATACCCCAATACTAAATCATCTAGCAATCCCAAATTATGGGTAGGTGAGTTCTTGAGAAATTTAAGAAATGAAATGTGAGAGAAAGTTTTTTTAATATCTGAGATCAAATTATAATTCCCCACAGGCTTAGGGATGGTTTAAGTATCCAAAAAAATTGAGGGGTGAGAGATCATGTGTTGATATTCCCTAGGGTAAATAATTATATTTGATTCCTCTTTGAATTACAACTATAAAACCCCTATCATTATGGTTTTACCTTGGACTCATAACTTGGGAGTAACATCAACATTAGTAGTTCTAAAATTAGAGGCCTCAACATCATTGGTATAAGTTTGCATAGGATGGTTATGTTGAACCACTTGATTTTGAAAGTTATCCTAAGTTTTATTTGGATTTTATCATTCATAAAAATGTATTGGTAAATGTTATCTCCCAAATTTTCACCCTTGGAAGATTTTTCAAGCCTTCCAAATTTGGGGTAACATGGAGACAATCCTAGGTTGTGGGTGACCTTTAGGTGGATTGAATCTCTAGGTTATAAGGATAACTCCCATTAATGTATCACTTATGCTCATTCACTAATATATCAAATTGTTAATAAAAAAGAGAGAAACCTATTATAATGGAGGTGATACACCAAAATAATGACCACTACCAATCATCTATATGTGTACATCAGCCATGAGACTAACCTAAACACACACTACTCCTAATCTACCTCTCTACATCATCACTTCATTATGGAGGTTGTGATAGATATTTGGGATAGGAGGAATAATTTAAAGGTAATAAAATGAAAATAATGAGTATAAAACTCACTCAACCCTCACACTTCATTCGGACACTTCACATGACTTGCAAAGAAGCTTTCAATCTACATATGAGTGATAGAAAAGGACAACATGATAAGGAAGACTAAGCCAAACACTTGGCAAGATCAAATAATCATAAACATATACTAAAAATATTAAAAATAGGAGGTAAAACTATTATTTTTTCATTGATCAAAGGAATAAAAAATGGAATGTATTTTCCATACCCAGGTGAAGGATACATACATAGCCAAACAAGGCTGAATTTATAGATAAAGTGAAACTAGAAGAGAGAGAGAGAGAGAGAGAGAGAGAGAGAGAGAGAGAGAGAGAGAGAGAGAGAGAGAGAGAGAGAGAGAGAGAGAGAGAGAGAGAGGGGGTGGGGGGGCATAAAATTGAGCCATGTGTGTGGATGATCATTTAACCTATTAATTATATTTATAATCCTTTTTACTCCATTTATAAGCTATTACTTACCCTGCATCTTCACAAACAAGCCTATAGACATGCTTCTAGGCCAATTATGTACAATCTCCCCTTGACACATGCCAACTAATACCATGCTCAGGGGATCATGAGAAATACAAATATCACAAAATTAATTATCAAGGTTAAACATATCATTTTAAATCCTTTTAGGGTATATTTATCCCAGTAGGTCACTATGAGGGGCTTAGGAGGGATTAAGGTGTGATAGGTTCTTAATGATTGTTCATAGAGGACAGGATTTCTTTATCTTAACCTATGCCATAGGATGGGACTGTAGATACCTCTCCAACACATCCAATATTATTTATAAATAACTCATATTTTTAAGGTAAATTTGAGCAAGTTTGAGAGTCTCTCAGGTGGATGAGTGTGTATTTATGAGCTCGAGAGAGAATCTAATGAGAGAAAGGAATATAATTAATTGATCTAGGTTAGAGACACCTCAATGAGATATTCACCATATCACTTGAATTTTCCAATGGTATTCTCTTCCATATATCTCTTCAACCCTACTATATCCTTCATTTGTTAGGCTAGGGTTCTCAAGCTAACCAATACAAGTGACCTTAGTTATTTGTGTTGTGTTAGCCTTTTTTTCATTATTGAAGGGTATAAAACCTAATATATAGTCTTATTGAAGTTATCTACCTATTATTATGTCCTTTATACTCCCCTCTCACCTTCTATCAAACAAACTTTCATCATAAACGTACACATAGGTTTTTGTGTGCATATTCAGGCCTACCAAGCCTAGATGGATTTCTCAACCCTGACAATGTTTTATTGACCCTAAAGATCATATGAATGTCATGATGTCACAATATATCCATTTTAATTTTATTTATTTCCCTTTATACCTCTTTTCTTCAAAATAATAAGGCATCTCTCATTTAACTAGACATGCTTGACTATTCTAATTTAGACTGTATGAGTGTAGGCTTAGGGTGAATTGGTTTTGATCACATTATATGATCTTTATTTGGGTCTTATTTATCTCTATTAGTCCTTTTCATCTTCCCTATCTACCTAAATCTCAACTCCATTTTACTATTACATCTTCTCTTTCAAGCCTAAAAGAAACTAAGAGAAATCTCAAGTATGCCTATAGATAACATTCTAGGTTTGTATATAGTCTTGATTGAGTCTTGAGCTTATCCAAGGGAATAGACTATAGATTAATATATATTCATTGTTCTCTTTATCTCAAATGTAAATTTCAAATGTTTTCCATTCTAACTTCAGGCCTTAAACTACTCAAACTTTGTTGTTCCACCTGTAGGTGTCATTACGGTGTCTTAAACATTGGTTTTTAGGTCACACCCTCTCCATTGATGTTGATACATATAAAATTGTAGGTAAAATAAATTGAGATAATTATTTAGGCCTTCAAGTAAACTCTTAATGCACATTTCAATACATTTCTCATAAAATATATACCTACATGTCCACAGACTTGTAGGTCTACATTTTCATATTTTAGGCCTAGTATGATGGAAGATTTGATCTTCTCCATCTTGAGAAAGTTTCTCTATTATATTATTACCTTTAATCATGAGTTCAGGACCCTCATACACCTATAAAAATGCAAGATAAAACCTTTTGAAACCATCTTTATAGTCAGCATCAAAACATAGTCTTCAAACTAGGAACATGAATGTCATTTGGAGGACTTAGTACGGAATGACCAGTCATATTGAAGATTATTGAATGAGATGAGAAGATGGTGGAAATAATTCAACCATCACTTATATGTCTTTAACCCTATAGAATATTTCAAAACTCAAAATGCAAACATGTAGCATGTCTCACATGGAGGCTACTCTTAAAGTACCTAATGTTCACATGTGCCAATCTAATGGAAATAAATGTGGAATGGTTATGCATACCTATGAGTATCATTTTCAATTTATCTCATGCTTCTAACTTACTTTAAATCACTATTATAAGGATAAAAATGAGCTTGTGAGGTTTATAGGTAGTTTTAGAACACCCTAAGGTCTTAATGATTGTTCATAAAGGAGGGGCCACCAATCTGATGACCATTACCATGAATTTGAAGTTTATTAGACCCCCTCTTCTGGAAAAAGATTCAATTCCCAACTCTAATTCTATTGTATGGAATGAGTACTTGAAATTGACCTTTATGAGCTTTCTAAGGGAGTGATGGGGATTTTAAATCAAATTTTTCATTATATGGACCTGTACCTACAATCCAAGCATGGATTTGACTTTTGGAAGCTAAAGAGGCACCTAAAAAATATTTTCACCTAAAATTGGATCTCCCAAGTCCATACAAGTTCTTGAAACTGCCCTTTTTGGATGTCAAACCTACAAAATTGATATGATCTAACATTCCTAACATATATGGTAGTTAGATAACACCTTAAATAACTTTTTTAAGTTCATTTTATAGATAATTAATCTTTAATATCTTTATCATATGTTGGAATTAGTTATATGCAGGTTTCCTTCAATTTCACTTACCTTAAAGTTTGCAAATCAACCTTAATATTTTCAAACATGTATGAAATGTTCATGTAAGTTGATGAGGGCATGATATGAATTTTTATAGACAACTAAATAATGATGACACCTTTAGGATCCACCTTATTTACACCATGACATGACTAGACTAGTATAAGATAAATACAACCATTACCTTGATTTTGTCAAATAGACCTTAAAATATGCTAATGAGACCTTAGGAAAACCATTTGAATACCTTACACAATACAAAATATCTAATAAAAAGGCTATTAAGACATGAAAACTCTAGTTTCAACTTATAGGGGTTGAATTTTTAAATTGGGGGTCAAAAATGGTCAATAAATTATAGATTTGTAAGCGTAGCATGCCTATAATGCTTACTAGACTAGTAGCCTTGTCTTTCCATTTTGCAAGGGAGTCACTTGCACTAAAAATCAGACTTGATCAGACCTTGACCAAGATGAGACAACTAAATTGAATTCGAAACATATACAAAATAATAGAAACACATAAAGCAAAAGAAACAAGATAACACACATGTGTAAGCCAAGAACTTAGGGAAAACAAGACTTAACATAAACAAATGGTATATACAACTAACCTAAACATATCTTCTTCTTCTTCTTGGATCAAAGGGGAAAATTCTAAGTTATTTTGCTCTATGAGATGAAAAATGGCATGAGGCAATCTACCTCTTGTACTTTGTTCTTATTGACTTCATCCTTATAGTTATTGTTAATCCTCTTGGAATGCTTTCAAGTAAAGAAACAACAATAAACCAATCACGTATGAACACATATTCATCTTGTAGTTCAATACCCACTCCATGTTTCTATTTAATCTTGAATATAACTTAACAAGTGATCCCATTCTAAATTATTGGAATAGATGTAACCTCATCCAATGATGCTCCATCTAGGCATTATTCTTGTGCCTCCATGTCATCTTGATTGACATCATGTTGATTATCAATTAATTCAAGTTAATCAATCTCTTCAATAAATTTTGCATACTCATTCTAATCTACATCATGGTGTTCAATGTATGTGTCTTGATAAACCTTATCATAAGAATGCTCTCTAATAGGAAATTTACCTTTACAAGGACTTCAATATATTGAAGGGACTCAATTTATTATTGACAATCTCCTTTTTACTCCTTACTTTGCTCAATTTTGAGGAGACCAACTTAAATATTAGTCTCATGTTTATTTTGAAGAGATATAAGGTTGTTAAGAATATTGAGCTCCTTTCTACAGTCATGAAGTAATTAGGATTCAACCTCTTCAAGTTTAACTTCTAGATCATTGGGAACCATTTCAACCTCATCCAAGATCTCAGCTTGTACTTTTCCCTCAAATTCGCATTCTTTCTCATTTGAAGCCATTTCACATTCATTCAAGACCTCACCTTATTTGTTTGAGGTGTATTTTACTTCAAGCTTAGCTACAACCTGATCAACTTGTGCCCCTTCTTCAAGATTTTGTTTCATTCCATCTCTGAAAACTAATTTGCCTATTCCTTCCTGAAGTGAAGTACCATTGAATATTTCTTCCTCATACACACTTGAATTATCTTCATCATCTATAACTACATATTGATCTTCTCCATTTACCTCCCATATTATAGGTTTTTCTTTAAGAAGGGATATGGTAGGAGGGTAAGGAATATGCTCATGAGTTGGCTTGGGAATTGAGAGAGATTTCTTGAAACTTGGGGTCTTGGGGATGGAAGATTATTATAAGAACTCTTGAAGATAAATCAAATTAAATTGTGTTGAGTGTCTCAATCTTCTTAACAAGCACTTCATTCTCATTCAGAATGCCTTCTTGAGGTTCCTTTACAATTTCAGCTTGATTTCTAACATTCTCAACAAGGATGTACCTCTTTTTTTGGATGTCTTCTTAGATAGACTTATAAGATGGTATTTTTTGGCTTCATTTTCTAAATCTAGGTTTGATTTAAGCTCTATGAATTTTAATTCCAAGGCTTCAATTTGCTTATCTATACTCTCTTGTGAGATTTCTTCTTGAGGATGGTCAATGACTTCATGAGGATATGGAGCATAAGAAGGTTGATAAGGAATACAAGAGGGCTCTTGAAACATCTGATCTAATTCACTTTAGTGCCTCTCCCAAGTCCCTATTTTATCCAATACAAATGTACACAAATCATTCCTCTCTAATGGATCACTAGAGGATATAGATGCATCTTGAAAAATCACAATCACTTCCTCATATAGAGAATTTAAACAAACCCTTTTTACACATGATAGTATCATGTTCTCCATCTCATCCATTTCATCTTGATAAGATTACAAATCTAGTGGATGAGGCAAAGGAGGATAGCATGGTTGAAGATTGTTTATATTTATCACCATAGCCATGTGGGGGAGGTGTAGGTTGATCATAGCATTGATATGGATCATAAGGAGGATAAGAGTGATACTATTGATAATAAGGAGGGTAACAAGATTGATAAGGCAATTAAGGTATATAATTAGGGTCATAGTGAAGCTAATAAGGAGTATTATAGGACTGATATGAGTCATCATATTATTGGTATGGCTAATTATAAGACTAATAAATCTCATTATGAGGCTAATAAGGAATACCATAGGTTTGATATGCCTCATCAATTTGAATTAAATTTCAATTTACTTCAAACTTAGCCATAAAAACCTCATCAAGATAGTGAACTAAAACTACAACTTCCTTTTAACAAGTGCCTAAGCTACTAGAACTAACTACTTGATCTTGGAATCACCATTGATATTTTGAATGCCTCCAAAGGTGGATATGTAGAAGGATAACACTAATAATCCTTTAACCACTTTGGATCTTAGTCCCACAGGGTGTGCGAGAATTATTATCACCTAAATTTTCACCCTTGGAAAATTATTCAAACCTTCAAAATTTGGGGTAACATGGAGACAATCCTAGGCTATGAGAAACCTCTAGGTGGATTGAATCTCTAGGTTATAGGTCTAACTCCCCTTGATGTATCACTTAGACTCATTCACTAATCTATCAATTTTTTAGGAAAATAGAGAAAAAACTATTCTAATAGAGGTGACGCACCAAAATAATTGACCACTACCAACTAGCTGCAAGTGCACATTATGGATCATTATCCACATTTTTGAGTTTTATAGTAGTCAACATTGGGTCTAAGACATTCTCAGTGAATTTTGGCAGTTGTGATTTTAGCTTTTTCTTTTCCCAGTGTCCCTTTTATATGTTTTTTAAGTCTCAACTTCCCTCTGTTATCACCATGTGGTAGTTTGGCACTCATTTAACATGAAGTTCTTGACTTCCCCATGAAAATCACCCACTTTAAATGTGGTGTCCCAACACTTATCCAAGGAATGTTTATTTATGTCAAACTTTTGAACAACACCATTGGTCTATAGGATAATAGATAGAGCCTAGCATTTAGTTTCAAAGAGGGACACAGTCTCTCCACATGGTGCCCCCACACTCATTTTTACAAAAGAATGCTTAGCTTCCCCAGGGGTTGTACCAGCACTCCACATGGTGTCATCATGCTCCTCGAGAATAAAGGATATTTTATTAGTACTCAAGATAATGCCATTGGTTGATGGAGTTGGGAAGAGGACCCACCAAGTAGTTACAATGAAGGAAGTAAACCCACCATGCATCATGCCAAAACTCTTCAAAAACAAACTTTTCCTATCAAACCTTTGAGCAGCACTATTGGATGAGAAGAGTGGGTCCCCCTTTCCTAACAAACATGTTAAAGGTAGATCCAGAGGTGGACACATGTTACCAATATGCTTCTTCTAAGCATAGTGAGAATCATAAGGCATTACAATTGTGTTATATCTAGTATTTGGAGGGCTGATTGAATTCATGAGCTAGAGCTCCTCAATTAGCTGTAATGGCCTCATCATGAGCGTGAGTGCCTATTCTAGGTGTCTTTTCCTTAAGAGGTTTTTGTACCTATATAAGTTGGGCTCTTTTATTTTCTAAAGGGATAGATTTTAGATCATTTTTAGTACTAGAGTAGCCATTATTATAAGTTTTAGTTCTAGAATAGAAATAGATAATAGTTATTTTGTCTTTCATATGAATACCTTAATAAGTGCCCCTCATGGGAAGGATCAAATATTGTATACTATGCCTTTTGGCCTCTTGTATGATGTTTTCTACCCACCAATGAAGAGGATGTAGTGTTTTGTATCAAATTAAGTAAAGATTTATTACTGTTTGTTATTTCCATTCTTGTATGTTATAGTATTGGTTAATGTTTACATCATATACTTGAATTCATGAATGTGTTCCTTTTATAGTCTGTAAATCTCAAAAATAAAAGATATTTTATGAAATTGTAGGTGAATACTTTAAAGGTCTCAGCACATCACCTTAGTTAGTTGATTTCAATTTTATCTTATATTTATTCCTTCCCCTTTTCCCACAAGTCAATATAAAGAGTCAAATTATAAAACCCTATATATTTCTTTATGGATCACATTTGAGTCCCACATCTATAAAGATTCCCATATAAGGTTGTTCACCTGAAGTGAGAGTTTTAGGCATCAACAATTTTTCTTTTTTGGCATGCCTAGTGGAATGCAAACTAATACTCTACTTGACTAGAATTCAAAGTGTATGAGTCATAGGCCTATTACAAGGTCATAAATAACAAATAATCTAGACTTGTTATCACCACCTTTGGTAGCTACAACTCACTAAATAATCACAAGATCAAGTGCAACATAATGACCACAATAGATGGCCATCTAAGGACCACCAAGGAACTTCATGGCTTAGCATAATGGCAGCCCACTCATCCCTCTAATATCCATGGTTACATCGGATCCTATTCCTAATAATGCATTGAATCCACTCCCCAAATTCTCAAGGGAAGATTTAAAAAGTGTGAAAGAACATCTTCAAGATATTGCAAACATTTATACTGTACATTATGTCACACAATAGAACATAGATTTAAGGCTACTAACTACCTATTTCAAAGGGTGAGCTCTTGACTAGTATTGGTCCCTACCATGCAACTCCATTGCCACCTAGGATGACTTGGGTAATAGGTTCTTTGAGTGATTCAATGAGAAGAAAGACTGGTTTTCTCACCTATAATAATTAATCACTATCAAAATATCCCTATAAGAGGCTATTATTGATTTTAATACCAAGTTTAATAAGACCTAGCAAAATATCCCAATATAGGCTCAACCACATGAAAGTATGGCTATTGTATTTTATCTCAAAAACTTTAACTTAGACATAATTATTATGATTCAGTCTCTTAGAGGCTAGACACTATTGAATGCATATGAGCTAGTAGTTAGAGCTAAGAATAACTTGATATATGTCAAGAAGATTCATCCTTAGTCACCAATGACAATGTTCCCATATATATCAATGCCATCACAAGAATAAGTTTTGATCACCTCATAAGCACCAACTTCCATATGTGTATATCCACCTACTCAGGCAAGTACATCTTCTTCATCCTCACTAGCCATGGACATGAATGACATGAAGAGCATCTTATGAAACTTCTATAATGAGATAATAAACCTAAAAAGGTAGAAGGCCATGTTTTTGAAACCTCCTTTCCAAAATTACTAAGAAAAGAGAGCACCCTACCAAAATAACTAGTATTAGGAGATGAAGAGTCCAAATCATCAAGTATCAAACCATCAAACATGACTTATGAATCAAATTATTCTAGACCTTGACCCTTTGTAAATGATCTCTCTAAATTTGAATATATAATTGGTCATAGGCCAAAATAACTTGGAAGATTATTTGAATTTTTGGTACTTCCCATGTAATGATGTGCATACACCCCAAAATTTCCCAAGAGACAATCTATAGCGAAAGGTCACTAAAAAATGAAGGTAAGTGAATACACCTGATTTAGCTTCTTATAAATATCAATCCTATGGTGTTGATAATGTTATCTCAAAGGCACAGATGTATGGGATGACCTTAGAGTAAGAAGAGGAGATGTCCTTAGAGCATGCACTTTTCTCCTGGGTAGAGAAAGAGGATGTGGTTTATGCAAGTGTGATCCTAAAATCTAAGGCCCCACAAGTCTAGTCAAAATATTTAACCTAATCCAAAAAGAGACCAATCGAGACCCAAGAAGCCTTCATAAGGCCTAAAGTGACTTCTGAGAATAGCTCAGGATTTTGATCGCCACCTTCAACTTATCAAAAATGGAGAAAAATAACACAAAACAAGCCAAGGGACCCTAAGGTCTAAATAAAAAGGTCATATAATATAGTAGAAAAATAAAATAAGGATCCCACTAATGTTTCCCTTTAGTATGTCTTATCTATTTTTAAAAACAAATGTTTATTAAAAGAAGATTTGAAATACTAGGAAAAACCTATGCAAGCTATCTCAGTTATGGACCCAGCATGAGATAAAGGAAAGGAAACCAACAGAGGTGCATAACCTCATGTGTCATCCACATTCATCAACTCTCAGGTAAGGGTAAGTAAAATGAAACCTACCCCATTCTATTTGACTCCCATTTTAGTAAAGAAGCTGCTACACCATTTCATGATTGATTCTAGTACCAGCACCATGGTAATGCCCAAGTAGATTGCATATGCACTCTAATTATGATATGAAACCTTAAACAAAGGGGTGATGCAACTAGATAGGAAGAAGGTTTAGACCATTGGTATCATCAAATATCTTCCCTTGACCCTATACTCTTGTCTGAGAATAAAATTTCCATAGTTAGTTATGGTGATTGGCATCCTTCTAGTCTTTGAACTACATCTATCAAGATATTTCACCACCAAAATAGGTAGCTACTTATATTTGGTTGGTCCCATCTAATTTAGATGACCAAATATGGCTTGAATCTAAAGGTGATGTCTGAGCCTCTTCATCCTGAACACATAATGGATGAGGCTATGCAAATTTCAAAACAATGCACACTTCCTTCTCTAAGAAAGAAATACATTACATATAAATGCTTGAAGAGGAAGAAGTGACCAACATCAGAAGCCTATAGGAAGAGGTCCTCATTAATGAGTTCTTTAAGAATGCTCCTTTCAAAAAATTTGATGCCACTGACCTCAGGACCTATGTAATCCATGATGAGGATTAGGCCATCCCTGAGGTAATGAATAAAGAGGATCAAACCAAAGAACCTAAAGGTGAGTCTAATTTTCAGATCCTACATTTTGACAGTGCAAAATGCAAGACTAGCTATGGGGTAGGCATCTAGTTTGTGTCTTTATCCAAGAAAGATACCTTATGAGATTTTTTATTCTAATTCACATGTAAAAATAATAAATTCAAATGCAAATCACTAGTCCATGGCCTTAGCCTCACTAATCACATGGGTGTAAAGAACTAAAAGTGTTTAGAGATTCTAAATTGATGGTGAGATAAATAATAGGGATCATAGCTACAAAGAATGTATGCATGAGATCCTATCACCACCAAATATGAGATTTGATTGAAGCATTCTAAGTTATAAAAGTTCAAATCATCCATAAGATCATGAATGTAGAGGTAGATAGGATGGAAATAATCTATTCCCATTTTGATTTGGTGATAGATTTGTTCCCCAATGAGTAAGCAGTGCAAGTGATCATCAAACCTACCATTCCTATTAATGACCAAAATTGGGAAATTTTCAAAAATGATGCCCAGATCATTATGTTTCTCTAGTAGTCATGTAAAAATTTTAAGTAGTTGTAGCCAAAGATAAAATAAGGTTACGAGGATCATATCATGAAACTAAAATCTAATAAGCTACTGAAGGGGATGATCACCCTGGAGAACCTTTTTGATTATAATGATACAAATAATGAAAAATGGAAGTTTATCATAGATAAAAGTGACTACTCTGAGCTTAATGTTGAATAAGGGAGGAAATTGAAGTAAATAAAGAAGTTTCCCAAAAGGATAAAGATCGACTAGTATATTTTTACAATAAATATGGAGTGATGGCCTAGACCTATGATGACTTAAAGGGGTATGATCATGAGGGAATTTAGCATACCATTGATCTAGTTAAGGGATCCAAGCATATCTGTCAAAATCAAAGGATAATTAACCCAAATATAGATTCCATTATGGTCTAGGAACTAAATAAATTGATTGTCTCAAGGATTATATACCCAATCAAGCATTAAATTGGGTGTCTAACCTAGTTCCAATGAGGAATAAGAATGGAGAAATTTGTCTATGCACAGACTTTTGAGATTTGAATAAATAATGTCAAAAGGATTATTATCGCCTTCCTTATATGAAATAGAACCTCTAAATAGTAGTGGGTGCATAAATGTTTTCCCTATTGGATGGATTATTGGGGTACAACAAAGTATGGGTTAACTAAAAGGACCAACACAAGACCACTTTTACTACAAAGTGGGTGACCTTCACATATGTGAAGATGCCTTTTTGACTATATAATGTAGGGGATAACTTATAAATATCCATGGACATAGATTTTAAAGACCTAATCAACAAGATTATCTTCATCTACTTAGATGACCTCACTGTGTTCTCCAAGAATAAGGAATATCATTTCAATCATTTAGAGAAGGTTTTCCAAAAGTGATAAGAATTTTGGGTGTCTCTCAAACCTATGAAATGTGTTTTCAGTGTATCAAAAGGAAATATACTTGGATACATGGTATCCAAAGAAGGAATCTCAATCGATCCAAATAGATTCAAAGCCATCAAATATTTAGCATTACCAATCAATAAGAAGGAGGTACAATCTTTCCTAGGAAAGATCAATTTTGTCAATCAGTTCATATCCAACTTTGTAGAATTAGTAAGGCAAATAACCTTGATGTTGAAGAAGGACCAAGCCATTAAATGGATTAAAGAAGGGAGAATGGCATTCAACAAGATTAAGGAAGAAATCTCCACTACCCCCATGTTGGTCAATCCTAACTTCTCTAGATATTTCATCATGTATGTATATGGGAGCAAACATAACCTAGAAGTTATTCTAACTCAAAGGGAAGTTAAAGGGAAAACTGAGCACCTGATTGAATTCTATATAAGGACCTTACATAGGTATGAGACCAAGTATAATTTCATTGAAAAATAAGCCTTCACCATCATTAAAGGTCTAAAAAAATTTAGGCACCTGGTGGTGGGGAGCAAGATAATGGTATATGTGATGCATTCTAGCATTAGAGAGTGTATAATGGAAGGAGAGATCATATAAAAGAGGTCTAATTAGATCACCAAGATCTTATAATATGACATTAAAGTTATGCCAACCAAAGCGATCTAAAGAAGAGGACTTTGTGAGTATATATCTCAATGCATAGGTGCCTTGGTAGAAGGATAAGATGCACCAGCAAAGGTTTTAATGAATCAATATGAAGCTGATGAGTCATGGGTTTCTAATAGGACCTGATTTATACAAACTAAATAATATCTGAATAACCTCCTTACATATAATAATATATTCTATAGGTTGTAAGGGGCCAACCACACACTAGTCCAAGAAGTCTTGTTTAATAAAAAATTTGATGGAGGTCTGATCTAATGCATCAAAAAACACCAAGTTGAGAAGATCTTCCAAAATATGCACTTCACCCCTCTAAGTGGTAATTTCTTAGTAAATACCACCATGACTAAGATCATGCATGTAGGATACTACTAACCAACCATGTTTGTGTATTGCCATTGGGTTGTCAAGAAATGCCAACAATGTCAGTTCTTTGTAGAAAAGTGAAAGATTCAGCCATGCCGCTAAATCTGATCATGGTCATTCAACCTTTCATGTAATGGGGCCTATATTTAATCAATATGATCAATATCATCTCTAGAATAGGCCAAAAATGGATACTTAAAACTACTATTTACTTCATAATGTGGACTAAAGTAGCCCTGATGAAGGTGGTAATTGAAAAAATGGTCATCAAATTTTTGGAGGAGCTAGTAGCAAGGTTCAACCCACCTAAAATGATCATTTAAAATAATACAAAATCCTTCCTTATCTCCAAGATTTTATAATTTGTGCTCTAAAATGGCATTTTCCTTAAAACAACATCTAATTACTACCCATAAGGGAATGGGTTGGTTGAATCAACAAATAAGGGTCTAATTAGGTTGATCAAAAGGATGGGAGTTGACAAACAAAAGGAGTTGCACATGCATGTGAAAATGGCCTTGTGGGCTAACTAAATTAATCCCAAGTAGATCCTTAAGACATCCCCATATGAACTAGTATATGGGAAGGAAGTAGTCATACCCATATCAATAGAAATCCCCACCTTACAACTTTTAAAGGTTGTTAAGATAGCTAAAAATGGAGCGATGGAGGTTAGGTTGGTGGAATTACTTAACCTCCAAGAAGAAATAGATCAAGTTAGTGATCCAAGGGTCACATGAAAATAAACATTCAAGTGATGGTTTGATAATGAATCATCAAACCTAGGCTTTAAGCTAGGGGACTCGGTACTCAAATATGATCAAAGGGACATGAAACTAGGCTGATATGCAAAGTTTGATTCCCTATGGAGGGGGTCATTTTTCATCATTGAAAATAGACAAGGTAATGTATTTGACTTGGAGGATGAAGGAAATAAATTAGGTATTTTTTTCAAAAGAATCAACTTGAAACACTTCAATTAATTTTCTAGCCTTCCCCTTATATATAGTTAGTTAGTTTCCCTTCTTTGTTATTGTTTCCATTTGATCCTTCATTTTGCTTTCTTTGTTGTTGTTTTCTTTTGAATAAGTGTCATTGGCACGAGTGGATCATCCTATTACTAGGTGTCTACACCTTGGCTCCCCTTATTTTTGAAACATTCTCTAAAACACCGTTATCTACCCCACTCCCCTTACCATTAATGCTAGGTGTTCCATATCGCATGATTCCCTATAAGGATTACCATACATATCTTCCAGGATGTTTTTTAAGCATGCATGTTACCCTTAACATTTATGGAGTACCTAAATTCAAATTTTACATGATGATCATGCCTAGAAGCATTGGTTTATAAATATCTCTCTCCTTATAAGGCCAAACACTTAAACACCTTAATAATTTCAAGAGCATTGAGTGAAGTGGAGAATAATGAGCATAGAGATTTGAGCCAATAATTAAAAAAGTTGTGAGCAGAGAGCTGATATCCATAATTTTATTTAGAGTGAAGAGAAATTTTTAAGAATTTCTAAAATAGATACTTCTACATCCTTATCCAGTAGTGAAAAGCATCCAAAAAAGTAGAGAACCCACAGGTCAGGTGGTCATGATGACCTCCCCCTGTAGTATGTAGTAAGTAAATCCTATGCTTCTAATTTTGATTAGTCAAAGCCTAAAGTGATGAATGTCAATAGCATCACCAATGGGCACTATAAGGACACATAATTGGTCCTAGATTATGTGGATGGGATATTCGATCCCAAATTGGTAAAAAAACCCAAAGATCCTAAGGGAGGGTGCCCACACCTAAATGATTGAAAAGGTGAAAAATAAGGACTATGAGTTGTTTGGGTATAGGATTTAGAACTCCACACTAGCCCAGTACATGGTGCCTCTTTTGCACCCATTCCTAGAGATCATTTCCTTGTGTGCAAATAGATATGACACCAACACTAGCATTATTATAGGAAACAACAACCTCAAAATGAATGTCAGTGATGATGCTATAAGAGAGATTCTCTGACTCCTGAATGAGGCCAATGTTTATGTCTATAGTATGGAAGACCTATATAATTTTTGGAACACCCAGGTCTAAAATATAGAGTTCATCAATTTATTCCTCTAGAGTAACTACACTAAAGTGCCACCTCTACCCATTGATCTCATGAGCTTTATGATGAAGGACATGAAAGACTCCCTTTCTATGTTGGCATTTATCTTTGGCATAGACTCAGATGCTCACATATTCAAATTCTAATTAGGACCAATCTTCCTTTTGAGGATAGTGAGCAAGGAGAAGATTTACATGACAAACTTTGTGGATGCCATTACCATCACTATGCATAATGAGCTAGTGAACTTCTCAACATTGAATACATTTAGGTATTCCTCCTTCCTTCACCTGATCCTATTTCAGCATTCCCACTTCTTATCTTCATATTTCACCTTCAAATTAATTGATATGATCACTCACCCTAACATGGTGATCCCCATCACCATGTGGACCCACATTTTATCAACCACATAAGACTACTATGAGTTTTGAGAGTCTTTCCTATCCTTAGTCTTGATTGACCTCAGTTAGGAGTCCATCACCTTTAGAATGATAGAAAACAAAAGGTAATGGATAATTGGCTGAAAAATTCTAGTTGAATTGTTCTTTTTAGTCCATTTAACCTTCATTTAGGTGTACAAATTCAAGGAGGAGCCATTCTAGCTCCCGTGCCTACTCATAAATAGGACCTTAGCCTTAGATATGGCTTGCCAACTCAATGTGATTAACTCAGTATATAGTAAAAGACACAAGAAGAAGGCATTATATGATTTCCCCTTCTCCAAAGGAGGCATAATGATGGTGAAAAGTTCATAAGAGTGCCTTCTTGTACTCAATCTTGTAGAGCTCCACCTCGACTAGATTGATGACAAATAGAATTATGACCTAATTGACCACATAGTCTCCTTAAAGACTACTACCTAGTTCAATCACAATCCCTATCCATACTTCAACATATGGATTTCATCAGTGGAGGATGATATCAAGTATTACATAGATCTATTTAATATCTCATCAGACACTTGTAAGTCATGGGAGTTCTTCTATGACATAGTTTGGTAGTCTAACCTTAAAAAGGAATTGATAAAGGGACTAAGGGTGAAGCTCATTTAAAGAGACTAGAGCCAAGAGAAAATAGATGCCTATTATGAATATAGGAAATAAATTAACAAGCCATTTATAAATTTTGAGGACATGGACATGGATGAAACATTTGAAAACCTCTAGGATGAGTACCATCAAGTGTAAGCTCTAGTAGAAGGATAATATTCTATCAAAGAAGAAGAGGAGGATACTCCATATGAAGAATAGGAGGATTCCCATCCAAAGAAAGAATAAGAAGTTGTAGTGATCTAGAGGCCTAAAAATTGGCCTCCTCTTCTGTACCCATATCTAACTACCCCATAGTAATAGCAGCTCTCTTCATGGAATCTTCCAGTGGGGTCATATTAGCCTAGATGACATGAGACACAAGTTTTTATTCCATCCCCTTAGCCCTTAAAAAATAAGGTAAACTTTTCCCATCCCCTTATTTATACCTTCATTCTTCACTCCCTCTTCACCCTCCACTATTTATATCAAGCTTATGGCACTCTCCACTACCTATCCAATCACCTTCCTTATGCCATTTTCATTTGCCCAACCTATCACCAAGCTCATGTCACTTTCTTCAATTCATCCAATCACTTCCCTTGTGTCTTTTCTCACTCCTCCAACCTCATCATCCACATCATCATCTAGTGTGGTGTAATCTCCTTCCACCCCACTCTACATCTTTCCACCTTTCTCTCTATCCACCTTAACCCTTCACCCACTGACTCCAAAGGAATAGTGTCTACTACTTCACAATAGAAATTGACCATTCATTTTGACCTTCCACAAGGATCCCATTTCATGGGGAGAAATATTTAGTTACAGGAGTAGTTTCATTAGTAGATGGAGACTATTAGGAAAGACCAAAAGTCTCAAGTAAAGAAAATAAGAGCAAAATAGGCCAAGGCATTAGTGATGCCCCACAATGGTCATTTTTTACCCATAATAGCAATATATAATGATTACACACATGTCACCCCAAATATTCAAGCCCTAAGAATAGATTTAGTTGAGGGATTACTCAATACATGTTGTCAGCCTCAACCTCAGCCAAGTCAAGCCCATTGATAGGGTCAAATTAATGGAGGAAACATAAAATTCCATCACCACAGACTATATCAAAGCAGGCCATTAGTTGGATAAGACAAAGTTGGAGCTCATGAGGGTGAAAGCTACAGTCGACCACCACAACATTGAGGCCAAGGCAAATGATGCAAAGCTCAACAAAATGAGGTCTAACCTTTAGAGCCATGTCAACACTGAGACCTTCCAAATGGAGGCCAGTTAGAGGGCCCATCTATAAATTTAAGTAGATGAATTGAAGACCAAGATAGATGGTCTAAAGAAAGAAAAAGCAACTATAGAAGCTAAGCTACAAGAAAAGGAATTAGAGCTTACATATAACTTTCAGAGCCTCTTAGACTATAATAGAATGCATCAATAATTGCAGCAATAGATGTACAAAGAATACTCAACCAAGTACCAATAGATATTTTATTGAATAATGACCTCACTACCCACTCCCAAACCATAGGGTTCCTCCCCATGGTCTAGTAGTTGTATATATATTACTAGGAGAGAATAAAGAATGTAGTTGCTAACTTGAAACCAACACTTAGGTTCATCACAAACTTATAGTGGTTGAGTTCCCAATTAAGCACATTGGTAGACTAGGTCTTTGCCTTCATGTTCCCTAAGGTTTAGGACTCACATTTCCTTATTTATAAGATTTACAATGCAATATATGAGACACTACAAGCAATAGGGGTGGCTGATCAAAGGTAGGTGGTAATCAAGGTCAATGAGTTCTTGAGCTATAATAAGGTAGCTATAAAGTGCAGGGTATTTCTAAATTCCTTAGAAAAGGTATCCTAGGATATGAAGGGGTATATCAAATAATTAGTCTAGTTGGGACTCCCCTCCTCATTCATTGAGGATAGCACCATCCTCCTAGAAGACAAAACAAAAGAACTATTAGAGAAGAAGCATAATGACCAGTTCATGTTCATGGCTCTTGATTAATTTCCAAGTGTCTTTGAGGTGAAGTCCATATTACAGCTACTCACTCAACTAAAGTTCCAAATGATGGTAGTTATTTAAAGCTTGAGTAGCATCTCCTTCAATGAGATCATTGATTTGGATAGGGCCTTTGAGGCCTTGAAGAGGAAGACTCAACTAAAAGAGGAAGATTGGATGCCTTTGAAGGATACTCTTAAACAATTATAAGTTCTACAGGCCTCACCCTTTTTTTCAAATTTGCCTTGACTGGTCTATAAAACTAGAAATTTTGGGTCTTTCCATCTGCATATAGATTCCCCTTTGAGTCACTAGGAACTATGGTTCATTATCCATATTTTTAAGTTTTAGAGTAGTTATCATTGTATCTTAGATGTGATTCATGAATTTTGGTAGTTATGATTTTGACTTTCTCTTTTCTTAGGCCCCTTTTTTATTTTGGATAAGTATTGGCTTCCCTCTTCTATCATCACATGGCATCCTAGTGCTCATTTAACATGAAGAAGTTATTGACTTCCACAGGAGTAGTTCCCACTAGACACATGGTTTCCCAGCACTTATCCAAGGGAGGTTTATTTCTATTAGACTTTTAAATAACACCATTGGCCAATGGGATAATAGACAGGGCCCACTATTTGGTTGCAAAGAAGGATACAAACTTTTCACATAGTGCCCCCATGCTCATTTTTTCAAATGAATGCTCAACTTCCCCAGGGGTAGGACTAGATCATAACATGGTATCATGACACTCCTTGAGAGTAAAGGATATTTTTGTAGGATTCAAGATCATGCTATTATCTAATGGAGTTTAGAAAGGGACCTACTAAGTAGTTATAATAAAGGAAGTGAACCCACAATGCATCATCCCAATGCTCTTTGAAAGTAAACTTTTCCTATCAAACCTTCAAGCAGCACTATTAGATGAGAAGAGTGGGTCCCCCTTTCTTAATAAGCATGCTAGAATTAGTTATAGAGGTGGACACGTGTAACCACCACACTTCTTCTAAGCATAGTGGACATCATAAGGCATCATAGTTACACTATATTTGGGATTTAGAGGGTTGATTGCATTCATGAGTCAGATCTCCTCAATTAGTTAAATCAACCTCATCATGAGTGTGAGTGTCTATTTCAAGTTTCATTTCCTCAAGAGGTTATTATGCGTATATAAATCAGGCTCTTTTATTTTGTAAGGGGATGGATTTTATATAATTATTAGTACTATAAAAGCCATTATAATAATTTTTAGTTCTAAAATAGAAATAGCTAGTAGTTATTTTATCTTTCATTCAAAGACCTTAATAGGTTCCCCTCACAAGAAGGATCAAATATTGTATACTATGCCTTTTGGCCTCTTGTATGATGTTTTATACCCACCAATGAAGAGGATGTGGTGTTCTATGTCAAACTAAGTGAAGATTTATTATTGTCTGTTATTTTCATTCTCTGGTTTTATAGTATTAGTTCTTATTTACATTATAGACTTGAATTCATGCAAGTGCTCTTTTCATAGTCTATAAAGTTTGAATATTCAAGTTATTTTATGTAATTATAGGTGAAATCTTTAAAGATCTCAATGCATCAACTTAGTTGATTTCATTTTTATCTTGTATTTCTTCCTTCCCCTTTTCCCCCAAATTAATATGAAGATCTGGCTTCTAAAACCTTGGAAGTTGATTTACAAATTGCATT
The DNA here is from genome assembly GCA_037957365.1 of Torreya grandis. Classification (NCBI taxonomy): domain Eukaryota; kingdom Viridiplantae; phylum Streptophyta; class Pinopsida; order Cupressales; family Taxaceae; genus Torreya; species Torreya grandis. The sequence goes on along the minus strand of JARHVA010000394.1, from coordinate 1,106,276 downwards.
TGAGTCCTACATCTACAAAGCTTCCCATAGAAGGCTATTCACCTATATCGATAGTTTTAGGCATCAACACACATCAACCATAAGACTAGCCTCTATACATTAGTACTTCATTATGGAGGTTGTGATATATGTTTGGGATAGGAAGACTAATGAATAGATCATATAATGACACTAATGAGTAGACAACTCAATCAACATTCACACTTCACTTGGACACTTCACATGACCTACAAAAAACTTTCAAACTACATATGAGTGTTAGAAAAGGACAGCATGCCAAGGAAGACTATACCAAACACTTGACAAGATCAACTAGTCATACATACATATTAAAACTAATCAAAATAAGAGGTAAAACTAGTAGTTTCTTATTTATCAAAGGCATACAAATGGGTAGGTATTTACAATACCTAGGTGGATAATACATATATAGCCAAACAAGGAAGAAATTTATACAGAAAGTGAAATTAAAATAGAGAGGGGCATAAAAGTGAGCCATGATAAGTGTCAAGTGAGAGTTAAAATAAAGAAAGGAGTTGGAGAATAGTTTCATAATTTTTCAAAGGATAAGTTTTTCTCTCTTGAATATTCTTCTTCTTCCAAATGGTGTAGGAGTTTTAAACTTTGTTTGACACATTTGTCTTCTTCTTCAAACTACCCTTCTCTTGGCTTGTGAGGAATAACACATGGCATTCTTGGTCATCATTCACCTTGAATATCTTATGTATTCCTATTTAACACCTTGAATCTACTTAGGATCTCTACAAACTGACATCTTAGTGGTGATCATCAAATAATTCTTTAGGTGTCTTGAAACCCTTTTGGATTCACTACACCTATCTTGCCCAAATGGCTCAAATATTGAATTTGTATTCATGACTAAAATTATTATCCATGGATGGAATATCTCAATCATAATATACCTAAAAAAACTCATTGTAATCCATCAAACACTCACCAAGACCTCATTTTTCACTTTATGCTCTCACTAACCTTTAATTCCTTGTAACCCTATAAACACACAAAGCTCCTTGTGTAGGATAATGTAAAAATGAAATTAGAAAATTAATGATATTTTTGAGTACCCAGTATTCCCTTATAGATCCATGCAAATTTTAATGACCTGAAACCAAGTGAAAGTATACTTATTCCCCTAATATCTCTCTCTAATTAGTCCTCAATTAGGCCACTAGGCCTAAAAATTGAGTTTTAGCTCTAATTACCACCCACATTTGTGAGTCTCCAAATAATTGTTTGATTTACTTTCCCTACACCATTATCATGCTCCATATCAAACTTGGGCTTCTAAGACCTTATATAGATATGTGAATAATGAAATTTCTAAAACCCTAGTCAGTGTGCTTGTGCATGCATGAGAGGTGATTGAAGTGGCTTGACAATAAATTTTCAAATTCTAACACTTTTATATAGTTTTTTGAGGCCTAAAACATCATCATACAACTCAACTCACTGAGAAGAGGCTCTCCATTTGTACTTTTAGGTCTGTAGATAAGGTTATTGGCTAGAAATGACTTGAAGAGTTCAAATATCACCTTAAGAGACCTGAAAAGGTGTCTGGATGATCATGGAACCTCGTCCCTATCTTTATAATCCTTTTTACTTGATTTGGAAGCCATTCATTACCCTTCACCTTCCTAAACAAGCCTACAACCATTATTCTAGGCTAATTTTACATAATCTCCTCTTGGCACATGCTAACTAATACCATATTTAGGTGCTCATGAGACCTATGAAGGTTGAAAAATTCATTATCAAGTTGAAACCTATCGTTTTAAATCCTTTGAGGGTCTATTTCTACCATTGGGTTACTATGAGGGGTTTATGAGGGTTTAAGGTGTGTTAGGTTCTTAATGATTATTCATATAGGGTATAGCCTCTTTCCCTAAACCAATGCCATAGGATGGGAGTGGAGAGACCTATCCAACACCTAAAAGTTTCCTTTTCCACCATGCATCTTGTCAATTAACATTTGAGAAATTTTGAGTCTCTCGGTTGGCTAAGTGTGCATTTGTGATCTCGAGAGAGATAATATTATGATAGAAAGGAGTAGAAGTAATTGCTTTGGGTTAGACACACCTCAATTAGTTCTACTCCATATCTCTTGACTTGTTCCAATTGTATTTTCTACCACCTATCTCTTCAACCCTACTATATCCTTTATTTGTTTAGGTTAAGTCTCCATCTAACTAATGCAAGTGAACTTAGTTATTTGTGTTAGCCTTTTTCTTCATTTTTTAAGGATATAAAACCTCATAGATGGTCCTATTAAATTTATAATAATATTTTTAGGTCCTTTATACTTCCATATTACCCTCTATCAAACAAAATTTCATCATAAACTTACACATATGTTTGTGTGTGCATATTCAAGCCCACTAGGCTTAAATGGATTTATCAACCCTGACATTATTTTATTGAACCTGAAGATCATATTAATGTCATGTAGTCACAAGAGAACCATTTTCATGTGATTTCTATCCCTTCAGACCTTTCTTCTTCAAAAAAATGAGGCATCTCTCTCATTTAACCAGACAGGCCTGACTGTGCTAATTTAGACTGTATGACCACAAACTTAGGGTGAATTTGTTTTGATTACTTTTTATGATCTTTCTTTGGGTCTTATTTATCTCTAGTAGTCCTTTTCATCTTTCCTATCTACCTAAATCCCAATCCACTATATTATTACATCTTCTCTTTCAAGCATCAAATAAAGTAACAAAATTATCAAGTATGTATGTAGATAGCATTCTAAGCATTTATATAATACTAATTGAGTCTTGAGATTATCTAAGCTCATAGACTCTAGCTGAATATATTTCATTTGTTATCTTGATCTCAAATGTACATTTTGAATGTTCTCCATGCTGACTTAAGGCCTTAAACTACTCAAACTTTGTTATTCTACCTATAGGTGTCATTAGGGTTTCTTGAGCATTAGTTTTTAGGTCACACCCTCTCCATTGATGTTTATACTTATCAAAATGTAGGGACAATACATTTCCATCATTATTTTGGCCTTCAAACCAAACTCTTAGTGCACATTTTGTTGCATTTCTCATAAAATATGAACCTATAAGTTTGCATACCTATAGGTCTAAATTTTCATATTTTGTTCTTAATATGATGCAAGATTTGATCTTATCAATCCTAATAAATTTTTTTAGTGGATTATTATCCTTCCTCATGAGTTTATAACCTTCTTACATCTCTGTCAATGTAATACAAAACATTTATAAACCATCTTTACAAGCAGCATTAAAACACAGTCTTCAAGCTAGGAACATGAATGACACTTGGAGGACTTGGTACAAAATGACTAGTCATATTGGAGAGTCTTGAATGATATGATAATATGGTGGAAATAATTCAACCATCAACCCTATATAATCTTTTAAAACTCAAAATTCAAACCTATAGCATGTCTCACATGGAGGTTTCTCTTGAAGTACCTGATGTTCACACATGCTAATATTATGTAAATTAATGTGGAATGTTTGTGAATACTTATAAGTATCCTTTCCAATTTATCTCATGCTTACAACTTAATTTAAACTTCCATTCAAAGGATAAAAAATGATTCTATGGGGTTTATATGTAGTTTTAGAGCACCCTCAGGTCTTAATGATTATTCATAAAGGACGGGCCACCAATCTGATGACTATTTCCATGAATTTTAATCTCATTAGGACCCCTTCCTCTAGTAAAAGGTTTAGGTCCCAACTCTAACTATATTTTATGGAATGATCACTTGAAATTTACATTTGTGAGTTTTCTAAGGGAATGATGGAGGTTTTGAAATAATTTTTTCATTATCTTGACCTTTACCTACAATCTAAGCATGGATTTGACTTATGGAAGCTAAAGAAGCACTTATGAAACATTTTAACTTGAAAATGGATCTCTCAAGTTCGTATAAGTGCATGAAATTTTCATTTTTGGAGGTTAAACCTATAAAAATAATATGGTCTAACATTATTGACATATATGGAAGTTAGATAACTCCTTCAATAACTTTAGCAAGTGTATTATATGGATAATTCATCTTGAATAGATTTATCAGATGTTGGAATTAGTTATATGCACTTTTCCTTCAACTTCACTTACCTTAAAGTTTATAAATCAACCTTAATCTTTTCAAACATGTGTGAAATGTTCATGCAAGTTGATGAGGGCATGAGATGACTTTGATAGACAACTAAATAACTATGCCAGCTTTAGGATCCACCTTCTTTACATCATGACATGACTAGACTAATATAAGACAAAGATAACCATTACCTTAAGTTATTCAAATAAACCTTAAAATATGCTAGTAAGACCTTAAGAAGACCATTTGAAGACCTTATAAGGTACAAAATGGCTAAGAATAAGGCTATGAAGACATGAAAACTCAAGTTTCAACTTATAGAGGTTGATTGTTTGATCTAGGAGTCAATAATGGTCAATAATAAATATGAAGATTTTAGTTTTATGGCATAAAAATACCATCCTAAATGACCTAAGGTTTGCACCTGCATTCCCTAGGAACATGTCTATAAAAAAATTTCTTCTAATACTCAGGGAACCTTTGGATGAATTTTTTATACTCCCTAAAATTTCTAGTATCATAACCAATGATTCATTGAAAGAGACTGTATACATTGGGGTCATATTCCTTAGGCTTATGTTTTAGTCCTTGTTGGCCAAACCCTTGTTTATTATTGCTTTGATAGTAGGGATTCTTATAGAACTATGCAAAATTATTGACATGCTCAATCTAGTTCCGATACTACATGTTATGAGGTGGAATCTAGTTTAATTTGACCACATAGACTATAAGCGGTGGGTTTTAGTTCCTAACAATGGTATTTTTTATTCGATTGGTGTTTTTCATGGGTAGAGATTGATTATTTTTCAATGTGTTTTGCCTTTTACCCTAGTCGATCATGATGTTAGTGGTGGTGTTCCTATTTTGGTTAAGGATTTTGGGGCCTTGATTATTGATAATGTTTTGGATCACATTTTTAAATCCCCCATTATTTTTATTTAGGGTGGTGATGTACCTATTGTCCCCATAGGTTTGATCACCACTATTAATGGCCTCTTGATTGATTCTTAATGAGATTTCAAGAGATTTATTATAAGAATGATAGGGTAAGTTTTGGATATCCTCCCTCATTTCCTTGTTAAGGGAGTGAATGAAAAGGCCACATAATTCCCTATATTCCATGTGAGTTACATTGAAATACAAGTACATAACCTACCACCATATCATAATGAAATGTGTAACTGACTCATTATGTTCTTTTTTTATATGAATGAATTATATAATATCAATCTTGAGAAGATTTTCCATGTCAAAAGCCTTATAAAATTCAACCATCAATTATTTAAATGAATAAATGGATCCCTCAAAGAGGTGATAATACTAATCAAGAGTGATTATTTTTAGGGTTTTATGTAAAATATTGGAAACAACCACATCCTAAGGTAGGAGTTCCCTTACAGTCATGGCATAAGCCTTGACATGTGCATTGGGATCTCCCTCCCATAGAACTTTAGAAGGTTTAGTAGGGGATGTGGAATAATAACTCCTCGTATGTTAATATTGAGGGGTTCCTTAAGGTATTTTGCATAAGTCCCCATGTTTTTAAGTTTATTGTTGATGTGGCCAAAATAGACTAGAAAGATGGGATCTCAAAGTGGTTGTTTGGATAACCATTAGGAGGAATGGAAGAAGTTTGAAAGGGTGAAGTGAAATAAGTTGGTAAATAGTTATCCATATGAGTATATTTATATAATATGTGTAAAAATGGAAGAAGTTTGTTAGACATAAAAGGTTTGGTAATTTTTTGAGGGGAGTATGTGGTTTTCACATACCCTGAAGGCACACAAGTTAGCAATTGGCTAGTTTGTATAGGAAGAGTGTACATGGGAAGAGCATAACTTAAAGAGGTAAAGGGTGGTGGGTTATTGGTTATTATAATTCTTTGAAATGGTGGAATGTAGGTGAATACACCTCACATCTAGGTCTGGATAGGTGCTTGGTAGGGCATAATAATTTTGGAAGTATCTACATTGGGAACCCCATAAGTAAGGATGTCCTAGTGGGGTTGATTAGAGGGATAGCTTGGTACATGTGTATGATCTTGTTTTAGTGGGAGGGCATAACCATTTTGTTTCAATGGTTTGTAAGCCATTGTTGGATAGGAATAGAGGAAGAAGGAACCTAAGTAAAAGGATTGGATTTACTCCTTGATTCAAATATTACTAGTTATTTTCCAATTCATGAATGTAACCCACCAAGTTAGTGATGAGATCATTCAAGATTAGGTGACATTAGGTATAAGAGTCTCCTATAAATCATGGGTATGGGTGAGATATTGATTAACATGAAGTTATTTATTTTAAGTAGAATCCTCAAGGGTTGTGGTTAAGGTTTACACTAGTAGATTGTAGGCATTTTGATTCCTACTAGAGGAATGTGTAACCACTTGCATATGATTAACCTCATATTACAAATAGTGGATCCTCCTTAGATAGTGGTCATATTTTGCAATGCTTTCCACATCTAGTTTCTTTAGGGTAATTGATGTTTTAATGGCCATATGAGGAATGGTTTCACTTCCTCTAATGAGGGTCATAACATTGGAGTAAGGATGATTGCTAGCAATTTAAAATATGTCTCACACCTCATGAATGGGAATTTCACTCCTAGTTATTATGATAAGAATAATTGTATGATTTATGATCTACATGTTAATGCAAGTTTTGACACGCAACTAATAATCAAGAAAAGGGGTTGTTAATCCATAGCATCTCCTAAAATAAGGGAGAACATGTGAATAAAATACCTCCCCAATGTTTAAATGTATTAGGTCTTGGTATGTTGGTCTTCATTTAATTGGCTGATGCAAACTATTCCATGTTAGGGGCCTATTTTAATGATTTGAATCAAAATAATTAACTCTAACTAAAGTGTTCAATGAATTTTAGGATTATAAGATTTAATTTTTTTCACCATTTGACTTCTCTCATGAATTTCCCATGTCTAAGAATGTGATAATACAACAATAATGATAAATTTATGAGACAAAATGATAAAATGAATCAAGATAGATAGTTAAATTTAGATTATTATATCCCTAGAATAAACTGATTATAAACAAAAAGCAAAATATTAGAGTTAGAGAGGTAAAAATATTTTTTATAAACACAAATGAACTATGAGCTATCTAAATAAATAAATCCCTATTTAAACCCATATCTAGGTGAGCTAGACTTAGTACAACTCTAACTAAAGATGGTGTAAGAATCTAGGAGAGAATAATTTCATAAAGAAGGGCATCACTACCATAAAAATGCATATAGAATGACCACTTAGACTTGGAAATATTTTAGCTATCTAAATATTCCTGTTTATTAACAATACTAAGACCTCATACAATCATCAAATACTCAAAAAAAAACTATGTAACCACAAGATAAAATAATAAAGGGAAGAAATTATCCTAAGAAAGTAAAAATGTATTGTTTTATCTATCTGATTTTATAATCCACACAGAGCCAACCCTCATTATGAAACAAGATTTGATCTTAAATAGGCACACAGGCTTAAGGAGTTCAAAATGAAAATAAATTCAAATTCACCCACTCATGAGGGAGTTGTATTAATCATCAATGTGGCATTTCCAGTCATGATCCATTGGGGGAGAACCCCATTCTACCACATCATGAAAATATCAAGGACCATGGCAAACTATTTCAATAATGAGGGATAATGGGAATTTAGTTGAGATCACATTGGGTCATACCATCTATTTGTCTTGTGTAGTTATATCCATGCCTCTTGATGGTTTTAAAGGCCAGACATGTTATCAAATTTAATCTAGTGCTTTTTTGGTTGCATAGCCATCATGTGATTTACTCTAATAGGTTTCATTCCATGTAGATTCCTCTTTCTCCTTTATTTCTTGGTTGAATATTTAAGTGCATGTTTATTGTTCATTCCAAGGTAAAGCAAGATTTCACCAGGCATCACAATCTTGCTCACTCACTACCCTGACATACTACTCTCCTTACATGAACTACAATGGGGCTACAAAGTAGTGGGATTATGCCATGTATCATAATCTCACCCACCTAATTTCTTGGGGATTTAACATCATGTCTATGGTATACAAAAACCTCTAGGAGAGAGAGTCAATGAGATTATGCCATGTGGCCTCATCCCTCTCACCTAGAGTTCTGTTGACATAGAGACTCATCTATAAAACTTCATATAAAATTTATTAAATCTTTGAAAGACTCTTAAACACATCATGTACCATTGGGAGATTGATGTATGGCATCAATTAACCTTTTTTAAAATTGTCTAAGTGCCAAAAGTCTCTTTGGACAAGGCTTGAGACATTGGGAGCAGCAAAAAGTTATCATGTGGTACCGAGATTAATTTAAGCACCTATGGGCATAACATAAAATAAATAGTTAGAAACATTAATTTAAAAATCATAAGTTAATAAATTCAAAATAAAAAAAGGCCAAGGTAAAAGCTGAAAAAATGACTAAGTGTTGAAAGTCTTTTGAATAGGCTTGCACAAAAATCTTTGGGAGAGCGAGCTAGCAGGATTACACCACATGTAATCATCCTACTCACCCACTAATTTTATATATTTACACTCTATATTAAAATATCTAAGATATGGGAGTAATGATATTATTGCATGTGGCATCATCTCATTCATCAAATATCTCAAAGGCACTGCACTAGCATGAACATCTCTAGAATAGTATATCAGTGGGATCATGCCACATGGAATCATCTTGATGACTCAGCACCATAGGATGTCACTAACATCATTACCCCATTACCAAAACTTAAATAAAATTAAATAAGTCTTTTTAAGTAGTGGAAAAGTGTCATGCAACTACAGGAAACTTTTGTGAAATCAAAAGTGTTGAAAGACTTATTTAGATGGGGTAGAGTGGTCACAACCACCAGGAAGTCACCAAGTGGCACAATGAATGCTTTAGGTATATATAGGCAAAGAATAAATTAAGATCAATTAGAAATATTTGATTTAAAAACTAACTACTATGTAAATTTGAATAAAATGGACAAGGCAAAAGAAAAAGGCAACCAAGTATATAAAATGAAAACAGCATAGTGATTTAGTCAATTAATCGACTCATAAGCCATTTTTCATTTTAATGAGAAATGAATAAGTAAAATAATAAATCCTTATAATCACTTAGCCATTTTGAATCAAACGGAATCAAAATGGACCAAATTACGTAGGAAAAGAAGCAATAAAACTCTAAAAAGCTAGATAGTTTCCATAAACCTAAGGCAAAATAGTCTAAAATGGAGCTATAAAATGTGTTTCAAAACATAAGCAAACAAGTAGACTAAGACCTATTAGACTTATGAAAATTCAGATATTAAAATTAAAAAAAAACTCTAGACATGAATTTACATGCCAATTTTTTTATAATGTAGAGTTAATTTTTTAGGGTTGGATAAAATAATGAAGCACATTTAAATTTAAACCTTCACATCTAGAAGAATATGCATCCCTAAGAAATTTGATTTAAACTAGTAACCACAATCAAATCCTTAAGGTATAAGACCATAATCAAAAGCAAAAAAAATAGTTTCCCTAATTCCATAATTAGAAATGGGGAATGTTGTGAAAGCAACAATAAATGGTGACTCTTGTTGGGAAATACTCTAGGGTATTTCAAGAATCCAAAATCTCTGATTTCACAAGAAGAAAAAAATTAGCTACAATCAATTATCCAAAACAAACCAAAGATCAAATGTTTAAAGTCTATGAGAATAAGTGACATACTAAGCCAAAATCCTATCCAAAACCATCCAAGTGTGTGATCAAGTAATTTATTCATTTCCATTGCCTTCACATTTAGTAATTTAGATTTTTATAAGGTTATAACTATCAAGGGAAAATGTTTTACAATTTAGCTTATAGGGAAGTGGTTTGGGCATTGCCTTGCTACCAACCAAGAATTTATAGCCCTGACAAAGATTAATTTGGTCCCTTCCAAAGGCCTTGTTCCACTACCAACCAAGCCAAAAATCCTATGGTGGAGGTTATTTAAATCATCCTTTCGAGGATAATTTTAGATTTTACATTTTACCTCAATTATTTTGAAATGATATTTTGTAATTCATCCATAGAGGGTTGGGGACCAAGCCACAGGTAGAAGGAAATTAGCAAGTTCATGATGGCTTAATACAAAATAAAATTTAAATAATGAAGCATATTTATTCTAATATTATTTTTATGTTTTAGATGGATTCAAAAAATAAATTAGATGCTATAAATTCACAACTTTTGTTATGAATCATTAACCTTCATAATTCAAGAAATGAACCAAGAAACAACAATTTACACTAGTTACTTGAGTATAATTTTGATTCGATTATTTGAGTGCCACCCATGTTATTCTTGAAATGGCCTTTCATTTCATTTGTTTGATCAACAAGGGGATCATGGGATAAAAAAATAGTTGGGACAAACCTAACAATGGAAATAGAAAACAAACAAAATCAAATCCAATCCAACCAACAAGGGATAGGAAAGAAAAACAAAAAGCATAAGAGAAGTTATTTACAAGGGATTCCAAGCCACTCAAGACTAGAAGTAATGCTTGAAAAATTATCCATTGATAGGCAATGTGACATCTTCACTAGTAAGACACCTTATGTAGAATACATTCTCACCTAGGACTTCAAAAATTTGATAGGGACTGAGACATAATGCATCAAATTTCTCATTCTATTCTTTTTGTTCATGAGCCCTATCCTTAGGAGGACCAAATCAAATATTATAAAGTCCTTCACTTTGTCCCTTTAATCAAACTAGAAGTTGACTACCTCTTGATGTCTATTAAAATTCAATCAGGACACATCTCTTTTATCTTATAACTACATGAGGTTCAATAGGTGGTTTTCTATTGGATCATCAATTTCTAGGTACTCTTTGTGAACAACAAGGTAGGGATATTCAGATTGGTTTGGAAGACCAGATCTTGGTCATATAATAGATGATAGGGGAAGGTCCCTAAGGAAGACTTGATCCTTGTTCTATTTGACCATAAAGTAAATTTAAGCATGTTATGCCAATCCCTTGGGTTTATTTTTGAATAAATTCTTATTCGTGGACTCAACCAACCCATTACCTTGTGGATAATAATTTTAATAAAACTTAAAAGTTCCTTGATGATCATAATCCCATTCAAGTAATTGTAAGTAGGAGCAAGCAGGACTATTTTCACATACCATTGTGGTTGGATGAATTTATGGCTAATAGATTAATTATCATTGATGTCTCCCATGAATTCCAATCCTCACTTATCAAAGGGTTGAGATTTGATGATCAATAGTAGTGGCAAGATAGGGCACATTCATAAGATGTAGTAACTTGGAAAATGTCACAATTCCTCATGTGTATATAAGAATCTTTGAAAATACATATCTGATAGTAGTTTTCTCATAGTACTTGGTGAGTAGTAGTACTACCTAAACCATGCTTAGTTCCATATTTCCCATGGATATATCTAAGTACTACAGTCACTTCCTCTTTATTTAGGAATCTCAAATATGTGCCTTTATGGTTTATCGTGTAGGGTATGCCAAATTTTATCATGAAACGGTTGCTTCTTAGTTATAGTGTTATATGTTGAGTGGAATTCAGGTGCCTCAGACACTCATTTTTTAGCAAATATTTGACTATGCCCATGCACCAATCATCATCTATGATTTCATGCACCGAGTATTGTTGGAAAATAATTTGGGGATCTATCTTAGTGATGGTTTTATAGAGTCCTTACCCCCAAAAAATATTTATTAACTAAAGATCTAGGTCAAAATCCTAGATTATAATCATCCATTTACCACATCTCTCATTCAATTCATTTTGCATTATTAGGGCCTTCATAGTTGTATCACGTACCACAACAAACACCTTATTGTGTAGAATGTAATGTTTGAACTTTTTGATAACTTTGATTAAATGGAAGGCATTTTTATCAAGTGTGGAATATCTAAGTTTAGCATTCTTGAGTGGGATACCCATGAAATATACTAAAATTTAATCTCTAATCTCTTTATTCTAAGTTAACATGGTATCCATAGAGTTTTTGATGAAAATAAGTATAGGTAGAAGGGATGAGTGTATTCTAGGCTAATCAACATGGGTGTGTTAAGAATGATAGCCTTGATTTGGTCAAAGATCATCTTTACTTCAGTATTCCATTTCACCTTAGCATTCTTATTCATCATACTATTAATCATATTGATTATCTCATCAAAACCTTAAATGAACTTTCTTATGGGTTTGATCTTGTTGAATAAAATCTTAAACTCTTTCTTAGTGCTAGATTATGGGATATTCAAGATTGACTCCACTCTATCAAGATCTATATCTATTCCCCTTTTAAAGATAATGTTTCCTAGTATCTTACATTTAGTTACCCTAAATATACACTTCTTGGGATTAATTAAATTGCATGGTCTCTACTTCTTTGTAACACATTCCTTAGGTCCTTTACATGATTTGATCTCTTCTTGGATAAGATTGCAAGGTCATCCATATATACAACTATGAACTTGCCCATTAAGTTTTTAAATTCAATATCCATATCCATCTGAAAGGTGGCACTTGCATTAATCAATTCAAAAGGCATTCTTTTTTATGTGTAGGTACCCCACTTGGTAGTGAAAGTTGTCTTGATTTTGTCCTCATAATTAACCACCACTTGATTGTACCTTGAATACCCATCTAAGAATGACATAATTTGGGAATTGATTATAGTCTACAATACCTCATATAATGAAGGTAGGGATAGTTATCATTTTCAAAAGATTTGTTGAGGTTATGGAAATCAACACATAGTATAACCTCCCCATTCTTTTTCCTCATCGGTACCATGTTTACCACCCATGTATGTCTCACTAGGAAGATGATCCTTGATGCCAGTAGTTTTAGTACTTACTTAAAAATTAGCGGCTCTAGTAGTAGATTCATAAGACTTTATCTTTGCCTAAATGGCTTGACTCTAGGCTCGAGGAAAATACTTTGTGTCAAAATAGAAGTGTTAAAGACTTTGAGATATTCATAACTACATGCAATCATGTCCCTGAATTATTTTAGAGTTTGTGAAAAATTTAATTCTTATTTTAGGGTAAAATTGGTGCCTAAAATCACATTATTTCCTTCATTTACACCAGCTAGGTTACATTGCTCATGCCACATACCTTTGATAGGGGTAGACTCCTTTTCATTCTCTTGATGGTCCATATTGAATAATTATTCAAATGAGATCATTCCTTTGGGTATGTTATTTATCTTCAGGTTCATCATCTCATCCCCATCCAATTTAAAGTCTTTTCAACCATCATCATCAATTATTTGATCTTCAAATACTTCAATGTTGGTGATGAATTCTAGTATGTACTGGTCATCATTAAAGAACTGGAAAAAATTTATGTTATCTAGGACTGAGGGAGTAGAAACTAGCTTTAGTAAGAATCTTCTCATTCTTGAATGGGTAATCAGTTCCAAGGTACTCACAGAAGTGGCCAATGCAACTTCTACATAATTCTTTTGTTTAAGCAATGTATGAATTCCAAAGGCATCAAAGTCTTCAATCAGGTCCTAGACTCTACTACGATACCTAGATAAGCATTTATCAGTAAAATAATACTGACTTCTTACCTACCTGGCTACTAATTTAGAATCACCCAATACTTTGATATTATTTACTTTATTTCTAAGGATAAATAGAAGACCATGGACCAATGCTTTGTATTCAACCACATTATTGGTGCAATTGAACTACAGATGGTAGGAGACCAGATAAGACTTCCCTCTTGGATTAATTAATTCTACCTTGGCACCACATCCACTTATAGACTTTGAAGCATCAAATTTTGAGGTCCACAATTTTGATAATATTGCTTATGTAGGTTTCTAGGGTAGGGGAATAATTTTTTCAACACTCACCTCCTAGTGAATAACTAACTTTAGGCTATTATCCCTGATGGTTTTGTGGCTTTGATTCACTTACAAAGACCACAAACATTCTTTACTTTTGTTTAATTCATCATGTCCCTATTTATCAGATGCAAAGGTGATATACAAAAAGGATACTAACTCATGCACTTCATATAAGTCTTATTCATCCATCATATCCAACTCTTCCACCTTTGGGGTCTTCTACACACTGAGTATGTTGATATAAAGGGCATAGTGTGTTCCTTCCTCTTTGTTCAATGAATACACTCCCATTTCAAATTCCTCATAAAGGATATTATTTTTTTATTATACTTAGTGATCATATGAACCACCTTAGGTTCTCATACAATCCTAATTTAGTTGGGAAAATCACACCAAGGTAGCCACATGTGGCTAAAATTAGTTGGCATGTATCCATTCAGAGTCCTTGACTAGTCCTAAATCAACAACATGATGTAAGCATCTGGGATATCCACCACTTGGATATCAATTAATTTTTAAATCCTTGAATTAAAGTACAATTGCATGTGGACATTTTTTAAATCTTTCACTACCTTCACCTTAGTTTTATCCAATTGGACAACCTTTTTGTTTGACTTCGTAGGTGTTAGGCCCAATTACTAGAAAATGTAATAAAACATGATGTTCCCTAAAGCACCTCAATCAACCAAAAAATTATGTAATTTTTTTCTAAATATCCTAACTGTTATGAGGAAAGGAGGAGTTACAATCTTCTCTTTATAAAGAGCAACATGTGTATGATAAAAATTAGCAGGTTCTTTCCCTTTACTATTAGGAAATGTTAGTCCTCACATTAATTTGTGAATATTGTAATGTGAATAATTATGAACCTACTAATTCACTATAAGATATATTTTGTTAGAATATATTTTTTAATTGTGATTTTTTTTAAGTTACAACAATATTACGTATGTAGGTTAGTTATGATTTACCTATGAGAGATTATAGGTTTATGAGTATTCATAGGGATATGAGGAGAGATTTATGGAGATTTCATTCAACATGTTTATAAGAAAGACATTCCTATAAATTTGTAATGCCCAAATGAATATGTAATGGAAAATATTTTATAGTGTGAAGAATTATATTATTAATTCTATGTTTGGCTCCTTAATTGTTGTGTAACTCCAATTTTTCCCAATATCTAGTATCAAAGCAGGATAGGGAGAGGACTATGAAAAAATGATTTTTTGATGTGAGAGCGGGGCAACCTCAGCTATTATGTATTTCCTTGTCTCATGAAAATTCCTCTACTCTAAGTTTTTGAGTAGTTTAGGTTTTTTTTATTTTTGTTTTCTAAAAATTAGTGTTTGAGAGGAGATTAAAATCTTCACCCAGAGGCATTGGAATAGAAAGAGTGTTGTTCAAATTTGAACACATTTAATTGGTTATATTGTTATTTTCAAAATAAAAAAGTGAGCATAAAGGTTAAGGCTCACACAGAGCAATTAGATATACTCAATACATTATACCATGCCTATATTGTGTCATACATTGGAGACTATTGTTTGATAAAGTTTGAAGGCCTATGAATTTATCTACTTCTAAAAGTTTCTCTGATCAATATGTAACTATGTATCCTTATACAATTATCCTATGGCCTAAAAGTTTTGTTGACTAATATCATTAGATCTACCATCCTACATTAATATCCACTGAGTATGTAATTTTTTGACTTGTTTTATATTGTTAATATTCAAATACCTACCCAGTTGTGCATCGCACATTTGTTAGACTATGTGGGTTTCTTATATGGCATGTTCAAACTTTGTTCAGCAATTATTTAACATCAGTTCCACCCCTATGCATATCATTTTATGACTTCACTCCACATGTAATATTCAACATATATGTATTATGTGTAATTCTGTGTTTGATTTTTTCAACCAAATGTGTTTATTTATGCATCAAACTTGATTTATTTACACACTACAAACTTGGGTTTATCTTATTTCAAATTATAATTTTTCACTAGCATCACATCTTTCAAGTAGAGAAATGTTATCATAATTTTGATCATATGTCATCTAAATCCATACTCAGATTTATCACAATGTCTAAATTTGAGCTCTCATCCACACAGCATCAAGATTCCATTCAAGCTTGCTCATGGCTATTATTTTGTAGTAAACTCCCACATAATCTCAACTCAAATATACAAGGCTTGACACCATTTATCTATATAAAATCTATACATAGTGATTGATCACGTGATATAGGTTACCATTTTAAGTTTAAATGCACCTCACCAAATGTATTTGGTGTGAAGACTTCAGACTCAACTTTAGATCCTTCATATCCATAGCATTAAATTATTATCACCACCCATGGATCTAGTCTCCATGAAAACCTCAACCACCACCTTTAACACACCTCAACATTCCAATGATATGTGTCATATAAAGGTATTCGGTCAATTTGTTAAGTGGTATAGTTCAAGTTATTTAATCTTTTGTTATAGGTGTTTTTTAATTTAAAGTGGAATTTTGTCAGTCATGTTTTAAATAAAGTATTAATATTATGTAAGTATTATAAATTTCATTAAGTCTATGAGTCATTTTTTAAAAAAATAATATCAAAAGAGTCATTTTTTGACATTTGATATTATATTGTTTTATATTTTGTCCAAAGTTCAAAGTGTCCCTTTTGAGTCATTTGTCAAAATCAAAAATGAATCAAGAATCATATTTTATAATTGAGTCATAAAATGTTAAAAATTCAAAATATTTAATTCAAGTGTAATATGTCATTTTAATATTTCAAAAGAGTTATTTTTACATTAAAATGGTCAAAAATCTCACCCTATGTAAAGGATGCAATTTCGAGAGAACCCGAAATCCTAAAAATGTATTGTCAAAATTAGGGGGGGTGGGGTGTTTCTTATTTTGAGCTTGAAATCCAAATGTGTTGAGTAATGATCTTTACATGTTGGAGGTTAGAGGACACTAGAGGATCGAAGCTTTCTATGCCTCTCATTAGCCACTAATGAAGGGGCACTTATGCTATAGTGGCACATTTTTTTTCAACACTTGTTTGTATGTGTGACAAATAAGAGGTGTATTATTTATATGTGTGACAAATAAGAGGTGTATTTCCTAGTTTCCCCAACTATATTGGATAATTTAGATATCATGGAATATGGAAATAGTTGTATAAGAGGGCAACTAACTATAGAAATCCTCGGACTATAGAGATCCTCTAACTACCATACTTCTTTATGAAGATTGTCATCTAATGAAACATCCATTGCATTCATGTGGAGTAAATTTAGGATGCATACTTCACATAGTAGTGGTTATGTGCAACAATATCCATACAATAAGATTTAGATAGTGGTATGTAAACCTAAAAGTATGACTTATCATATGATCCTATTCGAGCTAGTTCTTGGAGATGCAAGAGCAAAATTTAAATAGATGGTTCCTACTTTTAAGTTATCACATTGTTTAGGTTGATGAGTTTCCCTCAATGAATGGTTGATGGTTGATGGTTCCTATTTGAATTTCCCACATTGATTTGATTGATGTGTTCTCGATAGTGAATGGTTGATAATAGGTTGATGTGTTCTTTCTCTACTTTCATTAAGTCTAGTGAAACACAAACTACCATATAAGGCATGTGAGGGAGGGTAATGTTAAGAAATGTTAGTCCTCACTTGAATTTGTGAATATTGTAATGTGAATAATTATGAAAGTAATAATTCACTGTTAGATATATTTGGTTAGAATATATTCATTTGTTGTGATATTATTGTGAGTTGCAACAATATTATATATATATATATATATATATATATATATATATATATATATATATATATGTTAGTTATTATTTACCTATGAGAGATTATAGGTTTATGACTATTCATAAGGATATGAGGAGATATTTGTGTATATTTCATTCACCTTATTTATGGGAAAGACATTCCTATAAATTTATAATGCCCAAATGAATATGTAATGGAAAATATTTTAATAGTGTGAAAAATTATATTATTAATTATGTGTTCATCTCCTTCATGGCTATGTAACACTAATTTTTCACAATATATACTACCAAACAACACTTTAAAAGCAATTCTATTATATTATAAATATAAAGAAACTCGTACATAGTTATATTGGCTTTAGTTTTCTTAAGATCTTTAACTATACCATAACTAAGTTTGGCTTTCTAAATTGTTTATTATTTGGACTGTATGCGATAGGATTTTTGGGTGGATAAGAAATTGGGGGTCCTTTGGGTGGAGGAGGCTTATTACTTGAATTCATATTAGGTGGAACCTAAGTGTTATTTAGTGGAGTAGAGGTGGTCAATAGGTTGGTTGACTTACTCCTTAGTTGGAGATTGTTCCCTCTCTAGTATTGTCTAAATGCATGGATATCTTCTAGTTTGTCTTCATACTCATTCTCATCTTCGAATGGGAATTCATAAGTGTCTAACACAAAGTCCATATTTATGTTCTTCCTTTCCTGGTTGTGGTTATCACGAAGATTAGGCATTGTTTCCATGTTATCCACCTCCTTTTAGAAGATGTTAGAAGTAGCTATGAATTATATGTTTTTGGTTTATGTGTGGTCCATAGTATTATGCAACTTGAAAAAAGTATTTAAGGCTAGGTCCATGAAATTAATAGAATGGGGGGAGTTATAGTTTTAATTTCCACCATAAAGGGGATTAGACACATTCCCAGTATTAGGCCAAGAATTATATTGCCTATTGGGTCTTTAGAAATTGAAAATCCTACCCTACAACTAGATATTAGCATTCTAATTAGAATTTTAAGGCCCCTACCTACATAGGTTGGTCACATCATTAGATATCTTCTGTAATAATGGTTTTAGATTTCTCACTTTTGAATCTATGTTAGCATTGGGTTAGTTAAGTGATTGATGTTTCAAGATAGTTATAGGTACATGGTTATGAGTGTTATTATCTTAGACTTGGGGTTTTAAGTAAGATAGAAGGGCCTATTGGGGATTTTTAGATGTAATGTATCCACTAGTGCTTGGTGCATTAGTGGCATTATTTTAATCCATTGGGATCAGTTGTTAGTTTTATGTCTAGAGATATACATGATGTCTAATAATTCATTGGATTCAAATTGTAAACTAGATTAGGACTCACATATGGGGCTCTTAGAGTAGGACTCATCAACATATTATGTTGTTTCAGGGTTTGGTTAATCATTGGTATTTGGTTAAATGCACTTGGCTGACCTAACAAAGGTAAAGGGCCAACTCCATATACTTGTGGCATTATTTATTGATCAATGTTAATAGATTCATTATAATCCAAATATAATGATAATAAGGATACTAGGGTCTTCCTAAAGAATATAGAGGTCATCAAATATAGATCTCTAAGATAGTTTTGTATGGCAACTGCTTTGGTCTAGGTGTAAGGGTCCTTCAAACACTGGTACAACTTGTGGAACCAAACATTAAACATACTCTTGGGTTCATTGTGTTCCCTCTTGGTAGCAACAAATTAATGATATAAGACTTTGGGGTCAATTGGAACTCTAAAATGGTTTACAAACACAAATTCTAACTTGGCCTAGGTAGTAATAGACCCAGTGGGTAATCTAAGATACCAAGCATATGTTGCCTCTATTAAGGAGTAGGGAAAAAATCTATAGGAAACATCCTCATGGTGGACCTAAGTTATAATTAGATCATCCTTAAAGGTTTTGAATATGTTCCTCCATAGTTTGGACACCACCCATTATGAACTTGGGATAGAACTTGTCTATATTTTTGGGCAAATCATGAGTTACACCATGGATAACCATAAGATAAAAGCCCCCTTGTCCAAGCCAAGCCATGTTGGCCATTGGTAAAGTATGGGGGATAAAAAATATATAGACCAAAGAGATAGGTGTTGAAGTCAAAGAATTACTAGGTGGTTGGATGGGTTTGCCTTTCCCTTTTAATTTGTTAACTCTTGGTTTTGGTATTCGATGGTTATAGAGTTTCAAGAGATCTATGTTATCCCCAATAGATTTTATTTAGATGTTAGTTATTATACCCTCCATCTTAAAAGAAAATTTAGATGAGTGGGATAGATATGTTCTGAAATTCATTAGCTCTAGTTTTCAACTAATGAATTCAAATCATGGTTCACACCCTATTTTTAGTGTTAGAACATGTTGATGTGGGTTTTGACATGCAACCAAACAATTAGGCAAAGGGTTTGTTAATATATAAGGTCTCTTAAAAGGAAGGATTTCCTATAAATAAAATACCTTCCCAAGGTCTAAATGTACTAGGTTTTGGTATGTTGGTCTTCACTTAGTTGGCTGATGTGAACTATTCCATGTTAAGGGCATGATTTAATGATTTGAATCAAAATAATTAACTCTAACTAAATTATTCAATGGTTTTTAGGCTTCAAATATTTAATTACTTTTATAATCTAGCTTATCTCATAAATTTATCATGTCTAAGAATGAAAAATGCAACAACAATGATAAACTTCTAAGACAGAATGATAAAAGAAACCAAGATAGATAGTATAATTCACATTCTTATATCCCTAGATTAAACTTATTATAAATAAAATTCAAAAGATTAGAGTTATAAATATTAAAATTATTGTTGCAAACACAAGTTAACTCTAAACTATCTAACTGAATAAATCCCCATTTAAACCTATCTCTAGTTGAGCCAAACTTAGCACAACTCCAACTGAAGAAGGTGTAAGAATCTGGGAGAAAGAATGATTGTAAGAAAGAATGGCATCAATACCATAAAAATGTGTAGATATGACCACTTAGACTTGAAAATATTTTAGTTATCTAAATATTCCTTTTGATTAACAATATAAAGAAATCATACAATCATCAAATACTTAAAAAACAACTATGTAACCATAATCTAAAATAAGAAAAGGAAGAAATTATCCTAATAAAGAAAAAATGTTTTATTCTATCTATCTACTTTTACAATCCACATAGAGCCAACCCTTATTATGAAACAAGAGATGATCTTAAATAAGCACATAGGCCTGAGGAGTTTGAAATGAAATGTAAATTCAAATTTACCCACTCATGGGGGAATTTGCAATAATCATCAATGTGGCATGTCCACTCATAGTCTATTAGAGATGAACCCCATTCTACTGCATCATGAAAATATTGGGGACCATGCTAGACTAAATCAATAATAAAGGCTAATGGGAATTTAGTTTAGATCACATTGGAACATATTATTTTCCACATTTTGTACAGTTAGAGCCATGCCTCTTGATGATTTTGACTGCCAAATGGGCCATTAAATTTAAACTAGTGCTTTGTTGGATGCATAAATGATTTGTCATTTTCTCTAATGGCTTTCCTACCAAGTGGCTTCTTCTCGCTCCTATATTGCTTGGTTTAATATTTAAGTACATGTTGACTATTATTTCTAGGGTGCATCAATATTTTTCCATGCATCACAATCTCACTCATTAATTACCCTAAAATATTTCTCTTCTTACACTGATCATCACGAGACTATGGATCAATGAGATTGCACCA
Organism: Torreya grandis; assembly: GCA_037957365.1. Lineage (NCBI taxonomy): Eukaryota > Viridiplantae > Streptophyta > Pinopsida > Cupressales > Taxaceae > Torreya > Torreya grandis. Next base: position 1,084,697 of record JARHVA010000394.1, on the reverse strand, counting down.
TGCATCATAATACTACTCACCCACTTACTCATGGATCTGACATCATTTATGAGCTATACAAAAACATCTAGGAGAGTGAGGTAGAAATATTGTGTCATGTGGCATCATCCCACTCATCTTCTCACCTGATGTCCTGCTAACATGGAGACTCATTGGGTAAACTTCATAAAAACTTGATTAAGTCTTTAAAAGACTCTCGAATGCATCCTAAACCACCAAAATATTGATGCATGGTGTTGAGTAACATTTTTTAAAATCATACAAGTTTTAAAAGTCCATTTGGGCAAAGCCTAGGACATCGAGAGCCGTAAAAAGTGACTATGTGGTGTCAGGATCAATTTAAGCACCTGCAAGCACAATATAAAATACATAGTCAATAACTTATATTTAAAAATATTTTGCTAATAAATTTAAAATAAAAAAAGACTAAGGAAAAATTTGAAAAAATGACTAAGTACCAAAAGTATATTGAATAGGCTTACATGGAAATCTCGAGGAGAGTAGGGCAATGAGATTATGCCACATTGTGTCATCCCATTCACCTATAGGATCTACACCCTATAGGAATATCTCTAAGATAGTAGAGAAATAAGATGATACTATGTGGCATCATCTCACTGACTTGTTATCCCATAGGCACTATACTGACATGAACATCTTTGGGATAACAGAGTCATAGGTTCATGCTACAAGACATCATCATGTTGACCTACCAACATATGACATTGCTAAAATCATTAACCCATCAAGAAACCTTGAAGAAAATTAACTAAGTCTTTTAAAGCAGTAGAAAAGTGTCATACATCTACAAGAAACTTTTGTGAAATTGACAAAGTGTAGAAATTATTTTTTGGATAGGGTAGAGTTGTTAGGAATGTCGAGAAGTTTCCAAGTGGTAAAATGAATGCTTTGAGTATCTATAGGCAAAGAATAAATGAATCCCAGTCAACAATATTTGATTTAAAATACAACAAATAAGTAAATTTAAACAAAATGGCCAAGGAAAAATTTAAAATCAACCAAATATATAAAATTAAAACTATGTAGTGACTTAGTCACTTGCTCGATTTATAATCCATTTTTTTCATTGTAATGAGAATCAACTAAGTAAAATGATAAATCCTTATAATCACTTAGCCATTTTGAATCAAAAGGAAGCAAAATGGATCAAATTTATTAGGAAAAAAAGTAATAAAACTTTGAAAATCTAGATAGTTTGCATAAACCTAAGGCAAAATAGTCTAAAATGGATATATAATATGTGTTTTATATTACAAGAAAATAACCAGACTAAGACTTATCAGACTTATGTAAATTTAGATATTAAAATTAAAGTACCCCTAGACATGAATTTGGATGCCAAGTGTTTTATAATGTGGATTTAATTTTGCAGGCTTGGCTAAAATAATGAAGCACATTCATATTTAAATATTCACATCTAGCAGAATAGGCATCCCAAAAAAAGATGATTTAAACTAGTAACCATAATGAACTCCTTAAGGTATAAGACCAGACTCAAAAGCAAAAAAAAGATGGTCCCTATTTCCATAACTAAAATGGGTCATGCTGTGCAAGTAACAACACTAAATTTATGTCAAAATTAGGGTTGTTCCAACTTAACAACGAAGCTTCACCAGAGTTGAGTTGGCTCCTCCTATAGCCTTCCAAGCTAAGAGATTCACCTAGTTCTTGTCCAAACATATTTTTGGGATATGTGGATACCCACATAATAAATGTAAGGAGAGGGGAAAGTGGAGAAAATATAAAGAATAAGGAGAATAAAAGGGGGAATGAAAAATATGGAAATATTTCACATCAGGTTCACCAATTTATATGCACATAAATGACACATGCTAAATTATGCACTTGACTTCCTAAAGTTAGGCCAAGACAACCAATATAATGGATGGATGATGGGTGTAGCTATGGATTGGGATAATTATTTGATGGGATGGTATTTTGAATGAGTGGTGAAAATGGATTATCTTGAAACTATAAGACCTTATTAGCATACAATTCTCATTATGATCATCTAGATTAGTGGAAAAGCTGTTCCAAGATCCTTCGATGTCTAAGATAACAAGGATGGGAAGTTCCTAATTAATACTAGGACAAGTGAAATGGGGATGATTAGGCTAAATAACTTAAGTAATGAGATCAAATCTATCACATTGAATATTCCTAATTAGTTTCATCCACAAATCTGAATGATATATGATGAGGCTAGACCTGAGGAGAATAAAGAGTAGTGAAGGTGAAGATTTAGACTTGAATCATGTTATGGTGGTAACCTCAGTTATGGGGGAAGATGATAATGGGTGGATCAATAATTTTCTCGTATTCCTATAGGGCATATATATCATTAATAATTAGGTTGGGAATAGGTGTATCATGGAAATTCTCAATTCTTAATTTGTAATTAATACTTGATTGTGTGTTTATTGTAGGACCAAGTGCTCTAACCTTAGGGAAAACACCTTCTCTTAAAATATAAAGTGTCTCATAAAGTGTCATCCAAAGGATACTAGGAAATATATAAGTTTATGATCTTATTTTTTAATGAATGTTTGAATGGAGTTGTGTTGTTATAAGCAATGTTTCAATTGGAAGGCTTGTACGGTTGGACAAGGCCTAGACAATGTATTTGGTTTATTTTATTTTAAGGGATGTTTGACTGAAAATGAAGAGTAATTACTTTCTAAAATTAAGTAACTTGAAATTAAATGACATAAATAAAAAAAGAACAAATAAAACACTTTTTTTTGTATTTTTCAATGTATGCATGGTAAGAGAGAGAAATATATTCTAACTATGTAAATGCTAATTTTTAAACTTTTATAGATGCAACCCAGATGAAGTTAGTTTTTATGATTTTATGTGAATAATGTATGAATGTATCTATGTTAAAAATATTTTTTTAACAACATGCACATGTTTCAATAATAGGTTTAGATTCCAAACAACAAAATACTATTAAGCTTCAAAACGTATTTTTCTCATATGCAAGCTAGAACAAACTTTCAATATTCCTAGATTTTATGCACATTAACTATGAACAATGTGTTTGTTTTGAATATAATTGTTGTTTCATTTATTATTTTTTAGTTATTTTTATCTTTTTTTTTTAGTTTTTTCAAAACAAGATAAATCAATATTCAAACAAGATTTTTGGTCTACCTAGGCTAATCTAGGGTTTTCTAGTTGCTAGTGTATGTGTGAGAGAGGTTGAAAAGAGTTTGTTTCAAAAATATAAATTTATTATTAAAATTAATGAAAATATGTGTGACATATTATAATATTCACCAATATTTTAAATGAAATATGATGTACTATTAATGAATGCAATCAAATAAAAATACTAGCTACTATTTTTGTTATAAATACTCGAAAAGGAAATGATTATTTTTCATATAAAATTTGATTTTTAATAGAATATAAATATAATATATTTCAAGATGAATTTAACTTATCTAATATAAATAATTAAAATAGACTGAAATTAAAAATCCTCTAAACTGATCAATGTAGAGATCAGCTTGAAAGCATGTAGCATGTGATTCTACAATCCTCAGTATATTATTTCTTTTATCCAAGACAATATTTTAAGAACTCTCTAAAAATGAGGATGAAATAATAACTATAAAAAGGGTGGAAATAAGAGGAGAGACACAATCCTAAAAAAAGAGTAGTCGATCTATGGTTGGCTGAGTGTACTATTTGTAAATACTAGGTTACGAAACCAATGACACTTCCTTGCTTATTATGGTGTAGTCAATCACGAAAATAATAGAGGTAGATATCCAAAATAAATGTTATAAGGTTTTGGATATATAAATATTCAAAAATCCAATTTCTAATGTAAATTTTTAGATCCTAAATCAACCCAAAATTGACTTACTTGTAGAAGAGTAATAGAGGTTGCATGAATGGATTTTAACTAGGTTGAACTGGGAGTAAAACTAAGGAGAGACCAAAAAGGATTAAAAATAGAAGAGGGAGGGATTTTGGATAATATGGAGGCAAAAAAAAAGTTATAAATTTCAAGAAACATGATAATAAGCATGATAAATGCATCAAATCTTGAGTTTTGGAAGCCAAATTTTGAAGACATAGAGAAGGTGACAAAACCACCCTTTTTTACAGGGGGAATTTATGCAACTATTGATCCCTTTGATATAACCTCCCTATGTGGTTAAAAAACCACCGCATATTAATGTGTAACTACCTTGTCAAGTAAGGTTTCACTGTGGTGGTTTGTGAAACTATCACAATGGTTTTATAACCCATGTAATAATTATGTAACGGACTGCATTAATCCTATCTTAGAGAAGATTAGTTATGCCCCTGAATAAAGGTTTTTTAAATAATCAAAAACAACCTTGTTAAGTCCAATGAAAGGGGAGTTTGAGTTTCCTAGGATATAGAAAGAGACATAAAGGGGGAGGGTGTTAGAGAGAACCTATTTTGAGCATACATTATGAGATCACTGCATCATTGTTAGACATCATGCCAGAATGTCACACCATGCAATTTTTGGGTGCATACATGTACACCACCCATAAAAAAAGATGTGAAATATTTAATGGGTTTAGTAGAAGTAATGCCAAGGCCATTAAGTGTCATTAAAATCAAATGTATGTTACCCATAACATATTAAATTCACACCCACTAGAAATGTATCTAGATTCTATTTGCATAATAAAAATGAAATGAAGTATATTCATTTCCCCATCATGACTACATTTCTCATATATTTTCATTGAAATAAACATTTTTTTAATTTTGAAACTGTAACTTTGATCTTTGAAAATGTGTGCATGAAAAAGCATCATGCCCTTTGAACTTTGAAACTACAACTATGAATTTTTAATAACATGAGCATGAATAAGTATCCTACCCCTTTAATCTTATGATAAGTGATATATAATTTCATGCACCTATATTATCAATTTAATTATATTTTAAAGTTATAACTTGATCTTGGAACCTATTTTGCATATGCATGTGCCTATGCATACAAAGTGTGTATGATTTTTTACTTTGAGTTTTATAAAATTGAGTGCATATGCATGTTGTATGCCCATATAATCCATATCAATGTGAAAATATATATCATGTGTTTTATTTTTAATTATTTTTAATCTTAAAAACTTATACTCTATCATAGAATCTAATTTTTACATAATTTAAATCTTTGGAAACTTAAACTCTACTATAGAATATTATTTTTGCATTACATTGAATCTTCAAAACCTTGTACTCTCTTATAGAATCAAAGTTTTACATTTTGTCTTTGATCTTATTGAGTGCACTTGTCTAGCATGTGCCCCTAGTATGTGTAGTCAATCAAGAGTCTATAAGATCCCTACTACAAATCTATAATGTGTATAAGGTTTTAAACTTTATGAATCTTACATAATGTACAAAAATATATTCAATTCCATATTATTTTTTATAATAATATCATTTTATGTCCCCCATTTAATGTAAGGAGTGAGAGTATGGAGTGCATTACATTTAAATAATAAGGTGTACATTTTGTAGTACATTTGAACAAAATAGAGTTTATTTAAATAAATATCAGTCAGCTTTTAATTGTTTTAAAATATTAGTATTTTGAACATTTTAAAAAGAAGTCTTTGTAATTTTATGATTAGTTTATACATAATATTTTTGAAGGTGATAGTTAAGGTGAAATATTATTGAGATAATAAAATACATGTGAGAAATTCTACATATAGGTAAGTAAGCATTAAGTTTGAAATTTAAGGTTGATTGGCATGATGAAAATATTACCTTGTAGAAGAACACATTGCATGTGCTCCAATTTAACTCATTGGGAGTGATTGTGATATATATCACTTGAGATATTGTGTGCACAAGTTTGAGAGGAATTAATTATAGTTTTTTATTTTTTGAAAATATAAATTCAACCCATATAAATAGGTTGGTTGAAAATAAAATTATAATTCATTTTCATATTTATAATTTTTTATTTTTGAGCTCTGATTTAGAGAAGATGTTTTAAAGGAAAGAGCTTGGTCTTATTATATTTGAGCAAGTCTAGTCCATCCTATAGTTTGAGGCCACTCCACCCTAGTCTGTTAAAAAACTCATTTTTTTATTTATGTAAATGTTTTAATTTTTATCAATTTTGGTGTATTTTAGATTATTTTTTAGCTTTGTCGGTCATGACCTTTTGATAGTAGTCATATACAAACCCTTGTTGGACTTGTCCAATATGGTTTTAGACTTATATATGGACTTGTTTTCTTGATCATGGACTTGTCTACTTCATGATCGACCTATCCATATATTTTTCCACTTGACCATAGACTTTTGATGATAAAATTGATAATTTAGGGGTTATTTATGCCTTGATTTTATTGACTATATTTTTTATTATATTAATAATTTATGTTTTGCATATTTTTATTGCAATCTGATAAGTAGGCCCAAGAATTTAGATGTGGTCACATGATGGAAACCATATGAGAATTATTTTTGACTGACATTGAGAGGGTTATCCTCAATGTATCTAGCCTTGTCCATGTTTGGTAGTTGTCTATAGTACCTTACAACATGAATATGATGATATATTGGTCGAATGTTGGAATTCAAACTCCTATACTTTTTGGATTTTGACAAGGGAGATGATGATGACTTTGGAGGGTGTGTGGAGGATCTTACAACTACTAGTTATTTCTATATGAGGGAATTTATATAGTGGTGGTGGGATAAATCATATTGTGCAGGCACACTTATTTATAATTTTTAATGATTGGGGTGTTTGTTATGGCCCCAATGATACCAAAATTCTATCATCAAAGATTATAATAGTGAATGTTTTACATGTGTGTATCTTTGTTTGTGCCTTATTTACATCATTAATTGTAGTGATTTGTAGTGATGTATCCATTTCTTATTAAATACACTAGTTTTTATGGGATATAGAGGACCATAACATGTTGTATTATTAGATCCATACTATGTTGGCCCATTTGTACATAAATTTGTATAGGTGTACTCAAGAGGGGTTTCAAAGAGGACTGGGCTCAGCTACCCTATCTCATTATTGGGCCTATGATCTTATCACTATGATACAATTTATAGGGTTGATTATGGTGGATGAGAACATCTATAGATGTATTATGAAAGGTGCATTAATATATGAGGAGTGCAAAAATGGAATATTTGTAGACACTAGATTGGTTATTAGTAGGTGATATTGCGTGGTGGCCCTATATGGGTTTTAGAGGGTAGCCGAAGGATGGATTGTATTTCAAGTGGATTCAAGTGAGTTATTAGATTCATGGCCAATTGCTTGATGCATATTAATGATTTCAATGAGTGCATGAAACATCATTTTGGTATTAAAGAGGTTGTGCCCTCAGAACCTTATGTATTGAGATGATCTATGAGAGTACCACTACATGAGTTTGATAGGTGATGACCTAGTGATATTGACTTGGTTCTTATTCCATTAGTAGATTTTGATCCTATGATCTAGATTCCAGATACACAATATTTTAGGTGGCCCATTTTATTTCTAGTCATATTAGATGATGCCCCTGAGGCATATGATGGGGAAGAGGTGGGTGAAGCAGTAGCTACTAGTCCTTAAGATCTTCTTATGAGTATGTATATGGATATTATTTTTTTTATTTTTAATTAATTTAACAATAATGATATTGATATCATGTATTATTATTTTTTTAAGGGATGATGAGTATTAGATAACCATTATAGATACATCCCTTTAGGTTTTGACATGACATGTGCCTAGTGAGGTTGTACCTAGTGGTATTTTGGATCATGAAACTAAGATTACAAGTAAGCATGCCCTTATTGTTTATGAATAAATAATATCTACAGAAACCTACATTGTTACAACTATGGAACACTATGACTTGAGATCTGATATAAATGTAATAATCATCAAGTTTGAATAGCTTAGGTAAAATCTTACAAGACATCAAATTCCCCCTTTTTCTCTAATGGTAGTTTAATTCTAGAGTGTGTTTATTGAGTATTCACAATTGTAATGTGAGCATGCAACTTTATAGGCATGAGTGGGAATTTATGAGGATTAGGAGAGGAGGATATGATCTCACTCATAGTAATGACCAATTAATAGTGGGGGCCACCTCTTCTCATGGTCCCTTATTGATTGAGCATGATGTAGATGGAGGTGGATATTTATAGGTAAATGATCCCATTATTGGTTGAATTTATATATGTCATAATTTTATCATGTTAAAAATTTGATATGTATGTATGTGTATATATGTGTGTGTGTGTGTGTGTATATATATATATATATATATATGGAATTTGATGTATCTATTCTTGCATTATACCTATAAGGAATTTATATTGTATATTTTTCTTCATAAATATTGTATATGATGATTTGGTTTATGTGATTATTAGTATTTAATATGTTGATATATTTTATTATTCTCTTGTAGGTGAAATTTATTAATGATATTTTAATTTGTGATGCATGCAAGTAATTGATTTAATTTCAAATTATTAAATAAGCTAACCACCATGATGGAAATAAGAAATTGTGCAATATGTTTATTTAAATTTATATTTGTCTTGTGATGTTGTATTTGTGGATCTATGTTGTTAGAGATAATCACACTTGTATTAGTTGTGTAAATTTTAGTTGCTTTTGTTGATGCACTTTTGATATCTTTGAAGTATGCATTACATGTTGATATTCCTAATCTGAATTGTAATGTGTTTGTTTTGGTATATATGTTTGTGTAATTTAAGATTTATTTTTATCACAAAACATATTCTCCTTCATGTTTTTCTATTTTTGGAATGCTAACAAACTATCTTCAAAAATAAAAGATAAAGTAGTATTATCATTATTCATTATTCATTATTGCATTCCTTTTTTGTAACCAAGCCTATCCTAAAATTTCATTTCCTTATGGAATAATATGTTTTACAACCAATAATGTACCAACTATATTGAGTCCCAAATTGATTGGTTAAAAAATATGTCACATATTGGATCTAGGGGTATGATGTAAATCTTGCTCATTGTATCCTACACTTTGAATAAATTATAATGTACATGTATTATGATGTTGTATAATATTGCAAAATAATATCTACTCTGTGTGTACTATTAACTAGTTCTTGAATGATAATTGGTGATTTTTGAGTTAACATTACCTTCATAAAGGAAGCTATAGGATTTGATTATGCTACCCTTTTGTTCAATTTTTCAAATGTGATGATCCCTTTATCTAAAAGTTGTGATATTTTTTCACATAATGCATAACAATCATTATCTCAATGTATGTTTATACCATAATAGTAATCAAAGTATGAGTTATTAACTTTTTATCCAATAATGTGTGTAGAATATCATGTGGTCGATCTTTGAATTTTTCAAACTAAATTGGTTTCCTCTTATTGAAAGTATATTTAGTCACTTTAGGTGGTTCTTTGTAAACTAGTTACTTCTCTTTATTGTGTACCTTAAAGTGTTCTTCCTTAATTGTAGATATTTACCTTGACTCATATATATTATGAATTATTTTAACTTGATTCCTTATTTTAGATGTTAAATATGAATAAAATTGTTTAATTATAACTTCATGCTTGTGTGAAGATGATCCTAACTCATTCACTTTTTGTGTTGCAGAATTGAGATCACATACATATTTGAACACATCCATGTATAATTTATCAAAAAAAATATAAATTTTATTCACGACTCTTTATTTATAAATAGAAAAGACTCATACTAAAGATAAATTGTTTTTCCAAATCTAAGGGTTGATAACTTAGAGATTGTAAAGTATTTTTTAATCATAAGATGTAGTCTTAGATAAGCTCATCATGAACCTATTGCAAACCTTTTATATGTTTCAACATGAACTTAAGTGCTTTGTGTTTATGATAGTTTCTTAATAATGCATCTTCTATCATTTTAAATTTAGCTAAGGAACCACTAGGTGAACTATAAAACCAATATGAAGAGTCTCTTATGAGACTTCTATGTAAATAGTTGAGAAGAATACATCCATGATTCCAATAATATATAAATTAGTTTGCTCTTTTAAATTTAAATTGTTGTTCATTGAAGAATGTTAAAACTTTATTATGTCTAACAATATTTTTAACCCCAAGATAGAAATGAGTTGAAATCCAAATTTATTTGCACACATAATGTTGGAGTGCTTAGTGACTCTAAGTCATGTACTATGTAACTAAATTGATTCAACCAATGTAGATGGCTTGTAGAGTCAATTGAAGTATATTGGTATTATCCTGACATATCATAGTATATGAAAACATCACAAAAGAATGGAATACGCCCAAACTCCTATCATGTCCAAAAGACTATGGAAAAAACCTATTATTATTCCCTCACTATAATTGTAGAATTTAAAACTATATGTGAATGCTCATTGTAACTATTAAACTATGTAACTATATGAATTTACTCTCTAAAATAGAAAATAAGAGTGCATATTCAATGGCATATGGCCCCAAAATGTGCTCCATTGACTAAATTTTTAACTTTTGAATTGTGATTATGTTCATGACTAAGTTTTACTCTTTGAAAATGGTTTATCTCATGAATGAAAATCCAAATAAAGCACCCCCCTTTTGAGATGAGGGAATTTTCTCATGAAAAGTCACTCATCTTAAAAAAAAAGTTAACTTGAAATATGTGTAATAAGATATTATCATTAAAAATTGTAGTGTGTGGAAATGTGTTAGCATGGTAAGATTTGAATTTGTGCATATAACATTAAGAGGTAAGGCCTATAAAATGTATCATCAAATCTCATGGAATTAGTATGTTAGTATTTTAGGATGTTATGAGTACATGATATGGATAATTACACTTATAAAATGCATCAAACTCAACAAGCACATGCACAATAGGCATAAATGATATAAATCTGACATAGATGGGCCAATATTCAATTGTAAAGACATGTTAAAACACCCCAAATAACATGCATAGACATGATAAATATCACAAACAAGGGACATGATCAAATGTCACACACAAAAAAGGACAAGGGCCAAAGCACGGACGTGTTCAAATGTCACACACCACACATAGTTATAAGGGAAAAATCAAGTACATATTGAAATGTTTACACCATAAAATATCTTATATAGATGCATCAATCCAAGAGTCTCACATAAGGGCCAAGTGCCAACATAATAGATGAGCGAAATTGTAATATATTATGTACAAGTAAGAAACATGAATGGAACATAGAATTAGCAAAGGTAGTCTAGGATATGCATATGTCATGTAATCATATCCTAGTAAATAACATTTTCATGTACAACATGTAAGATAGAAATGTTAATAAGAAGTTTGTATCAAATTGAAATATCAATAATATAGGGATATTTAATGATAACACATGTATGTTTTCACATGTGAATAATATACCCCCAACTTGGCAAGGTCAATGGGTAGAGGAGAGTATAACATCTTAATCTCTAGAAATGTTTATACGTCTTGCACAACACTTCATAGATACTTGTGAAATGTATGTGTGATATATAAATAATATGCTATCTACTAATCATGTGTTAAATAACATATTATAAAGATGTAAACTAGATTTTAAATCATGTTCAGGTTTTGATTTTGTATTTTTTAGAATAATTTGAATGATTTTTTACTTTTAAATTATATGTGAATGTTTTTCATAGTTTGACATTCTTAGAAAACAACAATGCTGAAACTGAAATGAATCAAGGTATTGTACATAGAATAAGATGAAGGAGATTGGAATATATCACAACATGTGTCTATGATAGTAATGTACTTAGTGAGATTGATAAGGCGAAACATGAGCAAGATTCCCCCATTATGATGTTGAGAAGTATGCAAGAACAATAAGAGTATGTAAGATGGTGACTGTACATTCTTATTTTGTAAAATGTATAGATGTCAAAGATGTCACATGTGTGAGTAATATGGCTTGTAAAATAGGATATTTTACATTAACAATAGTTTTTTGCATACTAAAACTAAATGAGACAACTAGAAATTGGCAGTACATAAAGGCTCAAGCTTTTGAAAATGTAATTTCCAGGCAAAAAATTGTAAATGAAAAATTTTACCAATTAGGATAGTAGTGTTGGGAAGTTATGTTTGAGTCTGGAAACCCTGTTTCAGTTAAAAAATAAATTTGTGTCAATGAAAATTATAGCAAAAGAGAGGAACATGGCATTTTTGAGAAAAATTCTAAATTAGGGAGCTAAGAGACCCAAAATTTAATGAAATACAAGGGCATAGAAGAAGGGATCAATTGATCGCAAAGGCAAGAAAATAGAAGACTAAGATGCAAAAATCATTCCAATCATATTCTACATAATCAGAGTCCTCATAGTCCAAAATATTAACTTTGTAGTTTGTATTTGAACTTGTGATATATCATGGTATTGACCTTATTTTTATGATCAAAGTAAATTTAACCTTTGTTTTTATCAATCATTTCTCCTATGAATTATAACCATAATCTACCAAGCACAACATCGTATGCACTTAGATGATAAATACCATAAAAAGTAAGATAACATATTTTTGAAGAAAACAAGACTCTCAGCGTTATCTATCTTGAGCATGTTTTAAATGCTTTCTTTTGACATATGTGTTAAATCTTATATCTAAGAGATAAATAAATGATGTAGAACATAAATTGTTTTTTTGATAGTCTACAACCTTGATATTTGTAAATGGATTTCCATCTATGTGAGCAGGGATAGTGAGAGGTTCTTTATTTGAATAAGTACTTTTAATTTCCTCTTTTAAAACTAAACTTGTAACATTATATTGTGGAGGCCTTTCTTTCCTATCTTGATATAGTTTCTCTTTTTGTAATTTCTCTTGTTATGATTGTGTTTTTTCATCTTGTTTTTGTGATTCTTTAGCAATGTCATGTGTGACACTAGAATTTGTAGTAAGAACTTATTATTTGAAAAGTGGTTATTTTGGTAATCTTTATTTTCCATCTTGTTTCTTATACACTTGTTCCATAGGAGATGAATTGTGAGTGGATTTATTGATTGATTTATCAGTTATAGGACCACCACTACAATTGATACTTTTTATTTTATTTTTCAAATAAAAATAATAATCGATATGATGCCAATACATTTTATGATATGCATAATAATATTTTGATCTTCTAATATGATGCATAGGAAGTGATTTTATCACTTTGTTTCAAAGCATTTCTCTTAAAATTTCACTTGAATTCATAGTGTCTTTTTCTGCAGTTTTTGAATCACTATGTGTAGATGTATTCTTTTCTGTCTTCCAATATTGATATGACATCTTGTTAGGCACAAAATTTATAGGTGAGGATGCAAACACATGATTAACACTACAATAGTCAAGATTCTTTGTGAATGTGATCTGATTTTTCCATGATATGATATTTGAAACAAAATATTGATTTTTATTTTGTAACTTTTCTATTAACATTTTCATAGTGATGATTTGATATTTAAGGGTTTCAAAATCACATACCCTAGGTTTTTCTTATTAAACATGCATACAAACACCATCAAGATGATGTGTGGGAGGTGGAGGGGGTTGAGGAAGGATATATTCATTAAATTTATTTAACACTAAAAGGTCACTCAAATTACCTCTTGGGATAGTGAAAATATGGGTTTGGTTAGAGGGATGTTATCTATCATCATCTTGAGAGTTAAGAGGAGACCTTATATCATATTGAATTAGTTTTTTCTATTTCTCCCAAGTTATTCTTGACTTGACAAAATATTGCATTAATTAATCTTGTGTAAAATTTATGACAATTATCTTATCATAGTCATAAAAGAGATCTACGTCATCCATTGTAAAAGACATGAAAATATATTGTAACAAAGGTGAAAATGAGATGCATAGAAACAAAGAGATCTTTTTAAAAATCCTATGACAATTTTTTGTTAAAACCCTAGGACCAAAAGTTTTCAAAATTTATAAGGTTATAATCCTAAAGAAAACTTAGGGGTTTTCAAGGTTCAATCAATACGTAGGTTCACCAAATTTTTCATCTAGATTTGAATTAATATTATAATTAATCCTTAATTAGATAAATGGAATATACTAAAGCAAGGTGCTTTAAATACACTTATAATCATGAAACTAAAATTTAAAAAAATGAAATTAATGCAACATAATGAATATGAACAAGTATAAACTATGAAAGATAGAGATGTATTTATCTTTTTGATATACTACTATGTCAACTAGAAAAATGTATAAATAGTGATAAAGACAAAAACTCAAAATCCTCCCAAAAGATGTTCCTCAGACTCAGTACAAATATGAATTCCTATTAGGGGTCAATAGTGATGGGTTTTGTTGTCCTTGGATGACATTTAAGTCTTTTTTCAAAATACTAAAAAATAGGGCACAGTCCTTTGTGACTATGTAAAATATGCATGATTGTGATTCATTTGTCTTATGTGATGTGCACAAGACTGAAATATGTCTTCTTCAATCTCAGAACCATAGCTTGTGAAACAAGGAGATAAATAGATGTGAAGGAGTAAAAATGCATTAGTAGGGGGATTTGTGGACCTAAACACCATGTTGTGTTGAGTGTTACCTACTTGATCAAACTTCTATGTAGTTATCCCACTTAAGTTCTTTGTGCAATTATACTCCTTTGACTATATGAATGCATCTATAATTGGCTTGAATACTTGATCATGATTGGGATATGGATATCTAAAATTAAACTCAAATTTGGCTCATGACTACTTTATGTGCTTAGGAGCTAATTTGGAAATAATGTGTAACTTTTGTCTTTCATGCACTTGTGTAAACAAGTTCGTGATAACATTAATAAGCTTTCTAAGATGTTTGAAATGAAACAATTGAATGTGATTTTATAACAATTGAAGAGGTAAAAATACCCATTCAAGAGTTTAGGAATATTTAGGCCGAGCTTAAGGATACTTTCCTTTTTTTTGACTATTAGTGATGGAAGGACATAATCAGTAAACAAGGATAGGAATGTTGGGTGTTCTTGTCCCTTCATGAAAAGTACAGAGTTTGGGGTCTGATTCAAGACATACATATGCATAAAGGTGTTTTCAAGTGTAAGATCATTTTTATAGGTGACATTGGATGGCCTTGTAATAGAAGTAGGTATCTTTTTGTGCTTAGGATAGGTCAAATTGGTGAAATAAGTGTCAATTAAGTGCATATGTCAATTAATGATAAAAAGAAATAAAATGGGAATGATTTATTATTTTTGATGAAATTTAAGTTACTAAACTTATATTTCAGGTTTTTTTATGTTCCTCCTATTCTTCAACATGTAATTTCTTCTAATGCCCTTCCTATTTCTCCATGTGTTATTCTTCTTATATTCCTCAACATGTTTGTGATGCTAATATTATTTCCATTTATTAATTTTCTCACATTTCTCAATATTTAAAATCATTTGATTTATAACATTCTTCATATGTCTCAACATCCTCTTTATTTTAGTATTCCTCTATCTTCTCCACATAATTCTAATCCTTTACTTTTTAAGAATTATTCTATTTCAACTTATGTTACTTCTCCACCTACTACTTCTCAAAATATTGAAATGACTATTATAATGTATACCCTTTGTAACTTGTAAAATCAACATAATATCATATCTCAATGGTCCTAAAAAATAAATAGAGGGGTCAACCCCTTTAGTTTAACAAGTCCTTATTTACCCTTTCCCAATATGTTTTGTTTCTCCAAATTTACACAAGTTAAATGAAAAAGGAGGTCCATCACACCTTGTCAATTCCGTATATGCTTCATGTTTATACTTTGCATATGATGATGAGGTTTTGACCAAGTTATTTCCTATAATTATAAATGATAGTTCCCTTGATTAGTCTTATGCTCTAGCAAGCGGGTCTATGCATTTTTTCATAGATCTAGTTGATTATTGTTTAGCTCAATTTTAAATTAATATTGTTTAAATAGTTATATTTCTTGAATTTTCACTAATTTGAAAAGGATATAGAAAACACATTTTTGATTGTGTTCCTATTTAAGACCATGGTTACTAAGATGATTTATGAGCCACTAGATAGCGAGATTCAAATCCTCTTTGTTGATAACTTTCTTCTAATCATTGAAAAAAAATCCATGTTCAATTCTTATACATATGTTGATGATCTTTTTAATGTTTTTTGAGAACATGAAATAAATATCTTAAATGGAAATATTCATAAGTATTATCCTAATGCTTTAAATTTCCAAACAAGCACAAATTTAAAATATAAGTAACGATGGTAGTGTTCCAACCAAGAACGATCATAGATATAAAGTTATAGAAAAATCATCTCAAAGGATCATTTTGACTTACAAAGACAATTTAATAGTATTAATAGATGAAAAAAAAAGTCTTGAAGAAATCTATTATGTAATATGTTTATCTTACCCATAATAATTGAATTTTATCTTTCAAGACCTTTGCCTAGAATTTGTGACCCAAATTCATTTTTTTTGGCTATCATAGATTCCAAGGTTATTCAAAAAGTTATTGCTTGGATTTGAAGCATAAGTTTCAATATCTTATTAAAAATATTTAAATTCAATTAGAAGGATCTAATACCAACTTGAATGAGTTTATGGCTCCTCCAAATCAACATTTGAATATTTTACCTAATCATAATTTAAGCCACAACAACCAACAAGGTGACAATTGAAATGTTCATATGGCTGACAAAGGAGACTGTAACAAAGTTTTATTTAATTATGGAATTCATTCACTTGATGTATTTACTATTATTATTGACTTAACTATAATAAATAAATCATCTTTTAAGATTGTTTTTAATAACAAAATTAAAACTCCACATGGACAAGGGACATTTACATGTTCACTCAGGTGCAAATTTAAGGACAATGTTGGATACATCATTTCTCTATCACAAGTTACTATTTCATTTGTATTTACTATGCATATACTTTCTATGTGTATATTTATTACTTCTTCCTATTTTTTCATGATATCCATATTATGTCGATATTGTATCTTACTATCATGTTTATTGTACTCATGTGTTTGATGCATCTCTTATTATGCTTTATATGATAATCTTACTCATGTGCCTCATCCACTTTATATGCCTAACATGCTTATATATCTTACTTATTTACACATGTTTAAGGTTTATATGTGTATATTTAATTGTGTAGCATGTTTGATGTGTTTATGCCATAATATGCTTATGTTTATGTTTTTATGTGTCTTTCATGTTCCTTCATATGGTGGCATTGCTTGTGACTTATATGTTTTCATATTCTTGGTGTGTTTTCATATGTTTAGTATATTTTCATGTGTTTGCCTTGTTTAAATGCGGTTTACATGCTTCTCAAGTGTTTAATATAATTTCTACATGCATGATATGATTTCCCTTCCTTATTTGATTTTCATGTCCATGATATAATATAAGTCGTCGATGTGCTTTATTTTATATTTATATTCTTACATGTCTTCTAGTACCCAACATATTTGTTTTTATCCTCATTACATGTCTGACATGTCTTTCATATGATTGATGTGTCTCCCAATGTTTGGCATGCTTTATATATTCATTTGCATGTTTGAATTGTTTTTTATGTGCCTTATCATTTATCTAACACATATTATATCATGTTTACCTTTCTTACATAATTTGTGTGTTAATTATTATGTTATTGTTGTTTCCATGATTCTTATCATTTATCCATTATAGTGCCATTATATTTTTGCCTTAATTATGCATCATGTATGTATTTGGAACATTTATTGGATCAAAATCCTATTGCTTTTCTTATGATCATTACTACTATATCTTTTGGAACAATAGTTCACTACTATGTTTTTTCCATGTCATGTTACATGAGAAAATACATCTTTATGGTACAATTTTATATTATCTATATTATTCATTTTACATATAATATATTTATTTCCTAGGTCACCCCACATCTGAAAATAGGGAGTATATCCTACTAAACATATTTAAAAACATGCTCCATGGGCATGTGTATTATCATATATAGCATATGGGTTTAGAAGCTTGCGATTGATAAGGTGCCTAACTCTAACTTCCAATGATTTAGATTCTACTTAGATTTTATTCAAATGTGGCTTATATCTAATAAGTGTATCTAAATTCAATCCATGTTCATAACATTGAACATTATTAAAAGTTGTACTTAAGATATTATTCAACTTTATTTATGATGATGCTCAAAATTTTAATTATCTTTTATTAAAAAATGTTACCCAATATTGTTCTCATAATGTTGTTAAGGACTCGATGATCCAAAACTCAGAAGTTTTGGTTGATAA
The DNA here is from genome assembly GCA_037957365.1 of Torreya grandis. NCBI lineage: Eukaryota > Viridiplantae > Streptophyta > Pinopsida > Cupressales > Taxaceae > Torreya > Torreya grandis. Next base: position 1,066,335 of record JARHVA010000394.1, on the reverse strand, counting down.
ATATTTCAATATCATATAAATAGCATAGTAACAATGAATTCTATGAGAAGAGATGTAGTATTACTCAAGATCGCAATACAAATATATGCTTATCTCTGGGAAGAGATGTCTGTCTTCACATTTCAGGTTAAATCTTCATTTATACACATTTTTAAAGCATGTGGAGGATTTGGAAGGTCACCAATATCAAGGTAGATTAAGTGGTTTGACTTCCAAGATTTAAAACAATACAAAATTTGAGGAATTACTATTTTTAGAAGCTTACTATTTTTAGACTGCACTACTAAAATTGAAATTTGGGGCACTTCCATTGGGTTTTTAGGGGTTAAAATTCATTTAATGGAGATCAATGCCATCTCAAGACATTCTCCTCATTCTTATCTTTCCAACAGTTCAAACGGTGAGTCAATTGGAGCTACGGTGCAAAAGTTATGGCTACCAGAAGTTCTATCATCAATTGGGGTGGAACTGTCACCCGAATTGTCTCCTAAATTGTTGCCTAGATCATTCCTCCCTCATTTAAAATCAATGGTCCCCATTGTGTCAATGTTCCCCATCAGGTGTGGTAGTTGTTTCTTGATTTTATTCTCTTTGAGCCACTCACCTTAGTGGCTAAGCTGGCCCCTTTTAACCACTTGATAAAACAGAATAGAGCGTCCTCTTGTTGTCTTCATCCAGGTATCCACAATCTGATCATCCTCCACTAGAGAAAAACTCTATGGATCAAGTTCATCAATGTCTAGTTATTTTACTACAACTGAAGTGTCCAATAGAGGTGGGTGATATGGTTTGAGGAGCTCCACATCGAATATTGGATGCAGACCAAGGTAGGCTAGTAGGTTCAACTCAAAAGCATTTTCTCCAACTCTTCTAGTGATGGTGGAGGGACCATATCACAGAGGCTGAATCTTTCTATGTGGGCCTGTAAGTCATTCCTTCTAAAGCCACAACTAAACATTGTCACCCATAACAAAATGGTGTGCGATCTTATGTTTGTCATGGCGTTGCTTATACTTCTGATTCATCTTCTCCAGGATGTCATGAACTTGTTGTTGGATGTGTTTCATTTATTCAATAAACTTTGCTGATTTTACTACCTCAGATCTTCCATGAGGTGTGTATTCCATGGTGGAAAATGGAAAAGCTATATCAATTGGTGCCATGGGTTATAACCCAAAACATACTTGGATTGGACTATGCTTGGTCGAGCTGTGTAGCGCTCGATTATATCCATGTTGTATGAAAAGAAGTCCCTCATCCCATGTGCATGGATGTTTGGAGTGATACATCTGAATCATGTGAAAAATCAAGTGGTTTACCACCTCTGTCTGACCATCAGTCTATGGATGGAAGGCTATGGACTTCATTAGCTTAGTATCCATCATCTTCCATAGGGTGGACTAGAAGATGCTCAGGAACCTGTTATCTCGATCTGAGACAATGGACTTGGGGAGACCAAAATGGAGCCATACATGACTAAAATATAGTTGAGTAGTTTTCTCAGCAGATATATTTTTCTTACAAGCAATCATGATAGCCATTTTTTTAAAATGATCAAATACCACAAAAATCTAGTCCTTACCATGTTTTGAAGTGGGCAACCCTGAGAGAAAATCCATTAAGACGAATTCCCAAGGCCTGGTTGGTTATGGTAATGGTGTGTAAAATCCTTGCTTCTTATTTGTTGGCTTGGCTATCACACATGGGGTGCAACATTTGAGATATCTTTCCACATCCTTTCGCATATGGGGCCAGTAGAAGTGTTTTTGAAGAATTGCTAATGTCTTTTCGATACCAAAGTGTCCAGCTATCCTACTGAAGTGTGCTTCCCATATCATCTTTTATTGCTCTGTAATTGGAACACAAATGTGCCCCATATGACAGAAGACATTATCTTGCAAATAGATATTAGAAACATGTTTACCTTTTTGAAGTGCTTGATATGTATCAGCAAAGGTAGGATATGCTTTATACAGAGCACCCCAAGTGGCAGTATCATGTCCGCACAGGTCAAGAAATATTGTGAGTGCAGTAATTGGTGGGTGGCTCAGATAATTTGTAGTTGTATTTGAGCTCCCCTTTTTGTGTTTGATTATCAAGTGGAATTGTTGAAGATATGTGGCCCACTTTTGGTGCCTCTCATTTCGTAGTTTACTTTGTGTCTGGATGAATTCCAATGGTCTGTGGTCAGTGTGGATGACCGTCTCTTTCCCCAAGATGTAGTGTTTCCATTATTTACAGGCTTGCAAAATGGCATAGAGCTCCTTATCATATGTTGGATATTTCCTGACTGTATTAGTGAAAGTTTCACTATGATATGCAACAGGATGGCCATGTTGCATGATGATAGCTCCCATGGCATATTCAGATGCATCTGTCATCAACTCAAAAGGTTGATGCAAATCTGGCAAGGCAAGAACAGGGGCTAAGCAGAGTCTGATCTTCAAATTCTCAAATGCCCTTTGTTGTATTTCACCCCACTAAAACATAGTTTTAGCTCCTCCTTTAGTCAATTGGGTTAGTGACCAAGCAACATGTGAAAATCTAAGAACAAACCTGCGGTAGAAATTTGCAAGACCCAAAAAGCTGTGAAGCTCTGTGAGGGTCCTTGGTGTGGGCCATTCTTGAATAACCTAAATCTTTTTGGATCGACATGGACCCCTTCCTCATTCACAACGTACCTGAGGTATTGAATTGTTGTCATCTCAAATGTGCATTTGTTAAGATTTGCATACAACTTGTGTTCTCAAAGAGTTTGAAGCACCTTACGAACATGTTGCAAATGTTCTTCCCATGTTTTTCTATAGATGAGTATGTCATCTAAGTAGATAACCATGAATGAGTTGGTGAAGGGTCGTAGGATGTCATCCATCATCCTCATGAAGCTTACAGGTGCGTTAGTTAAGTCAAAAGGCATAACCAACCATTCAAAGAGCCCCTCCTTAGATTTGAGTGCAGTCTTCCAGACATTAGTGGGATCGATGGGAATTTGGTGATAACCATATTTGAGATCAATTTTGGTGAAGAACTTTGCACCATGGAGCTGATCCAGCAGGTCATCAATCCTGGGGAGAGGAAAGCAATTCTTCACATAGATTTTATTCAGGGCTTGGTAGTCAATGCAAAGCCTCCATGTTCCATCTTTCTTTGGTGCCAAGACAATTGGCCTACCATAAGGTGAAGAGCTTGGCCTGATGTGACCCTTTTGGATCAATTCTTGAATTTATCTTTTTATCTCATCATTCTCCAAAACTGATCTGCGATACATAGGACTATTAGGCAAAGGTGATCCTGGGATCAAATCGATAGAATGTTTTACTTGGCAATGCAGTGGAACTCATGTGGGTGACTTGAATAAGACATCATATTCTCCTGTGATTCATCATATCTGCTTTTGTTGTTGTGTTGATTGTGTAGTCAAGACTGCAACATCGGCCTTCTTGGATTTCTGCGGTTTGACCACCATGAGAACAAATTGCTTTGTCTTCTCCACCAATCTCTTACATTGCTTAGCACTGATCAAGGAGACAGATTTGGGAGGTGGTACCTATGGTACCCTATAACACCGTGTTCTAAGAGTGAGGGTGATCCTTCGGGTTCATGATTCATAGATGCCATGTCGCTCATACATGAATGGCTGACCAAGGAGTACATCACAAACATCTAGATTGACCACATCACACAAGACTTCATCTTGGAATGGTTTTATAGCATATGAAAGAAGACACTGATGGGTGACACAGAAGTCTCTCCCTGGGCTCAACCATTTAATACTGTAGGGATTTAGATGAGGCTTCATGGATAGATTTAGACTTTTCACAACTTTAGCAGAGATTAAATTCTTTTGACTCCCACTATCAAGAATGAAATGTAGAGGCTTACCTTTTACCAATAATTTGGAGTGAAATAATCTTTCCTTGTCATCTAGTCTTTTCTCATGGGTCTATGATGAAGCGATGATGGTGTCAGGCTTAGCATCTATAATTTCTTCTTCGTCATCTTCGACTGTGGGTTGTGTATGAGGCAGAGTAGTAGATGTCGAGTATTGTGACTTAGAAAGCAGTGACATGATGGATCGACATTATTCTTTGGAGTGTGTTCCAGTTTTGTGGTAATCACACCATTTTCCAGCCTTCCCCTTCTATGATTTCTTATCCTGAGACTCTTTTTGCTTCCAATTTTGGCCTCGTGTTTGACCTTCCTTGTCACTTTTCCATTTTGAGGGTTGACTCTTCGTATTCTTTCTACCATGCTTTTGTTCAATCTTCACTACAAATTTATATGCCTCACCAAGGGTTTCCAAATTGTAGAGTTCCATTTCCCCTGTATGTACCATTATAGTCCACCACGATATTTGAGAGTCTTATGTTTCTCACTTTCTTGAATGCCCAATCTTGCAGACAAAGAATGAAAAGTGTATGTGTAATCTTGAACAGATTGGTCCTTACCTTGGCGAAGTTGTTGCCACTATATGTACAGATCACCATATGCTTCGATGGGATAGTATTCTTCTTTCACCGCTTCCACAAAATCATCCCAGGTAGGTTCCACGTCAAGGCCAATGTCATCTATATTGAACCTCTTTTTGTACACTTCCCACCAGTTTTTCATAGGTAGTGATGATTTCAAAAGAGCAAAAGTAATCTTTTCTCCATTGGTGAACTTATTTACAGAGAAGTAGGAAGACAATTGATCCAACCAATTTTCTATTGTATCAGCATTGATTTTGCTTTCAAATGTAGGAATATCAAAATTTACCTGAACCTTGAAGGGTGTTGGGGCACTGAAAGGATGTTCCCTAGATGAGGAGCTAGGAAGTGTAGCTGCAGAGCAGAATTTCCCATCGGAAGTGTTTGAAGAATTTGGGCAAATTGTTGTAGCATCTGCACTTGTTTTCGTTTGAGGGATTCATTCACCATTTCCTTGAAAGGATCGGATGTCTCAGTGTCATCCACCATTTGAATTCATTTGGAGTGAACAGGTGGAAAATTTGGAAGCTCTATTGTTTCCTACCCAAGCTTTTTTGTAGCCTGACCTCGTCCTCGGGATCATACACTCTCAAGACAAACTGCTCTGATACCACTGATCCAAAACTTAGAATTTCTAGTTGATAAATATTTCGATAGCATATAAATAACACAGTAACAATGAATTCTCTAAAAAGAGATGTAGTACTACTCAAAATCGTAATATAAATATATGCTTATCTCTGGGAAGAGATGTCTGTCTTCACATTTCATGTTACCTCTTCATTTATACATATTTTGAAAGCATGGGGAGGATGTGGAAGGTCACCAATCTCGAGGGAGATTAAGTGGTTCGACTTCCAAGATTTAAAACAATACAAAATTTGAGGAATTACTATTTTTAGAAACTTACTATTTTTAGACTGCACTACTAAAATTAAAATTTAGGGCACTTCTGTTGGGTTTTCAGGGGTCAAAATTCATTGAGAAAAGCTCTATGCCATCTCACGATGTTCTCCTCATTCTTAGCTTTCCAGCGGTTCAAACGGCAAGTCAATTGGAGCTACAGTGCAAAAGTTATGGCTCCTAGAAGTTCCGTCATCAATTGGGGTGGAACTGTCACCCAAATTGTCACCTAAATTGTTGCCCGGATCACTCGAACAAATTTGGAGATAGTTAGCTCAACCAAGTATTCACATGTTTTTAATTAGAATTGGATGATTTTTTTTTCAATACTTTAGATTTCATAAATTATTATTATTTGTCATTAATCCATGCATGTGTAAAAAATGAGAGAATGTTTTAATAGATTCCTAAGTGCACTGAATTATGTTCCATAAATCCAAGCATGCAAGATTTTGTATCCACCCTTATATTTTATTTTTACTTTGATATGTATGTACACGCACATCGAATGGGGGGAAAATAAAATGGACATCAACATTTAATAGTTGTTAATTAGTATCATTTTAGGATGCTTATCTATTTGTCAATTATTGATCCAAATCAAACATTATTGACAAGTTTGCCGACTTTTAACACTCCTTGTTCTCCTTCTAATTTATCTCTTTCCTCCCAACACTTCCCTCATCTCTCTTCTATGTCTTGAATTATATGTCAACACCATATGTATATTTATATCACCTATCAAAAGCATATGTACTTGGCCATGTTAGGTCATAGTGTACTCACCCCTTTTGCCCTCTCTTTATGGACTTTTTTCATCATTAGATGTGGTTTGCTTGTCAATAGGCTCCTAATTAGAATTCATTCTTTCTATAAATACACAAGCATTGTATTTTATTTGACACTAGAGAATATCAAGAGTTCACACAAAATATTATTAGTACTCATAAACATTATACGGAGATAGATCAAGCAATCATTAAAGTACTTATTATTTAATCGTGGTGTACAAATTTAGGTTAGAACAATCATTGGAAGGAGGACACAGTCTACACATCTCTATTATTTTTTATAGATCAATAGATATATTTTAAATTATGCAATTTAATATGTTTTGATATTTTAATTATAAATTAGTTCTTACCATTTAAAGCCCAACTAACCCTCAACACAAGGTCCTAATGCTCATGTTGTTTTCTTAAGCTTTTATATATTGCAAGTATATTAGAGTTACCCATATTTTGTAGGTAATAAGATTGGTAGCATGCAATCAAAATGAATAAATAGAGAAATATATATATTAAAAACATCGTAAAAATTTATGATTATTTGTCAAAAACATTCAAATAAATATATTTTTTTACTCTATTAAAATTTAAACACTTTTGGATGCACATTTTTAGAATCAAGTTAACTATCAAAACATATATGTAATCCTATTTTTAAATTCAAAAAATATTAATTAAATATTATCACTATTATATATAATTATGATTAGTTAAAAGTAATTAATTTATATGGGTTGCATCTAGATTTGGGCAACCCACGATTGTATTGATGCTGATCTCAGTTATAGTAGTATATAAGCATAATTGTTGAGAGAGAAAAAAAAGTAATAGAAATCAAATCACCAAAGCTGTACGTTAGTATACTTCACATTCGTACACTTAATACAAGAGCATGCGTACTACCAACCCTTAGTACAACAGCCACCTCGCTCTCTTTTTAAAAAAAAATCCTGTACTACATACGATACCCCTGTTTAACCTCTGCGCGCGCGCGCTCTCTCTCTCTCTCTCTCATAAATAAATATATATATGAGATAGATATCTCCGTCTTTGCATCGGGTCACAGCGTAAACTCGACCGGGGTCGCCTTGGAACACATACACAATGAATATCTCATTGTGGACGTGTTCCCAGGTCGCCCCAGTCGACAGACACATGTGCTGTTTTTATTTTGCTTTCAATGGAGATATGGATTGCAGGGTGGACATCCACATTCGGATGGGTGCCAGCAATAATTGACTATCAAATTTACAATGTTTTTTTTCTTTTTTTTTTCACAAGAGAGGCGACTTTCCCCTAAATAGATTGATTGCCGTCATCTGGTTGACAACATGTTTTGCCAAGTAAGAATCAATTCTTTTAAGCAATTTTTGGTTTTTAATAATTTACGCGGGTAACTTTATATTATTATTTTTTAATTATATTAATAATATAATATAGGGAAAAATGTTGCCTTTCAAGATTTATGAAATTACAATAAATTATAAATGTTTTACCAAATATTATTTATATTTTTAATTTCATTAATTTAAAATTGGGAGAGAGAAATTATATTAATAATTTGAATAAATTTGAGACCATTTTCCATGGCATCTTCTTTCAATTGTTACTATTTTTTTGGTTTTCTTTCTCTTTCTTATTTTATTGATTTTACTACATTATTAATTTTATCCTCTGTGTTTTTGGTCATATCGTCCTTTTATTGGGGTGAGGGCCTTTTCTCTTATTAATTTTTATTATATTTATATATAAAAATAAAATAATGGGGTCGACTTTTGATTTTCAATCGATAAAGACTCTCACTTATACATCGTTTAGTTGTATGGCTATCTACTAATTTTAATGGTTATACATTCATCGGCATTGTTAGCATTTTCATTGGGCTCTTCAATAAAAATTAAGATCTCCTTATCAAATTTGAATAGTTAGTCTTAATTTCAAATTAAAAGTATTCTTTTACAATGAAATGTTGAAAATTTGTAAAAGATAAATTATTTAAGATATAATTTATTTATCTTTTTAATCTTAAGATAATGTGTGTGTGTTTTTTTTGAAAAGAGAGAAAGTTTGAATAAATTTTTAAAAAATATTAAAATTACATAAATATTTATATATGAATTTAGAAATACATATTAGCTTTTGATGTTCCCTACCTTAAAATTGAGTGTTGTAACTTTTAAAACAAAATGTTGAATAGATAATTGTCATAATTTTTCTTAAATTATTGGTAAAGAAGGGTTTTCTTAAAAAGGGCCCTGACTCTTTTTACAATAAGTTTGCAAACTCAACGATCAAAGTTGGGAAAAACATTAAAATCTACCTAAAATGCCAAATATCAAGAGAAGAGCAACAAAATAACTAAAAAATAACTACTAAACAACATAAAAACAACTAATCTAATAGCCAAATGATAAGCCTCTGAACTATCATTTCTTTTGCCCATAAAGGGCTTCATCCCAAGTGTCCATCATATTCTTCAAGGCTATCTCCATATACTCCATCCCTTGATTATCCCAGTCTTCCTCTTTCTCCTTACCCACACCTTTGGCTTTTTTACCTGCCTTGCTAGAACTCTTTGCTTCGTGTGTCCTCTTGATAATTTGTCTCAAATCATGCATGCTTAAGAGACAATTTTGATAGGTTACTTTCCTAAAAGCTAAATAGAGTGCTTAAATTATCCTTGGTGGTCTCAGTTTCCTTCTTCAAGAAATTGATTGTCTGCTCCAGCTGCTTAACCTATAATAATAACTCCTTCAAATCGTCCTTGCTACAAAAAGTCTCCTCCTCAACATTATGGTTCCTAATAACATCTTTCAGAGAATTCTGGTACTTCACGAACCACCTAAGAAAATCTCCATGGAGATCAAGCTCTTTATCCATTGCCTTCCAATTATTTTGCCCCATTGTCTCTTCACTCAAAGCATCTAACTCCTTTCCTACTTTCTCTTTGCCCTTATCTCCTTCATCTAACTTGGCCTTATTTAAATCCTTAACATTCTGAGCCTTCAAAAGCTTCAGACCTACAACAACATCCTTGACCTTATCATTAGGAGAGCACTGCCCTTCACTTCTCCCCTCTTCTTGCATGTTATCCATCTTAGAAGACTTATTAGCCTCCTTATTATATTGCTTCTCCTTACCAGTGCTTTTCAGAATTTGATCGCTCAAAACATTCACCATGCATTGAGATTTCTCACCTCTAGACATACAAGCAAGGCTAATCTCCATGGACCAATCATATACTTACAGATTAAAAAGATAACAACTTCATGAAATGGAAATCTCTTTTTTCTTCTCTTAACATCTTCCACTGAAATTTCCAGTGATTTCAAGATGAAAAACAACATACTAATAAGAAAATGGTGTCCAAAATGATTCAGAACACAAAATGAAAGGTGTGCACAACTTTGTGACTTCCCTCAAGAGTAAAAACTTTCATAATTTACTTAGTAACTTCATCATAAGGATGTCGAAATGAATCCCTTCGGTAGCCTCGTTGAAAGTCAATGAGCTCCTCTTTTCCCAACCAAATTTTTGTATTTTCTTCCTTGTAGTATTTGTTGTCTTTAAAGAATTTTGGATTCTCCATTTTCAAAACCATGGCTTGAGCAATAAGTTCCTCTGAAACTTCAATGATGAACCCTTTTATCTCTAGCACTTTGTCTTTCCAGTTTTTGGTAAAGGTTTTGAAGATATGCAGATCATACCCGTCAATATTCTTGATGAAATTAGTTAATCCACCTTCCTCTAGAATCCACCAAAGCTACGTAATTTTCATTAAAACCTCAGCTGAGGATGGTTTAACTCTATTCAAATCTCCACCCATATTATCAAATCTATAATTAACACAATAATAAAAAGAACATACAGACTAACTCTGTATCTAGCAACCAACACATCAAATATCATCAAATCCTCCACAAGCTTCCTTTGATATTCATTGCACCATTTCTACTAATTAATCATGACATGGATATATTAGGAATCTATATTCCCATAAGCTACTCTATGGAAATAAAAATGCTCTTTATGAGCATTAATCCTCAACTTACCCCTCTTAACGATAATGATGCCAATCCAAAAAATCATATAAACAACCAGGGAGAAGGACCCCACGCATCCTTCTCTTAGTCTTGGCCATGATCATAATGTTGTTAATTAGAAACTTCTCTAGAGATCTTTTGTAAAATAACATTGGATAACTCTTCTTTTCTAACCCATTTTTTGAAGCTTTGGGAGACCACTCCTAGATTAACAAACTAATCTACAATTTGGTTTTTTTCCCTATACACATGTTGTATACATACCGATTCAAAGGATCTAAGGATAATAAATGACACCTCCATCATCTGTTTAATTTTCTAATTGGCTTAAAATTTCAAGAAATATAGTTAATAAATTGAGGGAGTCCCCCTCAACAACCAATTGAGACACCCCCATTTCTTTGGCTACTTGAAGACCCCACAGTGCAACCAGAGCTTCTGCCCAATGATTGGTTTGGATACCCATATTTACAACATAGGCAGCCACAACCTCTCTTTTATTATCCTAGATAATTCCCCCTCCTAATAATCATGGGTTTATTTTGGACACTCCATCGAAGTTCAATTTTACCCATCTAGGGGATGGGACACCAAATTTCACAGTCTTCCTAAACTCCATTCTATGATCAACAACCGATAAATTCTCATTACTCAATTTTCAATTTCCTGCCACTCCCACCTCAACCTCATTGATCAATTCCTTTTTATCCATGAAAAATCTCCCAAAATATTCCAACAAAAGATCCTTAATTTTACTAGTAACCCTTTTAATAGAGGCCTTGTAACATCTAAAAATACTAGCATTCCTCTCTTTACAAATACCACATAAAATATGAGGAAAATCCAAATTCCACATATTTTTCAAAACTTTATTCCTAAAATAAGTCTTCCAACAATTTCACAACTCAAGCAAGGAGGAAGTTTGAACCCAAGAAGTTTGAAAATTGACCAGAATACTACCCCAAAATTTGAAATTAAAGGGGCAATCCAACATTAAATGTTTGACAGACTCTTCCTCTTCTCCACTAAGGGGCATCTATTGATAAGAATCATACCTCACTTCTTGATATTATTTGTAGTAAGAATTTTGTTTTGAATAGTCATCCATTGAAAGATATTAATTTTCAGAATCAACTCTTTAATGCACAATTCACCCCAAGGAAAGCCATCATGAGTAACCTTAAACACAATATTATACCCATATTTGACATTACATTTCCCATCAAAATAATTTGTCCATACCATCTCATCCTTTTTAATAATATTTCTAACATGAATCCCTTGGAGTAAAATATTCAAATTAGATAAAATTTTATTACCTTCATCATCTAAGTTCTCTACCCTAAGAGGTTTCCAATCTCTCCCTCTCTTTGGGACTTGAATATAATCTTCCACACAAGGACTATACTCCCTTTGAAGAAGAAATCTAATCTAGTGACAAGGATATAAATCCATAAATGGATGGTCTAATAGCTAATAATCTTCCCAAAATCTCACTTTATCCCCAATACCCACTTTCCATTTATAGCATGTAAGTAGAAGATCTCTACTACTAGTAAGAAATTTATAAAAACAAGAGCCTCTTATGAACTGATCCTCATAAAATAAATTCGTCACCTCTCTAGCCTCTAAATATTTATCTTTTAGAATACCTATCCATTGATTATATTCATTTATAAACCTCCAACCCAACTTTACCACAAGGGATTTATTCATAGCTTTCATCTTTCCAAGCCCAAGTCCACCAAGATTATTAGGAAGGCAAACCTTATCCAAAGACACCAATGGGAATATAATTTTTTATTTTAAACCTAACCAAAGAAAAAAAATTTTGAATATTTTCAATCTTATCTATAATCTCCTTGGTAATTTTGAACATAGACATAAGGTAGTCTGGTAAACTCTGCAAGGTGCTCTTAATGAGCATCAATTTTCCTCCCTAAGAAAGAACAAAGTCTTTCCAACCTACTAGCTTTCTTTGAAATTTGTCCAATAAATAATTATAGGCTTGTTATTACATATTAACACTAAAAAGAGGCATCCCTAAGTATGAAGAGGGTAAATCCTTAAATTGACAACCCATGATACTAGCTATTTTTTATTGCCTACGAAGAGGGGTATTGAAAAAAGGTAATGAGCTTTTATCTAAGTAAATTTTTTTCTTGGAAGCCTCTTTGTAATTAATAATGATCTATTTAACATCCTTGACTTCCTTCACAAAATTGATTGCCGATGTGAAGTGGGTTCCATGCCGTCTACAGGCTTGAAACCTTTTATTTTCTTTGATTTACATCTTCCGACAAGGACCTAATCAACATTTCATCCATTATGATAAATAAAAAAGGAGACAAAGTATCCCCTTATCTAATACCTCACATGCTACCAAAAAAACCTTGAGAAAAAGAGACAAAGTATCCCCTTATCTAATACCTCACTTGCTACCAAAAAAACCTTGAGGCACTCCATTGATCAAAACTGAAAACATAGCATGTAAATGCAAGCTTGAATTAGCCTTCTAACTTGTTCATGGAAACCAAATTTAATCAAGATCCTATCCAAGGATTCCTAATCATCCCTATCATAGGCCTTTATTCATATCAAGTTTAACTAACATTCCATCTTGGTTACCTTTATCCATTGAATGCATAGTCTCATACACTACAATAATACCATCCTGTATTTGTCTATCTAAAACAAAACCTCCCTGATCATTAGAGATAATTTTCTCAAACAAAGGTTAAATTATCATGGATAATATTTTCCTGAATACATTAGAAGTTATATTACAAAGGCTTATGGGTAAAAAATCCTAAAAATTAGAAGTTTCATTCTTCTTAGGAATCAACACTATAAACATATTATTCAACTCTCTAAGTATTTTACCTACATAGAAAAACTCTTCTACTTCTATGACCAAATCCATATTGAAAATATCCCAATAAAGTTGAAAAAAAATGACTATAAATCCATCTAGAACTGGCATCTTATCTTTGTGAAGCAAACAAATAGTAGACTTAACTTCTTCAATAATAATAGGATATAAAAGCTTCTTATTATCATCTTGGAAAATTAGCTCAGGGATGTTTTCAATGATATTTTGCACTATAGTTTCATTTGATCTATCATTTTCATCAAATAAATTCCTAAAATACTATATGGCTTCATCCTTTATGTCCTGCATATTAGAACTAACTTCACTATTATCCTTTGTGATCTCCATAATTTGATTATGACTTATGTGCTTAATAGTGGTAAGGTGAAATAACCTTGTATTTCTATCACCCTCTTTGATCCATAACAACCTAGATTTCATCCTCCAAAAGGTCTCTTCTCTAGAAAAAATAGAATGATAATCACTCAAGAGATTTCTTTTGTTAGATTAGATGACTTGGTCTATGCCAATATTAGCTATCTACTATTCCAATCGAATTAGTTCCTCTCTCGGGTTCCTTTTTTTCTCAAAGATGTTTCCCAAAACTTATTCATTCCAACTTATGATGATTATTTTAATATTTTTAAGATTTCTGATCAATCTAAACATAATTATACTTGAAAAATTAGTAGCCCACCATTCGTTTATTTTACCATTGAGATCAGACGTTAGAACCACATGGGTTCAAATCTGAATGGAGTTCTATCCTTTTTAGAAGGATCATCAATATTAATGAGCAATGGGCTATGATATGAACCTATTCTAAGAAAACAAGACAACCAAAAATCATGTTTCACCATCTAATCTAACAAAGTTAAAATCATATCCAACATAACCTGAATCATATTATCCCATAACCCTTTGTTAGACCAATTGAATAAAGAGCCTCTAAGCTTAACATCAATCAGATTGCTATTAATAATGAAGTCTATTAAATATTCCATGATATCATTGAAATATTGTTTGCCTCCCTTCTTCTCCATTAGATAAAGTGGAGTATTAAAATTTCCCACAATCATCCAGAAAAAATTCCCATCATTTTGTTTGAAGGTGTTAAAATTATGCTACAATCTTCTTTGGCCTAAATGAAAATTAGGTGCATAAATGTTTAAAAGAATCCATTTCTAACCATCTTCCTTATTAATGAATATCAATGCCAAATTATGGGCACTTTTGAACAAAATCTCCCCTATAACCTCATTTTCATTCCAAAAGGTTTCTAACCCACCAGAAGCCCGTATAGAACTAACACTAACAACAAATGAATATTTCCAAATTTTGGTTTTACTATTAGCCACCAACTTCTCATCCATTCTCGTCTCTTAAACACCTATAATTATGGGATTATTAATATTCCTTAAATATTTAATGGTTCTTATTTTAATACTACTATTCATATCTTGAATATTCTAACTAATGATAATCATTTAGAATGGTTCTTATTTTAACACTACTATTCATATCTTAAATATTCCAACTAATGAGCTTCATTTAGAACCTTTGGAAAGAAATTTATCATCTTTCATAGGTAACATCCTTTGAGTACCATATGAAATATCCTTTTCATTAATTAACTACCCAATTTCTGTTTGAGTAAGTTTTTCAACCTTCTTAATTGCACCAACATTCATTATCTTTCTCTTATTTATTTTAGTCACACTTGAAATCTTAAAAGTCTCTTTTATTTTTCTAATATGAGGGGATTTAACATGCTAAACTAGTTGAGGCACAAAGCAAGGACCATTTCATCATCAAAATCATTTACCAGATGTTGTTTTCCCCCTCCTATCTTAATTGCATGACTAACAATCAAAGACTCCAACCCAATTTCATTTCCAGCCTTAACATTAAAATAGGGACAAGAAATAAAAATATTACTAGACTCTATCTGATGTGATAATGGATTCATCTATTGATGAGATTTTAATGTCTCCACAACATAGTTCTGATTCTGACTAGCTTCCTTCACTTCCCCTCTAGGATTAATCATCTCTCCTTCCTCAAAAGAATTAGATGGAACATTTCCCTACAGATATATTAGATTAGATCATTCCCTAATTTCCTTAGTAATAATTTTCCCTAATGAAAATAATATGTTCCTAAAGACCCTTGCCATAATTTTGAATCTAATCTTTCTCCATTTAACCTGTCTCCTTTCTATTATCCTCAGAGATGAGCCCTTTCTCTTTTAAAAATGTCTTCTTTATGACCTTAGGAATATTATTTTTATATTTTGAAACTATCTCCTTTTCATACTCTAGGATATTATCTATCTTCTCTAGACCTCAGTTCTTTTTTATAATACTCTCTTTTTGTTATATTTTTATCCCCTTACTTGACTCCTCTATCGCTTTCTTTTTCCATGCAAATATATCTTTCCTTTCCAAGAATCCATTCCAATTTTAACAAGAAGAGGACAAAGAAACAAGAAGAGCACAAAGATTAGATAAATTTCCTAGCCTATGAAAATTATTAAATTTCAATGTTGAATTCTCATACTCAATATAATGAACCCATTCACCCTGACTAGAATTCAAAATGAAAAAAATTGGGTAGATCCTAATTCACAAAGGCGTTTACACAAAACATCACATTAATCAATATAGTTATAGCTTTGGTAGAAACATCAAAGACAATTAGGTATCCAAAAGTTTTGGCTATAGTTATCATCAGATCTTCCTTCTAAAATTCTAACATAAGGCCTGGAAGCCTAACCTAGATTGGCATCATATCAATGTCATTCTCCTCTAGATCAAATCTAGGTTTGTAATTCCATAGGAAAAGGCCAGTTCTACCCAAGAACCATGACCCTTCTACTAAAACATGAACATGGTCTTCTTTAATATTAAGGTGAATCATAAAAAATACATTAGACATGGTAGATATATCTAAGTGTCCCTTTGACATCCATTTTATTTCTACTCACTTTCTAAAAGTATCAGTGTTAGGTTGGCCACCTAAAATCTTCCCCACAAGAGCACAAGTCATTCTTGTTAAATCTCTAAAAAACATAGAATCAAGAACTTGGATGTGAAAACCTTTCACATCCTTTGAAATATGAAGCTCCTAAACAAGGAAGATATCCTCTTATTCTATTACCTTCCCTTTAATTTTATCCACCCAATTATTCCTGCCTTATAACCCAACTTCTCTACTAGCCAACTTGCCCTTCCAAAACAATGCATTATTAACCAATCTTAGGTTGATAGAAATATGACTCTAACTGATCCTGAATGGAAGATCAACTCCTAACTCTAGATGATTTGCATCTCTTTGTGACCATCTCCACCACCATTTTTATACTCAAAAAATCCATTCAAAAAATCCCCACACTCCTATCCTCCTCACTCTCTATCTCTACTACAATTAGTCTCAAATTTTAATTGATAAACAATGTCAACCTCCAAATCTAACCTTTACATGGAAAGACTGATCAAACAATCTATACTTGGGAATATATTCATTTTGAAATTGTATTTTTACAAGAAATAATAGATTTTTATTATTGTTTATGAGACAATAAGTACCCCATGTATTTATAGGTGTATAATCCTCAATTCCCATCATTCAAAATAAGTTAGTATTATTATTTGGATTATGTCCTTTCATTTAAACCATCAATTTTTTTGGATGGTACAAGTAGATAACTTAAACATTAAAAATTATAAGATAAAACTGAACTATATAAATGCCTAGTAACTCACCTAGTCTACCTCTTGAGGTAGGTACAATGAATATATTAATATTCCCATTTGCAATCACATTATTAAAATATTTTACGTCCACATTGTGGGCATCAATTATAAACAATATTTATCTTGCAAAATTACACAATTAACATAACACAATAAAAAAACTATCAATACCAGATCAACTAAACAAAATAGTAATGTTTTAGATGAGCATAGCCTATAAAATACCTTCAATGAGTTTAATGTTAACTCTGCTACAATATAACTAAAATACATATCAATTTTTTTTTGTCTATTTAATAATATCACTACAAGTAATGCACGTAAGATCAAATGCTATATGAGTGTAGCACATAGATGTATTTAAACTTTAAATATGTAGAATAGAATATGAAATCCCCCCAAAAAACACGCATATGTTAATTAAACCAATATTACTAAAATATATGAACCAAAATGTTTGCTTATCTAAACTATAGAGGATGAGGAGGAGTTATAAATATGGATTTTTTTTTCTATATATGTATTGAATCTAAATAATATAATGATGGATAATTAATATTTGTGATGGTGAATGATGGATGGAAAAAGATCATTTATATTTTTAACTCTTCACATTCACATTGATGGTTATAAAATTAAACTATATTAAGAGTATACCCATTCACCAATAACCTAATTGATTATTGTAAATTAAATTTTTATGATCGCATAAATTAACTAAGGTAAATTTCGTGTCAACTCTTTAAGGATATTACTCTCTAACCAAAAAAAACTTTAGGATAGTGTGATATATTATTCCAAGTAATTTATTTTATTTTTAAATTTTAGAAACTTTGTTTTCCTTCGTAAACAACAAGTGATTTCAAAAATTGATTTAATTTTTACTGGTGATTTTTGAATTACACTTATATAACATCATGTTTGGACCCCTTGGAAGGGTTGAGAAGGGTTTGTTTTGATCACTACAAGGAAGGTAAAAAATACTATTTTTGTGTTAAATCAGATGTTATAATCTAGCTTGCATACCCTATTTTCTTAGACCAATATATGTTTTCAGCATACTTTTATATTGTTTGGCTATACTTTTTGAGCTATCATTTTGACGGTACTGCACTAATGATGTAAAAATATGATTTAGATAATGTTTGGTTGGCTATTATTTACATTGATTAAGTATTAAAATTGTAGTTTATTTTGTAAATATGTTGATTTGGTTACAATATTTAGTTTCTATACTTTTACTATTCAATTCAGCTATATTATCATATTGTATAGGTGTTACTGATGCCTATTTATGGGTGTAGGTACAAATACATGAGCTAGGATGGTGGTGGACTCCAATGGTCGAGGGATGATGAAAAAGGGTAGTGAGTAGTAGGGTAACATTGACATTGGTAAAAGGGGTATCTTTCATGAGTTGTTAGTCACTAAGTAATAGTTTGTCAATTATGTTATTGTCACTTTTTATCATCTATTGTTATTATTCTTATTTTTGATTATCTTCTTGACCCTTTTTGTCATTATGTGATCTTGCATGCCTTGATTGTTTCATCATCTTGAAATTGACCGCTTGGCATTAGTTGATTTATTGGGTTCATTATCTTAGTTTTTTTTTTCTTAAGCTCTTACTAGGCCCTTTGGTATTATTATCTCGTATTGTTTTAACTAGTGTTGTGCATACACATCAACATTGTTTGTTCAGAGGTTGTCATTGGATTATATCCAATTGTGCTTATAATGTTTGCATGAATGTTTAATAATAAATCCAAACTCATTGGTTTATTATCTTGATTACCATAAGCTTGTAATGATTGCGAAGATTAATAATATTGCATTGGTTGTTTATAAAATCTTATGAGTTTTGGTAATGCTTGGCATGCATAAATAAAGGATTTACTAATTTTGTTTTAAAGTCTTAGTCTTTGTAGTAAAAGGGGTTTAATGTTTTATTATCGTAAAGAGGTCTTTTGACCCATGATGGGGTCATGAGCTTGTCATGGCATTGGAATTTAATATTGAAACAAAAATTTGATTGTGTAATCATGACATTAGGGGGTCGTGGGGTTTTAAATTTATGCAAAAAGTTATTATGACCTAAATTTATTATTCTAAGGGGTTAATAATTCCATGCTTTGAGTTTTGGTGCATATGGGGGAGATTTGGCTCAACTACCAAAACATTTTATGAGGGGGGTAGTTGAGGAGAGGCATGGGACAAGATGGGAGAAGAATGTGGAGAAGATTGGGGAGAGAAGAGAGGAAACACTAAGAGGGAAATGGAGGTAGGAGGAAGTAAAGGAGGCTCAAAACCCATTCCAATAGGAAGAATGACCTACTTAGGCCGCTTCTACTTAATAAGTTGGGCATGGTGTAAGGAGGAGGCAAGTTTGTTGGCAAGTAAGCAAGTTTTAAAATTGTTCATCCACTTATGAGACCAAATAACCAAGTAAGTTTTAAATAATATCTTTGTGAAAAAATAATGAATGTTTGATCTCATTTCTATAGAAGCAAATAATAAAATAAATGTTTGCAGGTTCATAAGGAAGTCAATAGACTACTTGACAAACTTGCAAAGGTTCTAAATTGATTTAAATGGATATACATCTCTTATGTTAATGATGGGTTGTTTAGTTTTGGGTTCTAGTTAATTTGGAAATATGGGTTTTTAAATATAATAGTGAAATGTTCATTTTAAAACCCCTAAAATCTCCCATTCGGATTCTATTACGTGGCCATATAAAAATTGCTCAAATTAATATTTATTTGCCTTGTTTACTTGGCCATGGGTTTAAAATTTTGCACATTGATTTGTTCTTGCATTTTCATTAGGGGTTTAGGGTATTATGGCCATATGGAAGATGCCACATTTATTTTATGGTTGGGTTTTATTTCTTTTACCTATTAAAATAACTAGGTGGAATAGTTTTTTGAGATTCTTTATTTTGAATAAATACTATACTATTTTTCATATAGTTGTGTTGGGTTTTACTCACTACCTACAAGATGTTTTGGGTTTCCATTTTTTTTTATGCTAAAAGTGGCTCAGATGAGTGTGTGTTAGGGTTTCATTAACATGTTGGTTTGCCAATTTTTGGGGTGATTAATTTACATTTTGGTTTGTGAACATTAACCTGTTATTTACGAGTTTTAAAAATGGCTTTATTGTTATAATATTGATTATGGTTTAAAACATTTGTGATTTTAATTTTTTTAATTTTTATAAAGATTGACCCAACCATATAAGGGTTAGATATAATTATTTTATCACCATTACACACTTGTTGTGGGTGATAAAATGACTATACCTAATTGATTGGCAAAAGGGCAAGACATTTAAATCTTTTGTGTTATGTTTATCTATTTTTTAATGCATTTATCTATTTTTGAATGCATTATTTATGTGAATATTTATTAATTATTCTTGGTTGTAGGAGATGATTTTGCATCACTTGAAGTGATGGATTTTTATATTGAAATTTTTGTACACCTATAATCTATGATGAAGGTTGATTGGGTTCAACTAAATATATATGTGATACCTATAAACTCCTTCAGAGAAAAAATAAAGGTTGCCAATCCATGTATACCTATTGGTGTTTGTACTTTGATCTTTCAGTTGTGGAATGGTTGTTTGTTATGAAACTACTATAAACATAGTGACAACTTTTACTCCTTATTACTCATTTTATTGTCCCAAAGACCTAAAAACTGTACTCCACCTCCCAATTGATGGTTGGGGGTGGTAAGGGCCACCAATAGGGGGGATAATAGGATGATTTAGGTTGGTATAAATCATATGGAAAATTTATATTGCTCAGCTTGTTATTTATTTAATTTGGTAGATCATTTATTGTATTATTTAATCTTTGTATCAGATATTGTTATTATAACATGTTTCATAAATGAAAAGGAAACATGGATAATTTAGTATTGTTTCTCATTTAATTGATTAAACATTTTTTATGTTGTTGATTTGAATAAATCAATTGGTTATGATTGAATAGTAGGTTGTATACCTCCCATTTAAGTGGAAGGGTTAACTATTTACAAATTTGAGTTATTTTTTACATTCAAATGAATGTAGTTGTTATAATGTTAATATTTCATTGGTAAACTAGTAATTTATGATTAATAGTTAACAATTTTATTTTATTGTTTATGGGTTATTCTCTAAGACTAAGATATTGCTTAAATGTTTGAGTTACAAGAATAGAACTTACAACTTATGCACTTGCATGATAAATGGCACCAAGTCAAGTTTGTAATATATGAGCATTTGTGAATTTATATTGTTCTACAAGCATTTGTGCAAGCATAAGTTTTAAGTTCCAAGAGGCACTATGTATGGGAGTAGTTTCCAACAATCAAATTTATTTTATGGCATGTTTGAAATTGTTGTTAATGAATTAAAAATATAGGATAAGCTGATTCTTTGCTACATCCATATAATAAGTTTGAAAATAGTCCTTATCACAACTAGTTAAAGCAATTTGAGTTGCATAAGTTGTTTTTTTTATTTTAGACTTCATCACCACACGATTTTAAATCCTTATGAGAAACAAATTTGTTATTCCAATTGTTCAATATGTTTCATCTAAATTTAAAATATTGAGAATTATTATTGGATTTAGTCTAAAGATTAAAATTAGTTCATTTATCCTTGAAGTTATATTATCTTGGATTGAATTCTCTTTGTTAAAATAAAAAATGTAAGGATACGTTGAAATTGTGTTAGTTTGAATTGTCCATTCTATATATTGAAATGAGATTCTTGAGTATTCTAAGTAGGGAGGTGAACCATTTTAAATTTTGAAAGTCATTATTTTGTAAACTAATATTCCACCAAGCTCTTAATTCTTAAATATCAATGAAATAATACAAGATTTTAGATTGACACTACGGATGTCAATATACCCTCAAGCTATTTTTCACTTGTATTGAACAAATGTTATTACTAATAGAATTTAACTATTAAATTTTTATAGTATTATGATCCTCAAAATAATTGATATGAGTATGATAAAATACATAATCACATCATAAAATCTAAAATCATACTTGGTCTTAAAGTGTAATGAGACTTTTAGTGTCTTAAATGGCACATATAAATAGATGTAGAATTTCTAATTGTTAGTATAATTAGTTTGATGTTCCTAAAGGAAAAAATTCTATAAGATAAGGTGAAACACAAATATTATAAATCATATAATCTAAAATGGAGTGACATACTTCTATGATTCTTATGGAAATGACTAGTTGATAAGTAATTAACAGTTGAGAGATATAAATCTCTAGGTGACTAATTATAGGATGGTCTAGTAAGAATAAACAAACACTATAATCAAAAGTATAATATTCACTTATGAAACACATAAACCATGACAAATATTATAATTATTTAATTTGATTATAATAGCCTATTTTTATGTGTAGAATGAAGGCAAATACTATGATGATTCTTAGAACTATAGATCATGGTATAATAATCTAAATAGGGATAATACTATAATGGGCTCATCGCCTACATGAAAATTATTAAATATATATCCCTATTGTAATTTTATGGATTTATAGGTGTATTTATAAAATACTAAACTTGTTCAGATGTATGCCATTGATTAAGATAGTTAGAACAATATGATTTCTTTATTATGAACCCTGGCTTATAAAAGGACATTGTAGGATCAAGAAATGAATTCCTATTTAGTATAATAATTTCGTAGAATTCTAAGTACAAAGAAGGGGTGAATAATTTACCCCAATATATACCCAAACTTACATAAGTGTGAGTCTCTTAGATAGGATAAGGACACCTAGGTGGTCCTATTGGGAAGGTGTATGCCTCCATACAATTAAGAGATTATTGTTATGGATTGTATATCAATTTGCCCCAAAATACATGTAGATTTCCTAGGGAAATAATCTTCCCTATAGAATCTTCTAGGGGTAATTACCATATTTAAGGTTTTCATATACATAAATTTGATTATGGGTATTGTGGTAGGTCACATAAAATTAAGTAACATGTAGTAAACCTGATTCACTATTTATACTATGAACTCTAAACAAAAGGATGCTCAATTGTTTTGGGTCATTTCATCAAAAAATATTCAAACTATATTTATATTTTTCACCTTATTAAACATTAATAATATTAAAATAAATAAACCTACATGATTGGAGTAACTCCAATAGTATTTATCTTGTGGTGTGTGTGTTTAACAAACATTTGTGTGCTTCAATCAATGTTAGATTAAAGTATAATAGTGTATCATACATTGAAGCCAAAAAATATTTTTTAAAAATAATTAAAAAATATATTCTATAAAATATTTAACAAACTTTAAATTTTTTGTGATACATATTTGTGTATATATAAAAACTAAAAATATATATTATTTATTAAATTTAACTCATATTTTAGTGTTTAGAGAACTTTAATTTATGTTGTTCCAAAATTAAAAAAAACTAGGGCACACTATTATGTTTTCACCTTGTTCTATTAATTACTTTATTTTATTTAGAATGTATATGAATGATTAATAATTTCTTATATAAATTCTCAATGTACTTCCTGATTTATTATTGATAAATTTATTAAAATGCATATAAATGCTTAATATATATTTTTATATACGCTCAATGTACTTCTTGATTGTTTAATAATAAACTATTGATATATAAATTAGAATGCACTTATATTTCTTTGATTGGTATATAAGAGGGTTAGTGGGTCCCTCACCCATATATTCATATTAAAAAAATATTTACAACTACTGCTCACAAAATAGCCTCTTTCATCGGATTTTTTATATGAAACCACCCAAGTGAATTTTAGCCAGAAACCCTTTTAGAATATCAAAGTCTTAACTTCAAAAAAAGGTAAGCCAAGTTGAAAAAGTCCAAATTCATAAAATTATTATGTAAATGGATAAAAAATAACTTATTTTTTTAGTCTACCCAACCAACAATGCACAATAGCAAAAAAAACTTAAAAGCATAAAAAAATAACACAAATTGACTTCTGTAGCTACTACATAGAATCTCCCACTACCATTCCTCAAAATATTCTTCAACCATTTAAACAAAGCTACTTCAAACATAAATTTCCTCCAAATTCCATTGTATAAGTGAAGCTTTAAATTAAATTATATACAAATCAAAATCAACTGCCATTGTCTTAAGCACCCATCTTATTTTGATGAGAACTAAGGAATTTAATCCCATTCAAATTTTTAAAAATACTTTCATATATAAGATTCATTTTGGTCACTCACCAAATAAATAAAATCTTATTAAAAACTAATAAAAAAACAAATATTGAATTTTGTAGCTGTAGTCTAAAACTAGGTTTGTTGTAACAAATTTATAAATACCACAACTAGAAAGTGAGAGTATAAATATATCTATATAAAACTCAATAGAAAATTCTATTTTTCTATAGAAACATAGAAGAAAATTTTTCAACACAAGTTAACAAAAATAGCTCATAAAACAAGTCTTGTGGACCTAATATCCAAATCTTCTCCAATATAATCTATCTTATGTAGGCATTTCCAAAAATATTCTACAACCACAACCAAAATAATCTTTAGCCACTTCACAAAAAATTTAGAATTCATTATCAAAGTTTTTATGTAACTTCAATAGATACTAAAAAAAAATGGTGATCTTGCAATTTTTAACATTGTATTCCAATTCCTTCTTTTGAAAGGATCTAAGAATCCTATATAAATTTTTATTTGTTTTCAAAATGATCTAATGAAAACCAATTAACCTACTCATAAAAATTAAATTTTGAAACCACTAACCTAACATCAAATGAAATTAGATCTAAATTAATGTTTATCTTTAGCATCATCTTCCTCAATCTCTTAAAAAGATAACAACTCATCCTTGTTTTATTAAAAATATAGAAGATGATCATGAAAACATGACAAAAGAATTAAAATGGCCATTTTCCTTCCCTTTGAATGATTTTTTTAGATAGATGTTAGGGTTGACGGGACCCCTACCCAAATTGATTTTGATTGGAGCTAAAAACTAGATCTAGGGCACAATCAGGGGGGCGGTCCCTGAGAACCATTAAATCAACATAAATAATCACCACTGACCACTAAAACCACTAAGTCAACTCAAATGGCCACATCTAACCTATAAACACCATGTGAGGTTTAAACTTAGGTGGGGTTGGGCACAACCAATCCACTTAACCAACCCTTATACATCTCATTGGATTTGAATGATTTTTACCCATAATAATTTTATAGGGGTTTCATGAGATGCATTTTCTCTCTCACTAATATTTAACAACACCCTCCTTAATCATAAAAATCTGATAGCTCACCCATATTTTCTAAAAAATGTATTATCTAATCATACAAACATGCTGTATGAATTGAAATGGTCATTTTCATATTTTTTGGGTGATTATTACCCTATGAATTTCCATAACTACACAAAAATATTTGATTCACTTCTTAATATTCAAAAATACCTTCCCCAACTAGAAAATGCTAAGACTATGGTAAAATTTTCTGAAAAATGTAGGATCTAGTCACTAAAACATGAATTGAAATGGTCATTTTACTTCTCATTAGCTAATTTTTACCCTATAAATTATCAATTTCTACACAACTCATTTATCTTATACAATACCTTAATTTCATTTATATCCAAATCCACCTCTACATCCATCATCTCTTGT
Source organism: Torreya grandis (assembly GCA_037957365.1). Classification (NCBI taxonomy): domain Eukaryota; kingdom Viridiplantae; phylum Streptophyta; class Pinopsida; order Cupressales; family Taxaceae; genus Torreya; species Torreya grandis. The sequence continues at coordinate 1,040,799 of JARHVA010000394.1, read as the reverse complement.
CCCTATAAACTAACTTTTATTAAAAAAATCAAAGATGTGCATAAATTAGATCTAAAAGGATCTCAATCTAAGAATATATGAATATCCAAACCCTCATAGTAAAGATATCCTATGAAACTAATGTAATGAAATCCCTCAAAAAGGCTAATTAGGTAGAATGTGGAGCAACAAAATTTGAAACAACTAGACAAAAAATCCAAGGTTTTATGATCTTAAAATTAGATCCAACATTAATGAAACCAAAATAAATAAAGAAAACTGATAATCTTTCCTCTCAAAGGAATAATTATAAGAGGGGTTGGAGATCACCTAAAAAGAGCTCAATAATATAAAGGTGGAGTATATGTATATATATGCTTTATGTATTTCTTTATTATTTATTGATAAATTATTTATATATCAATTCTAATGCATGTATATTTTTTTAAATCAATAAATAATAAGCTTAGTGGGTCCCTCACATATGTATTCATATTAAGATGTTATTTAAAACAACCTTCTTACAAAATAGCTTCTTTCACTATGGTAAATTTTTATGAAAACCCCTAAAATAAATTTTACCCAAAAAACCTTTCAAAATCTCAAAGTCTTAACTTCAAAAAAAGTTAAGCTATGTAAAAGAAATACAAAGTCCTATAATTATTACATAAATGGATAAAAGATATATTATTCATTCATTCTACCCAACCAAGAAGACACAATAGTAAAATCTTCTTAAAAGCATAAAAAACCAACACAAGTTGACTTTTCTAGCTACGATATAGAATCTTCCACAACCATTGCTCAAAATATTCTTTAGCCATTTAAACAAAGCTACTTCAAACATAACTTTCCTCCAAATTCTATTGTATCAATAAATATTTGAATCAAATGATAATAAAATCAAAATCAATTACCACCATCTTAATCATCCATTTTATTTTGATGAAATCTAAGGATTCATATCCCATTCACAAATTTTAAAATATTTTCATATATATGGTTCAATTTTTCTCACTCACCAAAATAAATAAAAGCTTCATAAAATCTAAGAAAACATCATATAGTGAATTTCATAGCCACAACCCAAAAAATAAGTCTTCTGTAGCGACGGTCTACATACTATAACTAAAAAGTGAGATTAATATAAATATATCCCAATAAAGCTCAAAAAATGCAGACTAGTATGATTTTCTAGATGGACATAGAATAAAAAGTTTCAACACAAGTTTACAAAAATACCTCATAAAATAAGTCTTTTAGATCTAATATCCAAAGATTTTGCAACATAATCTATCTTATGTAGGCATTGCAAAATATATTCTACAACCAATACCCAAATCTTCTTCAGCCACTTCACGAAAAAATTAGAAGCCATTATCAAAGGTGTTATGTAATTTTAATAGATATAAAACAAAAAATGGTAGTCTTGAATTTTGTAGCATCATATGCCAATTCCTTATTTTGAAAGGATCTAATAATCCTATACCATTTTATAAAAAAAAATGATCTAATGAAAACCAATTAAACTCCTTTTTAAACTCATATATATTTTTTTTTATAAAACCACTAACCCAACATCAAAAAAAATTAGATCCAAATTAATGTTTATCTTTAGCATCAACTTCCAAAATCTCTTAAAAATCTAAAAACTCATCCACATTTTCTTAAAAATGTAGAATATTACCCAAATACTTTTCAAGGGTTTTCACATGATGTGTGTTCTCTCTCACTAATCTTTAACAACACCTTAGTCAAAAAATATCATAACTCACCCATATTTTTGGAAAAATGTAGTATCTAGTCATGAAAACATGTTTGATGAATTTAAATGGTTATTTTCCTATCCATTAGTTGATTATTACCCTAAGAATTTTCTAGATCTACATGAAAATATCTTATTCACTTCTTAATCTTCAACAATACCTTCCTCAATAAAAAAACACTAAGAGTATGGCCAAATTTTATAGAAAATGTAGGATCTGGTCACTAAAACATGAACTGAAATGTTTGTTTTACTTCCCCTTAGCTTATTCTTAACCCTATAAGTTCTCCATTTATACACAAAACTCATTTTATTTCATAACATACCATAATTTCATTTAGATCCAAAACCATGTCTACATCCACCATCTCTTTTCCTAGTAAACTAACTTCTATAATAAAAAATAAAAAATGTGCATAAATTAAAACTAAAAAGCTCAATCCTAGAAGATATGAATATCTCAACCCTCATAGGAAACATAGCCTATGATACTAATAAGTGAAAATAAAAAAAAGGCGTAATCAAGTAGAATGTGGAGCTAAAATTTGAGCAAGAGCTTGAAGGGTCATATGAGGAAGAGCTTTGAAGGGACCACATCAATAGGCCTAGGATTATTCCAATACTCCATATAATGTATATAACATTGGAGATACTTAAAACATAAAGCTTGAGGTGGGGACAACAAGGGAGTAGAGGGAAGGGGATATATATAGGGTGTTATGATAAGGTGTAGGGACCATAAAAAATCAATAAATACACCAATAATAACTAATTTAGACAAATAGCTGACAAGTACACAAACATCCAAAATTATGCAATTTAAAAACTAATAAACACATAAGAGCCAGTTTTTAGTGTCTATATTTTCCCCCACTTTTATATGTGTGTGTGCATATTGTATACACATAATATTTTCAAACTTTATCAATTACTGATGATTTCTCTCTTGTAGGAACCCATCGAGACTCAATCTCTCTAAGTGTATGCCTTAAAGGGTGCACCGAGAAAGGGGTGGGTAAACTATTAGTGCTTCACAAGATTGTTTTCCCCTATACCACCAATTATAATCTACACAACCATATATTATAAAATTTCATAATCTTTGGCACGTCCCTTACACACTCCTCCAAGCAATTCACTACCTTATTCAACCCCTACCTAAGACAAAAAATCATTTTAACATTTATCGAATAAATTTAGCCTAAGTTGACCCTATACTTAAATTATATTTGCACATTATAGGACTCTTTTAGCCTTGGCTGACCTAGTATGGGACCTAACTTGCTTCTATGAATTAATGATATAGTGTCGATTGGGTTGACTCTCTCAGCTAAAATTTTAGAAAGATTTAGGGTCAGATTCAACTATATACACACATCCATTTCTACCATTTCTTAGGAAGAGAAGAATAAGAACATCATATATTGTGAATCTACTTATCCACCATTCTACTTTAGGATCATAGCTTAGGGTTCTAATACTACACTTAGAGATATAGATCTTACCTTGTGGAGAAGTATTTTAGATATATAGAGAAGTCATGTAGCCTAGAGATGACCTATCCTTATTATCCTTACATACCAAAACAACTTCTTGAGAAACACCTTGGCAAAGGGAGAGATTGAAGCTCAATGTGTTTTTATTCAAAGGTAAGTATTCCTAACTTTATTCTTACTTAGTTAAAGTAGACATATTTGTATTTTTTTAGTTTATATGCTTCTCTCACATGCATTAGGATTTCCTATACATTGGATTAAGCATAGATCTTCTCTTCATGTTTAATTTTGTGTTTATTACCCCCAATTTATGTCACAAGATTTGGTGAACACTATATTATATTTTAATTTACTTTGTATTTATTTTATGAATATATAGAAAACATAGGACCTAGCTAGGGTTATCACATGGTGTTGCTTGACTAGAGGCTTTGGAACCCTCTTTAGTGATGTTATTGTGGTAATAAACCCCTTGGTTAGGTATAATGGATCCATCTTGGCCATAAAACCAATTGTTTAAATGTACCAACAAGTAGAAGTGTAAGTGTGATTTGTCTTTTCTGAGCTAGGATTGATTTGTAGATCAACTACATTTTCACTTGTATACATTCTGGTGAACATAAAACTAATTTAATCCTTGCAGGTTTTATTTCATGCATTAATTTTATTATAATCTTATATATTTTTATTTTTGAAGTGTTGTATCAAACCTATCAATACAGTCTAACATTATGTGTGCAAGTTTAACACACATTACTCCAAATTGACTATGTTCTCTCTATGCAGATTTTGTTCAAATATAGGTGATAAGATCAACCAGCTCAACTCTATTCTCTTCTTCAATCGTAGGATTGTAGACTTCATTGACCTAGTCAACTCTATTTGTAGTTATCATTTTTTAGCATACAAGTTTGAATACTTAGTTGAACCAGTCGAATTTGCTTATAGATTATTTTTAGCACACAAGTTTTCCAGACTTCATCAACCTAGTCGACTCTATTTACAGAATATAAAAATTAGCATTTGAGCAACACATCATAAAACTTAAAAACTAAACATCTTAAAAATTACCAAGGTTCATTCTTACCTTCTTTGTCATTTATGTTCTTCAATTATAGTCTTGTTTTTCATAATTTTTAGTCTATAAAGTTGCAACCCTACAACAAATTGGGTTGACTAGATTGACATAGTTCTATAGCTTGTCTTCTTTATAGAAGACTTAGTCAAGTTGTTTAACTATGTTATTCTAGATCTTGTTTCCACATAATAGTATCAACCCTATTGATTTTATTCTCTAATATTTACATACATTTTCACTTGAACCAAATTTGTACTCTTCATAGTAAAAAAATTAACCTATTTTACTAGTAATTAATTCACTTTTCATTTTAGTTGCTTGCATGCTTAGAGTAACAAACATAGACTAATTAGATGGGTCTTGATTTACCAATTTAATCAGACTATTTTTATCTTTTGCACACACTTATAAATCACTTAACAATAAAAAAAATTAAACATTTTATTCCCAAGTCTTAATTGGATTTCATTAGTAAGGGAAAATCTGACTTAGTTTTCTGGCCAAGTATAAACACCTAGTTGATGGTATATATTTTCAAATCAATCCACACCCTTATCATTATGGGATTGTGAAGTGAGGGGGTAGGCCCTGATACCAAGCCAATACCATCACCAATATAGATCTTGTTCATCTTAAAATACTTGAAACTATCCATATATTACTTTCTAGTTCCTTCTTACAGCCAACTCCCTATCTCATTAAAGTCAAAATTTATTATAACTTAACAAAATTTAGGAATAAATAATTATCTTAGAATTTACATTTAAGTTTTATTTCTTGCTCTTTGATCATTTTATTTTGTATTACAAAACTTATACTAGCCAAGATTAGTACAAGGTTTGTGTTGTTTGGTATAATTAGATCGAACACATTGATCTAATTACTTATGTGCTTCATTATATTTTCTTAGCTATTATCTTGAAAAAAAATTCTTGCTTTTAGAACACAATTGTGTCTATCGACATAGTCTTTTATATAATATTGGTCTTGATTACCTTAAATACATAGTCATCTTATATGACTATGTATCTTTTCATCTTATTCAGTTTCTCCCTCTGGAGTACACAGTCAAACTACATGACTATGTATCTTTTTAACCTATTTAGTTTCTCCCTCTAGAGTACATAGTTGACTTGTATGATTTTCTTATTTATTTCATTTTGTTTCCTATTTTATAGAACATTATCGATTGGTTCAACTTTGTATCTTACTATTTGATCTTCCTTTCCATCAAGTTTGTAACCTCTTTTCTTCATCATGCATTTCTTGTTTGGGGATAATATAGATTTAATTTGAACAAACATGATGAGATTTACCAATCTTAATAGGTTTCCCAAGACACAACTTGTGGAATACACCATAGATGAAAGAAATGTACATGTTGCCACTCACAATACCAATTATAGGACTCCTCATTCATCCTCAATTCATAATCATTTATTCTCACTAAAATATGAGCACAATTTAGAGTACACAACTTAAATTCTCTTTTTCATCAATGAATTCCCTCAACATAGATTAAAAAAACCCTTTAACCATTTATAATATCATGATAGGTCCTCATAAATAAGAACCTCCTTCACCCTTCCCTACCTTTTCTCACAGATTTGGGGGAACTGATTTATTTGCATCTCAACCTTTTCCTTCTATTATGTCTCCTTCACCTACCATGACATCTTATTCTATGACTTTTTAAACCTCCATACCAAGTAATTTTACTAACATGGTGGGTTCAATGTCTAGTGGGCATCTTAAAAATACCCATCCCATTAACCATGTTACTAGTGCATAGTTTGCTACCAATAAATCTCATGCCACTAGTATTTATTTTGATACCAATGATACTCATGCCACTAATGTGGCACATGGTAATACTTATAGTGTAACTCATGCTATTAATAGTAGTATTAATGCATCACATTATGTGCACACCTGTCAAAGTACTGCCCAAACTTACTAAATCTTATTAAAAACACTTAATAAAATGAAAATATTATAAAACAATAATGTAAAGTATATTATATAGATGAAAAACCATCTCATTCATCTTCAAAACCACCCTCAATAGGTTTCATGGGGAGCACAAAATATGAATGCCCCCCACCCCACTTAGGGATTCCCTTGGTAGCCTTTTCTCACAACCACCCCTCATTAATAAAACAGTCCAACATATAAAACATTAACCTCTTATACCTAAAATTCCTAATATTGACATAGCAGGTATCATACCCACCATATCTTATAATAGATCCACATATCATATTGAATTTAAATATCAAGTGCATGGTCAGTGTAGTTATCTCCTAAGTTTAAGTTGTTCTCGACCCTTATAATAGATAATAATTAAGGAATATATAGGGGAGAAGATAGAGAGATTAGAGATATGGAAATAACCATATAGATATATATGTAACCCCACCCCATCATGGGGGGTGATGTCTATGAGTCCACCCCTTCTTATCTATATATGGTAGGTTATAGTGGCAGTACCATTTTGTGACCTTTATAAAGATTGGGTAAAAATTAACATCTTGATGCTATAAAATTATTATATAAAAAATTCTTAGGATATTATTTAGATTGGTACAATTTATTAAAAACCCATTCCATCACTAGCCTAGAAGACTTGGTTAACTCAATAGTCCAAGAATTTCAAACTAGTGATCTTCCTGAGAATAACTTAGCCCACTTTATAAATTGAAAGCAACTTGAAACTAAAACAACACAAGCCTTCATCAAATGATGGAAGAAATTGTTTAAAAAATATGAGAATAATATGGTGGATGAATAGGAAATATTATTCTCATTAAAAATAAATCATCATGCAACTAATGATGGTGTTATTGATACCTATGACACTAGTCATAACATTCGAGCAATTACTCCAAACAATGATATGGAATATGCTCCCCTATAAATAATACTCCCACTCTTACATTTTATCAACCCAAACACACTAATTTACATAATTTTTTTCCATATCATAGCTTCAAAAATGTCTTCCAAGGCCTCTACCATGAGATATTGACCCCATTCATCTTATGAAATCATGGTATGATCTGAACAGTTTTTGTTGGTTTCATGTAAGTTGGGGCCAGTCTCATGAGACTTGTAGATAATTATGGAATATTGATATGAATTTTATTCTTGGTCAAAATTTTGATAATGAAAACCTTATTTTGAAGTGTCAATAAGTATATGACATATATTTTAAAGCCCATGAAGCAAAAAATAAAAGCCAAGATTTAAACCAAGATAATGTTCATCTTACTAACTAATAAGATCCTCTTCCCAACCACCAAGATAACATTGATAAGAATAGTCATTATGAAAAAAATGTTGAAAGTATTATATACCTCACTACCAATGAATAAAAAATGGTCAATATGACTAACAAGAGATGAGTAGTTGTTTTTATCAACTCAAATCTACCACCTACACATCACACCTCTCAATTGTTCCACATCATTCAAGATACTACCCCATCCCATCTAATGGAATTGGAATAAGAGGAAATTATAACCATTAAATCACCAATATAAAAAACACAACTTAATTATACCTCTCAATCATATCTAATCTTCCCCTAACATCTACACAACAAGATGACATCCCCCAAACTTTCAATAGTATTTCTTTAACCCAACCACAAGAAATACCTCAACCAAAAATCTTATCACCTTAAATAAATCAACCCATTTTTAATCAACCCAAATCAACTACACCCTATCAACATAATCTTAATTGCACTTTTGACCCTCCTTCCTAGAAGATCTTGCAACATTATGTGCCTATATATAACAATCATCCTGTTGACCAAATTTGACCCTATAGGTCAAATTGGGACCCCTATAGGTAAAAAATTGATCTTTAGATGTTTTAGGGGTATAATATTTTTACATAGGGTATGTTATAGTATATTTGATGTAATTTAATGATTTTTAGCCTTAGCCATGGTCTAATTAGTTTATATCTCTTTTTGAGTCACTTAATAGGTGTTTAGGGGTCATAAATGCAAGTGACAATATTTTCAAGGTGTCCAAGTGTATTATTTTTATTTAAAAAATATAATAAGTTAGATTAAATATTAGGAATGTTAGTCCCATCTAAAACTTGTAGGTTATTTAACTGAAGATCAAGAAATCAACTGAAAAAAAGAGTTTGGCACTTGTACGGCCCATTAGGGAATGTGGCACATGGGAGAGGGTTATGTAATATTTATTAGTCTTATTTAGACTCATATTAGTGATTTAAATGATTTATAAGTGATAAAAATGGTACAAAACCATTCTACTCCTTCTGCACACTTCTAGACACATAAAAATGGTGAGTAGGTTTATGCTTGGTACAACCAGTTGTAAAGGTTTTAGACCAAATGCCTTTGGGGGGTGATATTAAAATAGAGATATTAATTTTAATAATTTTTTTTCAAATATTATTCAATTTATCTTTATGAATCATCTCTAACAAGTTGAAAGTGTTTTTTTGCTCACTCTTTCTTGCACCCTATAGGTTTTGCTCTAATTTAGACAAGTTCATATAATCCAATTAGTGATGTTGATTATAGATGATGTTGGATCTCTCATAAAATGATTTAAATTCCTAGTTTTATGTTTCATGGTGTTTTGATAGGCAAATCATCTCATGTTACAGGAAGGTGCCACCATGTGAGGTTTTAGTCAAGTTTTCCTTATTTGCAGAATGCTTGGTTCTCTGTAAGGGTCTCATGTGAATGGTATATGATGTTTCCCATGTATAAATTCCATAATTATCATGTCAATTCCATTTTTGGTCTCATAACATCATGATTTTATCAAACTTTCAATTGTCATACTCACAGTCACCTCTTTACCCATTTTCACTTGCAACCATGCTGAATCACATGTATGAAATTATTTAGTGCGCTCATGGAGGTGTAGTGAATGTATAAAATGATGAAAATTTATTTATAAGTGGAAATAAAAAATTTGGACCCTCCAAATAGTGTATAAAGGGATTGTGCTAGCCAAATATAGAACATACACATAGTCTACCATGAACATGCACCTACTGGTGCCATGGAGAGAGTCATGTTGAAATTAAGCTATCTTGACTTGTTATAAGTCATCACAAGCTGTATGGGATCCATTTAAACATTTTAAGGAGTTAAAATGATTTTTGAAGGCTCATACACCATGTGTATGATTCATGTTTTTGCCCACTATCTTGTCTACAACTCTATTAACACCTACAAGAGAGTAAGAATGCTATATGGCATTTTGGACCTTGATTCAGGTCTTTCATGAGGAAGGAGTTATTTTTTGAAATTTTTAAAAGGTCTAAGAATCAATGGAAGGACTTCACCCCATGTTCACTACCTAAACTCACATATACTTCCTGCATACAACTCAAAGTGCACCTACAGGTGCCCTCATGGAAATAAATCATGTTGAAATGGAGCATCTGAGTTGGATAGGATTATATATAGTGAAAAGAGTTTATTTTAAACTTTTAAAAAGGTCCAAACTACATTCAAAACCACAAACCATGCATATTTCTCATAATATCATCTACTACCTGTATTTTGGAATAACCACCTATAGGTGGCTTAACAGAGATAGAGCAAGGTGGAAATATCATTTTAGGAGTTTATTTGAATCTTTCCAAAAGTTTTTAATATTGGAATAATTACTAATTTTGCATGGGGAATATCTTGAGTTTTAGAAAGACTTGATGATGCATGATTAACATGAGATGACTAAGTTTAGGGACATTTTCCCTAAAAGGTGAAAATAGAGGTCTGGGCCATTTTGTCAAAGTATTATAGCAGGGTTATCAATAGTTTTGAGGCATCAAAATGTTCAAACATTGTAACCTCTACATAGGAGAGGATATTTACAAAATAAGTGAGTCATTTGACTAAGGGAAGGTGGTTTTTGGAAGACTCAAAGTTGCATATTTTGAGCACTAAAATCCTTCATTGACATCTGTAGGTTTTGAATCTTTGAGTGACCTTGTATTCCAAGTTGTAGTCCTAAACCATGCTTCTATGATAAATTGGCTCTAGGCAATGAAAGGAGTATTTATTATCTAAATTATCATCAAGAGGAGATGACATACTATATTTTAAGTTATATACTCACCTACATGTTTCTCTTTCCGAAGAGGTTAACCCACATCTGACTGTTAGCTTCTACACCATCCATGACAAGGGCTTAAGCATGAAGATACCAAATTTGTTGATAGAAAGTGACTCCCAAATATATCAAAGACTCCCAATGAATATGTGGCATATATTTCAAAGGATAATGTCTATCTACAAGTCTTTTGCCTCAAAAAAGTCAATTATAGTTGACTATTATAGATAGTGAATAAGAAATTAGTGTTCTCGGTGTGGAAATAGCATGAATATGAGGCAAATTGATCCAAATAATTGTAAAATAGTATTATAAGGTCTTGTTTTCAATCAGTCTCACACCCTTGTGAAGGTAGTTTTAGGCCTTCATAATTTACTGAAACACAAAAACAATCTTAGGCTGTGGGTGGCTTGATTAGCAGATTGAGTCTCTAGATTCTAAGGGATAACTCCCTTTAGTGTATCAATTAGGATCTATACTCTACACTACCAACTGGCAAGAAAAGGAAAAAAAGGGAAACTTGAAGGAAAAAATCCTATCTAATGATGGTGATACACCTATATTTTGGTTCATCCACTCAATTTGAGCTCCTAAAAACACTGACTAGACAAGAAGAATATTGAAATTTTAATTGCAATTGACTCTTATGCATTAGTATTTCATGAAAAGGTTTTATTTGGTGATCAAAGCTTGAGGTGAATGAGGGAACATGCCTAATTCAAGGCACTAACTAGCCACTTGCATCCACTATAACTTCAGCCAAAAGAAATCAAACATAGAACATGACCTACATAATTTAATCAACTAGTAAATAGGTAAGAATCAAGGCTTGAAAAGGAAGAAAATTATATCACATATGCAAATAATTAACATAAATACACTATACCAACATCTTGGAATCTGAAAACAATTCTTCTATTTATCTAAAAAAGATACAAAACTCAAATTTTGATAGAGTCTGATCTTACCAAAAGAGGGATCTTTAAAATGGATGAAAAAGCCAAATTATATAAAAAGCATACAAAATCCAAGAGATTATCACTAGAATTAGAGAGGAGATAAACTCCCACATGTCACAAATCCAAATTCAATTATCAAAAGATAACTAAGCCTTCAAATAATATCTTTTTGTTTCTATCTTACATGAAAAGCTCTTTAGCATTGAAAATGATGGAGAGCCCATGCAGTAATCATTATTAAAGTCTTCAAAATTCATCAAACCTACATCTTCAAGGTTGGAAAATAAGTCTATATGGTGGGCCCATCTTGGACTAGTCTGATCCATGTATGAAAGCTATGCTAAATATTCAAAGAGAAACTCCACTTGATATGTTTAGAAGCTGAGTTGAAACAAAAGAAAGTCCTTTACATGGAAAATAAGGAAAATGCATGACAAGCCTTGTCTAGTCAACTCTAAGTAACTCCGTGTTAACTCTATGAACAACCATCTAATGCTAAACTACTTGAGCCCTTCATGCATTTGAGTCTCCCTTTTGAAACTTAGAGAGCAATGCTTGACGGTAGCTACATGTCTTTGCCAAGTCTGAATAATTTGATTATTGCATTTATTATTTGACATCCTCTTTACTGTAGTCTCATAATGTAGATCTTCTTCTAGATGGAAAAAAAAATATCTTTATTAGTTTTTTACATGTTCATGCTATGCTAGATGTGTCTAATTGAGCTTGGGTCACTCTACATGTTCTATATGTGAGCTATGAACTATGTCATAAGAGTTAAAAGGAGAAGTCCTCCTTATCTTTTGCTAATTGGCTATTAAAATCCCACTAAGATATTTTGAAAACTTGCTCTTTACTCATCCATTGAGCTCCTTGCTAGATCTTGACAAGTGTCAAGATCATGGCAATCTTGATGAACCTTTTTGAAATCTTGATCAATGGCTACTTGTAGGGGCTCAAACTTGATGTTTGTGATCCTATCATTAATTCCTTAAAACTTTTATTTTCATCTAATTCTCCTAAAATAATTAACCTTTCGAGCCATTTCCTTTGGTCTTATTGCTTGGTTCTTTCTCGTCGAACAAATTATCCATGTCCTATCTCCCCATTCATTTCCTTCAAACAAAATTCTGAAGGAATTATTTCTATTTATTTATTTATTTCAAATAATTTATCTATGGCTTATCTTTATGCACTTTTCCTTTAGACAAAATTTCTAAAGGCTTATCTCCCGAAAGAACACTTCATTTAGATTTTCTTTCTTTCAAACAATTTGCCTGAAAGAATTGTTTTGGCATTTTATTTCAGAACTTATCTTTCTTTTTGGAAATCCTCCCCAAATAATTTATTCTTTTTACTTTGAACAATTACTTTGGATAATTTGTTTTAAGGAATTAGGTCTTCTAGTTTTTTGCAATGGATAATTCCTAAAGATAATTTGTTCGAAGGAATTTAAAGAAATGACCCTTTAGCTTTTTGATAACTGTCCCTTTAGAAAAATTGGAATGGTCCTCTTACCCTTTGGAAGAATTGAAATGGACCATTTGCTGAAAGAAATGACCCTTCAAATTTTTGATAAGTGTCCCTTTATAAAAATTGGAATGGTCTTCTTACCCTTTGGAATAATTGAAATGGACCATTTGCCAAAATAAATGACCCTTCAACTTTTTTATAAATGTCCATTTGAAAAAATTGGAATGGTCCTCTTTTCAATAAAATTACCTTGCCCTTTTGAAATTGTCCCTTCGGTTTTTTTTATTTGGACCTTTTTCGAAGGAATTGTACCATTTGATATTTTTTGTAAAGGACCTTTAGAATCTTTGAAGAGCCCTTCAAACTTTTGGAAAAGTCCATCGGCTTTTTGAAAAGTTCCTTTCTAGATTTTTGACAAGGTCCTTTTAGAACTTTGCAATGGACCTTTGAAACTTTGAAGAGCCCTTCAGACTTTTGGAAAAGGCCATTGGCTATTGAAAAGAACCCTTCAACCAATTTGAACAAGCCCAGTTCCTTTGGACTTATGAAAATCCCATTTTTCCAAGAAGTGCCCTTAGAAAAACTATTGAAATGGACCCTTTTTTGAAAGGAAGGAGCCCTTCAAAAAAACTATAAATACCAATTTCTGACACTTAGACAAAAAGGCATGTTTATGAAAATTTTCAAATGATAAGGGTTGTAATTTTGACCTATGGGGTCAAAATTGTTAACATTTTGGTGAGTCAACTGGGAAGCATGCCTACTATGCTTATGAACTAGACCATTTACATAAATCTTAGACTCATAAAGTAATGAAAAATTTGATCCATGACTATAAATTATCTTTTGACTCGGCATGAGATAACCTTAATCTTCCAAAATAAGAAGGAAAACATATAAAGTAGGGAAAACTAAATAAATAAAGAAAATGTGCAAACAAGCACTTATTGAAACCAAAAAAAAAAAAAAAAAAAACTAAATGTGTTTGAACAACACTTAGAGGAAAACAAACAAACAAACTATGTATAAGGAACTTTTCTCTTCAATATCAATGTTTTAAATGCATCCCATTGACTGGGATTGGAAGCTCTTCACCATCCATCTTTGCAAGTTGGAAGGCATTGTGGGATTTTTAGCTAGAGATTGAATATGGGCCATTCTGAAAGGAATCAAACTTTTTGTGACTTCTTGGTTTAGATTGATCCTCATCCCACTTGAGGACCATATCTCCCCCTTTGAAACTTTGTGATGAAGATCCTTTGTCAAAATCTCTCTTCACTTATGTTTGATGAATTTTCAGGGCTAGCATGGACTGATTTATTACCTCTTCCAACTCAAAAATCTCAGCATACATGATCTCCATAGGCTCATTCTCCAATAATTCAAGTTGATGCATTAGTTCTAAAGTATGAAACTCAAGAAAAATGGGTAACCTTGCTTCCTTACCTTATACCAGCTTGTATGGAGAGTTGGCTATTGATATTTTATAGGTGATCCTATTAGCCCATAGAGCTAACTTAAGCTTGAGATTCCATGACCTTTGATTGTATTTAATAGTCCTTTTTATGATCTTCAATAGGTTCTTATTTGTAGATTTAGCAAGGCCATTGCCTTGTGGATAATAGTTTGATGAAGTGCTAAGATAAATCCCATGTTGGACAACCCATTAACTGATCCTAGTTCCCACAAAAGCCATTGCATTATTAGAACTAATATTTGAAGGAACTCCAAATCTAGTAAGTGAACCTTCATATAAATATATAACATTAGTTTCATTTGCTTCTTTCAATGCCACTGCTTTTATCCAATGTGTGAATTAATTTGTAGCAGTTATAATCTATTTATGTCCTGAACCTGAAGGAGGATTTATGAGACCGATAAAGTCTGATCCCTATTGGATAAAGGGATGATCCACCACAATTGGTTGAAGAGGTAAGACTGTAAGTTTCACTTTTATTATAAACATAACACACTATTTTCACTTCCTTACCTATGCATGGCAATCACCAAAAATACTAGGCCAATAATACCCAACTCTCATGATCTTAAGGGCTATAGTTCTTGTAGAAAAATGTCCTCCACCATGTACATCATGGAATTCTTCAAGCAATCTTTGAGTCTGGCTTAGCTCTATACACCTTGACAACATGCCATTGATATATTTCTTGAACAAAAGACCATCAATAAGCAAAAATGGAATTGATTGCAACCTGAAATATATTCTTTTTAAAGAACTTAGATGAGAGGGATAAATACCATCTTGGAGATAGATTATCAATTCATGAAACTAGCTGGGTGATGTATGACCAGCTATAACTTTTTCATCATTTGACACCAAAACAACCTCATTAGTCTCTTTTAAGTCTTGAGCTAAATTCTCACAAAGTCCTTTGCCTTTAATCAGCTTTATGACCTTAATTTCCACATCATACTCCATTACCTTAGTTATCCAACCAGCTCTCTTTTCATTTATATCTTTGTTCAAAAGGAACTCCTTGATGCTTAGATGAGAAACCATTAGGTGTATCTTATTATTAGACAACAAGTATCTAAGCTTTTTAAGAGAATTTATAACTAAAAGAACATGTTTTTCAACAAAATAATACCTTTTTTCATACTCTTCCAAGCCTTGAATAAAGAAAGATATTGGATTCTCCAAAGCATCTTGAAATTGTTGAATAAGAATGCTTGAAATGGTGTCCATGTTGGTATATGTATACACAATAAAATCTTTTATGAAATCTAGATTTATAAGTGTAGGATCACTAGCTATGGCCTTCTTAATATATTCAAAACTTTTAACTCCTTATTTGGACTAACCAAAACTTTGATTATTCTTTAGCATGGTTGTAAGTGGCTTAGCTAAAATGGAAAAATCTAAAATATATCTCCTTATGAAGTTGATTTTCTAAAAGAAGATTTGCATAGCCTTTTTGTGCTTAGGCAAGAAGAGTGCAAGAATGGTGTCTACCCTTTTAGAATCTATATTAAACCATACTTTTAAACCATATGTCCAAGGAGCTTATCTTCATGAACTGAGAAGACACACTTTTTGGGATTTAGAGATACCATAAATTTCTTACACCTTTCAAGCACTTACATGAGATGAGCCATGTGATCCTCTACACTCTTTGAAATCACTATTATATCATCCAAATAAACAAGTAAAAACTTGTTAAGAAGGTCTTGGAATGCCATATCCATGGTTCTCTGAAAGGTTGCTCTAGCATTAGATAAATTGAATGACATGTTTCTTTATGTAAAAGTCCACCATTTGGTTGTGAAGGATATCTTAAATTGATCCTCTTCCTTGATGAAAATCTAATTGTAGCCACTATATCCATCCAACAAAGAAAACCTCTCTGAACCTATAACCAACTATTAAATTTGTTCCATTGATGGCAATGGATAGTGATATTTAAGTGAAGCCCTATTTAAATCATGAAAGTCAACACACAATCTAATCTCACCATTTTTCTTCCATACCAAAACAAGATTTTCCACCTAGGTTGAGTGCTTAATAATAAATGTAATAACTGAATCTATGAGCTTGTGAAACTCAGCTCTCATCAAAGGCTAAAGCTGAGGATTAATAGGCCATTGTCTTTGTCTCACTGGTTTAGTTTTAGCCTCTAAATCAATGGTGTGTTGAGATAAACTTGGGCCAAATCCCTTGAGATCACTATATTTCCATGAAAATACAACAACAAGCATTGTGCATAACTCAATGAAATCTTTTTTTTGTGAAGGAGTGCACACCTTACCCAACTTCAAAATCTTACTAGTTATAATCTCTACATTATCATAGTGCTATTATTTTGTTGAGAAGGATGAATTATCCTTCCTTAACTCATCATTACCATGAAAATGTTCTCAAGTGTGACCAATCCCTTGGAAAACTTATTTGTTTTTAGTTTCATAACTTGATCACCATACTGTTGTAAATACTTTGATTGGTTTCTTGAAGAAAACTTAGTGACTTTTTACAAAAGTCTCACAATTTGATTGTCATCTTTGAACACCTACCAATTCTCATGATTATCTAGAATAAAATGCCTTACAAACACCTTTATATGTGAATAAATTTTCTCTCTCTTTATATCAACTGGAATGCTAAATGGTGACCCAATGGCAACCAACCTATCTGCATGTTTATTCTTGCCTCTTGGTATTGCCTAAATGTTAAAAGATTAAAAATATTCAAGTAAATCCCATATTATATTCATTTAATATTTAAGAAAAAAAAATTTACATACATTTAAACCTCTTACTTGGTGAACTATAAGTTCACTATCACCAAAAACTTGCAAGGAATTGACTTTCATCTTCCTAGCCCACTGCAAACCGTGAACTAGTGCTTCATACTCAGCAACATTATTTGAAAAACCAAACTAAAATTTAATAAAAGAGAAATACCTTTGATTTTTTGGAGAAAATAACATCATTTTAGCTCTGGTACCATGTTTTTTCCTTGATCCATCAAATTACAATTGCCACAAACCTTCACTAGATTCATCATCCTGAACCATGGCTAGAATTGGTATATCATTCTCATGAAAGTAATACACGCTGAGACCTTCTTATTCAATTATATTATAAGGATCATGATCATTCAAAGTTTAATACCACTCATCAATAAATAAATTTGGAACTCCACCAAAGGTGATCCATTTTCTACTCCACTAGTTTCTAGTACATTATCTGAGATGATACAATTAGTGTTCACAACACTTGGCATATATGGCTCCATATGGAAACATAAAATAGGTTCAAAATGAATCATTACCTTGGTAACATACCTAGTTTTTAACAAAAAATAAGTTCAATCAGCTAGCAAATATCCCCTAATCTTTGAGGTGAAGTCCCTTGAAAGGCACATAACAAAGTAAGGAGGCAAGTCTACCACAATAACATCCTGATGAATAGTAACATTGAGATAAGAATGTAATGTCAATTTCAGATATATGATGATGCCTACCATATTTTTTGGTGACCCATCCAATTGCAATACCCCCTTAGTGTTTATCTCATAAACAAGGTTGAGCTTGTTTGTAATCTATTTAGGCATGACTGTACTACTAGCTCCACTATCCACCATACAGTTATGAACTAAAGTATCACCTACTATCAAAGAAAGGTATAAAGGAGAATTTTTATTTGTTTTTACCTTATTTATATTCACCTTTTCCATCTTATTTAATTTTTTTACTTGTTTCTTAGTTGGCTAAACCAAATTAGCTAAGACACCACCTTTTTTCTCAACCAATTTTGGAGATAATTTGAGAACTAAAAGCTCCTGGATGAGCATATATTTTTTATCTGGGATGGAAAGAGAATCCCAAATACTAATTATGATATTATAATTCTTCATCTGATCTACTATAATGAACTAAGATCCACCAACCTTTGGTTGCACTTTCTAAACAACTGGCTACTCATGAACTATAGATATTGAATGAACTTTACTAACCTCTATATTCTAATTTTTCTGAGCTGTAGGGGAAAAAGGTTAGTCTTTTGTACTCTTAAAAAAAAAAATTATGAGTACTTGAATCATTTATCACCTCTTGAGCCTCAACAATGGCTCTTCTATTATCTCTAGTTATAGTTACAACTTGACCACTTAAATTGTTAGTTTTGACACCTTGAGTAAAAACAACATGATCATCCACTTGCCAATTTAAATTAATCGCATTAGGATAAAATTTAACTTGTTGAGTCTCTCCTTGTGATGCCAAACCTATATCTTAGTATTGACCTCCTTGAAAAGAAAACTCTTCTTGTGTCATTTGTGGCATAGTGATGTTTTGTGATACCAAGGCTTTATTTTGAGCATTACTGAGATTTGAGGACTGTCAACCTGAATCCTACATG
Source organism: Torreya grandis (assembly GCA_037957365.1). NCBI lineage: Eukaryota > Viridiplantae > Streptophyta > Pinopsida > Cupressales > Taxaceae > Torreya > Torreya grandis. The sequence goes on along the minus strand of JARHVA010000394.1, from coordinate 1,022,059 downwards.
AATTTGTTTTGAGGTGGGGTGGGAAAAATTACCTTTGAAGTGTAAGGAGCATTAGGATCAAGGGTAGTATAAGGCTTATCTAGAGTTATGGCTCCTTGGGTTTGATAAGGTGGTCTATTCTCTCTAAAACCTTGATAAGGAGGCCTTTGATCTCTAAAGGACTGATAGGTGGTCTAATTTTCTTATTGATATGGCCTATTAGCTTGATATTGTTTTCTCTTGAGTTACACTATTTCATTTTAAATGATTGTAACAAGCTTTTCAACTCTCCTATCTCACTAGCTTGACTAGTAGGGGCTGTAATTTGAGCTTGAGGTGATGGAATAGGAGCTAAGGATGGGATCTAAGGAATTTGAGGGGATGGTATGGACTTTATTTCTATAAATATAGGCATTGTATGTCTTGGAAAAAGGTTACTAGCTTGTATCAAACTATTCTCTTACCTTATTATAACCTCATAAGCATCTGGCAATGTAGTACCACCCATTGACTGTATCATCACACTAATATCAAAGTTAAGGGCTTTTAAATAGTAAAAAAATGCATATTCAGGGGATGGCCTAATCAACATAGGTATTTTTGTCCATGTCTTTTGGAATAAGAGGTTAAATCAGACATAAACTCATGAGGAGCTCTGTTTATGGAGGTTAATTGCTCAATTAAAGATATGTGATCATATTTGTCCTCAAATTGCTTGACAAAGGCTGTACCCAATTCATCCTAGGTAGAAATAGAGTTTAGTGGGAGGTTTTTATACCATTGAAATTCTTTTCCTTTGAAGGAAGAAAAATCAATCTAATAGCAACATTATCTTCAACAACATTATGGACTAAATAGAGATTATCTACATCTTGGATATGCTGAATAGGGGTTAGGGATACTTTTTAGAGTAGGCAAAAGAATGTCATCAAACTTTGTTAGATTCAATATAATACCTCTATTGAATGGAATAAATACCCGTTTTTTGATGGCCATTTAGATAGTGGGGATTGTAGTGCCTAGAACAATAGGATAACCAAAGGATAAATATTTCTTTTGAGGATATGGATTTTCCCTCCTAAACCTCAATATATTATAAGATATAAATTCAAAAGGAATACCTTTACTAGCTGACCTTGTCATAACCTTTGGCATGGAAGGATTGCCTGAATGGTGCTATGAACCTTACAACCTAAAAGAATCTTTAGCTTGTGATGAAGATGAATATGCTTGCTTACTATAACTACTTCTCCTCAGCTTCAAACTTCTTCAGATATGCAAATAATTTCTTTGATGTCCAACTAAGTGTGCTAAAAACTATTATCAATCAAACTTGCACCCTTGTAAAGGTAGTTTCAGACTTTCATAGTCTGCTAAAACATGGAAATAATTCAAGGTTATGGGTGGCCTAATCAATGGATTGAGTCTCTAGATTCTAAGGGCTATCTCCCTTTGGTGTATCAATTAGGATCTCTACTCTACATTACAAACTTCCAAGAAAAGGAAAAAAGGGAAACTTGAAGGAAAAAATCCTATCTAACGATGGTGATACACCTATATTTTGGTTCATCCACTCAATTTGAGCTCTTAAAAACATTGATTAGACAAGAAAAAGGCTAAACTTTCAATTCTAATTGAATATTATGCATTAGTATTTCATGAAAAGTTTCTATTTGGTAATCAAAGATTGAGGGAAATTAGGGGATAACACTGATTCAAGGCACTAACCAACCACTTACATCCATTGTAACTTCAGCCAAAGACATCAAACACAAAACATGACCTGCATAATCTAATCAACTAGTAAATATGTAAGAATCAAGACTTGACAAGGAAGAAAATTATATCACATATGCAAATCACTAACATAAATACACTATACCAACATCATGGAATCTGAAAATAGTCCTTCTATTTATCTAAAAAGGTTAAAAAACTCAAATTTTGGTAGAGTTTGATCTTACCAAAAGAGGGATCCTTCCTTCTACTTATCTAAAAAGGTTACAAAACTCAAATTTGGGTAGAGTTTGATCTTTCCAAAAGACGGATCCTTAAAATGGCTGAAAAATCCAACTTATATAGAAAAAATATACAAAAGCCAAGAGATTGGTGCTAGAATTAGAGAGGAGGTCAACTCCCAAATCTCACAAGTCTAACTTCAGCTATCAAAAGATAAATAAGCCTTCAAATAATATCTTTTTGTGCTCTATCTTGTATTAAAATCTCTTTGGTGTTGAAAATGATGGAGATACCATGCATTAATCATTATTAAAATCTTCAAAATTCATCAAACCTACATGGATATTCAAGGTTGGCATAAAATTTTGGATGGTGGGCCCATCTTGGACTAATCTGCTCCATGCATGAAATCTATGCCAAATCTTCAAAGAGAAACTCCACTTGATACATTTGGAAGCTAAGTTGAAATAAAAGAAGGTCCTTCTTTGCATGGAAAATAAGGAAAATGCATGTCAAGCCTTGTCTAGTCAACTCTAAGTAACTCCATGTTAACTCCTTGAATAACCATCCAATGCTAAAATTATTGAGCCCTTCATGCATTTGAGTCTCCCTTTTAGAACTAAGAGAGTCATGCTTGAAGGTAGCTTCATGTCTTTACCAAGTCTAAATAATTTGATTATTGCATTTGTTATTTGGCATGATCTTTACTATAGTCTTGGACTATAGATCTTCTTATAAATGGAAAAAATAATATATATATATATATATTATGCATGTTCATGCTATGCTGGATGTGTCTAATCAAGCTTGGGTCACTCTACATGTTCTACATGTGAGTTGTGAACTACAGCATAGGAGTTTAAAGGAGAAGTCCTCATTATCTTCTATTGATTGGTTATCAAAATCCCACTAAGATATTTTGAAAACTTGGCCTTTTCTCATATGTTGATCTCCTTACTAGATCTTGGCAAGTGTCAAGCTCATGGCAATCTCGATGAACCTTTTTAAAATCTTGACCAATGGTTACTTGTAGGGGCTCAAACTTGACATTTATGGGTCTGTCATTAATTCCTTTATACTTTTGTTTTTGGCCAATTCTCTCAAAATAATTAACCTCTTAGGCCATTCCCTTCAGTCTTATTGCTTGGTTATTTCCCTTTAGAAAAATTGTTTGCATCTTATCTCCCTGTTCATTTCCTTTAGACAAAAAGCTCAAAGGAATTCTTTCTATTTATTTCTTTTAGATAATTTGTCTACAGCTTATCTTTATGCACTTTTCCTTTAGTCAAAATGTCCAAAGGATTATCTCCCGTAATAACAATTTATTCAGATTTTCTTTCTTTAAGGAAATTTTTATGAAAGAATTGTTTCATCATTTTATTTCAAAACTAATCTTTCTTTTGGGCAATCCTCTCAAAATAATTTCTTCCTTTTACTTTTAACAATTCTTTTAAATAATTTATCTGAAGGAATTAGGTCGTTAGGATTTTTATAATGGAAAATTCTTATGGACAATTTGTCTGAAGGAATTTAAAAAAACAACCCTTTGACTTTTTGATAAGTGTCCCTTCAAAAAAATTGGAATGGTCCTCTTTCCCTTTAAAAGAATTGAAATGGAAAATTTGCCAAAAGAAATGACCCTTCAGCTTTTTGATAAGTGTCCCTTCAAAAAAATTATAATGGTCCTCTTGCCCTTCATAAGAATTGAAATGGACCATTTGCTAAAAGAAATGACCCTTCAAATTTTTTATAATTGCCCCTTTAGAAAAATTGGAATGGTTCTCTCTTCAGAAAAATTACCTCGCCCTTTTGAAATTATCCCTTTGGATTTTTTTTATTTGGACCTTTTTTGAAGGAATTGTATCATTTGATATTTTTTGTAAAGGACCTTCAGAAACTTTGAAGAGCCCTTCAAATGTTTGGAAAAGTCCCTCAACTTTTTGAAAAGGTCCTTTTTGGATTTTTGACAAGGTCTTTTTGGAACTTTGCAATGGACCTTCAAAACTTTGAAGAGCCCTTCAAACTTTTGGAAAAGGCCATTTGATATTGACAATAACCCTTCAAAAAATTTGAACGAGCCCAATTCCTTTAGACTTATGAAAATCCCATTTTTCCAAGAAGTGCCCTTTAGGAAAACTATTGAAATGGGCCCTTTTTTGAAAGGAAGGAGCCCTTAAAAAAAACTGTAAAGACCAATTTTTGACACTTAGACAAAAAGGCATGTGTATGAAAAGTTTAAAATGATAAGGGTTACAATTTTGACCTGTGGGGTCAAAATTATCAACAGGTCTCAAAATTACTAATTCAATGTTTCAAAATTCTAATCCATGCAATGATCACCTATAGGTGCCTCACCCAAATAAGAAACACCATCAAGAAATTAACCTTAGTCTAGGCTAATCATAGTAAGACAGGAATCAAGAAGGTTTTGGAAAAGGGTCTAATGGTTTACATGATTGAAAGATACATAATATAGTTAATAGAACCTTTTGATACTCTCATTATGGGTACAAATCAAATAAAATAACCTATTGATATAATACACAGTCTAAAGTGTTAACCCTCCACATAATCTACCTTCCTAGGGGTCTATTTTGGTTTTTACAAGAGATGGAGGGTCAAATGATATGAAAAAGGCTAAATTTTTATGTATAATGTCCTAAAAACTTTCATAATCTCCTCTAATAATCATTTAGTCTAATAAAATAGGGGAAGTTTCCTCTATTTACCTCAGTCTAGGCTAATCATAGTAAGACAAGAACCGAGAAGATTTTGGAAAAGGGTCTAATGGTTTACATGATTGAAAGATACATAAGATAGTTAATAAAACCTTTTGATACTCTCATTATGGGTGCAAATCAAATAAAATAACCTATTGATATAATACATAGTCTAAAGTGTTAACCCTCCACACAATCTAGCTTCCTAGGGGTCTATTTTGGTTTTTACAAGAGATGAAGGGTCAAATGGTATGAAAAAGGCTAAATTTTTATCTATAATGTACTAAAAACTTTCATAATCTCCTCTAATAATCATTTAGTCTAAGAAAATAGGGGAAGTTTCCTCTATTTTGTCTTCGATAGAGGGCACTCCTTTTATGCATAAACCCTGCATTTTTGAGATAGAGTGATAAAGGAATGAACTAGGAGCTAATTAAACTTTACAATATGGTATTTAAAGTTCAATTAAACCTAAGAAAACATGATGAATCTTTTTGAAAAGGATTAATCTCAATAGGGTGGTCTAGACCCTCAAGGTTGCAGTTAGGTCTATTAGTCATGGTTAGGCCTAAAATCCAAATGGTGGGTCATTTTCAATTCTAACTATATGAGAACATTCTAATGGATTGTATCATGTTTTTATGGTCATTTTAGATGTGCTAAAGCTTTCACCTTGTAGATAAAGCATAAGGAATCCATTTTTGGGCTTAGAGACAACTCAAGGGTATGCAAAATAAAGGTCTAATCTCGATAGGCTTGATTGAAATGATAACATATCCTTTGACACTTTGCATGGAGATCCAAGAATTTTGGATGGGTTGATAGGGGTATTGAACATCATTATTATGATTTTTTTTGGCAGTTCTAAAGTCATAGCTTTATGAATAAAGCTTAAGAGAAAAAGGACTCAAAAGCCTCACAAACCCTAGTTCTAAACCCGATGTAGGAAGTGAAGATGGAGAGATATTCAAATGGATTATAATGATAACATTAAAGTGGATGAATGTTAAAAATTAATCTTCAAGGATACTCCCAATCCTTTTGGAATGTACATAATTATAAGGATAGAGTACAAAATAGGGTATTTTTGACAATTTTATGTGTTTTACAAGTTTTAGAAGGAATATGAAGATGATAATAACATGGGAGGGAAGATTAAGAATTAATATAACTCCCCATGAAAATTTATTTCTTAAAAAAAACTCCTAAATTCCTCAAAAAGAGCTCTCATATCATCTAATCAGAACTGGCATAGTGAATATGATAGTGAGAAGGGTGAAAAACTTCATGTAAGATACTTTTAAGGTGTTCTTGATGCCTATAAGGCCATGGATGGAATTGAAACATTTAATTCACCACCTTTCATGTATTTTCATGAGAAATTGAATCCTTTTTGGAAGCTAAGTGTGCAAGGTGTGTGAAATAGGGAGTTTCTTTAACTGCAAGCAGTGATTACTCATTTTTAGAAGGATCTAGGTGATTAAGAATGCAACCAATGCATGGAAAATGATGTACATAACCCATACCTCTTGGTTAAATAATTATATCTATCCTTAGTTAGTTTTGGGATGTTCTAACAGAGCTAGATGATGAAGACAATTTTCTTGTGTAAAATAAGGAATTTCATGCCACATATTATGAGTTACATAGTTTGGAGAGATATTTTTCCCATCAGACCTTTTATAGTATATCTCCTAATTTATTATTATTCACTTATAACTCCTCTTAGCATGAAAATTTTCCAAGTGACCTATGGAATTATCTTTTCTCACTTCTTTCCCAAATGCTATAAGTAATGACTTTTTGAGTTCTTTGGGGTAACTTTTGTTGGTTAATGGTGAAACCATAGCTATTTTTTTATTTTAATGTCTCTTAAAGAAATAATAAAGTGAATTTTAATACTTACATGCTTCATAATTGAGTCTTGTTACAATCTTGTTGATCTTGTCTAGTAAAAGATAGTCTTTTCTAGCACGTTGTCTTTGATTGTCCACCAAGTGTGTAAAAAAGTAATTATTAAAAGTCTTTGTTAGTGTTATTTATTAGTTTATGAAAGTTTTAGAATTGGTTTATGATTTTATTCTACAAAGGATCATAATTATCCCTCCTAAACATCAATATACCTCTTGAACCTACCATATGAAGAATTGATGTAACAATCTATCTTAAGTTGTGAGTTATGTGTGAAAGAAGCTTTTATTTTCTCTAAGTTGTATAGGTTTAGTCAATAGGAGGAAAATAATTATTGGTGCATTACCTTTTATATTTTTTAGTTTTATCTTCTTAACCCTTTTCATGCAAATTTGATAAGTAAATAAGTGTTTAAAGAGTGCATCAAGAGAACTAGCCCTTCTAGAGATTCATCTCACCTATTGGTTATCCACAACTTGTGAGATGTTTCCATTGTGACACTTGGATGAGGAGATCTGAGACATATCCTCAAGGGGTGAAAATACAAGTGATAAAACCTCCCATGGGTTATGATAAATGACATACCATTGTGTAACTTTCTCATCTCCCTTCTCAAATAACTTTCTTCAAGTTAATGCGAACTTATCCCCATCATTGAAACCATATAATGTAATTATTGTTCACAATAAACACCCATCATCCTCCTATGGTAGGATGTGAAGCTACCTTATCTAGATATGAAGACAATATACTTAAATAATTTGAAGATATGTTCATACATGTTGATGAAATTGTGGATACTTATCTTTCACTTAAGTTTATTATCACTTCCATGATTCTTGACGAGATATTGATTTGTGTGGATGATCCTCCTCTATTAAATAGCTTCCAAATTTAAAAAATAAAAGTTAAGCATGCCTTAATTGAATAAGGTTCAAGTAATTATGTTTCCTCCCTTTAATTCATTAAGACACTTCACTATTCTGAATGCAACCTCAAATATACACATAATACATGTCAATGATATGATACAAGGCAAATGCCTCCTCTAGGTTACATTTGGCTTCCCATTACTGTTCTTCTTATCACCATCTATATGAAATTTATAATCTTTAAATTTACACTTTATTATAACATCTTACTTGGTTGACCTTGGACTCATCATATGAGATCAATCATCTCATTTGCATGCTAATGTAGCAAATTGCCCTTTATTTCAACTTGATCCCATATAAACCCAATGGGTATATCAGCCTTATTATGATATCCACAAAGTTATCGATCACAGACCAAAGATTTCCAACTATATCAACTACCCCTAGCTTATTATTCCACATATTCATATAGTATTCCCCTAAAGCCTAATAATAAATGTATTTTTTGCTTTCATGGGATAAATAACCACTCTTACACTCATTACCAAAATCTTGGGAAATATATTAACACATTGCATCTAGTTATTGTCCAACCCAAAGACAAAGCCATACCTCCTAATCTATTACCATATTATATCCCTAAATATGAGGAAGTTTAATGTATTTGGAACCAATGTGGTACACATAATACCAATTAATGTTTCATTATCTATTACCATCTTCATGACTTCCCATAATTAACACCTGCATCAGTCATTCCTCCTTCCATAGGTTGCACATGAAAGAAGTCTCCTCTTCCATTGGTGGTTCCTCTTTATCACCCTATAGATACTATTACCATTTAGGAATCCATTCTTCTCATTAATTATCCTATGCATGAGGTCTTTCATTATCATTACTCTTTGTCAGATATACCTACATTTTTTATTGAAGAGATACGAAAGGAAGTCTTTACACAACTTTTCATGAAGATCAGTGAGACTCTAGATGTCACCAGAATTCATCTTCATAGAGATGTTTTGGATGTCATGGATAATATTTTGGGTCAAATTTATTAATATTTGTGAGCATGACATGGTGTTATTTAACATTATTCTATGTTATGATTTAGATTGGATTTGTGATCCATTTTTTATATGCTTGAGTATGTATCAAATTTGGTTTCACTTATCTATTTTACATGGATCATTATATTATGATTTATGTGTTTTATATGGTTTCATTTATTTTCACCTTTCTTAAGGGTTATTATCCTTGTTTTCATGCATGCACACTTATGTTTATAAATTTAATTATTTTATTTATTCTTTTTCTTTTATAATGTTTGTTTTCTATCTTATCTCACTCAAAAATTAGATAATTTTTATTGTGACTTGGTTATAAAAAACTTTATTCCCTTAGCAATATCTCTATACCATATGATCAGTTAGAAAAAAAGAATTCTCATTATACTAATACCATCTACTAATCTACTTTTAATCTCCCTTTATTCCTTTATTTTTTTTTCACATATTAAGCATACATATGGTTTAAACTTAAGATTACATACTAGTTCATAGGTGATCCTAAGTGTTTAGTTAGTCATATATTTGGATACTTAGTCCCCTTTAACCCAAAGTCTAAATCTCATTCATTTATATCACTTTATCACTCGTATTGGTTATTCCAAATATGTATGGAGGAAGAATCATAAAAGCCATAAAAAAAGTTAAAATCCAAGTCATTTAAATAAAAGTTAATGATTCAAAAAGTCAATATATAAATTCAAAAGTCTAATAACACCACAAGATGTGATTCATAGCACATATATTATTTATAATCAAAGTTCAAACTCCATAATTGGTCTCTAATAAATTCAAGGTCTATTGGGATGTGGTAGGCCAGTAGATTGGGATAAGAGAATCAAAAAAAAAATCTATAAGTGCTACCTAATTTATCACACAAGTACCCAATATTCAAAATAGACCAATGACTTTGTAAGAGGTCATGAGGAATGAGGAACATGTTGTGGGAAGTTATATCCATTTTAATTTTATTTTTCATATCAACTTCATGAGTTAATATTTGTATCTCACATATTTGCCTATACAACTCTGTGCTTATTATGAGCAGGTGTACTTTGTATTTTGATGGTCACTAGAATATTAGTGTCTCACCTTTTTACCTAGTATGCCTCATGTTCCCTAAGGTCTTCTCATAGATGCCTATGTCATGATTTTTACATTCCCTCCTTCATTACAACTTTTCTTAATATTTCCCATTGATAAATATTGTTTTGTTAACTGATCATCCCCCCTAGGGTTTTCCTTTGTGAGTTGCAGTGTAAGACCATGGATAGGACTAGGCTCTCCTCATAAATTACCTCAATAAAAAACTTCCATACTACCATTCACCTCATTGGTGTTCCCTTTGTGATTTTTAGTGTAAGACCATCGATATGACCATGACCGCTTCACAAATTACCATATTATAAACATATTTTAAATTATTCCCATAGTTATTTCGACCTAATTTTTGTTCCCTTTATGAGTTACAGTGTAAGACCATGGATAGGACTAGGCCCTCCTCACAAAATATTCCAATACCTAGTTCATATTATAACCAAGTCATAATAAAATTACATGCTTCAAATTTTAGATAATTTATGTTAGATTATGATTTACACATCATTGACATACTTCTCATCTTGATTTAGTATGTTTTATGCTTACTTCATAAACACATCACATTTATCTTTTTATTTTCTGATTGCATGGATACTTACAACCATTTTATTAAATTTATCATAATTCCCATCTTGAATTAATATGATTAATTTTATTTCCACTCACATTTTATTTCTCTTTTCATAATTCCTAACTTGATTTACTATGGTTGATTGAATTTATTATTTATTTGTTTTTGTACCATTGGTTTTCATATGCATTTTATTTTATTACAAATTTTCATACTTCCCATCTTGATATAGTTGTTGGAGGTTTGTCAATGATGTCTCTAAGGTGACCAAGGATGTTGATGAGGTGTCATGTGTGCTAGAATAATAATGACAAAGTGTGCTTCAGTATTATTACATAGTTCTAAAATGTTTGACTTGGATAGGTAGATGGTGGATGTTATTGATGGTATGGTCATGTTTCAGAGACTATTGGGTATTTTGAGTGCTTAGAGTGTTTGTGGAAGTGAAAATAATTCATCAGAGCAGTCATATGAGTGTCAATGTTCAAGAAGTCATCTTAATAGATAAAATTAAGTGAACATGTTGATGACATAAAAATTCACATGTGTGAAGTCTTTAAGAGAATCTTGATATATGGATAGATTCCTCTATGTGAGGAGATCATATAGTTTAAGTTTTAGGTCTAAAAATGGAGCTTAGCAAAATTTATTAAGGTGTAAAGTTGTCTTCTCAATCAAAGTTTAATAAGTTCCCATACTTAGCCAAATTTGTGATATCAAATATTTATGATGAGTATTTAATCAAGCAATGAAGATCCAATGGTGAGTGTCTAAATTGACAAATGGAAATCCAATGATGAAAGAGTGATCAAGCAAATAAAGATCATTGGTGAGCGATCAATATGACCAAATAAGGATATAATGATGAGAATTAAAATTGTTAGATAGCGATCAACACTAAGAGAGAAGTCATTAATTCAAAGATATTGAGAATGAATGTGATGAAGACATGTGTCACAATCATAAAAATCTAGCAAGCAAATCAACAGTGCATGTTTGATCAAGTAGATCAAAGATTGACAAAGTGCATTCAACTGTGTAGAGAAACATTAATGGTGAATATTAAGCTAATAATTCAACATAATGCTCAGAAAGAACACAGGGATGCCAAGTGGTGGAAGTTCATTGGAGACTAACTGTAGGGTACATAAAGGGCACATAGGGATGCCAAGTGGCTTGATCTCAAAATCAAAGATCTAAGACCAATAGAGAGTAATGCAAGTTAAATTTAAGAGTCTCATAAGGAAATAAATAGAGAAAATTTGATCAAGATATCAAGTAGATCAAAGATTGAAAAAGTGCATTCAACTATGTAGAGAAATATTAATGGTGAATATTAAGCTAATAATTCAACATAATGCTCAGAAAGAACATAGGGATGTCAAGTGGTGGAAGTTCATTGGAGACTGACTGTAGGGTACACAAAGGGCACATAGGGATGCCAAGTGGCTTGATCTCAAAAGAAAAGATCTAAGACCAATAGAGAGTAATGCAAGTTAAATTTAAGAGTCTCACAAGTAAATAAATAGAGAAAATTTGATCAAGATATGGGAGGAAATGAGATGAAGACACGTGTCTACAAATGTTTTTGCATTAACTAGTGATTGCTAGCATTTGAATTAGCAAAATGATAAACTAGTGCTCAATATTTTAACTATATATTTTGATCTAAGATAAATTCATTATTGGTATAAAAGGAAAATTTAAATATGACTTCAAGGAACATATAAATAAATTGGTTAGAAGGTTTTATTATATGTATAGTCAAAGATATTGAGATCCAAAGTTGACTATTTTTTTAACCATGTTTTGCAAGTAACTTGAGAATGATAATTGATGAGTTATTGATGGTATTTTGATGTTTCAATATGAAATAACTATTGGAGAGTGTTGTATACTCCATGAAGACAATATATATGGATTTTGGAGGTTTGAACAATCCATATTCAATATGAAAAAATGCTTAGAATTTGACTGTGTTTATTAAATACATTGGCAGTTTGAGTGACCGTATTACAGAGGGAAGTTGAAGATGTTCTGAGAAGAGTTGAGGAAGAAAATAAGTATGGAGATTCTATATAAGTCTCAAATATTAATGATAATGTATTGGTTATCATGGTTTATCTTGACTGTATTTTGATTGTATATGATCAATTTGAGTGGTCATTTTGAGAGAGTTGATTTGAGTGCTTAAAGCCTATGTTAAAGTGTCTAAGGCACATGGAAGTGTTGAATAGGTCTTGAAGGTTTAAAACATGTGATATAATACTATGGATATGGAAATATATTTGAGTAGTTACTTTAGAAGTTTGAGACTATATTTTTTATGTATAAAGGCCTGAAGAGCGAGGAGACTTAATTGGTAGGTTCAAGTATTGAGTTGGTGTTCCAAGTGGCATGGAGCCATGATAGAGTGATAAAGGGTATATTAAAGATAGGTTTGATATGTTATAAGCATTAGTTGAAGCTGAAGGTGGTCTAAGAGGTTTCAAGAGTAATGTGTGGATGTGAAGTCCTAATTATTTTGGGTCTCATTAAAGCCTAATGGAAGATTTGAGTCTTAAGGACTATGGATGGCATATGGAGTGGAGTGTTTCACCCATGTAACATGTGTGGAGACCTCTTTAAAGTGTAATATAGGTATGGTAAGCATCTTGGCTGACCAAGATGGGTTAGACCTAGAAAGTGGTATAAGTACAAGGCATATTTGTGCTATTTGTGAAGTTGAGATAGTAGGTATATGAGAAAAAGATTTGTGAAGGATATGAGAGCCATGTGGATGTCTTGAGAGGTATATCAGAGTGTGTATTGTATGTATGACCTTGTGGTCATAATTATAATGTTAAATTTATAGGTTTGATGCATGAGAACAAGTGAAGGTGTGTAGATTGATCCAAAAGGTGGTTTTGGATGCCTTAATTATGTGTGAAGGTTTGAATGAGTGAAGAGGATTTAAGGAGGTTGTTTTTTAGGGTTTATCCATTATATTGAGAAGAAATCAAAGTTATAGAGTTGTTCATTTCATAGATTTTGTGTTGGTCCTCAACATCTAGGCAAGTTGGTGCTTGTCATCTTTAAGGGTTGGTGATTTTTGTGAAGTGGGTGCTTCACTAAAGTCTCATGTTAGTAATCATATTATAAGATAAGTAGTCCATGTGTTTTAAAGATTGAGAGTGGGTTTTTCACCCCAAGAGGGTTTCCCACATAAAATCTTATGTTATCTTGCTTATCTTTCATGTTCATTATTATGTTATTTGCTTCTTGATTGCTTATGGTGTATGACTAAGGGTTTGTAGGATTTAGATTGAAGTTTTAAAATACCTTAATTCATTGATTCACCCCCTTCTTAGTGATTGTAGCTCTAAAAACTTGTATTAGATTAGGACCTTATATATAAGTTTAATGAGTTTGATGGTAATCATAGGTATAATGACAAGTTCTCAAGGTTTCTATACTAAGAAAGATCCATTGTGAAATGGATTTGATTATGATTTTTTGAGTAAAATAATGAAGACATACATCATGTCCTTGGGGTTTGACACTTGGAAATCTATTTTGGATGGTTATTCCATGCCACCTATTCCTCCAACTAGTGCTACAAAAAAGAAGCTAAGTGATAACAATTCCAAAGCTATAAATGTTATCATTTATGGTCTTTCAAAGTCTAAGTTAACCAAGGCAATCCATTAAAAGTATACCAAGGATATTTGGGACAAATTATAGCTCATCTATGAAGGATATTAAAAATTCAAGTTGGAGAAACTAAAAACCTATCAAAGGTAATTTGAAAGTCTCAAAATTAAAGAAGAGGATACTTTGGCTTCCTATATTCGAAGAGTTGATGAGTTAGTGAACATCATCAAAGGCATGGGAGAGGTTATTGAAGAAGGAATTGTAGTGTAAAAGGTATTAAAGTCTCTCACTTTCAAATTTGGATCAAAAGATTATGATATAGAAGAAAGTCATGATCTCACCAAAATGAAGATGGATGAATTGCATGGCATTATTTTTACTTATGAGATGAGAGTTAATGAGGACAAACCACCAAAGAAAGATGTAAATTTAAATGTAGAAAATAAGCTAAAGAAGAATTTATAAGGTAACAAGGTCAATGATGATGATATTTTTGATATTGATGATGATGAACTAATACCTTTGTTAACAAGAAAACTAAAAATAGGTTTAGGCAAGTTTAAGGGTAAAATTCCCTTCAAATGTTTCAATTATGGAGAGATAGGTTAGTTTGCCAAATTTTTTCCTCATAATCATAAGGGAAATGATAATGAAGAACATGAAGAAGATCATGATAATGATAAGAATAAATTCAGGGCCGATAAGATCAAGAATAGTTTCAAAAGGTATAATGGCCAAAAGAAGTTTTACAAGGATAAGAAGAGTCTCTACACCAAGGGATATTACAACTCATATGATGAGAATGATGGTAGTGATTCTAAGAATTATCATGAAGATGATGACCCTACTAAAGATGGAGTTCTCTTCATGGATAAACAATGTAGTTACTCATATCAAGAAGAATATACATGGTTTGTAGGTGGTGTAAGTGATACAGATGATGAAGAAGACAAGGTAAATTGTGAGACTGAGTTGATAAATTGCCTTAAAGATCTAAAGATTGAGAAGAATAAAACCAAAAAGTTGAAGTCTAAAATAAAGGACTATTAGGTGTAATTCAGTGTGTTTGAGGCAAGAATAGATGAAGACTTCAAATAGTATAAATAATCAGTAATCTTCTTAGTGATGAGTTAGAGACTGTGAACATAAATGTGAAGGCCAAATAAGTTGAATGTTTAAGGTATGTAACTAAGATTGGTTCTTTAAGATATGAGTTAAAAAAGACTTCAAGTCAAGTGAAGTCATTTGTGAAGTTTGAAAAGGGATCAGTTGATCTAGATAACATTCTGAGTAGTTAAAAATATGCAAGTGATAAAACTGGTCTTGGATACATAGAAGAATAAAAGAATACTACTCATGATGACTTGAAGAATTTTTTGAACAAGAATAATTAGACTTTGAAGATTAACAATCAATCAATAAATTAAGTTACTAATAGAAGGAATACAAATCAAATTAGACAACTAAATTTAATGAGGTATATAAACTTTAATGGTTACTGCTACACTTGTTATCAATTCGGTCATAAGGCTAGAGAGTGTAGAAGACCTTCTAGGAATGTATTTACTTAGAACTACAAATGGAATAATCAATCAAGTCTTGTGAGTCAAAGTGAGTGTTATAGTTGTCATGACATAGGGGACATTTCAAGATTATGTCCTAATAAGGTAAGATTAGCTAAGTTTCCATCAAGAAGAGTGGTTTCCTACAATTGTCTAGGAATTGATCACACTGATAAGTTCTGTAAAAAAAGGACATCAAGTCAGAATAAGTCATTTCAAGCTCCTAGAGTGCAAGGTAGAAGGCAAGTTAAAATAAGGAAACCAAAAGTGGAAAGTATGTATCATGATTAGTCTATAGGTCAAAGTGGACTATTTTCCATATTAAAAGATGCTACATAGGTTGAAGTATGATAAGGGTACTCATTATTTGCTCATGTTGAGAATAAAGAGATAAATATCACTAAAGAGACCAAGGTAGTTGAAACTTCTCCTAAGGTATACGTAAACTTAAGTAAATAAACTAATGTTGTTGAGCAAGTTTCTTATAAAGAATATCAGTTGACAATGTCAAGTATTGATGCTTTGAAATGTGAGACTGATACTTCAAGTGAAAATGTATTCCAAGAATATTTATTTTATCCATGTATTTTAAATACTATCTTAAAAGAAAATATTAGTGATAAAGAAGATATACAAGTTGATTTAGTTAAGTAAAATAAGAAGAAAAAGAATCATCAGTTTAAGTTGTCTAATAAGGAGAGAGAATATGAGGAGTTGTGGGAAACTCCTAGTTTTATGTTTTTATAGGACATTGTGGGTTATTGGTGTCTCTCTCTAGCTTCAAGGAGGTACTTGTCAGCAAAATGAAGCATAGTGCTTTCTAATTGAGTATTGGTTGATATTGTAGGACAAGAAAGGTCATGAGAAGATGTGCTTGGTTAAGGGGGAGAAATGAGTTTTATATAACTAATTCAAACTATTATGATGGAAAGTTATGAAAATGTTCTATTTACATAATAAATATGTCTTGATCTTGTTCTAATATTCTCAAGGTATGTTTAGGGTTTTTGGTTCTGAAGGTAAGAACATGTAAATTTTTGTTGCTTAGATTAATTGGTCAAAATGATGAAGACTAAAGGGAATGTTGGTATATAGTATGAGGATAATGTGTTTTCATATTGTTGGTATCATGAATAAAGTCTTAGAGTTATATATATGATAAGTTGTGTCTATCATGGAGTTCACAGTGTTCTAAAGATGAGATAGTTCCATGAGAATGCTTTAAAAAAGGTTCTAAACCATAATGGATTATAGAGGATAAAGGGAAATTATTTTGAGATCCATATGAGAGTTATTCATGGATTAGTCAATTGTTTAAGTTGATCTAATGAAGATATTATATCTATTAGTGGTTTCATAAGGATATTGACTAAGTGTGGACAATGTTGAAGAATTGCTAGCAGACCTAGTTCATTGAGAAGACCTTTTAAAGATGCTTTTCAAATAGAGCATTGATTTAGGGGGAGATAACTTAGATATTTATAAATTATTTAAGAGGTATGCATATTTTAAGGGGGATTCCCTCTTAATATTTTCAAGGTGAGTTTAAGCAATTTTTGTTGCTCTTATATGTTTTGTCTTCATAGAACAAAATTTGATAAAAGAAGAGTGTAGTCATGGAGCATGTTTGAGAAGATCAAGGTAAGAAGAGGTATGAAAAATATGAGGTGGAGTCTATATCATCTCTTATAGGTGTTAATTTCCTATTTTTGGTCCTTGAAGTCTTTTCAGGTCTATAAGATCAAAAGTTGAGCCCACTTTGTCATCGTGTCAAAGGGGGAGAAAATGCTTGAAGAGAGAGATAGAGTCTAAGCATAAGATTTGTATTGGTGTTGACATAAATAAAAAAATGGGGTATTGTTGGATGTTTGTTAATGATGTCTTCAAGGTGACCAAGGATGTTGATGAGGTGTTATATGTGCTAGAATGACAATGACAAAGTGTGCTTCAGTGTTCTTGCATATTCTTCAATGTTTAACTTGGATAGGTAGATGGTGAATGTTATTAATGATATACTCATGTTGAAAATAACCTATGGGGTGTTTTGTGTGATTGGATTGATTTTATAAGTGAAATAAATTCATTAGAGTAATCATATGAGTGTCTAGGTTCATGTAATCATCTTAACAGATGAAGCTGAGTGAGCAAATTGATGACATCAACATTCACATGTGTGAAGGTTTCAAGAGAAAATTGATATATGGATAGATTCTCCTATGTGAGGAAATAATATGGTTCAATTTTTTATTTTGGACATGAAGCATAGAAAAATTTATTAAGGTGAAAAATTGGCTTCTCAATCAGAGTTTGATAAGTTCCCATACTTAGCCAAATTTATGATATTGAAGATCTATGGTGAGCATTTAATCAAGTGATGAAGATCCAAAAATGAGCATCTAAACTGATAGATGAATATCCAATGATGAGCAAGTGATCAGGCAGATAAAGATATATATCAAGAAATTGATTTGACTAGATAAGTATCTAACAACAAGAGTTAAACTTGTCAGATAGTGATCAACAAAGAGATCAAAGTTAATAAGTCAAAGATCCTGAGAATGAATGCAATGAAGACGTGTCAAAATCATGGAGATCTAGCAAGTAGATAAATGGTGCATGTTTGATCAAGTAGATTGAATATTGATGGAGTGCATTCAACCATGTAGAGAAATATAAATGGTGTATTAAAAATCAATAAGTCAATTAAATGCTTAGAAGGTACGTGGGGATGCCAAGTGGTAGAAGTTCATTGGAGACTAATTGTAAGATACATGGGGATGTTAAGTGGATTGATCTCAGAAGTGAGGATCTAAGATTAATGGTGAGTTATGAAATTTAAATTTAGGAGGATTTAAAGGAGATCAATGAAACATTTTTGAGAAAGATATGCGAGTAAATGAGATGAAGACACATGTCTGCATATGTTTTTGCATTAATCGGTGACTGTTGGCATTTGAATTAGTAAAAGGATAAAATAGTGCTCAATATTTTGATTATATATTTTGATATGGGATGAATTTATTATTTTCATAAAAGGAAAAGTTAAAGATGAAATCAATATGCATCCAAATAAATCGGTTACAAGGTTTGAATATATGTACAATTAGATATATTGATCTCCAAAGTTGACTATGTGTTTGACCATGTTCTCTAAGTAACCTAAGAAGGATAATTGAAGAGTTTTTATCATATTTCGATGTTTCAAGATGAACTAAATATTTAAGAGTGTTTTAGACTCCATGAGGACCATCTGTATGGATTTTATATATTTGACCAATCTATATTCAATATGAAGAAAGTCTTATAAGTTGACTATGTTTATTGAATACACTGTTAGTTTGAGTGACCATCTTATAGAGGTAAGTTGAAGATGTTTGAGAAGATTTGAGGAAGAAAACTAGTATGGAGATGTTATATAAGTATCAAATATTTATGAGAAGGTATTGGTTGTCATTATTTACCCTTGATCAATTATGGAGAGTAAAAATATCTTAACTATATTTTGATTGTATATCACCAATCTGAGTAGTCATTCTGAGAGAGTTGATTTGAGTGCTTAGAGCCTATGTCGAAGTGTATAAGTCACATGTAAGTGATAAATAGGTCCTAGAGGTTTCACCCATGTGATTAAATCATATGTACATGTGAAAATATTTGAAACCTAGTTTGGTGTTTCAGGTGGCATGGAACCATGAGGGAGTGAGAAAGGGTATATTATAGACATGTTTGATATGTTCTAAGCATTGGTGTAAGTTGAAGGTGGTCTAAGATGTTACAAGAGTAGCGTGTGGATATGAAAGCCTAATTGTTTTAGGTCTCATTAATGGAAGATTTGAGTGTTAAAGACTATGACTGACCTATGGAGTAGAATGTTTCACCCATGTAATGTATGTGGATACCTATTTCAATTCTAAGGAAAGTATGTTAAGCATCTTGACCAACCAAGATGATTTAGATCAATAAAGTGGTATAAGTACAAGGCATATTTGGGTTGTCTATGAAGTTGAGAAAGTGGGTATATGAGCAAAAGATTTGTGGAGGTTGTGAGAGCCATGTGGATTTCTTGAGAGGTAGATCATAGTGTGGGTTACATGTATGACCTTATGGTCATAATTATAATGTTGAATTCATAATTTTGATGCATGATAATAAGTGAAGGTGTGTAGATTGATCCAAAAGGTGGTTTTGGATACCTTGCTTGTGTGTGAAGGTTTGAATGAGTTAATAGCATTAAATGAGGTTATTTTTCAAGGTTTTTACATCAAACTGAGAAGCAATCAGAGTTATGGAGTTGTTTATTTCATAGATGCTGTATTGGTGCTCAATATCTTAGGCAAGTTGGTGCTTGTCATATTCAGGGGTTGGTACTCCTTGTGAAGTGGGTGCTTCACTAAAGTCTCATGTTAGTTATCATATTATAGCAAAATTAGTCCATGTTTTTGTAGGCTTGAGAGTGGGGTTTCTCCCCCAAGAGGGTTTACCACATAAATCTTGTGTTATCTTTCTTATCTTTCATGTTCATTGTTATGAGTGGGTTATTTGTTTCTTGATTGATTATGGTGTATGACTAAGGGTTTGAAGGATTCAGATTGAGGTTTTAAAATATCTTGATTCACTAATTCACCCCCTGCTTTCAGTGATTGTACCTCTAAAATAGTATGAATTTTATTTTATTTTAATTTGGTGAAAATATTTACATGGTTTTAAAACATTTGTTACCATTTACTCTACCACTTTGGTTTATTATACTTATTTATTTTTTATTTTTACACATTTCCCATTATGATATAGCGAGTATTACATTTGTTTTGATTTTTTTTTCCAAATCATTGTTTCCCTTTTTATTTTTAACCATGTATGTGTATCACATAATGATAGAAAAGAAAACATACATCACATATTTCCCATAACATATACAACAAAATAAAAATACATGTGCTAGAAAGGATATATATCCATGCATCCACATACAAATCCAAGTATAACTCATAATATCAATGGAGTTTCAATATATATATATATATATATCATGATTTTTGTACAATACAAGTATAAAATACAATAACTATAACTAGAAGTTTGTGCTCCATCCTATCTATTATGTGGCCTAACCATGCTACCCATCGACACTTGTGACTAACCCTTCTGAATGATGCATTGTAAAGAGGTAGTCTAGGATATCAAGCTAGTAACCTATCCATATAGGTTGTCCACTTTGGCCTATACCTATCCAGGATAAATAGTAGTCACTGCGTGTATGGCTTACTTATATGCTAAGGCATTTTAGGTTTGAGCCTCTCTAGCTCTTAGCCTTGGTGATAGATGTAAACCATCACCTCACACATGCAACTATCACATGGCCTCTCCCACTAGTCTAAAATAGATTACCTAATTTAGGGTAGATGGAACCATAGGATCAACCAAAGTGGTAGGTTCATATGATAATAACACCCTATCTAAAATGTCATGATGTATAGCCATAGTTAGGGATCCCCATATGATCTCTTCTACAACAACATATAAAAAACTAGAAAAAAAATATACATCAAATCACATGTATATATATCTCAAATAATATATCATAAATAATGTTGTGAATAGTATTATATATCAAAAAATTAAAAAAATTCTCACCAATTCTAGTATCACCAACTATAGTCTCAACATCTGCTCACCCATCGAGCACCACTTCCATTAGATACCTATACACTAATGCAAAACAAAGAGTTACCACCTAATCCCATTGTGGTCCTATCCTTAGTGGAATATCTATATAACAACTATGTCTAACCACCGTTATTAGACCCCCTATGTGATATCTAAGACCTGTCTCTTCACATTGACAATGTCTCTATCTTCAGTGAGATCATGATGGCCATTGTTACCTCTGCTATGCTCCCACATATCCTACATTCACATCCATGGTGTCATCTCATCCAATCCTAAATAAATCTTATTATCATGCTTGATCAACCTATGGTCTAGTCCACCAAGTCCTAATTAATTGTATCTTGATAGGTACCCCTGCACCTCCTCTCCTTTTTGACTCTCTATCATGCCATGCATAATAGGAAATAAATAATAAAGGGGAAAATAGATGTGGAAATATAAAATATTAGAGTACATGAGCCACTAGATGAGGCTCCACCCATGAAGTGTAATGGCCCATGTTCCACACACATGATAAACCTATAGTAATAGTGGCCCAACTTGGATGCATAACAACTATGTGAGTATACAACTACAATACAATCTATCCTTGTGTGACAATCTACAAAGTTGGAACATGGGGCATGTCCTATGCTACTTGGTCTTACCTACATCAAACCACTCAAGGTAACCTATCATCAACCATATGGGGAAACCCAGTTAGATGATACATAAGAAATCTCTCATAAATCCATGCATTTAGAAAAAAGATAAGGCCCATCATCTTTTCCCCTAAGGAAACATCCCATACATGATGTGAATAAGGTAGACCTAAATGATAAAACTAAGATCATATAAATATCCCTAATCC
The DNA here is from genome assembly GCA_037957365.1 of Torreya grandis. NCBI lineage: Eukaryota > Viridiplantae > Streptophyta > Pinopsida > Cupressales > Taxaceae > Torreya > Torreya grandis. The sequence continues at coordinate 1,000,164 of JARHVA010000394.1, read as the reverse complement.
AAAATAGATTGGAACAAGGCTATCATGTATAATGGTACCTTACCATTTGAATTATGTACAACACTCATGTTGTCATAAGCCCTATCATGACCTTATAAATATCTATAATGGCCATGATATAAACATTGAATTAACTAACACATAACCTATGATATAATCTAAGTATGTATCTCATTGGGATAATGTTTGTCTCTCATCCTTTGACTCTGGTGTATCATAAATCACTGACATCCTATATATAGGAATTCCAAGCAACACATGGACATCTTCCAAGGTGATTTCCACCTCTATAGTGTTGGCCAATGATTTCCATTCTCTTAGGAAAATGAAAATGAGATCAAAACCCACTGATATCCATCTCATCTCCATTATATCTCTAAAGCCCAAGGCAACTAGTTAATCTCTATCCACATGCGATAACTTATCTAGTAAATCTAGTAACTAGGACACATCCACCAGGTGCCAAAATCTTTGACATCTCTATAAAAAATCAAAAAAATAGAGAATTTATTAAATCTAGATGTCATAATAATAAAATACATTCTTAAATATTCTCAAAAAATTACAAATTAAATACTTCATCAACTTGTTTTAACTAGTTTTCTTATTTTCCCTTTTTCCTACACAATCCTCCCATTTAATACTAAATCAACCCTATCATGTTCTTGTCATACTACATCAACCTTATAGTATGAAATCATTGCATTCATCCATATGCTATTAGCTTGTTTAAGAATAAATCAAGCCTTTTTCATATCTAGCATACTACATCAGCCCTTTGGGACATAGTTAGCCTCATTTAGCAAACTACATTGGCCACATAGTACAAACTACATTGACCAAAGGGTACTATGTCATCCATCTACCTATTTCTAATTGAATCAACCCAATACTACATAGTATACCATTCTATTGATATTATATTATCCCATTGACACATAGTTACCCCCAAGTTTTTCCTTGCCTTACAAATTGAGTTGATAGGGCCAAATCTATTCCTAGTTTATAGTGACTTTTTGACCATTTACCATAAATGCCATCAAAATTTATTGGTCCAATATTTTTATATCCAATACCCCATTCTACTCCTAGTTAACATGAAAATTTCCTAGGGTCAATTTTAGAGTGTAAATTTTTCCTACCACCCAATTATATATATGTATCATAATTTTAATTAAAATTTCTCAATAATTTAAAATTAATGCTTCCCTTAGCTATGTGACATTTACTATGGCCATTACGCATCCTCCACATCATAGCTATTGTCTCTTTGTTAGCCAAAATTTGGCTACCATGAATAAGTATCATTCAAAAATTTGATGTACTTTATACTAACTTTGTTGATATCTATTATGAAGGTCTTATGTTAGTCATTAATGATCTATGATGATAGGTAGTGTGTCCTCCTTAGTAGTTTACAAGGTCATTTAGGATGGTCTAGTGAGTAACAAGTTTAAATCACTTTGTCTTGTCATGTATTAGTCATTAATTATGGTATTATTTATGTGTTTATCATTGTTTAAGTTAAGTTTGACAAAGTTAAGGTTAAGTGTGAATTCAAGTTAATGAGGAATCATGCTCAAAGATATAAGGTGATGACCCTTCTAAGAATAATCATAATCTAAAGCTAACCAAATTGACAGAAGATTAAAGATAGTAAGTTGTTCAAATTATATTTTTAGCATGTTTTCACTTGGATTTTCACCCTTTGAGGAGATGCATAATCTCTCCTCATCCAAGTGGCATAATGGAAACACCTCTAGGCTGTGGGTGAGCCTAAGAATGAGGTGAATATCTAGATAGGGCTAGCTCCCTTGATGTACCACTTTAGATCACTACTACACCTAAAATTTAAGGGGTGGGGAGGGAGAAAGATAAATTAAAGAAAAATATTCTAAGGGAGGTGATACACAAAATAAGATGATGACTTACAACTAGTAGCATGCTACACATGAGAACAAAGGACTAACCATACACTCCTTCAATATGCATTTTATCACATCAATGTTACATTATGAGGTTATGGATGAATGTGAAAAGATATAAGGATTAGAAAAGAGGCATTGAATGGAAGTAGTGAATAGTATAACTCACTCAATCCTTGAAATTTACAAGAACACTTCATATGCCCTACAAGAAGAGGCTTTCCAATTGCAAATAGGATGAAAGAATCAGACAACATGCTAAGAAATCCATAGTCTTCACTAAGAAAGATACAAAATTCAAGTATAACACACTATGAAAATTTTTGAAGAGGTAAAAAATTATTAGTATTATTGATCAAATTTTATGCGAATGAGAAAAGCTTCACCATACTTAGGTGGAGCATAAGTTATAATGGTCAAAATGGCTAGTTCTAATAGAACTTGAGAGAGAGAGAGGAGAAGAGAGAATTAAAAGGGTCACAAGGAAAATTTTAAAGGTGATAAAATAAATTAATTTTTCATAATGATGGTATTTGGGATGAACCATGAAAGTTTAGGAAGCACAAGTGTCCATTCAAGTCATAAAACTCATGAAAAGTGGCATGAAACTCCTCATTCTAACTCAAAAAATTGCCTTCATGACTTGGACCTATTTGAACATCCCAAAAATGATTAGGGATAGGTATGATTATTGGAATTAATGTTATGGATTTCATACATGACTTTACATACATTGGTTTTAGGCTTGGTCATTTGGAATCATTTGGAAAGGAGTCATCATCATCTGTAGTCCAAAAAACTCTTCTTTCATGCACCCTGCACACTTGGCCTAAAATTTGGATTAAAATTTCCATTAAAATTTATGGTATTGACTGTATGAAAATTTAAAATACCCTAAATTTACTTATAAGCATCAAGGATACCTTGAAATTATCTCACATGAAGTTTTCCACCCTTCTCACTAGCTTGGTCACTATGCCAGTTTTGATTGGCTGAGATGAAGTAGCTAATGGAGGAACTTATGAGTTATTATGAGGAATTAAATTAAAATGGGGAGTTATAAAAAGTCTTAATATTTCCCTCAATTTTTTTTTAGCTCTTGAAACCTCTTGTAACTTGCACAATACACAAAATAGTCAGAAAAAGCCTATTTTACACTCCATCCGTACAATTTCGTACAACTAAAAAGGGTGGGGATGAAATTGAGAGAGTAATATGAAATTTAAAATCACTATTTTATACAAAATATTCCATTTAATCATCTATCCAACTCCATTTTCTCCATTGGGTCTTGACTGAGGGTTTGCAAGGGTTTTTGGTCTATTTTGACTCTTAAGCTTTGTTCATGAAAGTTGGATTTTTGATTTTAAAAATAATTACATAAATGTTATCCTAAAGACTCTTTATAACTACTAAAAAATTCCATAACCTCCATGAAAATTCTTCAAGGAGATGTGGGCACTCCAAGTTAGCCCATCGAGCTTGTCTTTCTATTTCTTGCATGCTCAAGTTGGTTTTTGAGCCAAAGGTGACCTTTTCATAGTTTATTTTGGATATTAATAGATTTAATTTTTTCTATATGAACTGAAAAACATGTACCAATTTTTTTAATACATATCTTATGCTAGAAATGTGAATGACCCTCATTTGGATACTAGGCCTAAAGCACATCCAATAGGCCTACCTGCAACATTTATGTTCCAGGCCATCTAATTAGACTTTTTTGAATTCCATAAGATTTAAAACATATAAAATTATCCAAAAAAAATTATTACACAAGTTATAAGACCCTTATACATCTATAAATTAGAATTCCCTTTCATTTGGGCACTAGGCCATAATCCTACCTAATAAGCTAACTGTAACCTTGGAGTTTTAGGACACTCTATTTAGTTTCATATATATATGATTGGTTTAAATTATTTTAATAGGTATTTTAAAACCTATCACACATTCTTGGAGGTCCATTTTTCATTTTTTCCACCTCTTCTATCCTCATCCTCTAAAACCTGCCAGTTTTGACCTTAGGGAATTACCCTTTGTTTGAGACAGAATAGAGGGTACTTACCCTATTCCCTCAAACCAAATGGATATTTTATTGGCATAATAAAGTTGTGAGGACATAATAATAAAAAATTATTCTTTGATCATCTTATTAGACACTCTAAAAGTGTTAAAAACTAAGGTAGCCTGCTAACATAAGGACTATATGCAAGGCTTCTTGGTGTAGATCATGTTTTGCTTGTATGAGCCACTTATTTGATATATATCCATTATAAAGGGACTATTTATGTTTTCATGGTCATAATAAAGTGTATCCAATATCCATTAAACACCTTAACCCTTAATTTACCTTTCATACTCCTGAACTCATAAGACTGTGTTCTACTTTAAAGCTTATGCCTGTAGGTTTTTTGGGAAGAATTAAGCTTGAGAATACTGTATGAAATTTTTAAAACAACATAAGATATTAAAAAATGAATTTTATATATAAATTCATGTTTTTTAATATACAAATAACTCATAATCATCACCCTAATATTCTACATACCTCTTTATACCCTTGCCTGGCACAAACTGTAAACACAATTTTGACTGTATTTTACTTAAAGAGGGGACACCTATAGGTTATCATGTGTGTTTAGCATTAAATTTATGTTAAAATACCTCCTACATATATTTTAGTTTATTTAATACTAGTTTTAACTCAAACCAATGTAGTTACAGACCTACCAATGTATGGTTTACTTGTTTCCTTTAACTATTACTGCAGTCAAACTATATATGACTATTTTGACCAAAGGAGCCTATGAATGATGGTTTCACCTTGGAAGTTATGTCATGTTATTTTTAATATATTATGATTATCTCTAGAATCATCTTTCATTAGTCTAATTTTATTCCCCCATGCTCAATTCCACCTCAAAAGGTGATATGGGTTTTGAACCCTGGTTGTAGGTGCATAGTTGAAGAAATAGGCACCTGTAGGTGTACATGAGGGGAAAAAATACAACCCATGAAACTCTTTGATGATATATTATGTAAAATCTGATAATTTAAATCATTTGGAGATGTTCAACTATGGTGGCAATTTTATAGAGTATAATCTTGAAATTTGGATGGAGAAAGGTCCTTTTTGGACTTAGGCCTGTAGATGATATTAAAGAAAATTAGTGTTTTAATACCAAATTTGAGGCCCCAAATGACCATATTCTACTAAAATTATATCCTTCAAGATTTTTATAGTCCATAGTATTACTAGGGGATACAATATGAGCACATTAGGATGCATAAAGGGCATTGGGAACCTTATCCAAAGATATCAAAAAAACCTTTCCAACATCTCTTTTCTCATTTTAGGGAAAAGGTCCCTATATACTATCATTTTGTGTTTTGAAAGTTTCTCCAATTAAAAATAATAACATGACACTCTAAATGAGTTTTCTATGGTTTTTTCAACTGACTAGGATTCCAAAAATGGTTTGAACACTTGTCTCAAAACCCATATATGACATCCTAACTCTCTATATTATCACTATAGATGCACATTTTCCTGTATAGGTAGTAGGAGTAAGTTATAAGGATGCATTATTTTTACCATTCAATGAATCTTAATCCATTTTAATGCCTCAAAATTAATTTTAAAAATCTCTAAATGGATTCAAAAATTAGTGCTCCTAGTTTCCACACAGTTTTCTTCTTCCAAACACCTATAGGTAAGCATGTTCATGACTGCCTAACTAAAAATGATACATATGACTACAATTCCACTTTTTTTGAGCCATATGGAATATTTCTCACCACTTCATACTGATAAATTATAAACCAAGACTTTAAAAACCTTCAACACACCTTTTTGGACATGTTGTGCAGGTCTCATGCACTTACTTCACCATAACTATAAGTAGGAGTGAGCAAGAAATTGATTGAGTATGATAATGGACTATAAGTTTGTTCCAAGCATGATGTAGTGAGATAAAAAATTAAGGGAGGTGATCAATATGGAATTGAGATATGGTTATTAATCTATATACATCATCTTAACCATTATCAAAGCATTAGAGTTCTAAAAATGGTGAAAAATTGCTTATCATCCCAAATGAGACTAGTCTACCAACCTGAGATGATTTGCTCACCAAAACACCATAAAACCTAAAAAAATTATGGAAAAATATGATAAGAGAGCCAAAATACTCTATATTACACCTCACCAATTGTTTTTTATGGACTTGGAGTCAAGATTCAAGGGTCTTTCTTCAATCTTAGAGCAAATATGAGATGGTGGACCTATAAGTCTACAGACTCGTAGGGCAACATTAACATCAAATGGTTTTAGTGGAAAGGGTATATGACCTATTTAATAAATAGGTATAGTTTCTTATTTCCATTTACAAATATATAAAATATTTAAAACCAAACTTCTCAATCCAATTCCAAAGAGAATGAGATCTAAGTGCATTCAAAGTTATATAATGTATCCAGTAGGCATAGTTTTACTACTTCAAGAAACTATCACTCATAACACTGTGGTGAACCTCAATATCACTCCATCAAGGATATATAGGGAAAATATAAGCATCATAATCATCTATGAATACTTATGCCTTAACTCATTTAGACTTTAAATGGACCATGTAGGTTAAGATGGACTATGTGAACCTAAAGGAAGACTATGAAGGTTCCAAATGTACACTCAATGTGTATTGAGTCTATTAGAGTGATGGAAGATATCTCAAAATAATTGAAACCATTTAACACAATGCCATAAATAGATAAAATAGGATCAAAAGTGATAAATAACAGGCAAATTGATGTTTTTAGGCCTAGTAATCACCTACAAGCCTGTCAGTAGGTAGTAGGATAAAAGAGCATGTTGGTGATTAGATTTTTGAGGAACCAAAAGGTATAAGGGTAAAAAGAAAATGTTAATAAAATATTCATACTGATTAATCACATCAAGAGGGCTTGTTTAGCCTATGATATTCAATTTGACCACCTACAACCAAGGAGGCTTAATAAGCACCTACATGCATATTATGGGTGAATAAAAGAGGAGTGTATTGATTGTTGGATGAAGCCATTAGAAATAGATGTTTCACTAAAATTTTGGTTTATTTTTATTTAAAAAGATGTAAAACTTGAAATATGGGTGAGGTTAGTAAAACCTATATTTGGTTTGCACTTCATGATCCAGATGGTTGTAGATACTCCTATTTATCTAGGGAGGATGACCTACATATAAAAAAGCAATCTAAAAAATGGTGGATTAGTGAGATAGTAGGGTGGACTACCTAGCATGAGCTAGATTTGAGATGCAAAATATTCCTTAGATGATATCAACCCACACTTTCAAAACACTTAAGTTCTGATAAACTAAAAATAGATGCTTTCATGAAATAATAGAAGGTACTAAAATCAAACACAAGAAATGATTGAAAATAAACAAGTGATTTTGAATAAAAATAACAATAAATGATTGAATACTAGTGCTAAATTCCTCAAACTTGATTCAAAAAATAAGTTAAAGTTATGTGATAAAATGAAAAATCATAAAATGAGATTTGAGTATGGGTAGATGGGTCAAATTAACTTGTTGTAAAATGACACATAGTGACCATTGATGGTTAGGTATGAACACCATCAATTAGGTGAACATTGGTAGTTATTAATCACTAGTGGTTAGGTAATTCCATTAATGGTTAGGTAAATTTGTTGATAGGTAAGACCATCAGTGGTTACTGTAGAATTTGGTTTGGGAAAATAAGCCTATTGGGGAGAGTTACAAAGAGGTTCTAGAAGTGGTATTTGGGTTGAATGTTGGTTGCAAGATAAAAGGTAATGCTCTGGGTTATCTAGTTTGGGATTTGGGTGTTTAGGTGATTGGAATAGGCTATGGGTGGTTTTTGAGTAAGGGATGAAGTTTTTAGAGTTGTAAAATTCTAATAGTGGGAATGAAGTGTAGAGAATGGGAATGAACCAAGCACTGAAATGATTGAATCTTGATAAAAAATAGGTACTTAGTGTTGGATCCCAAATCTACACCAAGTAATTTTTACAATTTTTTAGCATCAAAAGATTTGGAAGGTTAATTTTTATGTTTTGATATCTCTATCCAAGGTATTTTTTGATTTGACAAGTTTTGTGAGAACCTGTGTTAGTGACCAAAATTGCACTAGAGAAATTAGGCCCTTGTCTGTGAAAATACCTAAGTCCAACCTGGATTGAGTATCAATGTTTAAGTCATTAGTCCCAATTATGTCTCCATGTTTTCCTTTAGAAGGTCAGGTTCATGTTCATGTTCATAATTTTATAAGTCTTTTGTCATGTCTTTTCTTGGTGAAGGTGCTTTTTCCCTTAGACTTCTTAGGCCTTTTGCACAAACACTATGTTTGAAAAAATAGGTCTTCAGACTTTTTGTCTTGGATAAAAATTTTGAAGACTTATTTCCATCAGACATTTTGTCCACTACAAAAGTTTCTAAGGAATTTGATGACTTATCTTTTTTGGGCTAAGTGTTTTACACAAGTTTTGAAGGGTTATCTCATTTATTTTAGGTAATTTGTTTTGGACTTTTTATCCATAGTAAAAAGTCTGAAGGGCACTTTTCCTTCATGCATTTTTCTCAAACAAAAATCCCAAAGGAAATTATTTGTTTTAGGAAAGATACTAAGTCCTATTTGTTTCAGAGTTTTTGTCCATGATGAAAAGTCCAAAGGGCACTTGCCCTTCAGGCATTTTACTTGTACAAAAATCTTGAAGGAATTGTAATGTCATTTTTTTTGGCCAAAGGTTTATGATAAGATAGAAATGTATCCAAGTCTCTTTGCATACATTGATTTGATACCTTGTGCTTGAAGGAAAAAAGTTTTGGGAAACTAGATGAAATTGCCATTTTGTACCTTCAACGTGTTTTGGTGACTAAGGTGAGGTATTGCTTGATGAGCCAAATGAAAGACATATGGTTATCTCAAGGGATTTCTAAGATTTTATCCCATGAAAATTCCTAGGTTAGAATCATCAAATTTATAAGGTAATAACTTGTTCATTCCCCTTTACAAGTAATAAGTGCATTTTCAAGATCAAAAGAATCTTGCACCCTTCCCTATATCAAGAAGGATGGTGTAAAGGTGAAAAGTTGGCCAAGAGTCTGAGCTAGCATCAAAGTTAGACATGTGGTGGGTCCTAAGGGTTTTATGAGTTTTGGGCCCCTTTTAGAGATTTCCCCACTTACCTTTTGGTGGGAAAGGTGCAAAAGGTCCCCAAAGGCCCAAACACTCAGATTTGAAAAGAAAAGTAATGACATGTGGTAGGTCCTAGGGGATTTTCAAGCTCCAAGCCTTTGTTGAAGATTGTTTCACTTACCTTTTGGTGGGCAAGGTGTAAAAAGTCCCCAAAGGTCTAAAAATCTCTAGAATGTAAAGTTTGATTATATATATCCACATGTTTCAAGGAGGATTTCCTGACATAAGGGAAACATTTAAACCTTCTCTTTCATCTTTTGAAAGAAGCTCCAATGACTAAATGGGGTAGTTGGTAGTTAGCCATTATGTTTCAAAGCATTAATGGAAATGCTAATTTGAAATGCAAATGATTATAACTAAGGCATTTTCCTTCATTCACATTTACCTTTTGGATTTAGATATTCTACTTGAATCTTTTATCCATTTGTGTATCCTAGATACGTGCATCATGAAAGAGTGATTATAGGGAATTCTTCAAAGATTTTCATCTTGAATTGTGTATAGCCCTCTAGATTATCACTAAGTATTCTAGGTCCTTGTATTATGCTCATTGAATGGGTTTGAAGGTATTTTGAGGGTTATTTGAGTGAAGAATTTGTTTGAGTTCAAAGTATTGCACTAGAAATCTAGGGATAAATGGTGACATTTTCAACATCTATGAAAAGCAACATCATTTATGTTTTGGATGGAATAAAAGATATAGATGTTTAGGGGTTAGAATTTTTAGCCTTATTAAATATATTGTAGTAGCTAAATCCTCTTATAATGGTCTTAAATCTTGGTATAAGTTATATCACCCCTATAGTAGCATTCCCCTTGGATGCCCCATACCTAGAATTAGTGATTACATGTAATTAAGTGTATCAACCCAATATTAGGACTGTCATTGATGGAAGTCAATTAGTTGTTTTCTCTTTCACTCCTTTGGCCCTCAACACCATGCTTGGGATTCCTCTCTAACCTAAAATTATCACACTCTCATTGGAGGAATGCTAAGAGTATGTAGATAAAAATGACAAAGTAATATGGGACATTATTAACTCTTGTTGGCTGGTCAAGAAGAGGCAAAAAGTATCTATAATGTCTAAGAGTCTAAAACTGGTGGAATTAAAAGAATTTCCCTAGTATGTGATGGCCATGGTAGCCAAAATCTATGAGATGCCCATCATAAATAAGTTTGAGCCTTAGAGTTTCATAATCATAATCTATGTGTTGGATCAATAAAATAAGTTGGATTGGGCCACCATTTTAAGTGACAACCTGTATAGGTGGATGATGTAATTTCAAGTTACAACTTATTCAGAGGAGGAGGTTCATAGGACATTATACATGTCCTCCTACCTAATGTACAACTTGGTACATAATAGGATGTTCCATGGGCTCACAAGGAATCCTAATGGAATGAAGATATATGAGACTTATGTAGAAATAACTCTGGATGGCTTTAGACAAAATTTATGCAAATTTTATAATTATTTTCCAATACTATGATGAGTGTCTTCTATCCTCAAAGAAGCCTCAAAAATATGTCTAAGGGGGCCAAATAAACCATTGATAAGTATGGTACCTCATATATTTAGTTTATATCATTCACTTATATCAAAATAAGTGGTTACTTAGGGTCCCCATATAAATTGCTGAGATACTTAGATGATAGGATATCAGTGATGGAGCTGATCTAGAAGATGGTGACCTCATATCAAATGATAGTGACAAAGATGGTGAATAATACTTTCAAGTTTTTAGTTGAAATTAGACATTATTCATGTCCTTATGTTACCAAGGCCAAGGGATTAGAGAAATAAATGGGCCTATATGTGACTGACAAGATGCCATTGAGGCTGAACTATGATATCAGATGGTGGGTGAACAAATAAGTGTGATTTTGCATCAATCACATTATGAATACATCTAGTCCAATTGCATTACTGAGGAAGATGTCAAAAAATTAGACTTTATGAGGATAACATTACAAGAATTTATTGCTTACAACATTGCTCCCATCCCAAAGGACATGGAGGATGATAAAAGGACATTATCTATGGTGTAAAACCAATATAATATTAAATCCCAAGCCATCTCACAAGTTGACTTCACTACTAAGGAAAATGATTCCATTCCATGGAGGGCCATAATAATCATGAGAATAACCTTTAGGTGTTTGAAGGAATATGGGGTTGATCTTAGTACTTATGACACCCCTACCCTCCAAGAACTTAGACAAGTTCAAGAGTTAAAGGGTTTCCTCCAAGATTATATTAGTGCTCCCTTGGCTCCACCACCAATGGTGAAGGTCAAAGGGAAGAGAAAGGTTGGTGATGTTGACTTCACCAAGCCAATTGATGTGGAGTCCATATCCACATCATGGTCCAAGGTGGGGCTATCTTTCTCAAAGCTGACAAGTCTAGTTGAGAATTGGGATAATATTACCACTAAGGAGGTTACATTAGCCAGTGCCACCCCAATATCCATTATATTAGAGGGAGCCCCAATAGTACCATCCATCCCATCAACTATCCCAATGGTCAATCCAAATGTTGTTTCACTAGCATAATAGCCAACAGTTGTCCCTCCTCCAAATATTTACTCAAGGAAGAGAGGAGATGAAGAAGGAGAAAAACTCAAGGATAAAAGATTTAAGAGGGCTCTGTAGCCTCCAAGTGGGATTCTTAATAAAAGTAAGGAGGTTATGTTCTAGGACCTACCTTCTAACAAACTCCCCATAAAAAGGAAAGAGGATCGATCCTCATATTCTCAAAGGTTAAGATATATGAGTGAATAATAAGACTCAGATGAAGATAGGCCCATCATTAAGGTGATGAAGAAGCAATGAGAATTTGCTTCTCCATAAGTAAAAACATGGTAGAGAACTCTAAGGGAAATACCCCAGACCCTAGTAAAGTTCCCAATGATTGGTTTATTTTTAGAAGAGGATCCTTCAAGAGTAAAAATTAAGGGTAATGAGGAAGAATTTTTAGCCTTAAATGATCCTCTTTCTTTTGAAGATGTTTTGCAGGTTGGGGTTGAGGTAGCCACTCAAGTTTATGCCCCTCAAGAAAAAGAGATGGTCTCATCAGATATAGAGACATTTATTGAAAATGTCATCACCCAATCATCAAGCCAAGGTAATCAAGGTAAAGTTGAAGAGATGAATAAATCTAATGAGAAAGTTGAGGTGGAGCCAGAGCATAATGTTCAAGTCACCACTTATCCTTAAGGGGTGGTTGATCAAGAAGGACTACAATTAGTTCCAAAGGTATCACAAGTTTCCCCTTCCCATCCAAAGGTGTTAAGTTTAGCACCATAGGAGAAGGTAGGTACAGAAGAAGGTGGGGGATCAAACCTAAAAATGGGTACCCCCACCCATATAGAGATAAATAAGGAATTGGACAAGTACACTAAAGGTGTTAAGGAGGATACTTTAGGTAGTATTACTATAATTAAATTACCTCAAAGTTTCCTTCCTCACATCAAAGTTCATGATCAAATCCATAATAAAGGTTTAGAGGCTCTGATTGGTGAAGAGTTTCTTGAAGGCAACAATGAAGTCACCATAGCCTCATCTATACCTAAGGCTTGGGTAAATAAAGAAGGTAAAGTGATTATGGAACCTTTCAGTCAGTCCACAAGACAAGGGAGCTTCATTGAGAAATTTTTGAAGGAGTCTCACCAATTTAGGCCAGATTTTGAATTTTTGGATCAAATAGAGCCAAACCTTGAAGGGGAACTTGGAGAAAACAAATAAGGTGGCAAAGATCTGGAGAGAGATGAGGAAATTGAATAGTTTGTGTTGATTCCAAAACCCATTCTTATGGAACTTCCTACATAAGGTAATCTAATGACACTACTTTACACTATCTTGAGGCCTACATTAATGAGATTTTAGACTAGACCCCTTCTCTTGGTCAAAGAAAATAAAGACCTTCTTACCAAGATCGGGGAGATTGATGTAGTGAAGATCACTTAGACATATAAGGCCAAACCCCCCAAGAAGCTAAGACACATCCCAAAACCACATTTAAAGCTATAAGATAAAGGAATGTTGAGACAACCATTCCCCCACAAGATGATTTGAAGAAAGATGATCCCCTTGAGATTTACACTATTTACAACTAGAATCTAGGGGAGCCATCAAGGAATGAGATAAGACATAACTCATAGGTTTTGATGAACATGGTGGCTCAATGAATGGACAAAGATAAAGCCACTATGAAGGAGTTGAAGGCACAAAATCAGGATATGATTTAGTAATTATAAAATATATTGAGTGAGCCCAAGGTAGTAACTCTAATTTCTAGTATTGCTCTAGAGCATCCTCTCTTCTCAATAGAGTCATTTGATTTTAGTTGAATTGATGAATTAAAGTCCAGAGGAAGGGTGACAGACTAATGGAAAGAAGATTTGTGTACCAAGGCTAAAGAAATATTCCACTCAACACTAAAATACTTGAACAACATAGTGGATAATAAGAGGGAATGTGATGGTCAAATGCTTATCTATGAGGTGGACATTAAGAAATGGGAGGAAGTTTGATATAAAATGGATGAGGTTTATAATATGGGCATAAAAAAATTAATAGATAAGAAGATCATTACTCCAAATGATCACAAGAGGCTAAAAGAATATCAATTAGCAATCAAACATCAATTAGTGATGCTCAAAGGTGGCATATTTGATTTGAAAAGAGAGGAGCAATCCCTCAAGAATGTAATAAAAGAGATAGATGTTGTACTCAGGAAGATTGTAAGCCTTGAGGTGCAAGTGATTTAGAGGAAGAGACAATAAACATTTCTCTAAAAATCCTCATTGATTCACCATGAGATTCCTTTGATGTTGATAAAATAAAGTAATTGGTGTCACTTGAGAAATCTTTTGACCAGCTTAAAGAGCTCATCGAGTGAAAGCTAAATATACTTTAGAAGATTGTTGTTTGTCTTGAAGAATACTGAGTTAAATTCAAATATCAAGCATGCCTAAACTAGGGGAATCTCACCCCTATGTTGGAAGGGTACACAAGGTATAAGAATAAGTTGTCAAAATATTCCATCATCTAGATTGACTCTGGAGCATGATCAGATATTTTGGTTTTATTTGAGTTGACACCTCTTCTTTCTTCTCTTCCCTCCCTTCTTTTTTTCATTTTCTATTGGGAAACCACTGTACTCAGACCATTAGTGTCACATCCCTTTAATTTATTTTTTGTATAATCGTGAGGATTGGAAAGGGACATTTCTGTCTATTATGCAAGAGGACAAAGGTTTTATTTTGTCCCTTGTGAGATATTTCTCCACATAGATAACTAGAAAATATTCTACTGAGGTGGGGGATCATTATTCCCTTCATCATAGGATCATGATTATATCCAAGAAATCATGTTTTTTTATAAGGTTTAATAGACTCCAGGTCCATGAAGGAATCTTTTAGCTAGAACATCTTTAAGAATATGCTAGGCTTAGCTCAATTATATAAGTAAAGGGGGCTTGTCCCTTTATAATGGTTGGTGAAAATTTTGAGTCAAGATCTATAGAGTTGAAGATTTCTCTCTATGTGATATTTATGGTTCCAAATTTATTTTTACTATAAAATCATTGGCAAGCTTTGAGAGCATTTGATATGTCTCCCTTGTCACATAATTGTCTTGCATAGTGTTGGGCTGCTATGTTATTCAAAACATATTGTATTTAGTTTACATTTAATTGATAAATGAAATTTGTTTATGGTTTACATTATCTTACTATTTTTGAAGTAAAATGATTTATTTTACATGCTTAGTAGATTGGTTATATGGTGTATTAATCTTTATGGTAGTCATTTAGAGATTATTTTTAGGTTGTAAAATCCTTTCTGCTTTAAGATTTGGGAATAGGGTATTGATAGCCTTTTTAAGGTTAGTCCTTAGCTCAGTGATTTAGTTAGAAGGGGTTTTTGAAGGATATCATTTATGCATGATTTAAATTTTATTTGTTTCAGATCTACAATGCATTTGTTGGTAAAGATGATATAGTAGTTTATTGAATTTCTTTGTTCTCACTTGTTAACCCTCCACTTTATTTAATATTAATTGATAAATATTGTCCCACCCTAGCTTACCCTACATATAACACATTATTTACATATTTGAAGTGTTATTTGCTTATAGATTCATAAACTTTATGTATTTAACATGTGTCTGCATTTTGTTCTTTAAAGCCCAACATTGCAATCTCTTATTTAGCCCCTCTTTTATTGAACATTTTTTTAGAATTAAGGTTGCAATCATATTCATATATATATATATATATATTTAGTAGCTTGTGTCTGACTTAGGATATTTTCTCATTCGATGTGACAACCCTTCCCAGGTGAAGTGAGTAGGTTTGGTTATGTTCTAGTTAGATTTCTATTCCCTTGTGCTAATAATCCCCATGGAGATTGAATTATATAATCTCTCCATATGTATGAGCTACCCCATAGGTTTTGTCACCTTGGTTTAGGCAAAGCAAAAAGTAGTGGGGAACTAACCATACCATTTGTAGGTGCCTCCTAGTCATTTTATCCATTTGATCCTATCCTAATGTTAAACCCCTCCTCAGTTATAATGACATTCTAGTAAGTTTTACATCTTTTCTTGCCATTTTTCTCAAGTGTGTAAGGTCAATCAAAATAGATGTATAATTGAGAAACAACTCTTAAATTTTAGGTGTGGTTGGCCTAAGGAATGCTAAGGTGGACTAAAAGTTATTATGGATCCTAGAGCAATGTTGGTAGAGTAATGATACCTTGGCTCAAGATAGTGAGTTACAAAAGTACACTAAGTCTCTGACCTAGTTCCTAGTTCATTGAGAATATTTTGGATTCACATGGGAGTTAGAATCTCATACACCCAAATGATCATTTTAAACTTCTCTTCATATCTTAATATAGAAGAAAGGGGCATTGAAATCAAAGAGTTTATCAAATAATATAATGAATAGTCTAACATGCATTGATCATGTGAATAGCATGCTAAAATTAGATAGCTAGTAATCAATGAGTGAGTTGCATTTGATTCCTTTGCATGCAGACTTGAGGTAGAGTTTAAGTAATCACTGGTGGTTTAGGTCAATCATTAGTGGTCCAGGGATGACTATCGATGGTAGAGGGGACATAGTCAAAATTAGATAACCCACCAATGACTGGTAAATAATTCCCTAGGAAATGGTCAAAGGTTAATAATGGGAGAATTGATAAATAATATGACCCAAAGGGGGACAAGGGGTGGTTTAAAGGTTAATGTGACATCTAGAGACATAGTGTATAGTTTTCTAGTGTCTACATTTCCCCCCTTTTTGTTATGTAGTTTATATCAACAACTAAAAAATAAAAAATAAAGGTTGGATGTCCCAAGTTTCAGAGGAGGTGTTCCCTCTCAAAACAAGAATCAATGAGGTGAGGTAGAATCAGGTATGGGTTTGATAAGTGGAGAGGTGGGTGACAAGGTTGGTTTGGTTGGTTGGGATTTTAAGCACAAATAGTTGTATAAAATGTGACTAAGTGTGATATGATGGATCATGCATATATTAGGTTACCATAGTTGAGGTAGGTGGTAAATAAGGTTCAACTATAAATATAGGTGATAAGGTAACCATGACATAATTTTAGGCATAGCTAATATGGGTTACTCTTGTAAACTCAAATCTTCTAGGCTAGGTGTCCAGATTTGTAGGGGTCTAAAAGTTTGGTGAGCATGTGAAAACATAATAAGTTATATGTGTCAGTACTATAAATGGGTCATGTTTCAAGCCACCTAAATGGTTGGTGTAAAAAAGTAGCACATGGTTACAAGGTTTTTAAATATGGTAAGGTAGTTAGTGCAGTAAAAATGACCAAGACAAGGTTAGTCACAAAAAGTGCAAAAGGTAGGTCAAAATGACCAAGGTTGAGGTTATTTATTTAGTTGGTTAGTTGGAGAATAAGGTGCTCTCTGATAGGTACATGGTTGGTGGAGAATAAGGTGCTCTCTAATCAGCGTATGGTTGTGGTAAGGTGGTCATTTTAAATATGAAATTGGTTGGTTGGGTGGTGCTCAAATTAGTTACCCCAATTTGGTGTATCACTTGGTTTGGTAAAAAGGGACCCATTTTTTAGTGAGAAGGGTGTAAATTTGGTTGTTGGGGTTTAATGACTCAAAAGGGGAAGACATACACCTTCTTAATAAGTGGTCATGAAGGTAGAAGGAGGAGGCTAAAAAATCCTATTGGCGAAGACCAAAATGGCAAGATGGGTGGGTTTATGAACTTAAACCCCTATCATGATTTTCATTATTGTTGGTTTATTAGTTAAAAATGATATCTTGATCACATAATGTCAAGTAAGCTCAAAATACCTTGATTTTTAGAGGGGGTAAAATGGGAGATGGATGGAAAATGTAAATGTATGGTAGTGTAACCCTCTTGTGGGGATGGCTTGCCCCTTGTATAGGTGACCTAAGAACCATTATAGAGAAGTCCATGTTCTAATTTTGGTGTAGATTGATTGATGCAGAAAGTCCACTTTTAAATTTTATAAAAGTTGGTTGCAACTTTCTTTGGGATATTTTTTTGTTTTGATATTTGAATTTTGAATTGGGGTATTTTGATGCCTTTGATTGATGGGTTTGGGAAGCTGATTGACGTGGGAAGCTTTTGAGTGATTGATTTTGACAAATTTGACTTAGCCATCCTTTGAGGGAGTGGTATAAGCTTTGGATTTTTTTATTTTGATAGTTGTCCTTTGAGGGAGTGGTCTAAGCTTTGGATTTGTTTATTTTGATAGTTGTCCTTTGAGGGAGTAGTCTACCTTATTAAGTAATTTTGATAGTTTTGGGTAACTATATTTAAAGGGAGAAGTTTGCATGATAGATATTTTTAGATATGACCCATGTGATATTTGGCATCCTAAATTTATTTTTTGATGTTTTAGATATGGACTAGTCTAGAGAGGCTTAAGGATTTCCTTTATGGAGGTAAAAACATAACCCAAGAATGCTAATGATGGGTAAAATAGGTTTAAGTGATAATTATCATGGGCCTCCATATTATAAGGGATAAAATTAACCATGAGAATCATGCCATGAGTAGAGTCATGGTACCCATGTTTAGGATTAGGATAAGGCTATGATGGATAATCACATGATCCTGCTTTAATTAGTTGTCCTTAAAATAAGGAAATAAAGGTGGATGAAAACAAGGTATGAGCTAAAGTTAGACATAAGATGACTAATGACTTGATTTAATAGAAGAACATACATGAATGCAAAGAATTGAGGGGTTGAGGTTCTTTTATGCCCTAGATCCAAACTTGAATATAAATTATTTGAGCCAATCAAGAAAGAAGAGGTCCCCTAATTACTTTCTAACACTTTCTTAGACATGGAAAAGATTTTGGGTTGACAAAGTAAGAGGTAAGGTTGTTTAGGTGATGATAGTTTGGCTTGAATTAGCTTTTAGGCTTGATGGTGGTTGGTTATGGTTTAGGTTTTGGTTTAAGTTAGTTTGTGTTATTGATGAAAGGTTGGTTGAGGTCAAGGTTTGTTTAAGTTTAAGGTTGGTTTGGTGTTAGGATAGGTGTAGGTTGAGGCATAAGTACCAAGGGTTGGTTTGGTCATTGGCTAATGTTAGGAGGTAAAAGGTTAAGAATTGGTTTGGTTATTAGTTAATGTTTGGGTTATTTCTTGGTTGAGGCTTTTGGAGGGAGAGTTTCCCCAGTTACTCTTTCCATGAATGGTTGAGGTGGAAAAAATTCTCTAGGTAAAGATGTTAGTTAGTAATGAAGGTTTATGAGGGATGAAGATGAATTCAATGGCCTCTCAAGGGTTGTTAGTTATTAATTGTTAGTTGGAGTTTAAGTTGTAGGTGGTAGTTCAGGTGGGATTTCCTAAATGATACTAGGGTGAGGAAAATGTTATTGGGTTAGATTTGGGTAGGTTTGGGGTCTATTAATTATGTTAGAAAAAACATCTTGAAGGAAAGACTAGTTGGATAAGAATGTCTGGTTGTTCCAATGAGGGAGTTTAGGCGAGGTATCAATAGCTTAGATAAAAAGGTGGCCAAGATTTAAGAAATCTTGAATGAAGGGTTGATTTTGGTTTCAGTTGATAGATGAGTTGGTTGGAGTTGGATAAAAAATTGGGTTGATCATGGTTGAATGATTTGGTTTAGATGTTGGTTTGATTAGTTGGGGGAGATAGTCTAGATGGTTGATTTGGTTTGTTGGTTTGGTTTACTTGGCTATGGGTGAGGTAGTTTGAGTTGGGGATTACTCCACTTGTAGACACCAAAATAGTGTCAACCCCCCCTTGGTCCCTTTCTAACTTCAACATGCCTAACCTATACTTTATTAATTTGAAATACTTATTTTAAATTAATAATCCCCCTAGACACCTCACCTTGGATTCCTAGCTCTTAAGCCATTTATCACCTTATGATTAATCATAATTACCTAAGACCTAATTTTAACTCTCCCACTAATTCTTGCACCTATTAAACTTGCCTTTGGAATGTTTAACAATGACAACCAAACTTGGTAGATGGAAGAATGGGTAAAAGGCTAAAAATAGCCTTTTTTCCCATTCTCTAACAACCGATGTCAGTTAACAGTCGACAGATGCCAGTGGTATCGCCGACATCGATTGCTTAAAACTAAATTCCAACCTCGACTGCAGGCTGAATGTGAATTCTCTTACTCCCAGGATCTGAATTCTCTTGCTCCTCAACTCTTTGCAGGCATCAACATTCTAGCATCACTCTCCAGGCTAAGAAACTCTATAGAATTCCCTCTACACTAGATTAAAATGTTGCATGAAGTTTCCTACATCAGCCATAACGGAAACAAGTCTTCTACACTTCTGGTTCTCCACCAAGAGCTAAGTATTCTTCTGGTTTATATTTTAGTATTATTAGAGTGCATTTGTAATTAGTCCATTAGCTATTTTTGAGTACTATTGAGACCAAATCTGGCTTTCTTCTTGGGAGGCTGAAAAGCCTTTCTTTTATCCTGACCCATTTTGACAACCTGTCCCCTACCTTTATCCTTCCTAAAGACTCTATCCACTATCTTGCATCCCTACACAACCCTTTTGAATCTCTTAGACCATTTTGTTGACCACAGACATACCCTAAAACTCATCCAAGGCCCATTTCCCCTACTGACATCGACATCAAGGCCCATTTACCATACTGACATCGGCAGCCTAACCGACGTCGGCAACCTTGACCAACCGATGCTAGCAAAACTACCGACATCAGCAACTGTGGGAGACTTATAGCAGAATACAAGTACACATTGTCTACTTTTTGTTTCTTAGTCTTTCATTATTTCTCTTTATCTAACATTCTTTTTATCAACTAGTGGATTGTCATCCCTCAAGGAAGTCTTTGCACTTCTAGGGCCAAACTTTGCTTGGTAGTCCACCATATATCTATCTAACATTTTCTTTGTTTAAGTCTTTCTTATCTACAGGTGTCATCCTCCATAGCCAAAGAGGAGCTCCTTCAATCATCTGGATATGGTGCACAACTTAATCCGGATATCATCTAACCCCTAACCATTATCTTTAGTTTCTTATTTCTTATGAATATGAAAAGTGAAAAATGAGTAGAAATATTTTGGCATGCCTGGTGGGACCCTGGAGTTTTCCTTGGGTTCATTTATTTTTCTTCTAAAGGCAAAATTTCATATAGGTGCATTAGGAAATTTTATCTCCTTGTATCCTTCTTCTATCTCCTTATTTTGAAAAGACACCATTAGCACAAGTTAAAAAGAACTTCTTTCTTTTTCTTCTTGTCACCTTTTTCTTTCATCTTAGAGTAGTGAAAATTCATACTCTTAACCTTTTCTCCACTTGTCTGCATCTGTAAAAACATTTCCATTTGGGTTAAAAATATATTGCATTTCATTCCTACCTGAATGCATATTTAGCTCATCTAGTAATTAAAAATGCATTATGAATAAATCGTAGTGCACACATGTTACATGACCAGACCACTTTCACAATCAAACATCTAAACATACCTGAGACAAGGCCCGACTAGGATTTTATCACCTAAAAGATACCTTACCCTTCTTGGTAATCCTACTTGGACTTCAATACCAAGGGGAGAACCCACTTTGTTCTCTGGCAGAGTATAAACTCTAGGGTAAGTATATACTGGCTAAGTGATCCAGCTTGTCTCTGGGATCGTGAAGTGAGGGGAGCAAGCTCCTAGCACTAGGCCACGTATGGAACCTAATATAGATTTTGAGCACCAAAACTTAACCTGAAACCAACCTTAGACTGATTCTTTTGGTACCCATTCCAAAAGCCCAACTTCCCAAACACACTCTTCTAAGGCATAAGCCACCACGACTCTAAAATTTATTCTTAGGAATTAACGTTTAGTGGTTGCTTGCCATCATCTATTTTTCTGTCTGTATCTGATTTTTTGAGCTGGTGAGGTCACATTCTAAGATCTAAAAACAACTCAGACTTTCTTCTTTCTTCCAAAAATTTTCAATGTTCTGAGTTTCTGGAAATACACAGTAACTGCCATTGGTTTTTCCACCGACATCGGCAACTTTATTCACCGACATCAGTTATCTGACCAACATCAGCAACTTACTTCACTGACATTAGTTTTTCTACCGACGTCGGTCACTATCATAAAAATTTCTTCTCAAATAGCAAGCTAAAAACTTGACCTTTTTTTTGTTAAAAACAAATTCTAGTTTTCTGAGGCTGAAACATATAGTCTTTAGAACCTAAATCTATTTTGCCTTGGATGGTTTTAACACGTAGTTAAACCAAAACTCTTGTTGACCATGCAAGGCAACAACCACTCCCACCTTCACCTTCTATATCAAGTCCCCAAATGGAGTATAATTCAAAAATTGAACATACTCCTATCCAACCAACCCCAACTCAACCCCATATTGTTCTTGAAGGGGACCAAGACTTTGAAAGATTCATTGACCTCAATGTCAAGGCTCTTCAGCACTATCTCACGAGAAGTCAAATGCGAGATCCTTCAAGCAACCCAATTTATGGGATGCCAACTTCTTTAGTTGAAATGACAATCATATCAACAGCCTCCATAACTCAACCCATGGTCACCTAGGCTATTGCCTCGACTAACAACCTGACCATGACC
Organism: Torreya grandis; assembly: GCA_037957365.1. NCBI lineage: Eukaryota > Viridiplantae > Streptophyta > Pinopsida > Cupressales > Taxaceae > Torreya > Torreya grandis. Next base: position 977,874 of record JARHVA010000394.1, on the reverse strand, counting down.
AATATTTAAAGTGTGGCCTCTCCTTCTATTTCTAGACCTACCACTATTGGGGCTTTTGTACCCCCTCAACCACAAACCATTCAACAAAGTCCTACACCATTCTAGAACTTAATTGTCTCCATCCCACCTACTCTTGCACCCATAAATACAATAGTGACTACTTATCCTTAGGCTAGTGTTGCCACCATCCAACCACCTTTGGCGACATCAAGTCAAGCTGTGCCCTCTAGCTTCATGACACAACCACCCTTGACTTCAACATCAGTCCCTATGCCTAGTTACTAATATGTTGCACCTATACAAGCACAACCAACTATGTCATACACTCCATCTAACACCTTCCAAATGCCTCACAACCTAGGGGGCACCCCACCTGCAAATCCATCAACTGATCTAATCAAGATGTTGATGGATAAGGTGTCTAATCTTGAGACATCCATTTTAGGTTCAAGAAATTTTCTCTCATATGAACAAATTTGTAATGAACCTATTCATCCTTCAGTCCCAATCTGACCATATCCTAGTCAGTGGGAACTTCCCAAGTTCACTCAGTTTCAAAGTAAAGAGGACCCACATCAACATCTACGAGTGTTTAGACACGCTTGTTACCTTATAGCACATGATGATGCATTATTACTATGCACATTTCCCATGTCACTTTCTGGTGCTGCCCTTGATTGGTATAGTTCTATTACTAGTCACTCTCTATTTACCTTCACTCAACTAGCTCAACTATTTCTTGACCACTTTTCAATTAACATAACTAAAAAGGTCTCCATCACGGACCTTTATTCTATCAGACAATTTGATGATGAATCAATAGTTGATTTCGTTGCCTGATGGAGAAGTTTAATCAACCAAATCTCATTTTCTTTACCTCAACCTGAGCTCATTGAGCTCTTTTCACAAGCATGTGCCAAACACATCTCATCTACTTTGCAGGTCTAAACATTCTACACATTTGATGAAGCTTTCACTATGGCTAGGAAGCTTGAACTCCGTGCTGTCAAAGAAAATAAAGTCAAATTACGTAGTAAAAACCCCAACACAAAATCAAGTGACCCTTCCTCCAAATCTTCTTCCTCCAATTCCAAATCCAAGGGATCAACAAATGCTGTGATACTTAGATCATCATCATCGACCACAACTAACCAATTTGAACCTTCCACATCTCAAAGCATTACACGAAAATTCCAACAATGATATGTATAGCATCAATATACTCCAATAGGAGAATCATATATGTCTGTGTTGGATAAACTAGTCAAGCAGGGAGTCCTCAACCTCCCCCAAATTTTACCACCACCATAATTTGACCCCGCAAAGGCCATCCCTACATGGTATAGGGAAAATGACTTTTGTCATTATCATCATGTCAAAGGCCATGACACAGACAATTGTAAAACCCTCAAGAATGTCATTCAAGACATGTTAGATAAAGGTGATCTTGTCTTAGATAACCGAAATGCACCACCTAACCAAAACATAGATATCTTTAGACAACCTTTTCTTAACCATTCCCCTAGCCTAAACAACATACAGACCATGGCCGATGACTCCCAAGAGCGTAATATATGCACGATCAACACGGTCTCCCCTTTTATGCCTAACCAACCTCTCTCACAGGCTGAAGAGGTTAGTCAACCTATTTGTCCACCATAGGTAGAAGAGCCTTCTTCTCCTATTTGTCCACCACAAGTAGAAGAGCCTTCTTCTCTTATTTGTTCACCACAGGTAGAAGAGCCTTCTTTTCCTATTTGTCCACCATAGGTAGAAGAGCCTTCTTCTCTTATTTGTCCACCACAGGTAAAAGAGACTTCTTCTCCTATTTTTCCCCCACAAGTGGAAGAACCTTCTTCTCCTATTATTTCTCTATCGACCTCTCTTATATTGGAGGATGCTTTGACCATACCAATGCCACTAGCCCCACCTTCATCCTTCACCTTCATCCTTGTTAAGGTGTGGAGCTAAAAGCTTCAACTGTTTGCAGACACGAGGAAGGATGCTGAAGAACCAGAGCCACCGGCGTCGGTAGTATGACCGATGTTGGTTAGATGCAGTGGAGAAGGAGACTGGTGATGGCAGGGAGTCGGCTGATGTCGGTAGCACCAGACTAGCAGGGACCGGTGTCAGTCGCCTGTGTATTTCTAGAACTGTTGTTGACGAATAGTCAGTTAAGTGAAGTGAGTGTTTGTATGTTAAATGACTAATTATAGTCACGAGCTGTGTGTCTAATTATTGCAACTAGAGTTCTATTTTTGTAAGCATGGGATCTTATTTAAAGACCCATAAGGCATGTATTGTAATCAAGCAAGAAGGCAAGTAAAAGCATTGAAGCTAGCAAGGTCAAGGAGAACAGCTGAAGCATTCAAGGAGGGATAATAACTCAGGCTTTAGAGTTGTTGTGTTGAGCAAGAGAGAGAGGGAAGAAGGTCTTGAGGTGTGGCAAGCCTTTGAGGTGGAGGAAGAGGTGGCATCTTCCTTATTGTATTTTCTTCTAGTAATATTTAATATAAGAGTGTGTATTGTCTCTCATATTCTTTACTGTCTCATGTTTCTAGTTGCTTTATCATTCTGGTATAATTCCATGTTTAATTGCTAATATGAGAAGTAATCATATGTGCTCTAATTGGTAGAGCTAGATCCCTTGACAAGTGGTATCAGAGCTATGGTTTGCAGGAAGCATGGTATTGCTTTTGATTACAGGTCATTCACAGAGTTTTTTGATTGAGTGGGAGTTCAGCAATGGCAGAAGAAAGTAGACTACGAATGGAGAAGTTTAACGGCAAGAATTATCAACATTGGAGGATGCAGATTGAGGACTATCTGTATCAAAAGGATTTGTACTTATCATTGGGTGGGGTTGCATGCAAGCCCACATATATGAAGGATGAAGAAAGGAACGTTCTTGATCAGAAGGCTCTCGGTTCCATAAGGCTGAGCCTTGCATTGTCTGTGATTTCTAGCTTATCACAATGCAAGACAATGGAGGAGTTGATAAAGTCCTTGGCAAATTTATATGAAAAGCCCTCAACTTCTAATAAGGTATATCTTATGAAGTAGCTATTTACTTTGCAAATGCAGGAAGGTGGATCGGTACATACTCATCTCAGTGATTTCCATGGTTTGGTAAACCAACTAGCTTCAGTCAATATTGTTTTTGATGATGAGGTAAAGGCTCTCTTGATTTTATGTTCTTTGCCTGAAAGTTGGGATGGTATGGTTATGGCAGTAAGTAATTTTGCATCTGCTTCTAAAATCTTAAAAGTTGATGATGTTGTGAGTGTGATCTTGAATGAGGAAATACGTAGGAGAAGCATAGGTGAATCATCAGGGAATGCTCTAAGTGCAGAAAGCAGGGGATGGCAAAGGGAAAAGGTTGAGCAAGGGAAATCAAGGTCAGGAAGGAGATCTGAGTCCAAAGGTATTACCTGCTGGTTTTGTGGAAAGAAAGGACATACAAAGAAGGAGTGTTGGTTGAGAGATAAAGAGAACCAACATGCAGGTATGGAAGAAACAAAGGATGTAAATATTGTGATGCAGGATGCTCTCATACTTTCTTTGGATAGTCAGGTAGGATCATGGATTTTAGATTTTGGTTCATCTTTTCATGCATCCCCAAACAGAGATTTGTTCTATGAGTATGAACAGGGAGACTTTGGAGTGCTCTATTTAGGGGATGGTACACCTTGTCAGATAGTTGGCAAAGGGAAAGTGCAGCTGAGATTGCAGATTGACAACACATGGGTGTTGAACAGAGGTCATGCATGTTCCAATTTTGAAGCAGAGTCTGATTTCTATAGGAAGGTTGGGAGATGAGGGATGCACAATAACCCTCACAACGGATTCTTGGAAGGTTACCAAGGGAGCAATTGTTCTAGCAAGATGTAAGAAAGTAGGTACTCTTTATCTACCTACTTGTATTACTGATTCTACTTCTGGTGTAGATTCAAAGATGTGGCCTAATAAGCTTGGTCACATGAATAAGAAGGGAATGGAAGTTCTTGATTCAAAAGGTATGTGTTCAAATTTGGAAAGCATATATAGAGTTCATTACAGAAAGAGGAAATTTGATGCTTTTGACAGGAACAAAGAAGCCTTGGTGTTTATGGAGGAAATGAAGGACATAGATCAATCACAGGGGCTGAATAAATCTGAGCAGGGTAGCATGGACAGAGGTTTGATCCAAGAAGAGCTCACGGATGAAAATTTCATCACTTACAGGAACACACAGACACTGATGTCGGTCACTTGGCACCGACGTCAGTCATCCAGATACCGACATCGGTCATGTGCAGACTAGTAGGGTCAGTAGGTTGGACAGGAGAAGTCCAATGTTGGTCATAAGGACCGACGTCAACAGGAGGGACACCAGCATCGGCCAGGGAAATGATGTCAGCAGTTAGGGTTAGTGCAGGGAGTAGACTGGGAGATGGCCGATATCGGTCACTGGAACGGATGTTGGGTGGATCAATAAGTCTCAAACACCCATGTGGAGGTCAAGAAAGGTATGTGAACCTCATATTCATTGTTCACCTTCTTTATATTGCTTACTGATAGTCATGAACTAGGAAGATGGAAGAAGCAATGCAGGTAGAATCCAAAAATAGTGGGAGCTTGGCATGGATGAGGAGTGTGAGTCCTTGGAGAACCAAACAGGTACTTGTTGGTAGTGTGGTTAGCTGGAAGGAAGCACTGGATAAAGAGATGGATTCCCGTTTTAGAGAAGAGAGTGGATGGACACATGAGACAGAAGGCTATGGTATATGGTCTTGATTAGGCTATAGAACAATGGAGGTTTGACCATTGTATTTTATCTTTACCAAGTTGGATAATATTAGCTACATTATCCTGTTACTGTATTGTGTTACTCGTTGCAGGGTTTCATATATAGGGAGCTTTCTGAGCTAAGGGTAGAGTTGGTTCAGAAGTATGCCATGGAGAATTTGGGAGCAATAAAATTCTTGTGGCATAAGATACAGGTATTGCATCACAGGTTTGCGTGGTGGTTGGTCTTCAAGAGTGACTTTGAAGAGGGATACAGAGCCTAAGGAACAAAATAGATGGTGTACAGGTACAAGTACAAGTTGCAGCTATTTATCTCCAAGTGGGAGATTGTTAAGGTGTGGAGCTAAAAGCTTCAACTATTTGCAGACATAAGGAAGGATGCTAAAGAACCAGAGCCACCAGTGTCAGTAGTATGATCAACGTCGATTAGATGCAGTGGAGAAGGAGACTGGTGACAGCAGGGAGTCGGCCGACGTCGGCAGCACCAGACTAGCAGGGACTGGCGTCGGTCGCCTGTGTAGTTCCAGAACTGCTGTTGATGAATATTTAGTTAAGTGAAGTGAGTGTTTGCATGTTAAATGACTAATTATAGTCACGAGCTTCGTGTATAATTATTGTAACTAGAGTTCTATTTTTGTAAGCATGGGATCTTATTTAAAGATCCATAAGGCATGTATTGTAATCAAGCAAGAAGGCAAGTAAAAGCATTGAAGCTAGCAAGGTCAAGGAGATCAGCTGAAGCATTCAAGGAGGGATAATAACTCAGGCTTTAAAGTTGTTGTGTTGATCAAGAGAGAGAGGGAAGAAGGTCTTGAGGTGTGGCAAGCCTTTGAGGTGGAGGAAGAAGTGACATCTTCCTTATTGTATTTTCTTCTAGTAATATTTAATACAAGAGTGTGTATTGTCTCTCAAATTCTTTACTGTCTCATGTTTCTAGTTGCTTTATCATTCTGGTATAATTCTGTGTTTAATTGCTAATATGAGAAGTAATCATATGTGCTCTAATTGGTAGAGCTAGATCCCCTGACACTCTCTTATATTGGAGGACGCTTTGACCATACCAACGCCACTAGCCCCACGTTCATCCTTCCTACTACCAATGGAGGACCATACCTTTCCTACTCTTCAACCACAAGTAGAAGGTATAATCATCCCTACCCTCTATCCTCTTGAGGAGTCACATTCTCCAATTCCTTCTCCACCAAGAGAAGAACTTGTCTCTTCACCTACTTCGATCGAAGACAATCTAGTAATGGCTCTCTCACGTCTTTGGCCCAAGATTTCTACATCTAACACATTCCCACTCTCACAACCACCCAAATCTTCTAAAAAACCAAAGCCTCATCTAACATCTTCAAAACCATTCTCCTGATTGGCTGAGAACTTAGGATTTCTCCATTCAAGGAACTTAGAGCATGAGGCATTGTGGGAGTGACTTAAAGCTCCTTATCTTACACATCCTGTTTCATCTCGTACTATCAACCCTTCTATGACAAAATCTCCCAAAGTATCCAATGAGGACCAGGCTTCTACTTCCAAATATCTAGAAGCTCAACCATCCACATCTGAACCTAAACCCTCACAAACATCCACCATACCAAAACTAGTTAAATCCCTTGGTGTTCGCCCCATATCTAACCTCACTCACCCACAAGTGAAGGTAGACTTGAACCTTGCCTCACACAGTAGTGGTCCTCAAACCAAACAACAGAAGGCTACTAAACCACGTCAAAAAACTCCTCCTCCACCATCATCATTACCCTCTATTTTGAGCCCACATCCTTCTACCTTAATAGGAGTGCTTCCTACTCCAGCACCTAAAAAAAAATTTGCCTCCCTTACTACCTTTACCCATAAAAAATATACCTCCTCTAAAAAACTTGACACCTCTTACCAAGAAAGTGCCATCTACACATGTGGCCACACCACCAATCAAAAAGGTGGTACAAAAATCTCCCTCAACAACTCCCAAACAAAAGTCATCAACACCTAGTGCATCAACAAGCACGAACCCATTAGTGGGTTCATATGCTTTGATACTACGCTAACTTTTGCAAACTTCTATCATCACTCTCCCACCTATTAAACCATTTCAACCTCTCAGACCAAAACTGTCTTGGTTTGATGACACTAAAATCTACCTATATCATCGCTCACCTGGGCATGACACTGAAAATTGTTATGCCCTCAAGGTTGTCATTCACCATTACTTGGAAAAATACACCCTCCTTGTTGAGGATACTGTCAACAAATCTCTAACACTGTCTAATGCCTCTCAAATCTCCTCACCTAAATCAAGATCCCATCATCAGACTATGGTCTCTTTACCTCCTTTGCCCCCTTTATTTGAGATTAACACCATCAATGTGGCCACTAGGTCACAAACTTTAAAGGATAAAGCAAAACAAAAAGTTTCTATTCCTTGGACCTACCCATTTGTCAAACCTGCTCAACCACCCAAACCCAAGATTTCTATCTTGGGTACACCCCAACCCACTTCTTTAGAAGTAATCCATGATTCTATGGTGAAACAGCTTCACCAAACTCCCATAAAGATGACTTTATATGACCTCATTCAAAGGTCTCCACAACATCATCAAGCTTTAATCAAAGCTTTACAGGTAGTAGAGGTCCAACCCGAGGACCCCCAACCATTAGCTGCCTTAGTCCAATCATTACCCACTGTTGCCTCTATTACCTTTAATGATTCTGAAATTCCTACCTCCAACTTGGAAGATTAGGATGCTACCCTTTTCATCACAACCTATGTTGATCGAAATCACATGAAGTGAGTTATGATTGATGGGGGTGCCAGCATCAATATCATTTCCACCCATGCCTATGACCAATTAGCCCTCTCAAAGAATTGTATCTCAAAAATTGATGTAATTCTTCAGTCTTTTAATGACTCCACTTCCACTACCATTGGCACCATCGTCTTACATATTCATGTTGGCCCAAAAACAATCCCAGAGCTCTTTTACATCATCAAGGGAGAGTTCTAATACAATATGTTATTAGGATGACCTTGGATCCATGCCATGGCCTGTGTCCCTTCTACATTACACCATTGTGTCAAATTTGAACATGACGATCGAGTCCATGTCATTCCCATAGACCCCTCCCCTTTCAAGACATGCAACACAACTTATCGACCCAATGATGTTCTCATTCCTTTAAAAACATTGACCCAAACACCACCTCCACCCGTGGAAGCTTCAACAAGTGCGCAAACGGTGGTTACACCTACACCACCTCCTCAAGTGATAACAAAAGACCCTATGGAAGATACCTTCCAACATCTTTCACTTGGGGAGTATCATTTACTCACCTTGGACATGTTCCAGACTCCTCAAGAGTATGGACAACTTCATCAAAATCCTAGCTATGACCATCATATCGAAATGGTCATCCCTTATGGTCCTCCCAATCTTTAAACAAATCTCATTTATGAAGGGTTAGATCAAGCTCCCACTGATGGGAATCCTCTTTCATCACCCCAACTATTTACATCTGACTTCTCTTTTCTTGGCAACCCAAACTTTTCTCATACCTATCTTTATAGGTGTCCATGGAAGGGCTTTGGCTTTGGGTGCTACAAACAAGGCTCCCACCAGCCCGTCGAACCACCAAATGATGAGGCCATAAAGAATGCCAAGAAGCAACATGGCTTGGGTTTTGAAGAACCTACTGAAACTTCTAAAAACCCTTGCCCCGAACCTATCATAGAACAATCACCTCCAAACTCACCTATTCCCCCATCTTCACCTACGGAGTCGGTGGTTTCCATCCCTCCTAGTTTTTTTTCCATAAATGTCATTTGTTTAGAACCCCTAACCTATCAATTAGGTGGGGTATCTAGGTCTCTCCCTCTAGTTTATCTAGACATGATAGATGATGAATCTGCTACCATCAACACTGTCCAATGCATAGACGAGGACACCATTCTCACCTACATGGGTGTGGATGACTCTTTCATTCAACGATCCCTTCCTTCAGAAAAGTAGGTTATGTTAAATGAATTGACCATTGATATTAACCTTCCATCTTCTGATGTTCCTCACATTTTAAAGATTGGTCAATCTTTGGATGCCCAAGAACAAATTGACTATACCAAATTCCTTTCAGACCATAACAAAGCCTTTGCTTAGACCTACAGCGATATGCCTGGCATCGACCCTAACATCATCATCCATAACATCGTCACAAACCCAGAAGCTAAGCTTGTCAGGCAAAAGCTTTGCAAAATGCATCCTCGCATTGCACTCCTTGTCAAAGAGGAGCTTCAACGTCTTCTTTTCATATCCTTCATCCAACCCATTGATTATCCGTAATGGGTGTCAAATATTATCCCTATCACCAAAGCAACTAGGGGGATCCGAATCTGTACTGACTATCGTGACCTTAACTTGGCTTACCCAAAGGATGATTTTCCTCTACCCAACATCGACCAACTTGTTGATCTTATGACTGGTCATGAGATTCTATCAATCATGGATGGGTTTTCAGGATATAACCAAATCTTGATTGCGCCAAAAGATCAACACAAAACTACCTTCGTCACCCCATGGGGGACGTTTTGCTATAGGGTCATGCCTTTTGGCGTAAAAAATGTAGGCACCACATATCAACGCGCCATGACCTACATCTTTCATGATCTCCTCCATAAAATCATGGAGGACTATGTGGATGACCTGCTTGGAAAATCCAAACTCTGCCGTGACCATTTAACTATTCTCAAAATCATTTTCACTCACCTCCTCCAATACAACATTCGACTAAACCCCAAGAAATGTGTCTTTGGGTTTCTCTCTAGGAAGCTTTTGGGCTTTATCATTTCCCTTCATGGCATTGGGATTGATCCCGCTAAGATTCGAGCTATACTCAAGATGCCACCACCTACCAATCTCAAGCAACTTCGCAGCCTACAAGGGAAGCTTCAATCTATTCATCACTTCATCTTGCAACTTTCCAACTAATGTCAACCCTTTCATCACCTCCTCAAGAAGGACATCTCCTTTTATTGGGATAAGGATTGCCAAGAGGCTTTTGAAGCCCTTAAATGCTATCTTGTCTCTCCACCAGTCCTTATTTCACCAAAAGATGACCAACCCTTCTACCTCTACATTTTAGCAACAAATCATTCTTTAGGTGCCATGATGGCACATCGAGATGAACAACATCATGATCAGGTGGTTTATTACGTAAGCTAAACGCTCATTGATTATGAAACTTGGTATACTCATACCAAAAAACTTTGCTTGGCATTAGTCTTTGCCACCTCCAAACTTCGTCATTATCTCCTCAATCACAAAACTTATGTCATCACTCATACTGACCCTCTAAGATACATGCATTCCAAGCCATACCAAAACCAACATATGGCTCGTTGGCTCATGCTTCTTGCTAGGTTTGATTTGTAATTCATCCAACAAAAATCTATAAAGGGGCAAACAATCACTGACCAATTAACGGATGCCCCTCTACCTGACAACCAACCCTCTGACTACAAATTCCCTGACAAATCAATCGCCACACTTTCCACTGATGATATCTTCTATCAAATGATAATGTTCTTTGACAGATCCAAATGTCAACTCAGTGGAGGTGCGGGGGTCATTCTCATCCCTCATTAGGGTGAGCCCATGCCCCTATCTTTCAAACTTGACTTTGAATGTACCAACAACATGGTTGAATATGAAGCCTTAATTTTGGGACTTCAAACCACCCTTTCCCTAGGCGTCAAGACAATCAACATCTTTGGCGACTCATAACTAGTCATCAATCAAATCAACGGTTCATATCTTTGTAAAAACAAAGTTTTGCAAAGGTACAAACACCGTGTTGACACATTGCTAGAATATTTTGACCATTACCTCTTACAAACTGTTCCTTGATCTACAAATAAGTTTGTTGATACTATGGCTTCTCTTGCCTCATGCATTCCATCCTCATCTTCTTCTTCGAGAATTTATGTTACGGTACACCATTTGGCGCTACCTTCATACATCTCCAGTAACATCAATCTTGTCAGCACCATTGACTCTAGCCCACAAGATGTTTGGTATAAACAACTCATGGACTACTTAACTTCTTCTATCATTCCTCCTGATCTCTCTAGTAAGGCACAATGGGATTTTATCAAGAGTACTGCTCGATATACCATGCTAGGGGGTCTTCTCTACAAAAGAGGTTTCGATGGCCTCTTTCTTTGATGTCTAACCTCCACTGAAACACCTCATGCCATCAAACAAGTCCACGATGGGATTTGTGGCAGACATTTTAGTGGTAACTTGGTTACAAAGTGCATCCTTCACTTGGGCTATTATTGGCCTACTCTTCATCAAGCCTACAATGACTATGTTCAGCATTGTATCAAATGCCAACAACGTGCTAACTTACTTCATGTCCCTAGCCATGCTCTACAAGTTGCTAAGGACTTCTGGCCCTTTTCATAATGGGGCTTAGACCTAATCGATGAGATTAACCCCCATTCATCTCTCTGGCATCAATCTATTATCACCGCAACCAAATACTTCACTAAATGGGTGGAAGCTGTTCTCCTCGTCTCCACTAAAGTTGACAAAATCATCGACTTCATCAACACCCACATCATCTGTTGTTTCAGTGTACCCCACAAGATCATCACCAATAACAGCAAATCATTCAAAAACAAAATTGTCCAGCAACTTTGTGAATCATTTGGCATCAAGCTTAGCTTTTCCTCACCTTACTACCCACAAGCAAATGGGCAGGCCGACCTCTTAACCAACAAAATCTTAACCAAAATTCTAATGAAGGTGGTCAACGACACTGGAAGGGATTGGCACATTCACATTCCCTTTGCTTTATGGGCCTACCACACTAGCATCCAAACCCCTACGGGTGTTACACCTTTCTCTTTAGTGTATGGAATAGAGGCTGTCCTACCTCTTGAAATACAAATACCTTCTTTACGCATCTCTTTGCATGACATACTTTCTAACGATGACTTTCGTCAAGATTGATTGGCTCAAATTGAGTTACTTGACGAACATTGCCTTGCTGCCCTCAACCATCTCCATATCTACCAAAATCACATCCAACGTGCCTATAACAAAAGTCTGAGAGAATGAGATTTCAAAATTGGAGATCTTGTCCTCAAAGAAAACCAACACGTGACCAATATGGAAAGAAGTAAATGAGGCAAGTTTTCTCCTAATTGGCTCAAACCTTATATCATAACACACAAGTATGGATCAGGGACTTATCATCTATCTTCTATTAAAGGCCAGCCAGAACCTGAGCCCCTTAATGCCTTGCATCTATGACCATTCTACTATTAATCAAGTACTCATTCACTTGACGTTTAATTTGAGCTCATCCCTTGGGCAACCCCCATCATCCTCATACCTATTCCTTTCAACCCTTTTTCCCTACAAACATTAGTCAACCCTTTTGTAAAGCATGAATGCTTTGTCTTAATAAAAAGGGAAACCTCCAAACCTCTATAGCCAAGTCCATGACCAAAAGTCCAGTCAAAAAAAAAAAAAATAAAATTGGGATACCTATTCAAAGGTCATAAACTGTTAATGTAGACTACTCCCTTGAATGACAGCTACATAATTGCTGTAACTAATAGACTGCTCCCTTGAAGGATAACTATCCAAAGACATCAAAAAATAAAAAGCAGAATATAAACCACTCCCTCAAAGGATGGCTATACCCAAATTTTGCTACAAATAACACACTCTCAGAAGCTTCCCACATCGTTCAGCTTCACATATGACCACAAAACAAAACAACATCCCGACGTAGACTTCCCGCATTGATCAGTCTACCCAAAAAAAAAAAAATTGACTGACAAACTATTAAGTCATGGACTTGCCTATAGTCATTCTTAGGGTCACCTATAAAAGGGGAAAGGCTATCCTTGCTAAAAAGGGTTACACTATCCTCACACCTCACATAATCACACCTATTACCCCAACATACTCAAGGGATTTTGAGCTCACTCAATGTTAAGTGATTTGATTACTTCTCTAACATAAACCAATGGTCAACGACGCAATGCATGAACAGGGATTTTGTTTCCAAAAGCCTTATCTATGCCATCATTATAATCCTTGTCAATGAAAGAGCAATGCGCCTTTCACTTCTCATATTTCATCACAAACCAAACCAAACCACAACATTTTCTAACATGACATCATGACATCATGAATTATCATAGCCCATTCACACTAGTTTCTATGGAAAACAATACACATAGAAACTATCAACCCAACACATGACCAATGTTATAGAATACACCATCACACAATATGGAAAAGGCTATAACATCATACTCATTTCATTTTTAGTATACATCCATCACCAATATGGAAAATTGCTAGGGATGAAAAACCACATCACCAATGTTACAAAATACACCATCACATAATATGGAAAAGGATATAACATCATCATACACTCATCATTTCAAGCATGTACCATCAAACATATGGGAAGTGCTAAACCATTAACATGACCAAACCAACTATCAACATCTTTGACCCTTCCTCCCTTTTTAGGAGAACTACATTGCCTTGAGGCCCTTGAAATAGGGGCTATGTAGGCAGCACTCAGTTGACACAGAGTCTTTTGGGGTTCGCTCGACCATTTGCCCATTCGTCTCCCTAATGACGACGGCCATTTGTTTGTTCACCTACCTGATGGACAAACTATTTCACCTTTAACCATGACTTAACCTAGTCAAAACTCAGTCCATAACCTCGACTCCTTCCTCCCTTTTGGGGAGAACTACATTGGCCTGAGGCCCCTTCAAATAGGGGCTATGTAGGCAGCACTTAGTTGACATGGGGTCTTCTGAGGTTAGCTCGACCATTCCTTTGTCCATCCATCTAATGGACCAACTATCTATACCAACCCAAAATCATGACCAAATAATCAGCCCTGACACTGAATGAGTTACCTAAAATTTTCATGGGGCACATCTGAGATCACATACATCTCCCTGACCACAACACATGCCACGTGAGATCATACCATGATTAAACCTGACTCGACCAATGACCTTGGAGATCGTGACTATCTCCTCAGACCAAGGCCACTTTTTAAACAACTTTGTCTTGGTTGTTTTGATTGCATATATGCTACCTCATGAATAGTTAGAAAATTATACGCAACCCACATTATGACCCTCACACCTATTATCGGATTGTGTGCAAGTTGATCCCCAATATTTGTGACATTTTTGTGTTTTCCAGGAGCACTTCCTGAGCCCAGGATACTTGGAACATGATGACCATTAGAGCTACAAATTTGATTATTTAACCTAATCAGCTACAACTAAATGCTGGGGACTAGTTATTTTGATTTTAGCACTTGACCTTTGACTATGATAATTTTACCTATCTATCACGTGAAGTGGTATACGTGCAATCCCAACTATTACAACGTTCACACTCTGACTTCACCATACACATCCACTACCTATCAAATCAGCACCTGATATCAGGTTACCTTCCCTCGACTCCTACTTTGAGGGAGAATACCTCATCCCTTACCTAGGGTAACCTACACCTCATCCCATACCTAGGGCAACTTACTCCTATTTTTGTCTTGCAGTTCATCAAGAACAACTAACAAGACAAAAAGGGGCAAATGTAGACACCAAAATAGTGTCAACCCCCCCTTGGTCCCTTTCTAACTTCAACATGCCTAACCTATACTTTATTAATTTAAAATACTTATTTTAAATTAATAATCCCACCTAGACACCTCACCTTGGATTCCTAGCTCTTAGGCCATTTATCACCCTATGATTAATCATACTTACCTAAGACCTAATTTTAACTCTCCCACTAATTCTCGCACCTATTCAACCTGCCTTTGGACCATTTAACAATGACAACCAAACTTGGCAGATGGAAGAATAGGTAAAAGGCTAAAAATAGCCTTTTTTCCCATTCTCTAGCTGTCGATGTCAGTTAACAGTCGATCGATGCCAATGGTATCACCGACGTCAGTTTCTTAAAACTAAATTTTGACCTCGACTGTAGGGTAAATGCAAATTCTCTTGCTCCCAAGATCTAAATTCTCTTGCTCCTTGACTCTTTACAGGCATCAACATTCTATCATCACTCTCTAGGCTAAGAAACTTTTTAGAATTCACTTCACACCAGATTGAAATGTTGCATGAAGTCTCCTACATCAGCCATAATGGAAACAAGTCTTCTACACTTTTGGTTCTCCACCAAGAGCTAAGCATTCTTTTGGTTTATATTTTAGTATTCTTAGAGTGCATTGGTAATTAGTCCATTCACTATTTCTGAGTACTATTGAGACCAAATCTGGGTTTCTTCTTAGGAGGTTGAAAAGCCTTTGTTTTATCCTGACCCATTTTGACAACTTGTCCCCTACCTTTGTCCTTCCTAAAGACTCTGTCCACTATCCTGCATCCCTGCACAACCCTTTTGAATCTCCCAGACCATTCTATTGACCATAGACATACCCTAAAACTTGTCTAAGGCCCATTGCCCCTACCGACATTGGCATCAAGGCCCATTTCCCATACCAACGTCGGCAGCCTAACCGATGCTAGCAACTTTGACCAACCGACGCTGACAGAACTACCAACATCGGTGACTGTGGGAGAGTTATAGCAGAATATAGGTATGCATTATCTACTTTTTATTTCTTAGTCTTTCATTATTTCTCTTTATCCAACATTCTTTTTATCAACTAGTGGACTATCATCCCTCAAGGAAGTCTTTGCACTTTTGGGGCCGAGCTTTGCTTGGCAGTCCACCATATATCTATCTAACATTTTCTTTGTTTAAATCTTTCTTATCTACAGGTGTCATCCTCCACAGTCAAAAAGGAGCTCTTTCAATTGTCTAGATATGGTGCGCAACTTAATTTGGGTATCATCTAACCCTTGACCATTATCTTTAGTTTCTCATTTCTTCTGAATGTGAAAAGCAAAAAATGAGTAGAAACACCACTAAAAGGGGAGGTTGAAGAGGTAGGTTAGGTTGGGTTGAGGTTTAATTAACTAAAAGGGGAGGTAGAATAGGTATATTAGATTGGGTTAAGGTTTGCTTCACTAAAAAGGGAAGTGAAAAAGGTTAGTTGGTTTCCTTAATTGTGGTTTCAAAGGAAAGTTGAGAAGGTTCTACTTGGTCAACAAGTGGTTGGGTTAAGGTTGATTCTTCCTTAGTGATGATGGTAAATAGAAGTTGGGAAGGTTTCACTTGGTCTAAAAGTGGATTGGTTGGGGTTTTGATTATGGTTTCCTTAGTTATAGGCTCATTAAAGACCAAATTTATTAAAGGGACCTCATTATGTTGAGGGCTTTGATAATGGGTTTCCACAATAATGGGTGTAGGAAGAGGTTCAAGGATGGATTGCCTGAGCACATTCAAGGATAGGTTGGGGTGAAAATAGATAATATCCTTTGGAACCTCATTTTGATTGATAAGGTTTTGGATGAACATCTTAAAATACCCACATCTATCTACCCCATGTCCATTTATGTGATGATAAGCACAAAACTCATTCTCTATAAACAAAATTGGTTTTAGAGGAGAATGATTGATGGGTTTGATTTGAGGAAGTTTAATGATGGAATCTATTAAAATTTTGTCATTTAAGGAAGTTTAATGATAGAATCCCTTAAAATTTTATCAAAGATTGAGACGTATGATTCCCCTAGTGGGGTGTAATTCCTAGGAAGAGGGTACACCAATGGCTCTTTAGGTTATGAGTTAATTGGTTGGTTTGCCAATTTTGTCTGGTTTGATATTTTGGATTGAGTTTATAATCTTGGTTGATTTAATATGTTGGGTAGGTTTGATAAAATTTGTGATATGTCAGTTTGACTTGATAAGCCTGGTGGGTTTGAAAAGGTTGGTTGATGGTTGTCAAATTGATTGGATGAGGTTGGATGGTTTGATATGTTTGATAATATGGGTATGGTGGGTTGATTTGGTACGGTCGATAAGGTTGATAAGGTAGGTTGGTTTAAAAATTTTGGTTGATGGTTTTTAGTTTGATCAAGGGGGTAGACCAAGTCTTGGTTTTGAGATGAAAAGGGTTGCCACAAAGGGGTATAGATAATTTATATGATGGTTGGGGTGGGTAATCAAAAGTTTGATAAGATTAAGTTAGTTGATATGATGGTTGAGATAGGTAGTCCAAGGATTTGTGAGGTTGATATAGTTGTAGTTGAGGTGGGTTATGACAATGGTAAAATAAGTGTTGGGAGGTTATTAGTTGGTTGTATCTAAAATTTGATTGATTGTAGGAAAGGTGGGGTTGGTTATAGGTGAGGCTAGGTTGGTTATAGGTAATGTTGGGAGCACAGGTGGCTCTTGATGCAATGTAACACTTTAAGGAAAGAGGGTTGTCTTCTAGAAATTTAACAAAGCTAGGATCTCTTGAAGAAAATATAGGGGGATCTCCATTAAACAAGGAAATGGAGATGAGGTGGATAAAGGCAAAATGATATAATGTTTTCAAGAGGATTTATATTCCTCGCAAATCAAATAAAGAGAAGATAAGAAAAGTGAAATAAGATTAAATGCACACTAAATCACGTTAACTCCTACAATTTTTTTTGTCTCTCTTGTGGATTATGCCTTAAGTTTTCAGAAGTGTGACTCAACTTGGTTTTTAAAAGGGTACTAGATAGGCAATATAAGGATGGTTTTGGGTAGTTTAGAAACTCAAAATTATCTATATTGGCATCAATACATGGATTAATATTGGGGCCTACCCCCTCACTTCACAAACCACAATAATAAGGGTGTTGGGTACTAAACCAAAATATATTGAATGCTAAAGATTATACTCAATTAAAGAACCGAGTTTTGGTTTATCCTCTTGGCAGTGAAGTCCAAGTAGGATAGCCAAAGGGAAAGGTTTACCGCTAGGAGATGAAACCCTAGTTAGGCCTTATGTCAAGTGTTCTATGTTTCATTTGGTGTAACTAGGTTGGTATTGTGTGTGCAAAGAGTGAGGCTACAATTAATTTACTTGATTAATTTAGCTACGTGAGCTAATTATTAAAGTAAAAAATGTATGAAATGTTAATTTTATACTCAAAAGAAACTTTGATTTCATTTAAATGATCATAAAATATGAATAAAAACACCTAAATACAAACTACAAACCCAAGAAAAGACTCAAGAGTCCTACTGAGTGTGCCAAAATGTTTCACTAAAATTTTGATTTATTTATGTTTAGAAAGATTTAAAACTTGAAAAAAGGGTGAGGTAAGTAGAACCTATATTTGGTTTGTGCTCCATGATCCAGATGGTTATAGATATTCCTCTTTGTTTGGGGAGGATGACATGTAGATAAGAAAAAAATCTAAAAAATGGTGGATTAGAGAGATAATAGGGTGGACTACCTAGCTTGAGCTAGATCTAAGAAGCACAAACTTCTTTGGAGGTTGTCAATCCACACTTTTTAAACACTTAAGTTTTGATAAACTAAAAATAGATGTTTGCATGAAGTAATAGAAGGTTCTAAAATCAAATACAAGAAATGCTTGAAAAGAAACAAGTGATTTTGATTAAAAATAACAATAAATGATTGAATACTAATGCTAAATTACTCAAACTTGATTTAGAAAATAATTTGAAGTTCTATGATAAAATAGAAACTCATAAACTAAGATTTGGGTATAGGTAGATGGGTCAAATTAAATTGTTATTGTAAAATGACACATAGTGACCTTTGGTGGTTAGGTATGATCATTGATGGTTAAGTGATCGTTGACAGTTGTTAACCACTGGTGGTTAGGTAATTCCATTAGTTCTTAGGTAAGTTCATCGATGGTTAGGTAAGATTATCGGTGGTTACTATAAAATTTGGTTTGGGAAAATAATTTTGTTGGGGATAGTTTTAGAGAGGTTATGGAAGTGGTGTTTGGGTTGAATGTTGGTTGTGAGACAAAAGGTAATGCTCAGAGGTATCTAGTTTTAGAGTTGGGTGTTTGGGTGATTGGAATAGGCTATGGGTGGTTTTTGGGTAGGGGATGAAGTGTTTAGAGTTTCAAAACTCCAACATAGTGAATGAAGTGTAAAGAATGGGAATGACCTAAGAACTAAAATGATTGAATCTTGATAAAAAACATAAATACTTAGCTTTTAGGTATTACTGGCCTAAGGAATGTTGAGGTGGACTAAAAGTTGTTATGGATCCTAGAGAAATGTTGGTAGAGTAATAGTACCTTGGCTCAAGATAGTGAGTTCCAAAGGTACCCTAAGCCTTTGTCCTGGTTCTTAAATTCACTAGGAAGATCCTGGATTTGCCTAGGAGTCAGGATGTCACACAACTAAATGATCATTTCAACCTTCTCTTCATATCTTAATATAGAGGAAAGGGGAATTAAAATCAAAGAGTATCAAATTGTTTAAAAAATATTCTAACATGCATCGATCATGCAAATAATAGACTAAAATTAGACAACTGGTAATCAATGAGTGACTTGTAGTTGACTCCTTCGCATATAGTCCTAAAGTAGAGTTTAAGTAACCGCCAATGATCTAGGTCAAATGTCAGCATTCAATGGCTAACCACTAAAAGCTGAGGGGACATAGTCAAAATTGGATAATACACCAATGATTGGTAGTTAATTCCCTAGGAAATGGTTTGAGGTTAATAATTAGAGAATTAGTAAATAATCTAACCCAAAGGAGGCCAAGGGGTGGTTTAAAGGTTAATACAACATCTAGAGCTATAGTGTATAGTTTTATAGTGTCTAAAATAGAAGATATCCAAGGAGACATTTAAATTAAACTATAAGAGATAAAAAGATCTTTAAAAAACTTGTAAAGTGATTGAAGACAATGAAAGGATCAAGAAGGCTATTTAGGCCTAAAAGGACTAAATGATCACACACATGGCTATATGCAAAAAATGAAGAAGTTTTTCTTGTTTAGGATGAATTTTAATAATGAGGGATTAAATAAGGTTAAAATACCCTAATGAAATATCATATAAGGTTTTAACTCCTTTATTAGTGAATAAAAGGACAAACAAGACTGTTAGGGTCACTAGTAGAATGTTACTCTCAAACCCTGACCATGGGCTAGCATAGGTTATAGTGAGTTGGAGAGGTGAATGGTGAATAACACCACATTCATAGATCATGTGAGGTTTAACATACATAAAGGAGAGGTTTAGAGCCAAAACAAAACACTTTCACACCTTATTATGCCAAATCACCCTTCTTAACCTCTTAACATGCTTAAATAATAAAAAAGGGTCATCTAATTTTGCTCAAAAGACAAAAACAAATGTGAATGGGAGATAATGGAGTTAAAAGATGTTGAATTGGTATATATACTTCAAATTAGTGTCATTTATTCTCAACTTAAGGGGTAAATCTCTATGAATGGTTTTTCAGAGCCTAAACACCCCTAAACCTTGCTTAAACCCTAATAAGAGATTGATAGGAAAGAAAGTGAGATACATGACTCCAAATGGATTGAATTATCCCAATAAAAACTTTAAAAATATTATAAACTCTAATAAGGTCCTCACTATGCAAATTTATTATACTTTTACTTGTATAGATACATTTAATGCTATACTTTTGTAGGTTTTAATTCATAAATAGGGTGTTTGAGTATACGAACAAGTGAAAATCATTGGAAAGGGTGATTTAGAGAGTCTTATACCTTCTAAAACCCTAAAATCCACTCCTTTTCCTCTTAAAGTGTTCCTAAAGGTCCAAACTCCAAAGGCAATGTAGAGGTGTTTATCAAAGGATGATATGGTCAGCTAAGAGAGATAAAGTAACATGGTTAGATAACTTTGAAGCTATGATTCAAACCATAATATGGTTTGTAATCTCTAAGATATGCTCCTTAACCTTGTAGTAATTTCTCATAGATTTCTTATTTCCATTACAATCTCTAACATAAAAAAAATTAGGCCCAATTGACTATTAGGCCTATATGGCCAACAAAGAAGAATCTCTATCATGACTAAGGGTGAAGAAAAGGTGTCAATTAAAGATATCAGAGCAAAAAAAATGTCAAATATGGTAGAGGGAACTTTAAGATGAGTTATAAGAGCGTGAATGTAACTTTTCAATTCTCAACTAGGAGGGTAGTTTTAAATGAGGTTAATGAGTCATCCTAGAAGGTGAAGAGTCACTCTACATCACCCTTGATGAAGAAGAAAAAAAGATTTGATCTGTGCCATAGGGCCCAATACCAAGTGAATTTGGGACAACTAAGTTTGGCTATGTAGAGTTAATTAGTAAAGATAATTTAGATAGAAGTAACCAAATAGATTCAATGGAATGGAAGTCTTATTTGTAGGAAATGTAACTTATATTCATTAATGGTCAATAGGGAAAATTTGTAAAATGTGCTACAGTTCATGTATTACAAAGTAGATATGTGGAGAATTTCATATTTTTTATGATTGTGTAAAAGCATTGATATTTTTATAGATACATATTTTTACATACTTATACAAGTAGAATACAAGAGAAGTTACAACTACTTTCAGTTACAAAGAAGATGGTTACATCAATTCATCTTCTAGGCTAGATGACGGTTGAAGAACCTGTTGGAGCATGTGGACCAGGAGAGTTGGCATATAGATGTGATATGGAATCTAAGAAGTAAAAGAGTCCATGAAAAGGTGATAATGGAACATTTAAGACTTTGAAACACATAAGATAAAGAAGCATGGATATACGAGCTGTGAAGGATGAGAGAGTTAATAATTAGGCACACGAGTGAATTTGAAGCTATGATGCATGTGAGGGAATGAAATTTGACAAATAGGCATAGGACTTGGTGTATTTATATGATTTGTGAAGTTCATAGTGATTGGAGTGCATAGTGTGGTTCACAGTCTATGATTTGAGGTGATTGTTGCATGAAATTATGTGATCTAGTGCATAACTTGTGTGGGAGGTTGTCATCCAACTTATTTTAAATGATTGAACAAGATTGGGTGTGACATGTGCACATTTAATAGAGGAGAAAATGAGGAGTGAACTTGATGGTGCATAAGTTGCACATAGATCATTTTCCCTTTCTTAAAGAACAATGATCGTTATTGCAATGATGTGCAATTATAGAAATTACACCTAAAGTTACTAAGAAGTGTACCACTTGGTTTGAGTATTAAATTTTCCAACCTTAAACACTTGTAAAATTTGATGTGTGCCATGGAAAGTGCATGTGTATATCAATTCAATTATTTGGTCATTTTTTGTTGGGTTCAAAAGTGAAGGATCCAAATCAAAAGGATGATATGTCATTGCTAGATCAAGAAGTAGTGGAGTGTAAGGCTTGAGAAACTCCACATTGAAGACTAGGTGCATGACCAAGTACTATGGCATATAAAGAATGAATGTGTTATCACTAGCTACAAATAGAATGGTATAAGGACCATAGAATAGAGGCTTGGTGTTCCTATGTGGACCTTTGAATCACTCTTTTTGAAGTTGCAACCAAAATTTATCACCAACTTGGAGTGCATTTGGTGTGTGATGTATATCATGGCACTCTTTATTCTTTAATTGGGTGTGAGAGAGAATATAATAAATTTTATGAACATAATGGATTTGGCACATAAAGTTATCAACTTTATCTATTTCCCATTCCTATGCATGCAACTCAGTGCCTGCTAGTGCACAATAGGAGATGTCTAGAAGTGTCAAAGGTTGAAACCCAAGACATGTCTCAAATGGATTGTGTCCCATAGAGATATGAAGAGACCGATTGTAGGTGTGTTGAATGTACAATATATTATCATATTAAGTGAAATCATGCACATGGTTTTACATTCATAGAATATGAACAAGTGTGTGATTGACCACTTTAGTTGGCCCATATATCTAAGGATGAAAACCCATCAAACAATCCATAAATGTACCCATAAATTTCCAAAACACTTGCAAAAAATGACTCACAAAGTATGGATCATGGTCAGAGATGATGGAGATTGGTAGCCCAAAATGAACCCAAACATGGTTGAAGAAAGCCTACATAATGTCAGCTACATTAATGTCTTTTCTACAAGTAACCATGATATTCATCTTGGAAAATTTATCCAATAAAAAAACATAATGTCATGTTATCATCTCATCATAGTCAGTCCAATCATGAAATCCATGCTAATGGATTCCCATGCTCTAGATAGAACTAGTAGAGGTGTTTGAAATCCTAGCTTCCTATTCATGAGCTTGGTAATGTAACAAGGAATGCAAAAATTGATGTGATACTCAATGTTATCACATATGTGTAGCCAAAATAAATGTGACTACAATGTATCTAGAGTCTTTATCACATCGATGTGTCCTAAGGTCTTGATGTAGTGTGCCTACCAAATGAGTCATTGGTGAGGTGTGCTAGTGGGAACATAGAGATGTCCAAGCTTGTAGAGAAGCTAGTTAGATAATTAGAACTATGGAACTTGTTTATCTTACACAAGGATATTTTAAGTCACTATGAAGTGCTATTTAGCTAAGTAGAGAGATACCTAGTCTATGAAGTTATGTCTATGCATGTCCAGTACCATGATGAACCTGTGAACCAAAAGTCAGCTACGGTAGTTTATAACCCTATTTCTTGTGATTAATCATGAGATGGAATTGTTATTGGTAAGTCATCCATTTCATATGACACACATTTTACAACTTGTTTTGCATTTGTGGGAACTAAAGTGGTTGATGGTTTGAATGAATAAATGTCTCCTTCTTGAGAATGTAGTGTCACCATTGCTTAATTGATTTCAAAATAGCATAGAATTTCTTATTATAGGTGGAGTACATTTTCACCATGTCATTAAACATATCTAAGTGGTATGTGACTATATGTCCATGATACATGAGCACTATCGAGTGCATAATCAAATGCATCAATGTGTACTTTGAAGGAGTACATAATGTCAGGCATTACAATAATAGGTGCTACATAGAAGAGCTACTTGAGTTCATTGAAAGTGTAATATTGTACATGAGTTTAGTTAAACTTTCCTTTTGTGTAGGTGAGTTGGTTGAGAGCCAAAGAGATGTGTGAGAAACCAAGGATGAACCTGAGGTAGAAGTTAGAAAGTATATGAAAACTCCTCAATTCTATGAGATTATATGGAGTAGGCTAGTCTTAGATCACTTTGATATTCTCTAGATCTAATCTAATGTTAGTTTGAACAATGATGTGGCCTAGGTATTAGATCTATGTCATTCCAAATGTACACTTAGTTAACTTGGCTTCCAAATTATGTTGGTGCAAAGTGTCTAAGATGCATGAGATGTGCTCCATATGCTCCTCCTAAGTCTTGCTAAAGATGAGGATGTCATCCAAGTAGATAATGATGATGGTGCATCAGTGAGGTTAAAAGGCATGACCAAACTTGTACACTCCTTCCCATGTCTTGATTGTTGTCTTATAGATGTCTTTAGGATAGATTAGAACCTAATGTTAACCTAACTTTGAGTCAATATTGGTAAAGTATTGTGAACCTAAAAGATGGATCAATAGGTCATAAATGCATGCCAATAAGTATCAATTATTTACTATGATTTTTTTAAGTCTACTATATTCAATGAAAAGTCACTAGGACCCATCCTTGTTGGGAATGAAGACTATTAAACTCTTACCTTGATCTTGCCTTAATCAAAGAGCTCTTGTATCTATCACTAGATTTCATCATTATCCAAAACTAATTTTTGATATAAAGGGAGATTGGGAAGAGGGAATACATGAAACAAATTGATGTAGTGATTTACTAAGTAATGCATAGGAAGGCCTTCAATTTATATGAAGACTTCAATTTACTACACCAGTAACTTGTTGATCTGTTACTACTATAACTATGTATGAGTGTTACACACTTCAAGGGTGTGCTTTGTCATCTTATATTACACAGGTATGTCAAGGTAGACCATGAGAAACATAAAGTTCTATGAATGTAAAATGAGACTGTAAAAATAATTGGAAGATACCAAGGTGAATTTAGTCATGGGAACTAACTCAATGAGGTTTTAGAAGCTATCTTATGTGTGAATAGTCTAACACTATGTCTTGGGTTGATATGTAGCTTTACAGTCATAAAAATATAGTATTCCTAGTATGATGTCATAGAACTATATAAGTGTGATGTCACAAGTGAAATTGTCCTCCATAGGCTTGAATTGGTACTAAAAAGTGCATTATTTATAGATTTGTATATCCTTCTCCTACAAAAACCACCCTAGATAGTATGGATTGGGATGTGCTTTAGTGGTAAGACTAAGGTGCTGAGCCATGGATTGCATGATGATTTTATTTTGTATGCCATTGTCGATGATGATGTGGAGAGGCTGACCCTTCACTTATAAATTATTATGGAAGATGCATTCATGCTTCTCAGAGATGTTGATCATAATGATGTTGGTACTCAAACAAAAGTCATCTAGATTAGTGTCATCCATCGATGTGGGTCTTACTGTAGACCAGGTGAGAAAGGAATATTGTTCAAAAAATTCATAATCATCATGAGTGAATGGGTGATGGAGATGGTACCAATTATTAATAGCCTTATTCTTCTTGCCTTTGTCTGAAGTAGAAAGTGCTAGAGTTTTTGAATGTTAACTAGTTTTCTGGTGTTACTTTCCTTTGCGAGAAGTATGTTGTTTCTTCTACATAAAATTTACAATTTTGAGTTGTGCATAGATAGTTCCTTGTGTGGTAAATTATATGAATAGGTGTAATGCTACATCATCCTTTCCTTATTTTTGGTGGCATTGTAATATGGTTGGCCCAATGTGTCAGAAGTTAAAAACTCCATATTTGCATAGATATAAGGTGAGAGTCCACTGATGTACTTCATCACCTTATGTTTTTCATATAGGTTATCTCAAATGTGTTAGAATAAAAATGAATGAGATTTGGGGGTGAATAAGTATTTAATTTTTTTTACAACTTTACTTTATCATTCATTAAATATCAAAACAATATAGTGAACTAGAAACACATCAAGAACCATTTATATGAGCATGAGACAAGAGGATAACACATAGAAAACTTATTTCAGTGGGAAACCTTCAATGGGAATAAAAACCATTAATATCTAAAAATTTAATACATTATTATAAGAAAAAAATCAAAATTTAGCGAAGCACCAACTTCACATGGAACACCAACCCCAATTAGCCAAGCACCCACTTGATTAGGCTTTAACAAAAACCAACTTACAAGGAGGAACTAACCCCTTAGATGACTCAGAAAAAAGTCATCCACATAATTTATTTATTCAACTTTAGGAAATATTATT
The DNA here is from genome assembly GCA_037957365.1 of Torreya grandis. NCBI lineage: Eukaryota > Viridiplantae > Streptophyta > Pinopsida > Cupressales > Taxaceae > Torreya > Torreya grandis. Next base: position 951,810 of record JARHVA010000394.1, on the reverse strand, counting down.
ACTCAAACAACTATTGATTACCACCTCTTCAAATCTTCACACTCTTAGCCCTCTCAAACTACCTTCTAGGCTTCTTCGCTCAACTAGGTCTCTTCAAGATATATTAGTTCATTTAAACTTGGTATTAATATATAGTACCCATATTATATCTTCATGATAGTTTATATGCACCCTTATTATTTTGTAAAAGACCTCCTATATCTCTTAAAAGTGATACACACACACACAAATATATATATATATATATATATATATATATATATATATATTTGTGTGTGTGTGTATCACTTTTAAGAGATATAGGAGGTCTTTTACAAAATAATAAGGGTGCATATAAACTATCATGAAGATATAATATGGGTACTATATATTAATATACATATATATATATATATATATATATATATATATATATATATATATATATATATATCTGCTTCAACATACTCATTCTCTAACTAGTCAATTAGGCCTTGTTGTTATATGAAGCTCTTGCTCATACACCTCTTGGTTTGACATACACACTTTCCCACTTAGATTTTAAATAAAATAGGCCTTATGAAATTCCAAAAACATTACTAAATTATTACAATAGGATAATAATAACAAAAGGACCAAAACCACTTTTAAGCCTTAAGGAGACCTAATTCAATTAGGCCTTCAGTAACACACGTTACCCTTTGATCTTCTTAGAGCACTTCAAAAATTCATACATAATAGTATCAATTCATATTACACTAAAATATACCCCTATTAATCTCATATTAGTTCCATGACACCTTTTCTCTCCAACCATTACTTGAATCACACCATTAGTAATGTTCACAATTAGGCCTGTGCATACCCAAAAAGTCTATTTTGAACTACTGAAGATAAAACACCAATTTTATAAACAAACATGGAAATAAAACATATACATAGAAAATTAAATACATAAAAAACTTTACCAAGTGTATTATGCTTCATTATATAGGGAAAAATGACTAAAAAACACTCCTACAACTTGCTCACTCAAAACTCCCAGTTTTCTATAAAGACCAGTAATGGTGATTTTGACCTTCAACACTTGTATAGCCACTTTAAAAGAATAATAATGCATGTGGATGATAATATGTAATCCTTATACCATTATAATATATAAATATATTACTTTCAAATACAAATAGTGGTCTTGCAGACTAATTTCATAATATTGTACCACATTATCTCATCTGAACCAAATAGGTCAACTTATCAGAAACATTTTCATCATATCCATTGACCTCCAAAAATTATATACAAAATGAAAATGTATTGAAATTATTTAAAAATGTATCCATGCACCTTGATTCATTCCTATTCTATGATAACACATCCCTAAACAACTTCACATTGTTGCTTGGGTTTCTCACTTTTTTCACCATTAGGTCTATTAGCAAAGGGTCATCTTGGATGACCAATTTAACACCCCTGAGGATGAAAACCTATATATAAACCATAATATACACAAACTATAAGTCTCAAAATTTTTCCTCCATCTATTTATCAACTTTGACTTGGTCAACTTTGACTACTACAATAAATCTCTAAGAAATTAACACTTTCTTATAGGGTTTGCTCACACACTTGGAAAATAAATCAACCATATAAATACCTTGGAGAGTTTAATATAATTTAAAATAACTTAAATATCCATATCAATCCATTATGTTCACTTTAGAACAACTTATTTCATATTGGGTCACTATTAGGGTTCTTTGAGGGTTTAAACCATCTTCCACTATTAACAATCATTCATAAAGCTTAAACCCACATTCCAAAGACTAATGAATATAAATTTGAGTTAGGATCCTACCCAATATAATATGAATATATTAAGTTCCCATGTAGAGTTTACACATGCAAATGAATGCTTGAAAGTCCTTCTCAAGTTGAAAATCATTCATTCTATACATATGAGAGACTTTAAAACCACTTTTCATGCCTTATTACAAACCATGACCTCAAAATTTGTGAAAATGATTGAAACATCATATAATACCTATTTATATGATCATATACTCACACTTTCCTTAAAAACTAAACCTCATACCCCATTAGGCCATACTTTATCTCTTTGCTTGTTTAAACCTTGACTTATAAACCACATTAGGCCTTGAAAATGACCTTCATACCTCTTTCCATGTGCTCAACACCTCAATTAAATTATTAAAAAACCATATAAAATTCTAATTTTTTAAAAAACATCCTTCATATTCCTTGATAATAGATCATGATGCCTCAGTAGACCAAGCAGGGTCTATAAGTGGTTTGGTTGCATACTAGGTCTATAGGTCCTACCCCTGTAGGCTCACCCTAAGACTCACATGAGAGATAAAATGAATCATATACATGATAAATAAACCTTTTACATCCATTAATTCTTGTGTTCACTCATTTCACCAAGCCACCAAGCTCATACCTTCTCACAAGGTCTCTTCATGCTATGACTAGTGTCATGACTAGGCTTCTCAAGCACTTGAAACTTGAAAACTGACCTTGAAACACTTCTTAATTATATTATACCTTTCTCTCATGACTTAAATTCTCCTCAAAACAATTTAAATCCTCTCAATGATGTTATCAAATAAGAACATTCTTTAATGACCTCATGAATACCTTTATTAAGAACCTTTGACATCAATACCAAACTTAAACAATAGGAACAATGCTCAACAATATCTCCCTTTGTCATTTATGGAAAAAAATACTACATAATGATCATTCTTATCTCCCCATTTTTTTCCTCCCCCTTTGACATAAATGAAAAAGTGATGTTTTGAATTTCCTTGGATTACACTCCTTGTAACCAAAAAGCTCAACACATATGACTTGTGAGTTTATGAGACATAATAAAAACATGTTCCCCTATCTCCATGCATACCTTATTATAAAAACTCCAATATTATTGGGGATAATTATCATGATTATCTCCCCCTAAGTTCTTGGATTATTCAATGATTTCTAGGGTTAAGAATTACACCCAATTCCTATCTTAGGTGTTCAAAAGTTACCTTTAGAAGTGGTTTGGTAAATATGTCTTCAATATAATCCTATGTAGAATAATATTAAAGCTTGAAACTTTGTTCACTTACCTGCTCTCTTAAAAAAAATATCCGATGGGAATGTTCTTGGTCCTTGAGTATATGACAAGGTTCTTTGAGATGCTTATAACACTTGTATTATCATAATAGATTGGGATATGACCATCATACTCCACCTTGTAATATTTTAGGGTCTATCTCATCCATAGGACCTGAGTGTAACATGAAGATCCTAAAATGTACTCAACCTCACAAGTGGATATTTATACTGATCATTACTTCTTGCTTATCCATGAAACTAGGCACCCACCTAGGAAAAAATATCATCCATTGTTAGTTTTCCTATTATTTATACTTCCTACCCAATTTACACCTATGTAGGATGTCAAATTGAACTCTTTGATTTTTGGATACCACAATCCATACTCCATAGTCCCCTTAATATACCTAAGTATCCTTTTGACTACTTGCAGATGATTTTCCTTTGGATATACTTGAAACCTTCCCACAAGACCTACTACTTTCATGATGTCAAGTCCAGAGGTAATGGCATATAACAAACTTATAATCGTTGACCTTTATGATGTCTAATTGACATATGAACACTCATTTTCTATTATCAACTTATACCCTATGATCATGGGTATACTCACTGCCTTACAATCTTCCATATCAAACTCTTTCAACATTTATCTTATGTGCTTAACTTATGAGATGAATATAACTTTTTTAGATTAAGTGATTTAAAACCCAACCAAATAATGATAGTTATCCTAGAATGGACATCTCAAACTCTTTCTTCATCACCTTTGCAATTTCCTTGGTCATGTTCTCATTATTTCCACCAAAGATGATGTCATCCACATAGACAACTACTATCAACTGATGTTCATCTTCTATCTTGATGTATAGATTACTATCTTCAACTCCTCTTTTGAATCCTTGATCTAATAGATACCTATCCAACCTATCATACCAAGCTAGAGGAGCTTGATTTAAACCATAGAGAGCCTTTTTTCAATATAAAAACATATTATTTGTCATCTGATATTGATAATGCCTTAAGTTATTCAATGTATACTTCCTCTTCCAAATTCCCATTAAAAAATGTAGATTTGACATCCATTTGGTATACATTGAACCCTTTGAATCTTGCATATGCTAGAAACAATCTAATGGTCTCCAATATTACTAATAGTGTAAAGGTATCCTCAAAGTCTAACCCTTAAAGTTGTGCATATCCTTTACATACCAATCTAGCCTTGTTTCTAGTGAATTATCCATCTTCATTCAATTTATTTTTAAACACCCATTTTGTGCAAATGACATTATTGTCTTCATGCCTACGAACTAGTTCTCAAGTCTCATTCTTATCTATTTGGTGTAACTCCTCATTCATATAACCTATCAAAAATTTGTCTTTTCTTTCTTCTATAATATTTTTAGGTTAAATCTTGGATAATAGGGAAACAATATCTTGATTTAGATTACTTACCAGTCTTCTCCTTGTTTGCATACCTGCATTCTTATTGCCAATGATTTGAGATTTAGGGTGATCTATTTGAATCTATATTGAGGGTCATTTTGAATCTTATCTCTCTTCAACTTCTTCTTATTACTCATCAATATCTATAGCCTCCTCTTCATTCTTGATGTCCAAATTCTTTAAAGTGTCCTTTGACTATGATTGGGATTTCCTTATCTCATCAATATTCACGTTGGTGTTTTCCACTATATTTTGTATCTTCTTTTAATAAAAGATATAGGTTGAGCTCATTAATCAGTATCCAAAGAATATACCTTCATCAGATCTAGAATCATACTTTCCTAGGTCTTCATTATCTCTTTTGATGAAACATTTTCTCCCAAACACTCTTAAGTGTTCCACATTGGAAGGTCTACCCTTCCATAGTTCATAAGGAGTCTTGTTGCCATTAGTCCTTATCTAAAATATATTAAAAATGTAGACTAAAATGATTAATACCTCTCTCTAATATCCATCAGATAATATAAACTCATTTATTAGAGTTATAGCCATCTCTTGAACTGTCCTATTCTTCCTTTCCACTACCCCAATCGGCTGAGGTGTCCTAGCTATTGAGAATTGTCTCCTTATTCCATGAAATGCACATAAGTCATAAAAATAATTAGAACAAAAATATCCTCCTCTATCATATCTTAGGCATTTTATCTTTCCATTATTCTCATTCTTAACAAGAGCCTTAAATGCCTTCAACTTGTCAAGAGCTTCTAAATTTTCTTTAAAGAATATAACCTAGGTTATTCTTATGTAATCATCTATAAGTAGCATGAAGTATATATCTCCTTAAATTATTTTATTCCCTCAGAGATTATTGTGTATTAAATCCAAGGGTATTGTAGTAAAATACTCATTAGAATTAAACCTTCTTCTAGTCTGCTTACCATGTTAACATGCCTTGTAAAGTATGTTTGTAGGTTTGATGATCTTAGGCATGTTCTTCACAGACTTATTAATGATAATATTGACTAGATTGTAAAATTTTAGGTGACCTAACCTTATATTCCATATCCAAATTTCATCTATCTTAATTATGAAGCATCTCTCCTTCTTGATCTCATTCAAGACATATAGATTGTTTTCAATCCTCTTAACATTGGCAATTAGCCTTCTTGATTTGGCTCTCCTTATCTGACACCTTATATCATGAAAGGTTAGTGTATGTCATTTATTATACATTTTAATTACACTAATAAGGCTATGTTTCAATCCTTCCACATACAACACATTTTATGTCTTGATCTTCCCATTTTCCAAAATCAAGACACCCTTGCCAACTATATTGGCAGTTGTGTTGTCTCCAAACCTCACTATTCTTAGTCCATTTTTTTTAATGAGATTAACTTATTTATGTCTCTTATACTATGGCTTGAGAAACCACTATATATATATATATACCATTTCATTCCTTCATATTGAATGTGAAAGATAGTCTGAGATAGTATGGAATCCTCTGTGGTCTTTTATTCCTCCTTGAAAAATATTCTATCTTGACACTTGAGCTCAATATAATCCATCCTAACTTATTGTTGTCACCAACTATCACACCATAGAGGAGGTTTTTAAATATTAATATAATATTTGGTCAACATTAGAATACTATTAGGTATGTGGGTATACTTATAGTATAAAGATACCTCTAGGTTTAAGGGCTAGCTCCTTGAATTGATCTTGAAGTGCTTATCACCTAAACTAACTGATTAATTATGGAAAATGGATATAAATATGCATGAAAGAAATATATTATAAGGAGGTGATAAAACATAAGTATTTACACAATTATATCATACTTATTTCATTAAAAAATAAGACCTAAAAACTAGCTTCAAAGTCCTAAGATGTTCTAACATTAGTATTTCAATATAGAGGTGATATGCATGCGACAACTCAAGGTAAGTAGACCAGAGATCAGATTGTTGAATATAAGGACACTTTAAAACTTCAAGGGAGAAAAAAAAACTAGATATACTCTATATGAATTTTTATAATGATAAATCCTTATATTAGACATGAAAGGATAAGGAGATGCAAGGATAGAATCACTAGACCTCACCGTTCATCACTTTGCATACTTATATAAGATGTTTGTGAACTCAAAACAGATTGATTAGTTTATTAAAAGGAAAATTAAGACATAAAAATAGTATGGATTCACCATACATGGTTTGTAATTATCTCTAAATAGATAAAATGGCTAGTACTTATAGAATATGAGAGAGGAGAGAGAAGAATGAAGTCTAAGGGTCACAAAAACACTTGTCAAGCTGAGAGGAGTTATGTTTGAAAAATAATGGAGTATGGAATAAACCATGAAAGATATATTTGGAAAAATTTCCCTAAAATTCATGAAAATCTTCAAATTTGGCTTATTTGTCTCTTAGCTAGCTTCTTGAAATTGCCCTCATAAACTCCTCAAATTTGGCTTAGAGATCTCTCAACTGGCTTCTTGAAACTACCCTCATAATTTTGTCTTCCTTGAATTCTCAATATTATAATATGGATATATGACATAATTTCACTATTATGGATGGGTTAGAAACAAAATCCAACATACATTGGATGTGTCCTTAATCATCAATATTCTTCTAGCCAAGTGTTTTCACTATCTGCAGTCATAATCATCCTCCTTTAGACTTGTCTTCACATTTTTCACTAAGATGGTCATAAATTATTCAATAAAATCCATATATATGATGATGTGACACTTTTAAATATTTATCCTACCCTTAAATTCACTAGGAAAAAATTAAAAGGCCTTCCAATTGGAGTTATCACCTTTTCACTTGGTGATCACTCTTCATTTACCATGTCATTATGGACTGGTTGAAGTGAAGGTGTTATAAGAGATACTTATGAGATATTATGAAATAATAAATGTATATGAGGAGTTATATTATTTCTCATTATTCCTCTAAAATTGATCCTAATATTTTGAAACCCTTTTATAACTACAAAACATTAAATTTTTTCAATAAAAGTAACTTTGTACCCTATCCATACAAGTAGGGTGGAAGCCAATATGATGATAAAGATACCTAGGGATTACTATGCAAGTTAAGTTGTTTTACTACACAAACTATCTCGTTTTGATGCCTTTCCTTCTTTGTCTTCTTCATCAAGTCATTAGCAAGGGTTTTAAGAGGGTTTTAGGTAGTTTTAACCTCTAAGGATTATTCATAAAATTTTGACATTGAAATCATGAAAAAATCACACTAAATCCTCATTTGGGACCTTATCTAACATATCCTATCTCCTTGAGCTCCCACTACAAGCATCTATACCATTGTGAGCTCTTAAACTTGGCCTCTCGAGCTCTCCTTTGCATTCTGTGTAGGTTGTCATGCTTTGAAGCCAAGAAAAGGCTTCTTTGTGGCCTCCTCTATAAACCAAATGTCTTAACACACCTAATACCTCCATATAAACATGTTAAAATTATTTAGAATGATCATATAGTAGTATAAATGGGATTGGACCCCTTTTATGCATTAGGTCTAGTTTAGGCCTAGTGGACTTTGACTACACCTCTGTGGGTTTAGACCATCAATCTTGGACTCTAATACCTGTGAAGTCTTAGACATGTTCATATATGATGGAAAAAATTCCTACATCATTATGCAAGGTTTAAACAATTCCTAACTCACCTTCTTACCTTTCTTATAACAAACTTGCAGGGCTTGTCTCTTTAGAAGTGCCCTTTATCTGAGACAAAAGAGAGAGAACTTCACATATTATCTCAAGAATGTCAAGGTTATGAGAGCTATTAATAAGTCTTATATAACCTATATATAAAGTTTTAGAGTTGTATATCATAATTATAATCTCCAAACATTCCAAAACCCAAGGCAAACTTTTCAACTCACTAAATGTATGCAAGGTTAGCATATTGACTATATGTGTGATTAAAAATAGATCTTACCATATTTACATTGTGATGATAATGAGGTGGAATGTGTATCAATTATTTTACGATCCATTCAAACATTTCTAACACTATCAACCTTTGCCAAATCTTTCAACTTGCACTCTTCACATTGCCTAGGGTAGCTTATAGTCAACTGTGACTGTGTTTCCCCTCATAAAAGGGGATAATTGTAGGTGTAAATTGTAACATTAGACCTTATATACTTCTCTAATACCTATTTTAATTCCTAGATTTCACTTCATATTAGTTAGGACTTGGCACATCATGCATATGGTAGGATAACCTCTAGACTGGTTATACTTAGAGTAGTGTCATCCTATAGTTGACTGTAGGTGGTCATTTTAAGAGAAAAAGACACTTGTAGGTTGTATTTCTTCTCTTGGAAACATATGTTTCACACCCTATGATTATTTTTAGGTCTTGGAACCAAATATAAATGCAAGTGTTTCATGTTTATAGGTTTCCATCCTCCAAGGTTTATCTTATGAGACTATAGGTACCTATAGTTAGGCTATAGGTGGCCTTTTTGGGAGCAATGGCATACTTGTAGGCAATGGTACATATAAATACCTTGTATTTTAACTCCCCTTACTATTATAAAAACCACTTATATCTTTATTATTTCAGTAAGATCACCTACTATGAAGACATGCTCCTATATTTCTATCTTGGAGTGTAAGGTCACTTGGAGTTTAAGATATTGTAGAGAATACCAAACTTCTATAGTGAAGAATTGCATGATTTGGAAGCCTGATAACATCATACTCCATGGGAAAAACATTTCACCCTCTTTTGAAAGGCATCACTCCTATATGAGGGTTAAAAAATAAGATTATTCACATTCATCTAGACTCCATGTCACCTCATTATATGCTAGCATCAAATGTAGACAAGGCTCTATTTCTGATCTTTTAAGGTAATAAATCCATAAAACAAACTTCTCCACTTGTGAACATAATCCCTTAAGGATGACTACCACTTTATGGTTTAAACATGGTTCTTATGACATCTTCAATGTTCTTAAATTGTATGAATGTCTCCAACATGCTTAAACTCCTTCATGTAACACCTTCAAGCTTTTGTGAAAGCCACTTGTAGGTGTAATTACATGATGCAAGCCTATGGATATGATATATGGGTATTATTCTTAGTGTATGGGTATGAAATTAGTTTTATACTTCATACAAATCCTTAAATTAATCCTATCCACCATGAATGACTTCACACCAATTCAAATACTTCCATTCTAACATGACTATCTCCTGTGGGACACCTGTAGATGTCCATCAATGGTGTAGGACTATGTACATTGGAGGATTAGTAGTTACAATCTATTACACATCACTTGGATATTTTGGATTGATTTTTCATATTACAAGGCTATGTTTAACACCTCTTTAAACTCTTCATTACACCTCCATGGATGTTATGCAAGCCTTCATACACTTGATTATAGGTACAATCATTAAAAGACTAACTGTGTTGACATGTTCTTTGATTACAACTCCATGGATGTATCCTTTGAGATTGAGATTAGAATGAGAGAGGATTGAAAATACATGAGAATCATGAAACATAACATATCACCTTCCTCTAAAACAACTATAAATAAACAACTTCTATAGCTGATGGACCTGCCTGCAATTAAAAATGGAGATCTTAACCTACAACTTGAGAATTTTGAACTCATTGAATCACCTAAAAACATGAAAAAAAGGATGGAAACCATGAAATAAGTATGTCAAAATCTTTTAAAAATAATTCGATCAAGTGATTTTTATGGATCAACTCATACAAGAAGAAAACTTGCAGGTTGTGGGGATTAGCATGCAAAATGAGATAGTTAACTTATAAACGATGGTTCATAAATAATAAAAAAATAATAATTGAAATACTACCATTAAAATTAATTATACCAAATTTACTATCTACCACCAATATAATTTGACCTGGAAGCTCTCCTACTGGCTGTACAATTAAGAAACCTATTGACCATTTTTACATGTCTAGTGGAGCAATGAGGTAAAAATAGTTTTCAGTCATTTTTGAGTATTTAAAATATTAAAAATTGTTAAGATGAGTTTAGGGAAGTTAAATACACATTGTATAATATTTATACACTTGCCACACTCCTTTAGAGGTCGTACAACTACCAAAACTCCTCCTTTTCTAACTATTTTCTTGATTTCAGTTGGGAACCTACACATTTTTAGTTATAAATAACATTATAGATAATTTTTTTACATTATTTACATTTAATTATATTTAGGAACACTTTTATACTATAGGAAACCACACAACCTCCATTATTGACTCAAAAATGACCCCTACGTGACATAATGACTTAGGACTAGATTTGATTATGTCCAAGATTAATAGCTCATTAAATGACATAAAATTTACCATGACACACCATATAACATTATAATATACCCATATATCAATTTTTATACTATATCAGGTTGATTTATTTTAACTTTTGGTCAAAATAGTCAACATTCTTGGTGATTTCCTATGGGGGGTATGTTTTATATGCTAAGACCAGTAGCCTAATCCTATAAATTGGGCTATGGAGTCACCTATGTACAAGTTTGAAACTAAATTTGAATTTGAAATGACACAAAACATAAAGTAAAGACACATAATGTAAGATAAACTAAGGGAAACAAACATGTGTTCTCAAGAACACTTATGGAACATACACATAACTAAAACAAAGACACACACCTAGTCTATTATTTAAAAAACCTCACTCTTGAGGTGAAAAATATCTTACCATGCTTCAAATAAGGTCAAATATGGTTATTCTTGCATCTTTGTCACTCCATGAGAGTAACTTGCCATGTGAAGCATGCTCATCATCAACCACTTAGATATTTAGATGGTCAAGAATGTTTCCATATTTATGTCTTATCATACTTGAAAGTGGAATAATTTGAGCTCTCAAAAATATTCTCTCATGTATTCTAAAGGCCTTTATTGGAGTTGCAACTAACTTATCTATGTCATACCTAATTTGTGCTCTTTAAATTATAGATTAAAAGGTATGACAATGACCTCATTTTTATTCTCTTTTAAGACAAAATGTACTTGATGTGAATGATCACCAAGTCTCTCTTCACAATGTTCCAACATTTATGAATTTTGTTCTACCTCAGGTTGGGATCTTGACTATTCCTTGAACACAATGACTTCTACCTTGACTTCACTAGGCTTCTCTATGACTACATACCCTTAGATAGTAGATTGATGTTTATTATTATTCACAATATGACACTCTTTTCCATGCTTGGTGAGACACTCAGTAACCTGCTCATTAGGCTTATCAATAAACTTGACATCAAATATGCAATATTTTGGAGGACAAGGAGTCTTACCCAATTTATCAAATTATTGACATATGGCATTGAACCTTTGTCATAGTTCATCCTCTTCCTCATAGATGTCATCATTAAGAGTAGCTTCACTAATTATAAGCATAATTACATTGTTTTCCTCATCATGATGATCTATCATGTCCTTCAATCTATCCTCATCACATTTATGGATCAAATAGTTACCTTTAGTAGCTTTTGAGAGATAATTTTCAATACTTACCTCATCTTGTTCAAATACTCCCTCATGGATGATATAGGTGTCAAGCTCAATTTTGTAAAAATATGCATATGGGTCATATTTAGAAGCATATACACCATACTCATCTAGAAACAAGTTAGCTATACCTTTAATCTTGGAAGAGGCACCATCGTCTAAAATAGGCTCCCCCTTCTCATTGATTACATAATTCAAATTTGAACTTACCTATAGATAAGGCTCAATGTGGAATCTAGTAAGTGGTTGAGTCATTATAGTCACCTTTGTTCCATATCTTATCCTGAAGGCTAATAAGGACCAATCAGCTAAGAGGTACCCTCTTATATTAGCTATAAAATCTTCTTGAAAGATAGATTGCAAACTAGGTAGACAAGTCAAAAATAAAAATGTATTGAAGGATAGGAAAACTAGGATAATCATGAAAGAAAACCTTCAACCCTTTGATCAATATTATTATCTTAGAGGTGTACTATCTAACTAAATCAATCCTTTGCTATGTGGTTCATATTTTAGGCCCAAATTATCATCTACAACATTGAGCATCGCTTATGTAGAGGCTCCACTCTCAACTATGTAGTTATGAACTAGTTTATCACCCGTAATGAGAGTGAGGTAGAAAGGTGGATGTTTCTCAACTTTGGTATATGGTTCCATAATTTTTTTATGGGAATTGGTAAAAAATACATGAACATGACCATTCCTTGAAGATGGAGGACTAGCATGGATAGTGGACAAATATTTTTACAAGAGCTCTTTTTGGCCAAGCATATGAAGGACATCCCAAAGGGAAATGGATGCCTTTACATTCTTCAATGAATCCACTATGTTTAGGATATAAGTACTTAATTTTTATTGTGTATTTAGAGTCAAGGGAGTTTTTTATATATTGAGTAATAGAATAAATTTGAGAAAACCTTACCACATTTTGATTTAAAGGATGTGTAGGAGTGTTAGGGACTGTCATGCTTATAGTCATGTCTTATTGCCTTATAGGAAGATCAGATGAACTTGTAGGCACATTATTATCACCTCCTACAACCTTCCTCTTTGATCTTGTATTTTTTTCAATAGAATTTCCTTGATTAAGCACATAGGTGTCTTCAAATAATAATTTAGTGAATCTTTCTCCTTGAGGCTACCAACTTCCACTTGCTTACATTAGGACTTCATATTTTACTAATAGTAGAGGACTGATTCCTCCTTGAGAAACTAGATCTTGTTCTCCACCTTAATTAGCATCCATAAATTGGTCTCATTATTAATATTTTCCTTGTATTATATTATTATGCATCAACACTATCTCTCCTATGTTAGAGGTGAAATTAGGATTGTATGTATTGGCATACCTTTTGGAATTGCCCTTGACCTCTCCCTCTTCCATATTATTGACCAAATTACTAATGATAGGGATATAGGTTTTGATTCATACTCTTTTACATTCTTTCTTGCCTAATCTTATATTTTAAGGTTTGAATTATTTTATCTTTATTCATGGCATCATCTACCTTCTTCAGAGTAGTACTATGCTTCGTATTTGCACTTGTAACTTGGGAAATGTTTAAAGCAACAACATATATGTTAGGAAACAAAGGTATAGAAACGTTAAGAGGCAACTTTCCATCTTGAATGAGTCCATTCTCAGCTCTAATGGTTAGGTCATATGCCTCAAGGAGAGTGAAACCACCCATAAATTGAAGCATGATGGTAACCTATGCAAGTATTTTGGAACCTCTCATTAAAGTCATGTATTGTTTCTTTGGTGTATCTTTGGATCACATTGAGATGATGTATGACTGAAGTGTTGTCACTTTCATCTTCAAATCTTGAAGTTATCAACACTCTAAAGTAATCCCATGTTGTGATACATCCACTAAGTAAATTCTTATACCAATCAAGTTATTTCCCTCTAAGGGACATGGAAAATAGTCTACTATCAATATTTACCTTAGTGACATTGTGGAAAATATATAATTTAGAGATATCCCTGATGTGTTCCCTAGGAGTAACATGGCCTTCACCATTGAATGTAGGAACACTCTTTGTAGCATTAGTGGGAATGTCATCATAGGCATCAAGATGGATTGGATTTTTAGTATTAAAAGATAGGAAGGAATGTTTCCTAGCCATGTTTTATTCAATATATTCTTCACTCTTTTTGTCTTCTTGGCTATCAAAGTCCTCTTTCTCTTCAAAGGGCATAATAAGTTGAGGGTGTTGAACTTCAAGAAGAAGTTTAGGTTAAAGAGGTGGATTGATAGGATTGAAGACTCTAATAAAATATGAACTAGTAATGATCATGATATATGAGAGTAAATATATGATAGAAAAATTATTTAAAACTAGATTTTACCTTGAATGGAGTTGTCAAATAATGAGTAGCACACCAATATACAATTGATGTTGTCAAGATGAACATTCACCTTAACAAGTTGTATTTAGGACAATGGCTCCCACCAGGTATGCTAAAATTATTGTCAAAAAATAGTTCACCCTATAGGAGGTTATTCAACACTAATATAATATTTTAGAAACATTATAATACTTCTAGGTATGTGGATTTACCTATAGTATAAGTAGACCTCTAGGTTTAAGGGCTAGCTCCCTAAATTGATCTTGAAGTGCTTATCACCTAAACTAACTGATTAATTATGGGAAATGGATAGAAATATACATGAAAGAAAGATATTATAAGGAGGTGATACACCATAAATATTTACACAATGTTATCATACTTCTTTCACTAAGAAACAAGACCAACAAATTAGCTCCAAAGTCCTAAAATGTTATAACATTAGTATTTAAATATAGATGTGATATGCATGAGATAACTCAAGATAAGTAGACTAGAGATTATATTTTTGAATCTAAGGACACTTTCATACTTTAAGGGATACAAAAACATTATATACACTCTATATGACCTATTATAATGAGAACTCCTTGTACTAGACATGAAAGGATAAGGAAAAGCAAGAATATAATCACTAGACCTCACCGTTCATCACTTTACACACTTAGAAAAGATGTTTGTGAACTCAAAACAATATTTATTATTTTATTAAAAGGTAAATTTAAACATAAAAACAATAGGGATTCACCATAAATGGTGTGTAACTTTCTCCCAAGAGCCAAAATGGCTAGTACTTATAGAATATGAGAAAAGAGAGAAAAGAATGAAGTCCAAGACTCACAAAAACACTTTTCAAGATAAGAGGAGATATGTTTGAAAGATAATGGAGTGTGTAATATAAAATGTGATATATATTGTGACAAATGTCACTCAAAATCATGAAACTCCTAAAATTTGGCATATAGGTCTTTCAGCTAGCTTATTGAAACTACCCTCATTATTTGAACTTCTTTGAATGCTCCACAATAAAATAGAAACAAATGACTTAATTAAAATATGATTTAGGGGTTATAAATAGGCTCTAAAACTAATTACATGTTCCCATAACCATAAATATTATTTTGACCAAGTGTTCTCAATGTCTATAGTCATAATCATCCTCCTTTAGACTTGTCTTCACTTTTGGCACTAAAATGCCCATTAGTTATTCAATCCAATACATACAAAGGATGATGTGATAGTTTTAATTAATCATCCTACCTTTATATTCATTAGGTAGACATTAAAAGGCCTCTCAATTAGAGTTATCACCTTCTCACTTAGTAATCACTCTTCATTCACTATGCCATTCTAGACTGGCTAAAGTGAATATGTTAGCAAAGATAATTGTGATATCTTCTGAATTAAGGAATGTATATGAGGAGTTATATTAGGTATAATTCTTCCTCCCAAAGTTTATCTCATATTTTTAAACACTTATGTACCTTAAAAACACAAAAAAGTTGTCAAGAAAAGTATATTTTTACATTATCTGTATAAGTAAGGTGGAATCCAATCTAATGTGAAAGAGCCCTAGGGAGTCCTCTAGAAGTTCAAGTTGTTTTACTACCCAAAATATCTCATATGTATTCCTTTCCTTCTTTGTCTTCTTCATTGGGTCATTAGCAAGGGTTTTATAGGGTTTTAGGTAGTTTTAACCTCTAAGAATTATTCATAAAATTATGACATTGAACTCATGAAAAAATCTCAATAAATCCTTATTTGGGACATTATATAACATATAATATCTCCTTAAGCTCCCATACTAAGCATCCATACCATTGTTAGCTCTTAAACTTGGTCTCTCAAGCTCTCCATTACATTATGTGTAGGTTATCATGATTTTAAGCAAAGAAATGGCTTCTTTATAGACTCCTCTACAAACCAAATTTTTTAGCACACCTCATAACTCCTTATGAACATGTTAAAATTCATTAAAATGCTCATCTACTTTTATAAGTGGGATTGTACCCCTTTTAAGCATTAGGTCTAGACTAGGCCTAATGGACTTTGATTGCACCTATATGGGTTTAGACCATCAGGCTTAGCCTATAGAAACTATGAATTCTTATACATATTCATCTAGGTTGAAAAAAACTTCCTATATCTTTTTTAAAGGTTTAAACACTTCCTAACTCACCTTCTTACCTTTATTATGACAAACTTGATGGGTTTATCTCTTTAGAAGTGCCCTCTATTTGAGATATATCATAAGGCACTTACCCTATTATCTCAAGAATACCAAGTTTATGATAAGCATGAATAGATTTGATAGACCCTCTATACAAAGTTTTAGGGTTGGATCTCTTTAATAACATTTCCAAACATTCCAAAACCCAAGGCAAACTTTTCAACTCACTGACTGTATGCAAGGTTAGCATATTGACTTTATGTGTTCTTGAAAATAGATATTACCATATTTACACTATGATTAACATGAGGTGGAATGTGTATCACTACTTTTATGATCCCTTAAAACATGTCTAACACTCCTAACTTTTTCTAAATCTCTTAACTTGCACTCTTCACACTGCCTAGGGTAGCCTGTAGTCAAATGTGACTGTGTTTCCCCTCAAAAAAGGGGATACATATAGGTGTAAATTTAAACATTAGACGTTATATATTTATCTAATACTTATTTGAAATTCTCAAGGCTATTTCGTAGTTAATAGGACTTGTCACATCATGAATATGTTAGGCTAACCTCTAGACTGGTTATGCTTAGAGCATTGTCATCCTATAGTTGAATGTAGGTGGTCATTTTAAGATTAAAAGACACCTGTAGGTTAAATTTCATCTCTTAGAAACTTGTGTTTCATACCCTATGATCATTTTGAGGTCTTGGAACCAACTTCAAATGAAAGTGTTTATTGTATTTGGTTTCCATCCTCCAAAGTTTATCTTATGAGACTGTAGGTACCTACAGTTAGGCTATAGGTGGCCTTTTTGGGAGCAATGAAATACCTATATGTGATGGTATAGATCAAGACCCTAGAATTTCACTCCCTTCCCTATTATAGGAACCAAAAATGTTCTTGTTACTTTAATAAGATCACTGACCATGAAGACATGATCCTATCTTACTACCTTGGAGTATAAGGTCACTTGGAGTTAAAGATATTGTAGAGAACAATGACCTTCTACAATGAAGATCTACATGATTTGGAAGCCTCCTAACATCATATTCCATTGGCCAAACCACTCACCCTATTTTAAAAGGTTTTAATCCTATATCCAAGTTATCAAATGGGATCATTCATATTCATATAGACTCCATGTCACCTCATTATATTCTGGCATCAAATGTAGATAAGGCTCTATTTTGGAGCTTTTAAGGTAACAAGTCACTAAAAGAAACTTATCCACTTGTGAACACAACTCCTTAAGTTTTCCTACTAATTTATGGTTTCAAAATGGTTCTTATGACATCTTTAGTGTTATTAAACTCTATGAAGGTCTCGAACATGCTTAGAATCCTTCATGTAATAAATTTAGGCTTTTATAAAAGCCACTTGTAGTTATAATTACATGATGCAGGGTAGTGAATATGATATATGAACATTATGTATAGTGTATGGGTCTACAATCTATTCTAAACTTCCTACTAGTCCTTAAATGAATCCTCTCCACCATGAAGGAATTCAAACCAATTACAATACTTTCATTCCAATATGATTATCTCCTATGGGACACTTGTATATGTCCATCAATGGTGCAGGACTGTGTACATTAGAGGACGAGTAGTCACAATCTATTACATATCACTTGGATAACTTGGCTTGATTATTTATGTTAAAAGGGTATGTTAAAAACCTATTTTAAATATTCATTACACCTCCATGGATGTTATGCAAGCCTTCATACACCTGACTGTAGGTGAGAATAATGAAAAGACTAACTATGTAGACATGTTCTTTGATTGCAAATCCATGGATGTAGCCTTTTAGAATAAGCTTAGAAGGAGAGAGAATGAAAAATATATGGTAAGCATGAAACACAACATATCATCTTCCTCTAAAACCACTAAAAGGAAATAACAACTTTTGTAGCTGATGAACCTACCTACAACTAGCAATGGATATCTCAACCTACAACTTGAGAAGTTTTAGCTCATAAAATCACCTATAAACATGAAAAAAGGATGGAAAACATGAAATAAGTATGTCCAAATCTCTTGTAAATAATTTCATCAAGTGATTTTTATAGATAGTCTCAAACAAGAAGAAAATCTACAGGGTATGGGTATTAACATGCAAAATGAGATAGTCAAATTATAAAGGATGGTTCATAAAGAAAATGAAATGAATAATTTAACTCATATCATTAAAATTAATTAGACCAGTGTAGACACTGAAATCATGTCAACTCCCCTGGTCATCCCCCATTTTATTCTTCTTCTCCTATTCAACTCTTGTCGATCACTTTTTCCACCAGCCTTGACCCTGGCAGCATGTAACAATGAGCGCAGAGCTAAAGCTAGACTCTATCCCCATTGTGTAACTGCCGACGACGGTCATTACCTGGCCGATGTCACCAACGTCAGTCACTTATCAGCCGACGTCGGTAATCCTGCTGACGTCGGTCACCTTACAGTTATCCATTATCAGTTATCATTCGGTTCCCAATCGATTTCCTGAATGGTTATCGAACCGTCTCTCGAACCGTCCCTTGCCTTCATCAGCATCCGCCAATCGATCAATCAACTAATCAATCAATCAATCCATCGAGCCCAAACTCTAACATTCACAGACTCTTGCAATCAACACTCTCACGATCAACCAACTCTGGCATCAACCAATCTGCGTTCGCTTCAATCCGGTACTGCATAAATAACTTCAACAAAGTCAATCATGTCTTCGCACAGTGACAGGTAAGTATTCTCATCTGTTTATTTTTATCTTTGGTTATTGCTTGCTTGCTATTTCCATACTCTATATTCTATCCAAAACTTACCCCGACCGACGTCGGTCGCTGCCCCTACCGACGCTGGCACTTTAACCGACGTCGGCACCTTCCCTGACTGACGCCGGCACTACAGAGACTGACACTGGTGACTGTGTAGAACAGTGCTGCATATCAGGTATGCACTTTAATTTCTGTCATTTATTTCTATCATTTTATCTTTTATATCTACTTTAGTCTAATATTCTGTGCTTTTTTATCAGTGGGTTGATATCCTTCTAGGAAGTCTTCGTACTTCTGGGATCGGGCGTTTGCCTGACAGCCCACCATATCCTTTGACTAATGTTTTTCCGTGTTTCAGTCTTTTCTTCTTCGCAGGTGTCATTCCTCCATAGCCAAAGAGGAGAATCTTCCAACGTCTGATTTCGGTGCGCATAACTTTATAAGGTACTTCTAGCCTTAACCATTTCTTTTAGTTTCTTATTTCTTCTTTGAATGTAGAAAGCAATTTTGCATAGAAACATTCTGGCATGCCTAGTGGGACCCTAGGTCCTCCTTGGGTTCTTTCTTTCTTTCTTTCGTTCATTTAGGTGCATTAGGTTCCTTCCTTTTCGCCTCCTCTCGTCTCTTCTTAATGACATCATAAGCAGGACTAAAACAAACATTTCTTTCTTTCTTGCACTTCTAGACTAGTTAAAACTCATATTCTTCAACTCTTTCCCCATTCGTCTTCATACGAACAAACATTTCGACTTGGGCATTAAAACACTTTGCATTCATTTATGTTTGCCTGCATCTCTTAGACCACACATAGTAATTAAACCGCATATTGAATTAATCTAGATCACTTCATGTTACACGACCAAACCACCTGCACAAAACAAACATTTTAACTTACCTGAGACAAGGCCCGACTAGGATTTCATCCCCCAGCGGATACCTTACCCGTCCCGACGATCCTACTTGGATTTCATCACCAAGGGGAAAGCCCACTCCGTTCTCTGGCAGAGTATAATCTCTAGGCGAGGTATATTTTGGCTAAGCAAAACTAGCTAACCACTGGAATCGTGAAGTGAGGGGAGCTTGCTCCTTAGCACCAAGCCACGTACCAGACCTAACACAGACTTCTTGAGCACCATAACAAAACCCGAAACCATCCATAGACTTCTTCTAGGACCCGACTCACAAAGCCAATCTTCCTCTACACACATTTTAAGGCATAAGCCACTATAGTCCTAAAAATTTTACTTCTAGGGTTTTAGGATCTGCTTGTGTCTTCATCTTTTTAGTTCTTATCTGCTTGTTTGAGCGTGTGAGGACGTTCTCTCTTGCCTTGTATGGTTTTGACACGCAGTCAAACCAAGCCCCTTTTTGACTACTCTAGCCGTCAACCGACTTCGTCTACCACATCTCTAACCCGTCCTATCATGGAGTTCCACTTAGAGACTGAAAGAACTCCTACAGGACCGACCCTGACCCTGACTCAAATTCCCATCATCCCTGAAGGGGACCAAGATTTCGAAAGATTATTGGACCTCAATACCGTAACCCTCCATAACTATCTCATGAGAAATCCAACACGAGACCTTTTGGGTGACATGGTGACGACATCGACACCATTCGTCATCCAACCCTTTATGACTCAGCCTTTTGCCTCAACCATTAACTCAACCATGGCCAATACGAAAAGTTTGGCCTCTTCGTCTAGACTGACCTCCATAGGGGTTTCGTTACCCCCTCAATCACCTACAATTCAACCAAGTTCTACATCGTATCAAAACTTGATTGCCTCGACCCCTTACACTCTTGCGCCCACAAATGTAGGAGTGCCAACCTATCCTTCTACCAGTGCCGCTATTCAACCACCTTTGGTGGTGTCTAGTCAACTTATACCTTCGACCTTCATGATGCAACCACCCTTAACCTCTACTTCTGCCCCTGCGACTAGTCATCCATACATTACGCCCTTACTGGTACAACCGACTACATTGTATACCTCCTCTAGCCTCTTTCAAATGCCTTACAACCTAGGGGGTGCTTCGTCTACCAATCCGTTAGCAGACGTCATCAAGATGCTGATGGATAAAATGTCCAGTCTCGAAGCTTCTATCTCTGGTTCAAATAATGTCTCTTCATATGACCAGATTTACAACGAGCCCATTCATCCTTCTGTCCCTATCCGACCATACCCCAACCATTGGGAGCTTCCTAAATTTACTCGCTTTCAGAGTAAGGAAGACCCACAACAACATCTACGGGCATTCAGACATGCCTGCTATCTTTTTGCCCACGACGATGCGTTACTTTTACGCACATTTCCTATGTCTCTTTTTGGCCCTGCCCTTGACTGGTATAGCTCCCTTGCCAGACATTCTATCTTTTCATTCATTCAACTCGCTCAATTATTCGTTGACCATTTCTCAATCAATATCACTAAACAAGTCTTGATCACAGACCTTTACTCCATTAGGTAATTTGATGATGAATCAGTAGTTGATTTTGTCACCCGTTGGAGAGGCTTGATCAACCAACTCTCCTTCTCCTTGCCTCAACCCGAGCTCATTGAGCTCTTTTCCCGAGCATGTGTCAGTCACATGTCATCCACCTTGCGGGTTCAAACATTCCACACTTTCGACGAGGCCTTCACCATGGTTCGAAAGCTTGAACTCTGCGCTATTGAAGAAGATAAGGTCAAATTGTGTAACACTAACACAAGAACCAATGACCATTCTTCTTCCAGACCTTCTTCTGCCCACTCTCAATCTAAGGGGTCGGTAAACCCTGTCATCTTTAGACCATCATCTTCAACAATAACTAACCAACTAGCATCTTCAACATTAGACTACATCAATAAACATTTTCAACACCAATCCATATAGCATCAATTCACTCCAATTGGAGAGTTATATGCCTCTGTCTTAGATAAACTCATCAAGCAGGGGGTCCTCAATCTCCCTTCAATCCGACCACATCAATTCGACTCCTCAACACCTATCCCTACATGGTACAGGGAGAACCACTTTTGTAACTATCACCGTGTCAAAGGCCATGATACGGATCACTGTCAAACTTTTAAAAACCTCATCCAAGACATGCTAGACAAGGGCGATCTTATCTTAGATAACCCGAACGCACTGCCCAACCAAAACCTCGACATCTTCAAACAACCTTTTCCGAATCACCCACCTACTCAAGACAACATCCAAACCATGATCAATGACCCTCAAGACCATGATATACACACCGTCAACACTATCTTACCTCTTGTCCCTGACCAACCTTCTTCACAGGATGAAAGACTCTCTTCTCCTATTTGTCCTCCATCGACCTCTCTCATACTGGAGGACGCCTTGACCACACCTACGCCATTAGCCCTACCTTCATCCAAAGACCTTACCTCGCCTACTCTTCAAGCACACGTAGAAGGCACGATCATCCCTACCATCTGCCCACTTGAGGAGCCACACTCTCCTATTTCTTCTCCACCAAGAGAAGACCCTATCTCTTCGCCCATTTTGATTGAGGAAGACCCAGTCACAGTTTCCTCTTGCCCTTTGCCTGAGATTGTTATATCTCACTCACCTCCGTCCACATCTAAACCCGAACCCGTATCTAACCTCGCCTCGCACAATAGTGGACCTCGACTCAAAACCACGAAGACCACTAGACCACACCAGAGGACTCCTCCCCCACCTTTGTCATTACCTTCAATGCTAGGCCCACATCCATCCACTTTAATTGGAGTGCTTCCTACTCCCATCCTTCACAGAGGCACGTCGCCTCCATTACTCTATCAACCTGTCAAACATATATCTTCTCTAAATCATCGACCAACGTCTCTTATGCCTCTCAAACCAACGTCATCAACCCTCACTGCAATGAAATATCCAGACCCGTTAGCAGGTTCTTATACCTTGCTGTTACGACACTTATTGTAGTCATCTCGCTTCAACCTTCCACCTCTCAAACCATATCAATCTCTCGGACCTAAACCACCTTGGTTCGATGACACTCATATTTGTGCGTATCATCGCACCCCTGGACACGACACGGAGCATTGTTGTGCCCTCAAGGTCGCCATTTGCCAATGTCTGGGAAATGACACCTCTCTTCTTGACCACGTTATCAAGCCTTCAACACCGCCCCTCTCATCAACTCTCGGATCAAGACCCTCTTGGTTCGACAACTCTAAATACTGTCACTATCATCATACTTCAGGACATGACACTGAGCATTGTTGCGCTCTTAAAGATGTCATTTGTCACCAATGGAGAAAGGATTCCCTTCTCATCAAGGATCCTCTTGACCACCTCTTTACCAAATCATCAACACCAACCCATGCCTCTCCAACCTCATCACCTAAATCAGGATCTCCATGCCAGGTTCTGGTTCCTTTGTCACCTTTAACCCCCTTATTCAACATCAACACAGTCCATCTGACCACTAAACCTCAACTGACCTTAACCAATCTGTCAAACATTCTCCCTAGCCGCTGGGGGAATTCAACCTTCATCCAAACCTCGACCAATTTTTCAGCACAGTCTCGACCACATATCAATCACTCTTTTAACTTAGCCTCAACCAGACTAGCAACCAAACATTTAACCCAACCTCAACCAAACATTTGACCCAACCAAAGACCAAATACCAACCAATCAACCCTCGACCAACCATTGACCAACCATCAAATGACCAAATCTCAACCAAACATTGACCAACCTTTTTATCCACACATTCAACCAATCTCGATCAATCAACGACCATATCAGTCAACTCCACATCCACCATCAACATCTGACCAATCTGGAAAGAGCCAAATGGGGCAAGTCCGCTCCTAATTGACTTGGACCTTATCATACATGCACAAGCATGGACCAGGGACTTATCAGAACATGAGCCTCTTAATGCGTTGCATCTGCGACCGTTCTACTGCTAGTCGAGTATTTGTCCACTTGACACTTAACTTGAGCTCATCCCTTGAGCAATCCCCGTCTTCTTAATCCTACTTCCTTTCAACCCTATTCCTCTTAACAATTCCTATACCCCTTTTATGCTGTATGGATGCTTTGTCCTCATAAAAGGGAGCCCTTGACCTTCTATAATCTTGTCCACGACTCACATTTCTGTCAAAACAAATCAAGATGTCACAATATCCATGGTCACTATATCAATATCAAAATCAAAAAGCAGACTGCTCCCTCGAAGGACAACTATACTATCATTGCTGTAATTAATAGACTGCTCCCTTGAAGGACAGCTATTCAAAAGCCTTTATATTAAACAAAAATCTAGACCACTCCCTTGAAGGATGGCTATGACTAAACTGGCAATAAACAGCACTATTTCAGAAGCTTCCCGCATTGATCAGCTTCACAACTGACCACCAAGCAAATGACATCTTTTTGTGGACTTCCCGCATTGATCAGTCTGTGCCAAAAAAAAATAAAAAAAAATAAAAAAAAATGAATGAGTCATAGACTTGACTTATAGTTGTCTCAGGGTCTCCTATAAAAAGGGGCATAGTTATCTCTGCTCTTAAAATGGGTTACCCTTTTTCCTCCTCCTATCACCTGCTCAAGGGACTTCGAGCTCACTTTAATGTCAAAGTGATTCGATTACCGCTCAAACATAATTATGGTCAACGACGTCACGCATGAATGGGGCTCTTGGTTCTCATAACCCCTATCTATGTTATCTTTTTGGTCCTTGTCAATGAAAGAGAAATATGCCTCACGTATCTTTCACTTTGGTCACATTTAACCAAACCTTTTTCAACCTAAACATTCTCAGACCAACAACTCGACAACATGACATTATCATCATCCTTGTCCTTTTCACATAGTTTCTATGGACACCAGTACACATGGAAACTATCAACCAGACTCAATTTATGTTAAGCATAAACCAATACTTGCTGAAGCATAAATAAACCTTCATTCATTTTTAGCATACATCCATCACGACTATGGAAACTTGCTAGGGATGAAAGCCTTTCGACCAATTCTATAGAATACACCATCTGTAGCATCATCTTATCCTCATCTTACCCTCATCATTTCGACACTTGACCACATCCAATCATCAACCAATCTTCTCAATTTGTCTGAACTACATTGGTCTGAGGCCCTATGACTAGGGCTATGTAGGCAGCACTCAGATAACACATCCTCTGAGGTTAGCTCGACCACCCCCGTTTGTTCATCTCCTTGATGGACAAACCTTCTCTTCTATAACTTTGATCAAGACCAATCATTTTCTTTGACCATTCCTCCCTTTTAGGGAGAACTACATTGGCCTGAGGCCCTTCACACAAGGGCTATGTAGGCAGCACTCAGATCACATGATATTTTTTGAGGTTAGCTCAGCCACATCCTTTCGTCCATTCCTCCCCTTGCCCACCAACCATTGGAGATCATGCCTATCTCCTCTGACCTCGACCACTTCCAAGACATTGTTGCCTTGGTTGTTTTTGCATGTATGCTATCTCATGACTGGTTAGCAGAATTATGCGCAGACCTTTTTTTTGGACCCTCACAAGTATTGGATCGCAAGCCGGTTGATCAACACTACTTGTGACTTTTTCGTGTTTCTAGGAGCACTTCCTAAGCCCAGGATACCTAGAACGTGACGACCCATTTGGAGCTTCAGCTTAGATTGAGTGACCTGATCAGCAGACGACTAAATGCTGGGGCCCGATTACTTTAATTTTGGCACTCCTCGACCCTTGACCTGCGACACTTTTGACCTGACCATCTCGTGTAGTGGTATGTGCACAACCACAACTTTTGCAGTGTTCACCCTCACCCCTTTTTTCATCCACTCTTTGTCAAATCAACACCCGATTCCCGGTTCCCTTCCCTTGACTCCTGCTTTGAGGGGGAATACCTCATCCATAATCAGGGCAATCTATTTCCTATTTTTGTCTTGTAGTTCATTCGAACAACCAACAAGATGAAATCAACCTTATCCCACACCTGGGGCAATCACTCCTATTTTTGTCTTGCAGTTCATCCAGAACAACCAACAAGACAAAAAGGGGCAAATGTAGACACTGAAATCGTGTCAACTCCCCTGGTCATCCCCCATTTTATTCTTCTTCTCCTATTCAACTCTTGTTGATCACTTTTTCCACCAGCCTTGACCCTGGCAGCATGTAACAATGAGCGCAGAGCTAAAGCTAGACTCTATCCCCATTGTGCAACTGCCGACGACGGTCGTTACCTGGCTGATGTCGCCGACGTCGGTCACTTATCAGCCGACATCAGCAATCCTACCGACGTCGGTCACCATCCCATTATCCGTTATCAGTTATCATTCGGTTCCCAATCGGTTTCCCGAACGGTTATCGAACCATCTCTCAAACTGTCCCTTGCCTTCATTAGCATCTACCAATCGATCAATCAACTAATCAATCAATCAATCCATCGAGCCCGAACTCTGACATTCACAGACTCTTGCAATCAACACTCTCACGATCAACCAACTCTAGCATCAACCAATCTGCATTTGCTTCAATCCGGTACTGCACAGACAACTTCAACAACGTCAATCATGTCTTCGCACAGTGACAGGTAAGTATTCTCATCTATTTATTTTTATCTTTGGTTAGTGCTTGCTTGCTATTTCCATACTCTATATTCTGTCCAGAACTTACCCCGACCGACACCAGTCGCTATACCGACGCCGGCACTTTAACTGACGTCGACACCTTCCCTGACCGATGCTGGCACTTTAACCGACGTCGGCACCTTCCCTGACCGACGCCGGCACTACAGAGACCGATGCCGGTGACTGTGCAGAACAGTGCTGCATATCAGGTACGCACTTTAATTTTTGTCATTTATTTCTGTCATTTTATCTTTTATATCTACTTCAGTCCAATATTCTGTGCTTTTTTATCAGTGGGTTGATATCCTTCTAGGAAGTCTTCATACTTTCGGGATCGGGCGTTCGCCTGATAGCCCACCATATCCTTTGACTAACGTTTTTTCGTGTTTCAGTCTTTTCTTCTTCGCAGGTGTCATTCCTCCACAGCCAAAGAGGAGAATCTTCCAACGTCTGATTTCGGTGCGCATAACTTTATCAGGTACTTCTAGCCTTGACCATTTCTTTTAGTTTCTTATTTCTTCTTTGAATGTAGAAAGCAATTTTGCATAGAAACAACCAGGTTTAATATCTACCACTAAGAGTATTTGACCTGGAACCTCTTCTACTAGTCGTACCATAAAGAAACCTATTGACCATTTTTGTATATCTAGGGGAGAAATGAAGGAAAAAAATAGTTTTAATCTATTTTTAAGTATTAAAAATCTTAAAAAGTGTCAAAATTAGTTTAAATAATTTTAATATCCACTTTAAAATATTGACACACATGTCACACTCCTTTAGAGGTCATACAATTGCTAAAACTCTTCTTTTTCTAGCCATTTTCTTGATTTTAGTTAGGAACCTACACATTTTCAGTTATAACTAACATTAATAAATAATAACTAACATATTATAAATTTAAGGATAGTTAGGAACATTTTTCTACTATAAGAAATTGTACAACCTCCATTAGTGACTCAAAAATGACCCCTAAGTGACATAGAATGACTTAGGACTAGATTTGACTATGACCAAGATTAATAGCTCATTAAATGACATAAAATTGACCATGAATGACATAAAATTGACCATGAAACACCATATAAAATTCTCATAGACCCATATATCAATTTTTGTACTATATGGGGTTGACTTATTTTAATTTGTGGTCAAAATAGTCAACACATACTTTGGCCTCCATATCAATGTTTGATCCTTCTTATGCATTCTAGGAGATTAATATGCCTTTTTAAATATTGAAGGCCTTTTAAATATATTAGATTATAATCTGTAAATGTGTCTTATATTATGAAAAATTTAGAAAACAACATTTCTATACTTACCTCTTGACTGATTACTCCTTTTCACATGGTCCCATGATGACTTATCCTTTATTGCATTAGGCTACCTAATTAGTATTTTCATGTTGGTACTCTTGAATTGTTATAACTTATCATGATCTCTCTCAAAATTTCCCATTTTTTATATGAGATTCTCATGCTCAACCTCCAAGGAAACTAGATGTCTTCAACTGGTCATACTCAACTTCCTTTGACTTAAACCTTGTATTGACACCTTCTAACTGACTCCTGAGATCCTTGATAGTATTTTTTTGATGTTTCAAATAATAAAGTGCAATTATGATCTCACTTCAAGGTCTACTTTGGATTTTCCTTCTTCACTATCATAGTAGACTTCTTCATCATACATGTTGTCTTCTTCTTATTAATCACAAGGCATTCTTGTGCTTCTTAGGATCACCTTTAATATGTTAGACTTGTCTCAAAGGACTAGGATTTGGTAAATTTTTTTGGAAGAAAAATGACTAAGGGGGAGTGAATCAGTCTTTAAAAACTTTTACAGCTTCACTTTATCAATCATGAACTATCAAAGAAATATAGTGAACTAGAAACACATAAAAAACCCTTTATATGAGCATAAGACAAGAGCATAACACATATAACAATTATTTGAGTGGGAAATCCTCAAGGGAAAGAAAATCCACTAACATATTCAAATTTAATATATTGCTATAAGATAAACATAAATATTTAGTGAAACACCAACTTCACATGGAGTACTAACCCCAACTAGCCAAGCACCCACTTGACTAGGCTTTAGAAAACACCTACTTACAAGGAGGAACTAACCCCCTAGATACTCAACACCAACTCAGAAAACTAATTTATTTTATCACCTTTTGGACATATATTTTTTCAACCAATTTATGATTACCACCTCTTTATCTCTTCATACTCTTAGCCCTCTCAAAATGTCTTCTAGGCTCCTTCACTCAACTAGGTCTCTTCAAGACAAATTAGTTCATTTGACCTTGATAGTAATATATAGTACCCATATTATTCTTCATGATAGTTTCTATACTCCCTTATTATGGTCTAAAATACCTCCTATATCTCTTCAAAGTTTTATATCCTCTACTTCAACTCATTCATTCTCTAACTAGTCAATTAGGCCTATTAGGCCTTATTCTTATACTAGGCTCTTGCTCATACACCTCTTGGTTGGAAATAAAAACTTAACCAATTAAATTTTAAATAAAACATGACTTAATATATTCCATAAAAATTAATAAAATATTACAATAGGTTGGTCATAACATATAGGATGAAAACCTCTTTTAGGCCTTCAGGAGACCTAATTTAATTAGGCCTTCATTAACACACACTAGCCTTTGATCTTCTTGGAGAAATTTAAAACCTCATACACATAATGAAAACTTCATATTCAACTAAAACATACCCATAATAATCTCATATTATGTCCATGACACCTTTTAACTCCAATTGCCACTTGAATCATGCCATTAGTAATGTTCACAATTAGGCTTGTGCATACCCAAAAAGTCTATTTTGAAATAATAAAGATAAAAAACCAAAAAAATGGAAATAAAACATATAAAAAAACCTTTAGGACCTCAAAAACTTCAACAAGTTCATTATAATTCATTACGTAATGAAAAAGGACTAAAAAACACTCCTGTAACTTGCTCACTCGAAACTGCCAATTTTCTTAAAAGACTAGTCATGGTGAATTTGAATTTCAACATATATATGAAAATTTAAAAGAATTATGATTAATTTAGATGATATTATGTGATAATTATACCAATATTATATATAAATATAATATTTTTAAATGGAAATATTGGTCTTGCAGACCAATCTCATAATCTTGTACCTCACTGTCTCATCTAAACCATATAGGTCAACTTATGAGCAACATTTTCATCATATAAAATTACATTAAAAACTAATATAAAACATTAAAATTATTTAAAAATTTATCCATTCACATGGATTCATCCATATTTCATGATAACACATCCCTAAACAACTTCTCATTGCTGCCTATATTTCTCATTGTTTTCACCATTAAGTCTATTAGTGACTGGTCAACTTGGATGACCGGGTTAAAATACATAAGGAATATAAAATTTATATATAAAAAATAGACACAAACTAAAATTATCAAACTTTTTTCTCCGTCCATTTATCAACTTTGACTTAGTCAACTCTGACTGCTACAACAAATCTCTAATAAACTAGCACTTTCTTGTAGGGTCTACTCACATACCTGATAAACCAATCACACCTAGAGATGATTTGGAGAGTTGAATAAAACATAAAATAACTTAAATATAGATACAAATACATTATAATAACTTTATAACAACTTCTTTCATATTGGGTCACTATTATGGTTCTTTGAGAGTTTAAACCATCTTCCACTGTTAACAATCATTCATAAAGCTTAACCCCTCATTACAAAAAATAATGCATATAAATTTGATATAAGACCTTTACCCATCTACCATGAATATCTTAGGTTCCCATTTAGAGGTTACACATGCAACTAATCACCTGAAAGTCCTTCTCAGGTTGAGAACCCTTCATTTTGTGTACATGAGAGACCTCAAAACCACTTTTCATGCCTTATCTTGATGACCATGACCTAAAAATTTGTAAAAATTATTGAAAAATAATATAATACATCTTTAAATGATCACATATCACACTTTCTCTAGAAACTAAATGTCATATCCCATTAGGCCATGCTCTCTCTTTACTTGCTTAAACCTTGACCTATAAACCACATCAAGTTTTGAAACTGACCTTCATGCCTCTTTCCATGTTTTCACCACCTCACTTACATGATAAAAAAAAATATCAAATTATCAAAAAATGTCAAACATATTTCATATACCTTGAAAATATATCATGATGCCTCATTAGGCTAAGTAAGGTCTAGAAGGGGTCTAGTTACATACTAGGTCTGTTGGTCCTACCCTTGTAGGCTCACCATGAGACTCACATGAGCGATCTAATGCCTCATACACATGATAAAAAAACTTATACATCTATTTATTCCTATGTTCACTTATTTTACCAATCTAAAAAACTCATACCTTCTCATAAGGTCTCTTCATGCTATGACTAGTGTCATGACTAGGCTTCTAAAGCACTTAAAACTTGACAACTGACCTTGAAACAATTCTTGATGATATTATACCTTGATCACATGCCATAAATTCTATTAAAACAATGCCAAAACTCTCAATTAATCTATCAAAAAATAATATTATTTAATGACCTCATGAATACCTTTCTTAAGAACTTTTGACATCAATGACATCATCAATGCCAAACTTCAATGACAAGAACAATCCTCAATAGCAGGCACATAGAGTAGTCATGGAATATGTTGGTTTAGTCTTCCGAAAACTAATATTTACACTAATACAATTATTGGAAATTGATTTATTCATCTTTAAGGTGGAATAGAGGGTAGTATTCCTCCTTTAACATGTCAATAAAAGTCTTCTAGGATTCAATTGGAATGTAGTTTTGTGCATGTTGTGTATCAAAAACATCCCACTAGTGAACTATCAAAATGGAAATATTCAAAACCATGAAGGTGATATTCTAAAAATCACTAAAGTGATTTATTAATAAGTATACCTTGAGTTATCAAAACTAGGAATCCAATGCTTTCACATTGATCTTGCCTTCAAATAGAGGGATGTCAAGATTGACTTGCACTTTGAAAGGGGTCCATTACTAAAACTATTGTTGATAAAATTGTGGATGTGGTTTGGAATACATTAGGTTGAACTTGAACAATAAAATCATGGAGTTGGCCAAAAAGTGCATTGTGTTTTACCTCCAGAGCATTAACAATGAGCTTTTATAGTTTTGGTACTACTTGAGGTTACTTCTGGGTGTCATCTATATTAATTTTACTATAGTGTTATTTTGGATATTATAAAATATAAATGATTGAAAAACATTCCTTCTCAAGTTGTGCTCATGTGTTTATAGGCATAGAAAATAGTATAGAGCTTCAAGTTTTCATACCAATGATCCCTACCATGGGGCCCAATATCAAGTGTACATGGGATGACTGAGTTTGGTTATGTAGAGTGAATGAATAAAGTTAATTCATATAGAAGTGAACAAATATATTCAATGGAGTGAAATTTTTATTTTTAGTAAATACAACTTTTATTCTTTAATGATGAATAGGTAAAATTTGTATAATGTGCTATAGTGCATGTATTATAGAGTAGATACATGAAGTATGCTATTTATGTTATAATTATTTAAAAGTATTGATGTTTTGACATATGTATATTTTTACATACATATACAAGTAGAATATAAAAGTAGTTACAATTGAGGTTAGTTACCAAGAAGATGGTTATGTTGGTTCATGTTTCAAGCTGCATGATTATTGTGGAACCTCTTAGAGCACATGGACTAGGTGAGCCAATATTTAGATGTGCTATGGAATCCAAGAATTTGAAGAGTCCATGAGTGGGTTATAATAGGATGTATGGGATTGTGGAGTGAAAAAGAGAAAGATGTGTGGATATACAAGTTTTAAAGGATGAAGAGTCAACAAGTAGGCATAAGAGTCAATGTGAAGTTATAAGGCATGTGAGGGCATGAAGTTGATGATCAGGAGTAGGACTTGGCATAATTTTTCAATATATAGAATGCATAGTGAGTGGAGTTCATGGTGAGGTACATATTTTATGATCTGAGTTGACTAATACATGAAAGTCTATAATTTGGCATGAAAATTGTGTAGGAGGTTATCATCCAACTTCTTGCAAATGATCATGCAAAATTGGGTGAGAGTGTGCACGATACATAGAGGAGAAAATGAGGAGTGAAATTTATGGAATAAAAGTTGCACATAAATCAAGATCAAGTGTACACATGTTGATAAAAGACTTCATAACCACCTACTTTCAAACTTTCTTGATTATAACTTGTTCCTTATGAGATGACACTTGTTATATGCAACTTATATGAATCTTCTCTCTCTTTCTCACACTATTCTATAGATATTCATAATTTTAGAATTGTAAGGATCCTTCCACCATGAGTATGGCATATTATTATTTTTTTGTATGCCTATTGATCAATAAATGGTTATTTTACCTCCTTCTTTGGTTGTTTGTAGTGTAAAGCAATGAATAGTTGATCTAGGCAAGTGTAGACTTAACTCACCTTATCTTATTGTCCTTTTATTATTGCCTTATTTTAGTTTGTTCCTCTATGATAGGTTGTGAAGAGTGTCATCAAGAGTTCTAAGTGGATTAGAAGTGGAAAACATCTTCCCTTCTATTCTCACATTACTTCACTTCTTTATAAATAATTAATGTGAGAGGTTATTTTAGGATAATTGTATGTTTATGGATGTCCTATAGTTCTTAGTACACATTAAAATAAATGAGAGTGGTCCTATAGTTATAGAGGCTCAATCCATTATTTATGTCATTAACAACATAGGATTGTTTCCATGATATCACTTAAGTAAGGAGGCTTGAACAACCTACTAAAGGGTGCAAATTTTGATGATAATAGTTTTGGCACACCTAATGGGATAAGAGATTTCATCTATTGAAGAGTGATTCGTGTTACTCTTTTATAGATAATACTTTAGAGGCATGAACATAAGGACCAATGGAGAATCCAAGCAAACTCACCTTATTTTATCAACCAAGTATTTTTCATGCAATTAATATTTATATTTTTCCTTTCTTATAAAGTGTGATGGCTGATTTTAGAGTGGATTTATTTTTTAATCACATTGGTGAGCCATATCAAGCTTATGTTTATCCTTACTAGTATAATTTTGATCCTTAACAATAGATTAATGAGCTATATCAGCCCTATGTTAATCCTTATTAACCCTAAATTGACCCTACTTACCTTCTATACTATTATAGATATCAATATGACCAACATTACTATCAACAATGTTACTCTTCCTCCTCTTCTCATCAACCTTAATAATTTTTTCAACCTTCATATCAGTCCTATCAAGGTTTCCATTAGTAATATTTAAGATATTAGGAGTGTATAGCTAGGAAAATTCAAGCTAAGAAAGAGCAAGACTCTTAGTTACTCATGAGCACGTTAAAGAATGAAATTATAATGAAAAATATGGATAAAAGTTTAGA
Source organism: Torreya grandis (assembly GCA_037957365.1). NCBI lineage: Eukaryota > Viridiplantae > Streptophyta > Pinopsida > Cupressales > Taxaceae > Torreya > Torreya grandis. The sequence goes on along the minus strand of JARHVA010000394.1, from coordinate 917,322 downwards.
ACTTGGCCAAGTTTTCCCTATTCATCTCATTTAAAAGTTAAGGGACTCATTAAGGTTTTCAAGGAGTGAGTAGCTAGCTTTTGAGGAAAGAAACCAAAATGTCCTAACTAAGGAAAGGCTAAAAATAAGAGATTTAAATCAATGCATGGAGGATATGTTAGTAATATGGGATAAGAAAGAAGTCCAATACCATCAAAGTTAAGTACATTATCCTAATCCACATTAGCCTTATTCTACTCCTAGCTTTATCTAACTTACAATAATCCATAAAAAAAGGCTTGATTATATGAAATATTCACTCATAGTTCCTCAAATTCAACCTACTCTCCCTCAAGAACCTTCACCCATGCTCATCCAAAATAAAAAATTTAAGGACAAGCCAAGGTAGTTTTTAATCTTATAAAACCCTTCATCCACCCCTCAAGTTGAAACAAACCATCAAGATGAATCTCCTAAGTTCAAAGTTCCAAGTTGGAAGTAAATGGTAGAGTCATGGGGGAAGAAAGATGAACCATGCCCATATCAAGAAATGGAATCCAAAGAAGAACCTTTACTTATTCAAGCCCCATTCCTTCCTCCTCAAGAAACTAAAGCTTTTCCATAATGGAATTCTATACAACAAGGAATCCAAAATAAGAAATAAGTCCTTATTGAGAAGGTTGAAATCCCAAGCTTCAATAGTGCCCACCTAATTCCCAAGCCAATTCATGAACCTATTCAAGCCCCGTTCCTCCCTCAAAAACCTAAAGCATTCCAATAATTGAGGTCAATTAAAGAGAACATTTAAATGAATAAAGAATTAATTGTGGAAAATATTTAATACAAAATCATATCAAGAGTTGAGGGATTCATTGGTTAATAGAAGGAGAATAATGATAGGTTCATTGATCTCAAAATTTTGAAGCTTATTTGTAAGTTTGAGCAGCCCATCCTTAAAGAAGAACATGTTTTATGGGAGTAAAATGAAGAAATACAAGTTGAAATTGAGAGTGAGCCTCAAGAAGGATATGAATAAGATACATCGAGTGAGTATGAGGAATAAATCATCATTGGCACTCCTTGGTGAAGAAAAGATAAAATAAATCTTAAGAGATAAAGGGAGAGGTGATCCTCATGATGTGGTAGTATACTTTGAAGGAAAGAACACTGGAAGGTGAAAAAATCTCAATTGAGATAGTTGCAGTGGTTGCCAAACCAAATATTCATCTCAATGAGATCATGGATTATCAATAACAATAGTTATTTGAGCCTTTTGATGAATTAGAACAACTAGATACAATAGCGATGAATTTGGACATCTTCCAAAAGGTCTCAAGAAGTAAAGAAGAGGTAAACTCTTGTTTTAAACTCTCTCCTTTAACTAAAAATGATGGCTTGCTTTCTTATTTCAAATAATAATTGGTTTAATTAGAAATAGAGGAATCATAAGGGAATATTTGCATATAAAGTCTTAATGAAAAGGTTGTAGTTGATCTTGAGATAGAAGACCTCTCAAATAAATAAGATGGAGTCTTGAATGGACCTGAAATGGATTCTAATGAGTAAGAGTAAAGCCAAGTTGTAGTAATTATTATTGAATTTCCAAGAAATCACCATGAAGCTCATGGTCACATAAAAATAGTTAGAAAGGTGATAGAGATAGAACCTCAAGGTGATAATCATATTCATTGTGCCTTCTCAAGTCAAAATGAAGAGTTTTAAGATGAGATGTGGAAACAATATTTATATATTTGTATAAGGGTATATACCTCTTGTTGGGTAGATTTAGGATTCTTTTGTAAATTCTCTCCTTATTGAAGAGCAATGTGAAAACCCTAAGAGGTCATCCAAGATAAAACACATAATTTCATAGAGCCAGTTGAAGCTAAAGTTGATGTTTCCATTACCAATCAAGATGTGATAAGTTTTAAGGTGAGTTAAAACATGAAAGAGTAACATGAGAAGAGTATTGGGCCACAAGATGAGTATGTTTTCATATTAAACCTATTTTTTGTGATAACTCACTTGAGAGTATGCAAAAGGAATTGGCAAGAAAGAGGTCTACTGCATCAAACACCAAGATTATAATTCACCATGTCCTAAATCATTGTACATCTCATGGAGGAGGTGTTTTAAGAAAATTTCATTTTGATTTAGGAGGAAGATGTCTTAAGGTTAGCTATAGTTATTAGTCTTTTTTTACTTTGCTTTCCCTAAGTGGTTTGTAGCACAAGTATGTGTGTGTGGCTTTATTTTATGTGTTTTTATTGTTTTATTTTGTGTTTTTTAGGTATTTTAATTGTCCTTAGTTATTTTAAGTCATTTGAAATTTTGTATATGGTCTAATCAGGTCTTTAGTTGAGTGAGAGATGACTCCATGCCCAATAGAGGTATAAAGTAACTGGTCTAGATGTAGAACAAACATGCAATCTTAGGAGGTTTGCAAAGATGTTAGCCAAAATTTAGCTACCATGAATGAGTATCATTCAAAACTTTGATGTGATTCATATCAAATTTGCTAATATCCATTATGAAGGTCTTGTATTAGTCATTAATGATCTAGGATGATAGGTAGTGTATCTTCCTTGGCAACTTACAAGGCCATTTAGGATGGTCTAGTTAGTATCAAATTTAAGTCACTTTGTCTTGTCATGTATTGGTCATTCATTTTGGTCTTCTTTATATGTTTAGAATTATTTAAGGTAATTTTTACAAAGTTAAGGTTAAGTGTGAAGTCAAGTCAATGAGGAATCATGCTCAAGGAAACAACTTGGTGACCCTTTTAGGAGCAATCATAATCTAAAGCTGACCAAATTAACTAAGGAAAAAAGATAGTAAGTTTATCACATTGTATTTTAAGCAATTTGGAGATATTAAGGTAGTTTTGATAAGATTAAAGTATTTCACTTACTTTAGTCTCATTATATACTTCAATGTTGAGATGACACTTGATAGGAAAAACAAATATGAAGGTTTTGTCCTTGGATAGGCGTATGTTTTAAGTCATCTAAAAAATTTGTATGACATCATGTTGTACATGTCTATACACATCCTCCAAGTGTCTTAAATAACTAATTTTCACTATTAAGACTTCTTTTTAACTGATTATTTATCATTCATAATGGCCAAGTTAAGAGATATTGACTTAAATATAGTCAAAGAGAGGTGGAAATTTTTTTGACACATTTCTCTACCTATGGAAAAGCTAGGGGAAGCTGAATAGTCACTTGGTTCAACATCTCTAGTAGTTCTGAAGTGTAGAATAGGAAAAATATAAAAAAACATGTTTTTGGAGGTATTTTGTAGAGGGTTTATATTAAATGACAATCTAAAAATTATTAAAATTGTCCCCATGGTCTTCTTAGATCTAAATCCATGCAAATATTAGATCTACAAAGTCAAACAAGGCAGAAAATCCATTCTTTTCTCCATCAAGCTCCTTGGTAGCCTCAAAAGGCCAATTAGTCTGTGGATAGTACTATAAGGAGAGATAAAGTTATATACCAATATATTAGGAAGAGTATGGGACCCTAATTCCCTTACACTTTGTGGCATTTGTTCTCTGATTAAGATTCTTAACTTTATGAATAATCATTAAGAAGTTAAGGTGTAAAAATGAAACTCAAAACCCCATTAGGGTTTATTTTCTCCAAAAAAAAAGTTTTGAAGACAAATGAATGAATTAATATATTTTTTAACACTATATTTAATACTATTTTAACCCTATATTATCATTTTATTTCAAGTTTCCTCATGTTCATGTTTGGTGCATTGTCAAATAATCTTGATTTGATAGTTTGAGTATGTCAATCTTCTTTACAATTTTTTTTGAGGTATCAAAGTGAATATAATGAATTAATGAGATGGTTTAAATTTTTTAAAATCTCATAAATATCCCTCAAAACTCTTTAATAATCATTGGATGTATGAACTTCAGGAAAGATAAGCAACTATGCTTGCATAGTTGAGTTAGAACTTACAACCACAGTGGAGAAACCCTGATCAAATAGAGATATGTTGTAATTTTAAATGATCCTTGAAGGGAATTAAATATTTATATATAATATAATATAATTCTCAGTATGTTTCAAGTGGTAATCCATTAGATTTAAGATTCAAGGGTCTTTATTCAAGCCTAGAGCAAACATGATACTGTGGACCTATTAGTATGCAGAACTGTAGGTCAACATTGGCATCAAATGGTTTAAGTGGAAAGGTTATATAACATATTTAATACATAATATAGTGTATTTTTTATTTTAAAAATATCTAAAATATTTTAAACAAAACTACTCAATCCAGGTCCAAAGAGAAAGAGATCCAAGTGCATTCAAAGTAATACAATGTATGCAACAAGTAGAGTTATATTTCTATAGGAAATTGGCACTCATAACACTATGGTGAAACTAAATATAACTTCATAAAGTATTTATAGGTACCATATAAGAATCATAATAATATATTAATACTTAAACCTTAACTCACTTAGACTTCAAATGGATTGTGTAGGTTAAGATGAATTGTGTGAACCTGAAGGAAGACTGTGAGGGTTCTAAATGTACACTTAAGGTGCATTGAGTCTATCAGAGTTATGTAAGAGATATAAAAACAATTAATTTTTTTTAAAACAATTCCAAAAATTTATAAAATAGGCTTAAAAGTGATAAACCATAGACAATTCAATCACCTACAGGCCTGTAAGTAGGCAGCGAGACAAAAGAGCATGTTGGTGTTGAGTGTTTTGAGGGAAAAAATGCTATAGGGGTAAAAATAAAATTTTAGTAAAATATTTATCTTGATAGATACACAAGGAAGGATTTTTTAGCCTATGATACTCAATTTGACTAGTTACAACTAAGGAGGGTTAATAAGCACCTACAGGCAGATTATAAGGGAATATTAGAGGAGTGTATTGATTGTTGGATGAAATAATTAGAATATATAAGATAGATAAATAGAAATTTATATTAAATTTTAAGTGATAACATGATCTTCATAAAAATTTCAAAGTGATTGAAGGCAATGAAATGGTCAAGAAGGCTATTTAGGCCTAAAAGGCCTAAATGATCACACATAGGCCTATATGCAAAAAGTGAAGAAGGTTTTAATATTTAGGATGAATTTAAAGAATGGGGGAATAAATAAGGTGAAAAATAACCTAATTAAATATCTTAATATTTTTTTAAATACTTTCTTTATGATGAAAAGTCTACACAATATTGTTAGGTTCACTAGTAAAATGTTGCTCTTAAACCCTGACCATGGGCTAGTACAGGTTGTAGTGAGTTGGTGAGGTGAAATGGTGAATAACACCAGATTCACACCTCATGTGAGGTTCAAAAAACACCAATAATAGGTTTAGATCCAAAATAAAACACTTTCACACCTTATTATTCCAAATCACCCTTCTTAAGCTCTCAAACATGCATAAACAATAAAAAAAGGGTCATCTTCTTTTTCTCATAAGCCAATACTCAATGTTCATGTGAGATAATGGAGTTCAAGGATATTGATATATATATATATATATATATATATATATATATATATATGGGATTTAAATCAATGGAATTTTTTCTCAGGTTAAGGGGTAGAGCTCTATGAATGATTGTTAAGAACTTAAACACCCCTAAACCTTACTTAAACCCTAATAAGATATTGATTGGAAAGAAAGTGAGATACATGGCTCCAAATTCATTGAATTGGCCCAATAAACACCTAAAAAAATTATACACTCCAAGAAGTACCTCACCATGCAACTTTGTTGTACTTTTACATGGGTTTAAGTTATAAATAGGGTGTTTGAGTATATGAACAAATGAAAATCATTGGGGAGGGTGATTTAGATGGTATTATACCTTATTATACCCTAAATTCCACTCTTTTTCCTTTGAAAGTGTTCTTACAAGTTCAAACTCCAAAGGTTGTGCAAAGGTGTTTATGAAAGGATGATATGGTCACCTAAGAGAGATAAATCAATATGGTTGGATCACTTTGAAGCTATGATGCATACCATAATATGGTTTTTAAACTCTAAGATATAATCCTCAACCTTGTAATAAGCTATCATATGGATATTATTTCCATTCCAATGGCTACCATCAAATAAGTCAGACCTATTTGACTAATAGGCCTATATGGCCAATGAAGAAGAGTCTTTATCATGAATAAGGGAAATGAAATGTTTCAATTCAAAAAATAAAATCAGGACCAAGTGTTAAAGAGGGAATATGGTAGTTCAAGATGAATTAGAATAGAAAAAATCCAACTTGTCAATTCTCAACAAAGAGGAGGGCAGTTTTAAATGAGGTTGATGATTCATCCTATAAGGTGAAGAGTCACTCTATGCCACCCTCGATAAAGAAGAAGTCTGGATCAATGTATAAACACATTGATAAAAGAGTTCATAACTACCTAATTAAAGACTTTCTTGAATGTAACTTTTTCCTTATGAGATGACACTTGTTATATTCAACTCCTACGCCTCTCCTCTCTCTCTCTTTCTCAAGCTCTTCTATATATATGCCTAATTTTGTCATTGTAAGGATACTTTCACTAGTATTATGGCATAGACCTGCTCTTTTGTATGTTTATTAATCATTAAATGATTGTTTTACCTCCTTCCATGGTTTTTTTAGTATAAATCAATGGATGGTTGATCTAGGCAAGTGTAGAGTTAGCTCACCTTATTTTGTTGTCTTTTTCTTCTTGCCTTTTTGAAGTTTATTTCTCTATTGGAGGTTTTGAAGAGTGTAATTAGGAGTTATAAGTGTAAAAAATCATCCATTCTATTCTCACATTGCTTCACCTATTTATAAATAATTCATGTGATAATTTCTTTTAGGAGAAATGTATGATTATGGCAGTCCTATAGGTCTTAGTGCACAAGAAAAGTAGTGGTAGCAGTCTTAACATTTAATACATCACCTCCTTTTAATTTTATAATTTTCTATTACCCTTTTCCTTTTCAATTAGTAGTTTAGTTTGTAGTTCTTAAGTGATGCATCAAGGGAACTAGCCCTATCTATAGGTTCAATCCATTCTTTAGGTCACGCACAAGCTAGGATTCTTCCCATGCTATCACTTAAGTGAGGAGGCTTGAAAACCTCCTCAAGGGTGAAACTTTTGATGATAACACTCTTCACCATGGTTGATTTATAGGATCAAACTATGTCTCATAGAAATATTTTCTCATAATAGTAAAATAAAAAATGAATTATTTTTCAACCTATTTATATTACTATTCCAAATTATTACCTATTTAAAAAAAATCATTTTTTGACTATAAATTTGTTTCTACTAGAATTTTTTATGAATCACAAGATGTTATGGATACCTGACATTGTAGAGAATCTTTTCACTTATTACATATATGTTTTCTAAAATTTTCAATTTTTTTTTAATTTCTACAAGTTTACCTAATGTTCCTTACATTGGACACCTTCACATTTATTTCACTTCATTCATTTTATTAAACACTAAGGTAATCAAAGGTATGTATTTTTCAATTTTATCCTTTCATTTATCTTATTTTCTTCTTACTACAATTTATTTATCTTTAATGTTGTGTGTTATTATGTTCTTTTTTTGAAGCACCATCCCCTGTTGTACTTATGTGACACATGAAGAGCTTTGAGTGTGGAATATATATACACATAATGTTTTCAAAATTTATCAATTATTGATGATTTATCTCTTTAATTAACCCATCAAGTCTTAATATATCTAAGTGCAAGCTATAAAGGATGCACCAAAAAAGGGGTGGGTATACCATTGGTGCTTTACTAGATTGTTGTCCATTATATTGCCACTTAAAATCTACACAACCATATCATATACAATTTACTAAGATTTGAAACCTCCCTTACACAATCCTCCATGACATTCACCACCTTATTCAGCCCCTACCTAAGACAAAAACACTTTTTCACATTTACCAAACAAAGTCAGCCTAGGTTGACCCTGTACTTAAATTATATTAACACATTACAGAACTCTATCATCCCTAACTGACCTAGTTTAGGACCTAACTTTATTTTATGAATTTATGATATAGGGTTGATTGGTCTGACTCTGTCAATTAAATTTTGAAAAGGTTTAGGGTTATATTCAACTATATATACACATACATTTATGTCATTTCATAGGAAGAGTAGAATAATAACATAATATATTATGCATCTTCTTGTCCACCATTATACTTGAGGAGAATTGCTTATGGTTCCAATAATATACTTGGAGATACATATCTTATCTTTTGGAGAACTATTTTGTATGCATAGACAATTTATGTATCCTCTAACTAACCTATCCTTGTTATCCTTACATACCACAACTATCTCTTACAAATCACCTTGGCTAAGGGAGAGATTGAGGCTCAGTGGGTTCATCTTCAAAGGTAATTATTCCTAAATTTTTTCCTCCTTAGTTAAAGTAGATAGATTTCAATTTTTTTTATCTTATACGATTCTATTCCATACATTAGGATTTCCTATACATTGGATTAAGTATAGATCTTCTATACATGCTTAGTTTTATGTTTATTATCCCCATTTTATGCTACAAAATTTGGTAAACACTATATTAGATTTTACTTTTCTTTGTATTTAATTTGTGAATACATAAAAAACATGGGACCTAGATAGGCTTATCACATGGTGTTGCTTGAATAAAGGCTTTATAATCCTCTCTAGTTATGTTATTATGGTAAGAGACCTCTTGGTTAGGTATAATAGATCTATCTTAGTCATGATCCTGATTATCTAAATGTACCAACAAGCATAAGTGTAAGTGTGATTTATCTTTTCTGAGAAGGGATTGATTTGTAGAATAGATGCATTTTATCTTGTATACACACATATATAAAAGTATAAAAGAGGGAATGGTATCATGGATAAAAAAAATCTTCTTAGAGCTCTAGTAAAAATTATGATCTCCTAGGGACATACAAATAATTTTTTTTAATTTTTCTAAACACACATAAACAAGTGAAAAATAATAATAATCTATGGAAATTTAAAACATTGAAAATAAGATACATACTTATAATGAGAAATGAAATGGATTTATGCAGACTATCATATTTACACATTCACAATAGCCTAAAGTCCTTGATAGAGTTATGAATACAATTATTAGTAATATAGTCAATAGTCTAAAGTCCTTTGATAGAGTTAAGATTGATTTAAAATAAAATTGAGTGACATCTTGACTATATCCACTTACAGAGTAAATAATGTAATCTAAGTACATACTCTATATGAAAATTAAATAAAATATGAGTTATCAAAATTATAATATAGTGATGTGCATATCCCAATAACATGTGTTTAAATATGATTTCTCAAAATAAAGGATTTATATACACCATATATAAGATAAACTATAAAAATTGTTAGTGTTTAACATAACCATGTATGTATATACACATAAAAATGCCTCCTAGGAATAAAAAGTTGTAAAATTACATTATTATAGGGTACTTATGTATTTACAATTATTGGTCCAAATTAGGATTTATTAGTGCACGTCTAGTGTTTCTAGGGTGGATGCATGAAGTTGGGGAGTAAGAAAATGTACCACTTTTTGAAAAATTCATTCATGGCTATAAAAGGGCGAGAACCTTCTTAAAAAGGGTGCATTTCATTTAAAGGAAGATCACTAAACTTGTATTTGAAATGGTTTAGATTACTAATCCTAAAGGGCATGTGTTGAGGTCAACATACCCCCATTCCTAAAATGGGGAACCTTATTTCAAATTATGCAAATTTGTGCTTTAAATTAAAAATTCATCTGATCAGATTACCATTAGAGTATTTTTCACATTATCTTTATTTTAATATCATCCACACCATGGTTGGATTGACATATTTACACATGATTCTATTTTTATCTTGTCTAAATTTGCTGACATTGGATCTCTATGTTTTAGTTTACAAGATTAATGGAGTCCCTCTGAAATGGACAATATCTAGGGTTTCATGATTTAATGTTAATTTGGTCTTTTACTAGCCTTTGGTCTATTGAAGAATAATTTAAATTTATGTTTTAATCATGATAAAACCTTAGTCTAATTGATTTAACCTAAGTACTTCTTTTGAATTCAAATTTGAAAGGATCAAATTTATGTGGGAATGTTCATTTTTAATTTTAGACTTAGCTTATATTTTATCTTAAGGTTTTAGTCATGTTTATAAACAAGAATAAAACCTTATTCTAAGATTTTATCTTAAGTCACTTATGTTTCCTAAAAAGTTTAGCTTAAGTTGATTTTATTAATCTCAGGGTCCCTTTTATTATGTCTTAAAACTTAGTTTAAAAACTTTAGTTAAAAATTTATTTATATTTATTAATACAAATAAAATACCTTAGCCTAAGACTTTAGCTTAAGTTTTATATATTTCCAAAGATCTTAATTATATTCATTATCCATAGGAACCAATCATGTCCAACCTAATGGATTGAAATCCAATGGTGCACATTAACTTAAAAAAGATCTAACGGTGTGTACAATATTCAAAAAGTCAAGTATCTAGATCAATGATACACATGAACTCAAATGGAGAAGATCTAATGGTACATGATTAGAGTTGAAAAATCAAGCCATAGTCCTAGGTAAAAGTTTGAGAATGTTCCTATCGATCAATGGTACATAGCTAAGCATACACCTTTTGATCAATAGTGTGTGTTGAGTCAAGACATCAATGAATCCCTGGGACAAGTGAGATGGTGATAAGTTTCACCACCATGAGAAATGTATAATAAGATACAATAGAGCATACCAATCCATACAACCAAGATCTGATAATGTAAAAGGAAAGCTGAAATTTTAAAAAACTCAATCCAAATGAGAATCCACCACATGGTGAAAGAGCACTAGCCTAGAAGAGATTGATTGTGCAGAGTGTAGAAAGCCCATTGAGCTACCAAGTGGCATGATCTCAGATGCTAGGAAAAAATATCAAAGTATAACATTAAAATTGATGGATCAAGATCAATGGTGTGAGATTAATGGAGAATATTCATAAGTCTTATAATAAGTGAGAAGATGCCATGTGGCAAAAAGGCATTTGAGCTATGATGTTAGATTGTAAGGTAGTCAAAGAGACTATAGAGCTGCCAAGTCGTACACTCATGTTCCATCATGTAGATGAAGATATGACAGTATGAGTCTTGGTGTACTTTTCTAAGATCTAGACCCAATGACATGTTAACATGTGTCTTAGGAGTAATGATCACATTTAAAGATTAGTAAATAGAATGACATGGAATTACCACATAGATAGAATACATAGATATTTTGACACTTGAGTTATACTTATTGACAACCATTAGGTATCACAATTAAGTTAGATAAGAAATATTACTTTGGTAACTAAACTTAAATAATATTTTGAAAAGGAATATTATATGAGAAACATGTAATGCACAGTCATGTTAGATTAGTCATAGTTAAATAGGGTCATGAGTTCTAAAGCATTGGTAAAGGGATACTTGTTTTTGAAACATGCTTGAGTTATATTTGAGAATGGTTGACTTAAAATATCTCATAGGTTTCTCTCATAACCTATAAAAGGAGGTTTTGTCATTATAAAAGTTGGGGGGGGGGGGAGTTCTTAGAGCCAAAATTACTTTGTAAACTTGGAACAAGAAATACAACCAAGGAATTTTGTAAAGTTTGTCCAATATTTATCTATGTGTTTGCTATCTTGGCTACTTCTTTAGTTATATAGTTTGATATTCAGATTTGAATTGTTTTTATGGATCTTAGATGTGAAAATGTTAATACAGAGTTGTCAATTTATGCTTATTCTAGGTTTATTGAAATATCTTAGGTTTATTTCATTCTCTTTTGCTTTTATTAAAGATGTGTAGAAGTTATTTTCCTATGGAAGTAAACCTTTTAAGTGAACCTGATTTCTTATTTACATTACCTTTCCTTAGATATTCACTTGATATAGTAGGATCTGTGCCTATGCAATTTTATGTTATATATTGGTTAAGTGCATGTCTTGATGAAATATAAAATTTGTCATAATGTATAAATTGAAGATCATAAACACCTTCTTTCTACTCTAACCTTCCTTTTTTTCCTTTTTTGACTAGATCACTTTAGTTTATCTTATCACTATAAATATCTATGTTAGTTTAGGGTTTGGACATCACTCATTGGACTTAATTTAGATCACTTTCATCTTCAAAAAGTTTTAGGACCAAAATTACTCCCAACAACTATTTACATGTTCATTTTGTGAAATAGTCATTTAACTTGGTCACTACTCCAACATAGAGAAATGAAAAGTGTTTATTAAACACTATATGAAACTATTGATACATTTAGTTGCATCAATAGGGGAAAATTGGTGCTAGAAGGAGGGTTAAGCTAAAGCTCTATAAAATTGAAGTATCTTTGCTAATTTTAGTGAATTGTGTTCAAAGATCAGTTGATTCCTTTCATATTTGTGTTTCTTTTATCATATTTGTGTAAAGATATTTTAATGGTTTTAGACTAGTCTTTATGTTTATTTAGACAAAGATAGATGTTCTTTGAATATTCATGAGTAATTGTGGTAAAGATTTCTTGAGAGCTATGAATCCAACAAGTTTGACTTTAATAATAATGGTTTGTTCAAAGATTGATAAATCCTTTGCAAATTTGAGTTTATTTTAGCTTAACATGTAAAGATCATTCATATTCATGTATTTGGACATATATTTGAGCTAATTTAGTTAAATAAAGATGTTCTTTGTTGTTATTTATACATATTTATGCAAAAAATTTCTTAATGTGCAAGTCTGATCACTGTTCTTTGTAAAGATAAGATTTACACATCATATTTTAAATGGGGTTCAAACCTTTCAAGCTAGAACTTCCACAAGTAAGATCCTCATCAAGGTATGACATGGCTAGGTGGATATTTTATCAATGTGCCTAGTCAGGTACATGACTTACTAAAAAATCTTGAAAGGTGTTTGCCTTCTTTCAGTCTTAATAATGTTGTTACAGCTAAAGAGCATGTTAAAAGCTTTAAGGCTACTTTGAGACTTATGAATGTAATTCATGAAGATGTAGCATGTTGATTATTTCCATTTACTTTCAAAGATGCTACATATGAATGGTTCCTTAACCTACTTGAGAAATACATTATTAGTTGGAATGACTTTAATGATTACTTCATTGACCAATTTGGTAAAATCATCAATCCTTGCATTCTATATCAACAATTCACCACTGTTAAAAGAGATCCTAATGTGCCCATAACATCCTTTAATGCCAGGTTCTAGAATATGTTTGGTAGAACCATATCTCATTATAGAACTAATGAGGCTTTATCCTTAGAGATTTACAAGGATGTTTTGGATCCCATGACTTATATGTTTCTTAAAAGGTCTATTGGAGTCATAAGCACCTTAACATTGGCATATATTGAAGCTATAATAATCAATCATCAGATACAACCTCAAGGTCAATTTGCATATGCTATCGTAAATGTCAAACCTAATTTCCTAGCACTAGATGCCATTCCTAATGCCAATCAAAATGTGCCTACCTTAAATCAGACACCAATCTTGAACTAATTTCCCTTAAGCCATGCCCATTCTGGCCAAAATTTGGGGTTCTTAAATAATGCTAAAAATGGATTTCATCCACAAGGATAGAGAGATTTAGTTCCTAATAGTAATAACAATCAAGTTCATAACTCAGAAGCACTAAATAATGATAATCAATCCATACTTAAGATGGTTAAAAATCTGATCACTAATTTTCTTCAATTGTAAAAGCAAGTAGGCAATACTAGGGGAAACTCCAACAAAAACTATGCTTCTCAAAGGTTTAATAGGCCTATAAATAGGTTTCATGATAATATAAATAATATGTCATCTAAGGATGTACCTAAAATTAATATTTGGGATATAGGTCTACCTAATCATTTTAATGTCTTTGAAACATATCAAAATGAAAAGGATAGATCTAAACTTGTGTTTAATCAAGACAATGTTGTAGGGACATCTAACTTTGAAAAGACATCTAAATCATTCATGGTACATGATTTTGATTTTTCATTCAAAGAAGAAAATGAACCTAAAGATGATCTAGAAGAAGGAATATATGTTAATGATGAGCATCCCCATGAACAAGATCAGATACAAGCTAACCTCTCTTCAAAAGATAATTGTGAAGATAATTCATATGAGGTCATTGCTGAAATTGAGGATATCCCTAAAGAAATTGATTAGTGTAAATATTTATAATAGGATTTTTTGAAATAAATTGAGGTGTTTTAAGATAAAAATGTTACTTTGGCTATCCCAAAGCGAGATGAGTTGGGACTCAATTGGGTAGAAGAGATGCCATTCTGCACAAAGGATGAAGATGAAATAAGTGTCGCAAATCAAGGATTTCTATATAACTGCATTAAAAGGTTGGAAGTATGTGATCAACCTAATTTAAATAGTAAGGTTGAAAATTAATTTCATTCCCTTTTAGTTTATCATTTTGAATTTCCCTTTCGAGATGACTTGGAAAGTTTTAGTACAAAGATTGGTAGTTTGTCTCCACCTCAAGCTGAACTTAATGAAGACATCGGTATAAGAATGCTAGCTGAGCTGCCATCATTAAATGAGGATGATATAAGTCACTAAAAATATATTAATGAAGGAGAGTTATCACTCTTGATGCAAGACAATAAGATTTGGGAAGAATATTATTGGTTTTTAGATCCATATCTTTAATCTAGGTACTAGAGAATGGAGATGAGGAATCAAGATACATCACACAGAAGACATGAACAAACAAGTGCTCCTATCTATAAGAAGAGGCCATTAAATGGAGGAAATCATGTTTAAAGGTTTTTTTGTAGTTTAAATAACTTTCCATTTGATCCTAGATTTAAGTTATTTATGGAGTTAGTTTAGGTAGGTTTTAGATCAATTTCTTTTCTTGTCCCTTATTTGTAAGTAGTGCTTGTAAATATTGGTTTACTTACTATTTGTTTTGATTTGTGTTTGGTATGTTTGATTTATTTTCTTTGTTCTTTGATTATAAATAATTATTTTTGGATATACCTTAGCTAAAATTTCACCTAATTTATTAAGAACTTCATATTTCATAAATGTAGGTATGAATTCTCAACATTGGTTGATCATGGATTGTTAAAATGTGAGCTTGATGTTATAGTTTAGAGTAACTAGAAAAGACTAATTGATAGGTTAATTATTCCTTCAAGATATTAAGCCTTATTATGATCTAATATTGATTCCAAGAATTATTACACATGTAGGATAAAAACTTGAATTATTGGAACACAATCATGTTTGCACTTAATAAACATTATTACCTGGGATAAAATTTGCAATCAAGGATGATTTTTTGAAGATCAAACACTTGACCAAATTCCAAAACCTACCTAATCTGGTTCCCAAAATTTTATAAAAGGTCAAAATGATTTTAAAGATATATAAAAAATAAGATCCTTATTACAAAATTCAAGATCTTTTTAAGCAGAGGTTATTATGGTAATCTCCATCAGGGCTATGGATACCTAGTTGGCAGTAAAGCAAGGCCTTGAGTGGACCCTATCAGAGTTGTTACCATAATCCAGATAATGCAAGTGCAATGGAGACATGATCACATGAGATGAAGCAAGTGCACACCACATAGATGCTAAAGCAATTTGAAAATAACACAAGAAGATAAATTGCACAAGACAAAATAGAGAAAACCAAAATCTGATTAACATGAGATGGCCAAAGTGAGAAATACATATAGGAGAGTATGTAAGTAACTCCACAAAAGGTGGAAAAGGCACCCCAAGAATAAATTGTAACTCCTTCATGAAAGGTGGTGACAAGGTGCTAAGAATAGAAAAGTAACTCCCATCAAGGGAATTACTTATGACATTCTTATGACACCTATGACACATCTATGACACACACCTCCACATAAGCTAGCCTATCCCACAAATGTAGGAAACCTCCAAGTATGCACAAGAAATACAATTTCCCTAATTAAAAAATATGGAAAAATAAAAACCTACACTAATACCCCCCATAAGCAAAACTTAGGTGGGTAGTGTGGAAATATAAAATGGGTCATAGAAACTAGGCTTGATGAGGTACCCATGTACAAATGCAATCTCCCATAAGATAGAGAAAAGGAGAAAACCCATAGGAAAAAACTCCCCACCAAAAGAGAGACATAAAAGAAAGAAGAGGCTAGTGGGCCCCCTAAAGATGATGCTGCTACAAATGTAGACCGCACCCCAAGAAGAGCTCATAGATGAATGAATTTGCTCTCAGTGAAAGGTTTGGTGAAGATGTCTAGACTAGAAAAATATCAAGTCAATGACCTAACTATGAATAAGCTCCTGAATGAAGTGCATGTGAATCTCTATGTGCTTGGTCCACTGGTGCTAAACCAAATTCTTGCAAATCTAAATGGTACTCTGGTTGTCACAATAAATGATGGTGGGCTACCTGATAGGAATGCCAAACTCAGAAACAATCCCCTGAAGCCAAATAGCCTTAGTAGTTACATTAACAGCTCCCCTGTACTCTACCTCTATGGATGATTTAGAAATAACATTCTGCTTCTTACTAGACCAATTGATAAGACCAAAACTAAGAGAGAAACTGTAACTAGAAGTGGACTTGTGAGTCTATGAATCACCAGCCCAGTCTGAATTTGTATATCCAACCAAGTCAACCTCTATGCTAAATATGTAATGAATCTCGTATCTATGTGAACCCTGTATGTAGTGCAAGATCCTCTTAGCTACTTTCCAATGTAGCTCATGAGGTTCCTACATAAATCTGGAGACAAGTCCCACTGTATATGATATGTCAGGGATGGTGTGAGTCAAGTAAATGAGACTTCCAACAAGTTGTCGATACCTAGTGGCATCAACCAATGGTGAAGAACAATCAACCTCAAGCTTGACTCCTGATAGAAAGGGAATCAAAGATGGCTTGCAATCAGCCATGTGAAACTGAGCCAATAAGTCAAGAACATACGTAGGCTATGTAATAGAAATCCCTAAATCTGCCTATGAGATCTCGATGCCAAGGAAGTAGTGCAACAAACCCAATTTTGTCATGTCAAATCTATCTTGGAGAGATGCCTTCACCGCTATAATAGCTGATGAAGAACTCTTGGTGATCAAAAGGCCATCAACATATAAAACCAAAATCAAGAGTGAATCATCCTATCGTAAGAAGTAGACATTGGGATCAGAATGGCACCTAGTGAAACCCACTATGAGAAGGAAGGAATCCATCTTGGCATACCAAGCCCGAGGGGTCTGTTTGAGGCCATAGATAGATTTCTTAAGGCTGCATACTAAGGAAGAATCTTAAATAAATCCTGGCTGCTGCTCCATGTAGATCTCCTCCTCTAGGTCTCTATGAAGAAAGGCACTCTTCACACCTATCTAATGCATATCCCAACCATGTGCTATGGCAATAGCCAAGGTGAGTTGGATAAAAGTCATCTTTGTAATGGGTGCAAAGGTCTTTGAGTAGTCAATGCCTACTACCTATGAGAAACCCTTGGTGATCAATCACGCCTTATACTTATCAACCAACCCATCTGCTGCAAACTCAGTTTGATATATCCACCTACATCAAACCATCTTTATTCCCTTAGGAAGTGAAGTTAAATCCCAAGTGTGATTTTTGATTAAAGAAGAATATTCTTCCTCCATAGCATTATCCCACTCAGGTACCCCTAATGCCTCTCAAAAAGTCTGTGGATTCAAAACTAAAGCAAAGAAGGCATGTGGATCTCTCTGAAAGTGCCCCTTAGTACATTTGTCATATGTGGGATCTCCTACCCAAGTGCCAATACTCTCAAGTGTCTATCTGGCCCAAAGTGGCCCAAAAGTGGGTGAGTCAGGTGCTAACTCCTCATCCTCTGACTGACTAGAGGTGGATGACACTGCATCACTATCCTCGCTATCTGAACTCGAAGAAGAATATGTCTCTGGCTCAAGAACTTGCTGTGGCTAATCTAAATCTAACAAGGAATCATCATGAAGAAGTAGATACGATGAGGGAGAAGTGTCAAGTGTTGAATCTCTAGGACTCTCTTGAAAATGGACACTTCTCTCAATGAACAACTCATGAGTGATATAATCTAGAAGGTGATATCCCTTAATACCACCTGGATATCCTACAAAGATGCAAGGCTTGGACTGACTTTCCATAGCTTTGCATTTATTCTTTGGAATGTAGGCCATGGCTGGGGATCCAAAAACCCTGAGGTGCTCAATATCAGGTTTCCTTTTATGCCAAGCTTCAAAGGGTGTTATCCCTTTCAAAGCTTTGTGAGGAACCCTATTTTGAATGTAGCAAGCAAAATTGATGGCTTCGGCCCAGTACTATGGTGTTAAGGATTTGGAGTGAATCATACAAATACCCATCTCTTTCAAGAACCTATTCTTGCATTTTGCAACCCCATTCTATGAAGGAATGCAAGTGATTATGCATTGCAAATCAATCCCTTCTGTGATGTAAAATTTCTCAAACCTGATGCTAACATACTCCCCTCCATTATCAGTTTGAAGAACCTTGATGGATTTCTCACTCTGTTTCTCAATAAGAGCCTTGAAGTCTAGAAAATTTTCAAACACTTCAAACTTTTGTTTGAGAAAATATATACAAGTGTACTTAGAGAAATCATCAATGAAAGTGAGGATGTACTTGGCCCTTGTGAAAGATGGTTTGGGAAAGGGTCCTGATACATCACTGTGGACTAACTTAAAAGGTTGTGAAGCCCTCCAAGCTTTGCCTTTGTCAAATTTTTCTTTGGGATGCTTCCCAAGGGAGCACCCCTCACAAAGTCCTTTTGAGATTTGGACATGAGGCAAGCCAATGACCATGTCATTTTTGCAAAGTTGCTCAAGGTAGTAGTAGTTAAGGTGGCCAAACTACTCATGCCATAATTTTATAACTCCATCTGAATGAGTCAGCAATGCTGTTGGAGAAGAATCTGATGCAAAATATGAGAAGGTGTATAACCTGGTTTGGTGATCTGACCTACCCACTGCCACTGTAGTATCACTATGCAACTCCCTGATAGCCACTGAATCTGGTGAAAACTCAACTCTCATGCCCCAACCAATGTGAGTGATTTGGTACACTGATAGGAGATTGGTTGAAAGAGAAGGAACACTTAGAACATTGTTGAATGTTCCTCCTTCTATTTCAACTGACCCTCTCCCTACAATAGAAATTGATGTGTCATGACCCAAACTAATTGAAGTCATGCTACAAGGCTCTAAAGATGAAAACTCAACTAGTGAAGAGCCCATGTGGTGAGAAGCACCTGAGTAGATGACCTATGAAGATGTAGAAGATACTGTAGCTACAAGGGCCTTGCCCTTTTCTTTTTCCTTACCCTTGCCTTTTGCCTTGATAGAATCTTGGGTAGATGAATTCTGCTTGATGGACTCAAGAACACCTATGTTGTTCTTCTCTAAAAGATGAGTTAGGTGATTTATTTGTTTCTTCATGCATTTGTGTTCATCATGCCCTATATTTTTACAATAGGCAAACTTAACCTTCTCCTTCTTAGGTTTAGCATTGGAAGAGGAAGTCTCAGTGTTATTTTTGGCAGGATTGTTGTTTTCTTTCTTCTTCCCCTAGTCCTTGTTCTTTTTCTTCTTCTCCTTTGTTGATGTCTTGTCCTTATGATTTCTAGCTATCAAAGCTTGGGGTTGAGTAGAATTCATTGTGCCAATTTGAATTAGATTATCTTGCTCCCTAGTCAAGTCAACAATGAAAGAATCCAAACAAGGCATTTTCCATGTAGTGCTAAGGGCACTTTTTATGGCATGGAAAGTGGAGACAAAGACTGAATAGCTTGGAACTAACTTTGCGAGAATAGAAAGTATGAGTTAATCATCTTTATTCTCTATCCCGTATTATTTCAATTGTAATATAAGGGCTTTAAACTTAGTGAAGAAGTCCTGTAGGGTGTCAAAGTTGCTAGGACGTAGACTTATGAGTTTGTTTTCGAGCTCATGACCTCTCATCTCATCAAGCTTCCCAAATAAGTTTTATAAGGTGTCCTATATGTCATTGGGAGTCTTGGAGGATTCTAAATGGAAGAGAAGTTCTAGAGACACAAACAAGCTCAGTAATCCATAGGCTTCATCACTACGGTTGTACCACTTGACCTTTTCAGCATCAGTGTTGGGTCTACTTCAGTACACATGGTAATCCTATACAACCCTTTGATTATAAGAATGATTGATATTTTAACCTTCCATTCATGATAGTTGAAGGGTGTTAGGGGTTTAAGTTAAAAAGAATCCCTTTTTAAGCTGAATTTAGGTGAAGTTGTGTTGATTGCAAGTTGTGAAATTATGTAGAAAGGAGAATGAAAGCAAAGATTTGCAAGTTGTGAAAAGAAATCACACCCCCCAAAAATGTTGAGCCCCCACAAAATATGTAAGTGCACACTCAAAATACATCAGAATTAGCTGAGAATGTGTCTTAGAGAAATCAGTGCAAGACTTAAAGCAAGCAAGACGTCAGACTCAACTGAAAATGCGTCTCAAGAGACCCAAATTTTAGGCACTTTATAAAATAGTGCATTTTAAAAAAATAACAAGCCTACAATGTGGATAATTTAATTAAAAATAGTTTTGCAAAAAATGTCACCCAAATTTGAGATACCGTTTGCAAGATATTAAAGGTTCAATTTTCCTGTAAACTAGTGTTTTTGAAAAAAAAGCACTAAAACATTAAAAAAATGCCTGTTATGAAAGTGAAAGTGGCCTTCCAACCACTCATTGGATTTGACACAAAATGAGGAATCCAAATGAGGTTTGTGTGAGGGGGAATTAGCCTTCCGCCAACCCGGGCCTCACCCTTCATCTTCGATAGGCGAAGATACAAGTTTTAAATGAAAACCCCCAAATTACCAAACTGTCTAATAAACTAAATATTCAGTCAAATTGACTGATTTTTATTTTAACAAGTCAATTTTAACTAAAAAAATTAAGGTTGAAGACATAATGAACTATTGGCCAAGCATTTAAGGGTCCACATGGGACGCCAAGCATGAAAAAAGTGTCATTTTCCAAACAAGACTGCTGGCAGAAAAGACAAAAAAAATGCAGACCTGCTGGAAACCATACGACCGATGGCACCTTGTTAGAGAAAGGACTGTGGTGTGGTAGAACTGAGTGCTTTGTTGAAGTTGGCGCAGACCAAAAGTTTGGCGTGGAGTGCTGAAGGCATGGTGCTGCTGACCAAAAGCTAGGCATAGACTTGCAGAAGCTAGGTGTAGACTTGCAGAAGCTTGGTGTGGACTAAATGCTACTCCTCCCTCTGCTGCTCCACACAAAAATGGTGCCCAAGAATAGAAACAAAACTAGCACTTGAAGTGAAGACAGCCAAGACACCCAAAGGCCAAGGATCCCAAGATGTAAGAAATGATACCAGAAATGATATATATATATTATTTTAGATCAAATCTAGAAATAAAAAAACAAAGAGAACTCCACTCTTCTTGATTCAAAATGAACTAAAAGCATAACCAGACACATGATTACCATTCTTGCACTGATACCATATTGGAGTTGTTTCCAAAATTTGAATAATGCGAGTGCAATGGAGACGTGATCATACGAGATGAAGCAAGTGCACACCACATAGATGCTAAAGCAATTTGAAAATAACACAAGAAGATAAATTGCACAAGACAAAATAGAAAAAACCAAAATCTGATTAACATGAGATGGCCAAAGTGAGGAATACATATAGGAGAGTACGTAAGTAACTCTTCCACAAAAGGTGGACAAGGCACCCCAAGAATAGACTATAACTCCTCCATGAAAGGTGGTGACAAGGTGCTAAGAATAGAGAAGTAATTCCCATCAAAGGAGTTACTTATGACATTCTTATGACACCTATGACACATCTATGACACACACCTCCACATAAGCTAGCCTATCCCACAAATGTAGGAAAACTTCAAGTATGCACAAGAAATACAATTTCCCTAATTAAAAAATAGGGAAAAATAAAAACCTACACTAGCAGACCCAAAGGTATCTCTATTAGGGCCATGGATGCCTAGTTGGTAGTAGAGTAATGCCCAAGCCTTTATTATATCAAACATGGTTCTTAATGAACATATAAATATGCTTTAAGTTAGTGTTAATGGTTAAGGTCATGAATCTATAAGTTATTCCCTAAATCCCATGGTAAACAATAAGTAGAATCAAAGCACACACATAACATGACTAGGTTTTGATGTTCGATCTTAATTCTACATGTGTAGGAATTATTTTAACCATGAATTGATCTTAATAATGGCACTTGATCAAATGGAATGAGTAAACTAATTATTACTCTAAACCAGAGTCTTTGAATTCTAACATGTTGCTATGTTTCTCTTATAAGTCACCATTTTTTAAGGTCAACATACCCTCATTCCTTAAAATGGGGAACCTTGTTTTAAATTATGAAAATTTGTGCTTTAAATTGATAATTTGTTTGATCAGAGTACTATTAGAGTGTTTTGCCATTATCTTTATTTGAAGATCATCCACACCATGGTTGGATTGGCATATTTAAACATGATTCTAGTTTGATCTTGTCTAAATTTTCTAACATTAGATCTCTATGTTTCAGGTTGAAATATTAATGGAGTCCATTTGAAATGGACAATATCCAGGGTTTCATGATTTAATGTTAATTTGGTCTTTTACTAGCCTTTGGTCTATTGAAGACTAATTTGAATCTATGTTTGAATCATTCTAAAACATTAGTCTAATTGATTCAACCTAAGTAATTATTTTGAATTCAAATTTAGTGGGATCAAATTTATGTGGGAATGTTCATTTTTAATTTTAGACTTAGCTTATATTTTATCCTAAGGTTTTAGGTATGTTTTTAAACATGAATAAAACCTTAGGCTAAGACTTTATCCTTAGTCACTTATGTTTCTCAAAAACTTTAGGTTAATTCAATTTTATTAATCATAGGGTCCCTTTATTATGTCTTAAAACTTAGCTTGAAGACTTTAGCTTAATAAATTTATTTGTATTTACCAATACAAATTAAAAACCTTAGTCTAAGACTTTAGCTTAAGTTATATATATTTCCCAAGTTTTAACTTAATTATCTTCATTATTCATAGGAACCAATCATGCCCAACCTAGTGGATAAAAATTCAATAGTGCACATTAGCTCAAATAATATCCAATAGTGCATACAAAAGTTAATAATTCAATTATTTAAATTGATGATGCATATGAACTTAGATAGAGAATATCCAATGGTGCATGATTAGAGTTGAAAAGTCAAGCCACAGTCCCACGTTAAAGTTTGAGTATGTTCCCATCAATCAACGGTATGTGGCTAAGTGTACACCTTCCAATCGATGGTGCATATTGAGTCAAGACATCAAGGAAGCCCCAAGACAAGCAAGATGATGACAAGTGTCACCACTATGGGAACTCTATAAAAATATTAAATATAGCACATCAATCTATATACCCAAGATCTGATGGTATGGAAGTAAATTTAAATTTTTAAAGAAATCAAGCCAAATGAGAAGCCATAATGTGGTGAAAGAACACTATCTTGATAGAGAGTGATTATGTAGAGTGAAAAAATCCCATGAAGCTTCCAGGTGGCATGATTTCAGATGCTAGGTACAAATATCAACCTATAATGTTTAACTTGACCTGTCAAGATCAATGGTACGAGATCAATAGAGAATATTCAAAGGTCCTAGAATAAGTGAGATTTTTCCATGTGGCATAAAGGAATTCGATCTATGATGTCTAATTTTAAGGTTCTCAAAGAGCCCGTGGAGCTACCAAGTGGGACACTTGAATTCTATCATATAGATGAGGATCTAATGGTGTGAGTCCTAGGAGAAATTTTTAAAGATCTAGACCCAATGAAATGTTGACACATGTCTTATGGGAAATGGTCACATTTAAGGATTAGTAAAAAATGACATGGCATTCCCACATAGACAAAATACGTAGATCTTTTGACACTTAAGTTATACTTATCGTCAACCATTGGGTCTCACAGTTAAGTTAGATAAGGAATATTCCTTTGGTAACTAAGCTTGAATAATATTTTGAAAAATAATATTTTATGAGAAACATGTAATGCATAGTCATGTTAGATTAGTCATAGTTAAATAGGGTAATGAGTTCTAAAGCATTGGTAATGGGATACTTATATTTGACATGTGTCTGAGTTCTACTTGAGAATGGCTGACTTAAACTATCTCATAGGTTTCTCTCATAACCTCTAAAAGGAGGTTTTGTCATTGTAAAATGGGGGATTTCTTCGAGCCAAAATTACTTTGTAAAATTGGAGCAAGAAGTACACAAAAAATGTATTAAGCATGACACTACACAACTAGATATGCAAGACTAATCTACTTCACCATATGCATTCACTTTAGTAATTAATTATAAATTATTAAAGTAATTAATTAATTTTTTTTTAAGAAACCAATTGTAAATTTGTAATGTATCTAAAATATTATAAAATTTATCTTAATACATTTAATTAAATAATTCTGATTTCCTTATTTCATGTATTTCTTATATAGATGATGAATGATGATGATTGCATTCTAATACTAAGGCTTAAATTAGCATCAGAGTACCATACACATAGGTAAATATTATCATATTCATGTATACATATAAATACAACAAAATGGATTTTTATATATGGAGTAAAATTAGTTATCAAAGTATTGTCAAGTTATATTATTTTAATATTTTTTATATGCCATAGTTTTAGTTTATTTTCTTACTTAGTATTTCCATATCCTCCTCCATGGATTCATAATCCAAAATGAATTATCTTTAAAATTCCCTTAACTACATGTCTTACTACTAATTTGGACATGTCTCTTACAAGTGTGCATCTTGTAATTTCTTATACAACTCTAAATTCCTCATTCTTATAAAATATTAATCCCATATAGGTTGGTATATTTGGTTGATAAAAACATATAAACCTAATATACCATGATCCTTATGCCAAAGGTGGTGATACCTTAATGGAAGTGAACCTTAGGTAATAACATAATGGTTGATTGGTTGTAGAGTGAGTATGTTTTATTTCTCAATAACCCATCTCCTCCTCCATGGTTTCATAATTAAAAACAAATACCCAGTCAAATGTCTTTAAATAAATGCCTTATTACCAAGTCAAGTATTCCTATTACACATGTCCATAGTTGAATGAGCTTATAAAAATTGTTCAACTTTAGGGGTCGACCTCCTAGAGCCATTTATATAAATAAAGACCTATAGATTGAAGGTGCATTATGACTATCCATGAGGAACATGACTTGGTTGGTTCTTAGCCAGGAGAATACACCCCAATGAATAACAGGGGACTATGAGGAAGATTTGACCAAACATTAGCCTAATTAACTTATATTCACATACATGACTCTTATTCATCATTGTTCATAGTCATTATTTCATTTATAGACCTGAATTTTCTAAATCACCATTACTGTCACACAAGATATTCTTATTTATGCATAAACAAATTAATATCATTCTCAAATTATCTCATGGAATTTGGTCACTATTTATATATCCTAGATAGGTCCACTCCTCTAAGACAAGTTTGTTTCCATAAATTATAGACTTAGGGAAAACTTGTCCCCACAACCTTTAAAAACTAGTTTATGAAATTCAAATTGATTATATGGTTCATCCCACACATTTCACATGTTGGTTTGGAAGAAAATACCCAAAGATTTAGCTATTTAATCAAATCAATATATAACATTGATTTATCCTATTTTTTAATTGACAAATAAATTATTTCAAATAGGAATAAAACTTGAAAGAAATATTTAGATTGTAATGTATGATATTTAAGCATCAATCTAAATGTAAAGTAGAATTGGCTAACATTAAAATTGAAATTGAAAAGTGGTGTATGTTAAAAATAGTGAATATAACCAAATATAAGATAATTAACTCTAATGATTTCTATTTTACTATAACTGATGTTTGATTGTGGAAATTAGGATAATATCAGACTATGATAGCTCAAATTTAGAGGTAGAGTCTGATGATTTGTATAGACAAGTTCATAGTCCCTAAACAACAATGTAGGTTGATCATGTTTGTTTATTGAGGACTTATCCACATTGATTGTGAAAAATTTGTGACTATTATAATACCTTTTCATGTGACTAATGAGAGGGTTAAGCTACTTTTTTTTGTATATGAATGTCACAAATTATTTCTTTGATTCTCTTTGATTTGGAAACCCTATGGGTACTTGTGAGAGATAGAAACATGAAAAAAAATATTGGGGAAGTGTAATGGTATTAGCTAATTCTAATCACCCCCTTTAATTATTATTGATTACACACATATCTAGATACTCCAAGGAGGGAATCAATCCATATGTAGTTCTCCCACCTAGAGTGATTGTGCTCCTTGACTATATGCATGTATTTATAAATTTTTATTTGATACTTGACAATGTTAGATATCAACTTGATTTGAAATGATCCATACTTTTATTTTGACTATTCTTAGTGAATGATATTTAATTTGGGAAGAATAAGGCATATTTTATCGATGTGTAGTAGTGTATAAGTGCTCAATAGAGAATGCCAAGCTAGGAATAATGAATTGCATTTGATTCATATTTATAGTGAAACCTTTTGATATTTTTGTTTAGATACCTTTCATAATGTACATGAAGAACATAATAAATATTTCAAAATTTTGAAACTAGTTGTAAATGGTGTTGGACAAATCCACACTAGTTAGACAAATCAAAAGATGTCTAGTGTTGAAAGACATACACATGATTTCATAACATACTATAATTACATAGGGTTACATAGTCAACTAGACAAGATTAATACATTTTTTAATGTGTGTTTTATGTACACTAAATAACTCATAGGGTTTCATCCTCTCAATTTATGACTACTGGTAATTTATTTAGGGCATGATTTATATGTTTTAGCTCTCCTACGTAGTCTTCATGGAATAACAACATGTGACCTATATCCTAATAACTATATTTTCCACCCAAATGATCACAAAAACACCCCAAGATTCATATTTACAATGATGTTATAATATAATAACTAGATCTCAAAAAATCAAAAAAATAAGGGGAGGGTAAGGCAAAAAATAAGGTTTAGGTTTTAGCTAAGTAATGATCTTGCCTAAGTAACACCTTTTGAGATCTACAAATAATCAATCAACATTAATTAAATATAGTCATGTAATCAAATCCAAATAAACACAAAAAAGTGTCTAAGGGAAAATGATTATGATTTAATCTGAAAATTATCTCTTTACAAGATAAATTTATCAAAGAGAACAATAATATGCACATTATTCTATAAAAACTTATTAAAGATGTAATTTATAGAATAAAATAGAAACATCACATTTATCCACAATAAAAGGATATTAAATATTAGTTAAATGATATGATCAAAGTATCATAAATGAATTTTATAAGCTACTAATAAGTATATACATATATATGGTAATCACTTAATTTATGAAATTGAAAATAAAACAAAATTAATAGACAAATAAATTCCCATGAACGTTCCACCATAATTTCAAATTTCTCTTTTTACATTATATTATAATATCCCTTCTCTTGGTAACTAAACAATGAAAAAACCAATTATGGACATAGTATAACAAGCCATAAAGAGAGCAACCTCTTATAATGTTTATAAAAGGTGTTTGTATAGACCACATGAACCTATCCACTTATGGACATAATGGAAAAGTTTGTACAAAATAAATATTTAATAAAGGAAAAAATAAAAGAAAGTGGTCATAGATGGCCAAAATCATGATGGGTCATTCCATTGGGACCACGTAAATGTGATTTGTTAGTCTTCCTATGCATTCATTATCTTATAAGCACATAGTAATCTCTTACAAAGGATCAAGGAAAGCATGGATCTCCCATGATTGATAAATGTCCTTTCCTTCCAATGCCATAAATAATGATAGAGGCTAAATATGGGTTATTTCAAATCCTATAGTTTTGATGGGTGGTGATAACCATCAAATTTGACTATGTGTTCTTCAATTGACATGTTTGTTACTTTTAAAAATAAGGCTCCTCAGTGTCATTATTTATGTCCTTTCCAAACAATGTCATTTTCTCATATCCATAAACTTGAATTAATTTGATTACAAATCTTGATTTCCTTTTATGAATAATATGGTGTTGACAAATGGCACATATTGATTGAGTCACATCCCAACAAAGTCATGAACATATCTAAATGTTGTGAAGATATGCGAGTTCATTTTGTATATTACTAAATTATTTATTCATATCCATACAAAGGATGTTATCTCATTCATTTATTACAATGAGTGTGCTAATAGTGTGCCTTTGTCTACCTTTGTGGCACTGAGGAGGGTGACAACTAATTTCCTAGTGTTCTGATTTTTTTACTTGAACTTGAAACTAACTAAGGTTTCCCTGTGTGTTGTATACCCTAAAGTCCTTTTTACCATCAAAGGCACTCATGAGATTGGGTGATCTAAAGAGGAAAGTTGGAGACAATGCATGGGATAGAATATCCCATTATTAATTTTAGGACCAATGCTAGTTCAATCCAAAGACTGAGCAGTTTAACCTTTTGTACTCAAATAATAGTGATTATCACCACCAAAGGTTTAAGGTTTGTGAAATTACACTTTGGTTTAGTTTTAAATTAAAGAATATTATATTTTTCATTTGATATTGGGTCATTTCTTATATATTTATAAAGCAAGGTAATTATTTTGGCTTTAAAATAAACATAAAAATGAGGTCAAGTAGGGTAGGAAAGAGTGTTTCCAAGACTGAAAGGTGTTGATAACTAAAGACTTGACTAATTTATGTGCCAAAAATTCACCACTATGTGTTGAGTTTCACCAAGGGTTCTAACTCAATTTTACATCAGGGAAAATTCTAAGGAAATATAAGGAGATGCTTAATTCATAAATGCCCACTAAATATCAATTGTGAAAGAGCCTATAATAAACAACAAAGAGGTCCTTAAAACATAATCCATAAATAAATACATGGATTACTAAAGTTGAAAAATAAAATGAGATGGGTTTATGAATGGGTTATAATAACACAACACATTATAACCACAATGTTCATTTTATAATAAAGCACTAATTCAATACTCTTAACATTAGCATTCATTTAAACTAGAAATGAGAGACACACTAGTAAGTAAAATTAGTTTAGCATAAAATAGAGAATTGTGTTTATAAAAATGAGTTCCTTTACAAATAATACATAAAATGATAGAAATTAATAATCCAAATTATGAAGAAAAATTAGATTAAATCTTCACTTAATTTTGATAGTGTTTTGGAACCAAAATTACTCTTTTATAATGTCATACAATTTATAACTTATAGATAAGGATGGGGCTCACCTCTAAGTAACATGAGATTTCAATATTGGGCCATGATGAACTCATAAAGTATTTTACAATTATATTTAATAAATATAATATCCTCCAATTCCTTCAAGAGTTATCCAAGGGCCCACCTAATTGATAGATAGAGGATTCATCAACGAACCACCTCCCAAAAGTTTGGATTATGCCTCCTTGCAATCAACACAATTGATATTAGGTCAAAATCTTGGTCCATTAGTCTCTAATAAAATATAACTTTTGATTAGGCCATTAGTCTCTAATAAAATTTAAGTGGGGTCCTCATGGACACCTTGACCTTTGAAACCCGACTAATGCTCGTAGTAGACTAGGTAGAGAGTTTGAGCACCTCCTGGGCTTCATGTTATGTACCTAGGGGTATGATATATTAATGTATATGGGTTAATGGATATGATGACATGTGGCACACATCTCACTTATTTAATTAAATGGGTCCAATATATTATGATAATGGAGTAACTTGTGGAATTGGTGCATTAGGTAATGGTTGGCTTACATTGGGATTAGGAGGTTACCCATCCCTTGTTAGTTAGATAGAGGTCTATATAAATAATGTGAATATTATTTTAAAGGAATAAAGTAATAATTAAGTCTTCCATTGTAAGAGGATATTAGAGGTTGTCCCCTCAAAGAGACATTGTGGAGTGATTTCTTTGTAAAGGAGTATTGTATGGTGTTGCCCTACCTTAAAGGTATCCTATTTCTGCATATATTGAATAATTTGGACACGTTGGTCCACCAATATCTATTGTGTTGTGTTTATCTACATTATATTTTTCATATTTTCCAATTATTATAAGTGTGGATCATACCAAGTGGTATCAGAGCTTCAATTTGGGCAATTTATGTGGAGTAAAACCCTAGTTTTTTTGAATCATCAATATATTTTAATAAGTTATGAATTTTTGCACAATGTGTTTAATAGATATTAATAATATTTTAAGGAAGTATCATTAAAAAAATTGATCCTTTATAATCATTTTTGAGGTAGTTATTTATATTTTAGGGTTTGTACTCATTTCGCCATATCATCCTAAATATAAGTAATTTATCTTCAAAATTTTTACTGGTGCTACAATAATGTACAAGAGAAATATAGAAAAAATTTAAGAATTTTTGGAATTATTTTGAGTGAGTTATTATTATTATTATTATTTCATATATTCACTCTATTGGCCAAAATGTTTAGAGTTTTTCCACAAATTTTTTACTAACATTAAAATATCAGAAGAGGAAGCTACAATAAAAATTTGGGATTGTTTATATGAGTTTATAATTATTTATTTACATTTAGGGTATTTCATTAACCCAAGTTTTTTTTTGTGGATCATAAAGTTACAAGTATTTTCAGGGAAGGATGATATTGATGATAGAGAATGGTGGCTCATTTTTTTGGAGAATAATACTAAATTTTTTTTATGGAAAGCATGATTTTATCTTTCTTTGTTTCAGCCTAAAAAACATTGGTTTAAATAGTTGAGCTTCACACAAAGGTATTCTTCATGGGAAGAAATGGAACATGGCTTCCTAGATCGATGGGATATAAAAGAAAAAGAGGATGAAGAAGAGGAAGAAAATAATAATGGTAATGAAGAAGATAATGGAGATGATGAAGAAGAGAATTTAGTAGAATACAATAATGATAATAAGGAAGAACATGCAAGTGATGATGAAAAATAATAAATTGAGCATAATGATAATGAGGAGATTAGAGATGGTGCATAAGGAGAGGTAGATGATCTCAAAGAAAAAGAAGAAGAAATGGATGATAAGGGTTAAAATAACTTGGATCCAATTAAATCTAAGTCAGTTTATCAATTTCATGTATTCATTCAAAATAATAAGGTTGTTATGTACATAAACCCTACTAGGAAGTATAACTTCCTCAACATGAATATGGCCAAGCATCTACTTGTTCAAGCAAAGAATATCAAGGATGTTCAAGTAGATGGTAAGAATATTAGAGTGTTTGAATATTTAAAGTTAATTATGGAAAAATATGTTTTGCATTTAGATTTATATGTTTGGATATAGATGATGTGGATATGGTTCTTGGATATCCATGGTTACAGACTTTGGGAAAAATCAATATTAATGTTTAGAAAAAGTTCACGAAGTTTTGGTATAGGAAAAAAAAGGTCACTTTATAGGATATCAAAGTGGGAAAGACACTAATAATAGTTAAGGTAGATCATGAGGAGGAGATTGAAACATGTGATGAAGAGCATGAGGAAGATTTAGATGACATAGATGAAGAAATAATACAAGAAAATAAAAACACTTCATCTAATCAAGAGACAAAGGAACCACCAAAGCAAGAGGTGGAAGAGGTAGAAGAAAAGGTTGATAAGGTCAAAGTATCAAAAGAAGTTTAGGTATATAGACACCCACATCATCATGAGAGGAAACAATCATGGAGCCATGTGAGGGAGTGTCATAATAATAGGCACTTTGGCTATATAGGAAATCAGAGTTCTAATAACTATGGCTATGCATAGAATCCAAAGAAGTATTACTATGGTTAGGTATGAAATAATTATAGCAAAGTATCTTATTAAACATGGAATTAGTGGGGAAATCACTATGACTATGCATGAAATAATAACTATTATCGTCATGGATGGAGTCTGAGTAGCGCAACAAAATATGGTACATGGAATCAAAGAATGAATAATTATTCATGGACATAAAGATGGTATAGTTATGATCATGAATGGAATTAGAGTAGCACATTGAAATTTAGAAACAAGGTTAGAAATCTATCACCTACTAGGATCACATATATGTGGTTGGATGATTGATCTTGGAAATAAGTGTGTAATGATTTGAAGCACACTCATTGTTTGGTTTCTTCCTATGTTTTAAAGACAAAACATGTCAAGGAGAAAAGTAATTCTATGTACCTATGGATATGATATATTAATGTATATGGCTTGATGGAGAAGCATACATGTGTTACAAATCCCCTTTAGTTAGTTATATGGGTCCAATATATTATGATAATGGAGTAGCTTGTGGAATTGGTGCATTGGGTAATGGCTGGCCTACATTGAGATTAGGAGGTTACCCATCCATTGTTAGTTAGATTTAGGTCTATATAAATAAGTTGAATATAATTTTAAAAGAATAAATTAATCATTGAGTCTTTTATTTTAAGAGGATATTAGAGGTTGTCCCCTTGAAGAGACATTGTGGAGTTATTCCTTCCTAAAGGAGTAATATATGGTGTTGCCCTACCGTAAGGGTATCCTATTTATGAATATATTGAATATTTGGACATCTTGGTCCACCATTATCTATTGTGTTGTGTTTATCTACATTATATTTTACATATTTTCCAATTATTATAAGTTTGGATCCTACCACTCTAGCCTTGTTAGCCTTTACCACTTTCTTTCTCATAATCTAGTTGAAGTAACCTAGGTGAACTCTGAACTTGCTCTTTTCTAATAGAGTGCCATCTAAGTGGAATAACATAATGATGTTGACCTATTTTAAGTAGGAAAATATACTTATATTATTATAGGGGCTCCACTACCATTTATGCTATTTTAAGCCATTCTTCAATCACAACCCTCATGCTCCTAATATATGTCTAGTAGAGGTTCGAGTCTAAAATAGGTATAAAATTCAACACTAGGAACATTCTCTTATTTCGAATCACTGATATCTTCCTAAAATTGATTTACACTATATTAATCCTATATAGATATTCCTAATCCATTTGAATATGTGCCTTGTTATTTGCCATAGTCTTGACTACCTCTCCCAAAATTAAGAAAACTTGTAAGAGGGTGTCTTTGATCTATCTGATCAGCTCCATAGGGAAGGATCTCTTTACTTGTGATTTTATGGTTTGGACCTACTCTTGCATGTCATCCTTTAGCTTCTTCAACATATCATTTGTATGTTAGATCACATAAGTTGGGTCGTCATCCACTTTCTCTTCTCTTATGGATGTCTTCACTTTGGTGAGGGAGAAGAGGTCCTACTAAGTTTGCCAGACCATTGAATTCCCCTTTTAGATGAAATTTTAGGTGAGGATTATCCTCATGTTCCATATGGCATAGTCAAAGTCCCACTACACATTAGGTTCAACCTATAGAGTCATCTTATGTTCCTATGACACCATAGTTATTCCTAGGGTGGAGGGAAGTGTTGGTGGGGTGACAAAGATGGTTTTGATAGGTGAAGGCTAAAGTGGAGGTGGAATGGATAAAGTGGGAGAGATGAAAGAGGAAAACAATGGAGGAGGAGGTAGAATGGGGGTGAAAGGATTAAATATGAATGGGTATGCCCAAGGGAGCATCTGTGCTTGCCATTGGCTCTAAGTCAAATTGACCTATGGGGTAATGATTGCAAGAAGAGGGGCATTCAACATAAGGGAAGAAATTGGCTAGTTAAAGACAAATACTTGGGCACTCAGGATGATAGAAAATGGAGGCTTGAGAATGATTGAAGGAGACATAATAGGTGGTGAAGGAGTAGTAATGGAAGCAATGGGACCTAAATAGAAGGCACATGATGAATTCCCTTTTGATTTTTTTAGGCCTCTTACATAGATTAGATTTAATTATTTTAGTAGAGGGATCAGTGGTGGAAAAGGTCATGGGGATAAAACAAGAAACCTATTGAATAGGTGAAGGTGCTATTAGAATGGTCTAGGATACCTAAATTTTTAAATTATTATATTTATTGTGGGAGTCATAGTTGCACTTGTTGGGGATGAGGCACTATAGAGATAACTACTTATGGGATAGAATATGTAGATAGAAATAAGGAGGTTAGGATGATGTGAATGGTTGATACCAAGGGAACTTGAGTAAATTTTGGAGGGGTTGAAATGGGAAAAATGGTAGGTACCACTTGATTGGACTACTAGGGATTTAGGAAGGTAGGTGGTGAGAGAGGTTGCTATAGAGTGGAGGGAACAAGAAAAGGGATATATGAAAGTGTTGACTATTGAACCTTCATCAAACTTATATTTAGGATTTTAATGATGTCAAACCTAAGTTATTGATTAAACTAAGGTTGATTCAATAATATTTGAGACACTTTAGGTTGGGTTACTTGGGGTTGAACTACCTAAGGTCGAGTTGCTTGAACCATAAGAGGTGGTAGAGATGGAGATGAGGGTATAGGGATAGGAGATCGAAGAGGATAAGTTCATGGAGGAGAAATTACTAAGACTCCATATATAATTATACTCAAAATTTGGGGGGAGTCACATTAATATCCTTATTGAGATGGGTCGAAGTTAAAAAAGTAAGGTTAGCTTAGGCAGATGGATTGGGATGAGCTTGATTTCCTTACTTCTTCCTTGCCTTGATCTAGGAAAACACTTCTTGATCATTAATCGGGTTCAGATAGAGCTCATCCTCCTCATGGGATAGTGTCTATAGTTGATTTTTAGGTAGGACTGGTAGTTTTTTTATGTGAGTCTATATGATGTTGTGTAGATCTTAGTTTTGATGTTCAGCCTTGTCTAGTGAAAATGAGTCTTTTCATACCACTATCCTCTATAGAGCTGGGGAAGGATTTATATACATGGTGCCTGATGGTTATTATGAAAGTAAAGTAGGACATCTATTGGAAACTAATGAAATGCTCAAAGACACCCTTTACCAGTTGATATGTGATTTTTTTCTCAAACAAGAAGTCTTGGAACTGATAGGGTAGGCATAGGGGAGACTTAATAGTACCTACAACCCAAATGATTATATCCTTTCTAGAATACCAATAGTCACCAATGAGGGAAAAAGAGTCCCTAATATATTTTGACAATTAGGGCATGGGTGTCTTGTTGATGGCCATGTAGACCATTGATTATAAGCACTTGAATATCCCTCAGATGTGGTTTCAATAATCATGGCCATATAGTTTGTATAAAACTACATGGACCATCAGACCTCTGAGAACACATGATATAAAGGTATAAGGTTTAAAAATGTGACCATTACATAAGATACATTTATGAAGTAGCTCATCATGAAAAATGTTCCTCTTCCCATACATATCCCATTACCTTGATCATATTGAAATTGATCACCCCTACAAGGTTAGGTAGTTGCTCACCCTTAAAGATTATGTGAAGCAAAAGGGATCCATAAAAGGTTGATGTGTAGCTAGCCACTCTCCCTAAACAATTGGTTGAGAAATATCATCCCAATAGGGATTCTTTATTTGAAGGTGTGAATGGTGTATGCATTCACATCCATATTATTGACCTATTTTGCATTAGGTTCTCTGGCTAGTCCTTTAGGATGTCATAAATCCATTGAGAGATAGCCCATGTGGTCACCATATTTGAATCATAGGTGTTGGTGTATTTTGAGAGGTTATATTAGGATTTAAAGGCACCTTATAAAATGTCTATAATCTAATATTAGGAATTTTTAGAGTAGACCATGTCATGGATACCTTCCTGCACTTTCTTAACCATAAGCATCAATTTATCAAACAAGTTAGCACAAGGGAAGAACTTTAGTTTATGTACAGCTCAATATACCCCACACTTCTCATATACCTTGATGGAATATTCAAAGCTTGTGTTATGAATATAGAACATGAAACAATATGAATGAAATAAAGATGTAAAAAAGGCAACATAATAGATTCATAGATTTAATTTGGTTCACTCAATATGGGCTACATCCACATAGAAACAACCATTCTTTCTTATTATTCAATCTAATAAATGAAGGAAAAAACCTAAAATACATCTAATACAATATAATCTTAACTCACACATAGTATGATACCATGATTATGATGCCCTCATATAAAAGGAGGGTTACATATTAGGGAAAAAATGCACAAACATAATTTCTACCATTAGATCTATGACCTGATAATGAATGGTCCAAATTTACTATGAAATTATAATATTTTACAATACATTTTTTTAAAAAAATTACTTTGAGGGTGCTTCCCCCAAACCCCTACTAGGGGGTCTTGAAATATGGTTATCTCCCCCTAGACCCCATTGGTGACCCTAGTGGGGGGGGGGAATTGCCTGCCCCATACCCCCTGTCAAAAACTAGGCACTAAAATAAGATCAAGCTCCACCATCCAAAACTTGGCCTCATCTTAAATTTTGTTTCCAAAGGATTTTGGCACTAGGTCAATGGCATTGAAAACCTTTTTATAGTGTTCAAAATGTGTCAATCCATCCAAGAAAGTTGTGTCACTATACTCTAGATCAATTTTAGGGTTAGAGGATGAGGTGGTTATTATATATGGAATATAATTCTACAATATTGAACCTTGATTAAAGGGGAATATGAAGGGCACTAGTAGGATAAAAAATTGAGGAGTAGATTCTAGGAAATTGGGAGCAATAACAACTAATGATTTTACTTTAAATCACTTATAGAGGTCCACATACATCTTCTACATTGATGGCATTTGGTGGATCACTTGGCATGAATTAAAATTTGAGTTGGTGGCTTGATATTCCCATATATTTCCTAATCTAGTCTTAAACTCAAAGATCATGATCATATGTTGCCTACTATATTTAGTAATTATGATGTGAAATTTTTAAAACATCTAATTGGGGCCAAGTTTCCCATCTAATCAATGCCCAAAGTGTGGTAGGTACATGACCATATCATCCTTAAGCCTTACCAAGTCGTTATTACTTCATTTCACATGTCTCATGTTAATTGGTTTATGCTGAAATGTCCACCACTTAGGCATAACCTAGTGCTTTATCTTTATATGCTTGGGAAAAGAAAATACTAGTTGGAGGACATGTGTCATATTTTGATTAGATTTTTGACTCTGATTCTACCTTATTCTAATTAGCCTAGGGTATCTTGGGATCTTCTTACCAATATTCATAGAAATTCCATGTGACATGATGTGATAAGTTAGGTTGCCCTAAGATTTGACATATTTTTTAGGTTTGAGAGACTGACAAGCCTAACAACAAGCCACAAGGCACTCTTTCATTTGGTCAATTTTTCTTGGGCTCTGATATCTCTATTAGATATAGGATATTGAAACACATGACATTAAGGAGAGCCCATTGGATGAATGCTGGAAACTCTAACCATCGGGCCACATGGTGCTTTTCCACTTAGTCAGGGTCTCTTAGGCTCTAACATATACTTTAGATCTAACAGACTAACCATTATTATAGTGGGGTACCTTTATCAAATCAATCTTATAAATTTTGCCCACCAAGACATGAGATACTTTTATACTCAATCAGGCTCTCTCAAGCTCTAACATCTCATTTAAAGTTACCTTCTTACTCTTCCTTATGCATTCAAACAACAATGCTTGTCATCAATCTACTCAATCTTGTTTGAACCTGTTGACACTTCACATAGACTAGACTTCTTTGAATAATTAATCACTACCTTTATGGCCTCTATACATTATTTAATCACTCATAAATATCTCTTTCAATATACTATCTCATTGACTATCATCCAATTTATACATCTCACCTCAATTAGTTTTTCTTTTACACTAAAAGCTTCAATTCCAAAACACTTCAAGATCTCACCTCTATTTCTCATCACTTTTATGAGGCCTATTAGGTATTTAGGCTCATATTTCACTTGAAAAACTTGAATCCATCCTTAACTCAATTATGAAACTCCTTTTAGATAACTCTTCTTTGCTTTAAACCATTTCTTATAGCCCTATTTATGGGTCTCTTGACTTTGTACAAATAGGTATAGGTACATATGGAAAAACCAATCATCAATATAGATACCGTTTATCAAATGCCTTCTATACCCATAATTTACAAACCTAAATTTGTCTTTTGACCACTTTTTAGACCCTCATTAAGCCACTATTTACCCCTATTAGGTCTCTAAGGGTTACCTATACAAACAATCTCCAAAATCCATACTTAGACATACAAACACACAAAATAAACTTGAAAATATCTTTACATACCTTGTTCCCAATATTTTCACAAAGTTTTAGCCAAAATGCAAGGTGAAATCTCTTGAAACTAACAAAACCCTAGGTTTAGGGATTTTTGTTCTCTGTCATAGCCAAGAGGTTATAATCTTCAACTAGGAACATTATTTGATGTTTCAAAAACCCAAATTAGGTTTAAAAGGTCTATATTAACCTTATATATGTTTAAAATAAGTATCATACCAACCTAACACCATTTTTAGATTTTCAATAGGATGGCATAACTAAGTGGCCACTTTTTATGGGTTTTTAACCATCCTATCCCCACTTGTCTTATTAACTCATCCTAAATAAAAAATGTGATACAAAATTCTCAAAATTAGTACTCTAAACAATACTTAACTTGATGGTCGTGGCATAGACATAGATGATGATTGACCAAAAGAGTCCTTGGACTGGGACTACATAGCCTTATGTTAAGTGATGATTTTAAAGACTTCTAAAGGTGGATTATATGTAGGTGTGTTGACAATCTGTGAAACTATGCTAGAAAAGGGAGTCAGATCTATCTTGTAGGCATGTCAATCCAACATCACTTCTTGGATCAACCATAGTAGGGTGTGTAATGAAACATGATATCCAATGATTTTATTTATATTTGCATCATTATTTATGCTCAAGGATGCCTTGGTGTTTTCAACCCTTATCTAAATCTTTCCACTCAGTTGTTCTATATTGTCTATATATCGTTGAGCTTGGAGGCTAGTGAAAGAACTGTATAAAAGTTGACTCTACCAATTCAAAAATTTATTTCACACATTATCCATGGAATTAAGTGACTCCTAGAGTGCACCATCCTTCTCCTCACCATTGGTAGTGTGGTTGGCCATGGTTACTTTATTGGTGGTGGCCTTTGCAAAGTTTGTGCTAGAACTAGATAAGGAGGTATCCAGTTACTACTTCTAGTTAAGAAAGCTACATGTGACCTATTATGTCTATAGTAAAATAAAATCAAGCATTATTTATTACTCCTCAAATAACATTATGATTGTGGTATACCTAGTCTTAACATCCTACCCCAATGTGCTAACTACATGAAGTTTATGTGATGTGCACTAGTCCTTGGTTGACTTAGAGATAAGTGTCTTTAGTTTGCATTGATCAAACATGAATTGGTGCCTAATTATGTGAGTGACCAACTTGAGACAAGTGTCATGGATAATATTGGCATCTTCATGTAGGCAAGCCTTCAACTCAACTTTCTTGGCCTAGGATTGATCTATTTATTATTCCAAATAGGTGGACTTCTATGCAATATATTCTTAGAATGCTATAGTGCCATCTAACTATTTATTTAATGGTAGTCTAAACACATCCAATAAAGATTCTTGATGAAGGGGAACTATTGCCAATGTTCATGTAGTCACTGAAGGTTCAATTCATGGCATGGTCACAAGTGGAAGAGAGAAGGTGGTATGTCAAGTACTCACAATTGGAACATCCAATATCTAGACTCTTCCTAAAGGCAATTCTAGTTATTGTGCACCTATTAGAGGTGTAGGTTAGTTTTTTGGTTGCTCTAACTTCTTTGACCTAAATTCTTGTTATTGAAGCACTTGTTATATCATAACCTTTTTTGTAGACTTCATGTCATGTGTAACATCTTCATCTTATTTTCTGTTAACTTATTTTGTTACCTTCTTATTGAGCTCATCCTATGCATCTTTATTTTTTTCTTATTCCTCTTCTTGTAGCTTCTACACATGCTTTCCTTTATTTTTTTTCCTTAGGTGAATTAGCCTTGGTTTATTTAGCCTTAGCCTATTCTTATACTACTAGGTCATCCTATGCATTGGCTACACTTATTTGTTGTTCCTATGTTTGGGCCTACTATTTGTGCAGGGCTTCATCTTCTTCTTATTTTTGCTTCTTTGTAGCTTCTTCAGCTTGTTACTTTGTCTGAGCGGCCTCCTCCAGTGTTTTTTTCCTAAATCACTATAGCCTATTTTTATTGATCTTCAGCATTTGCCTTGGTAACAAGTGCAACATCTTTATTCTTTTGTTATTCTTCCATTTTATTCTAATGTGCCTCTTATGCCTAATTGGATACATCGACAACTTCTTGTGCTTTATTGGCCACCTTGAGAGACTTTTATTGATTAGCCTCTACATCTTGAGCCTTTTGTGTGGCCTCAGCTTCTTTAGATTACCAACTTGCTTATTGAGATTAATATTGCTCCTTTTGGCATTTATTTTTGTCTTTTTTGACTTGCCAATTTACTACATGAGTTACTTATTCCCATGAAGCCTATTGTTATTTAGATTTAGGTTATTCTTGTATGAGATCTTCAACCTCCTAAGCTTATGGTAAAGGTGGTGATTCACTTGGATAGACTATAGAGCTAGAGAAATGTACTTTCTTGTGCCCCAAAGTGACCAACCTCTATTTGAGTGGTGGTGAAGTTGAAGATAGAGAAGGATACACTTCTTATGTGATATTTGTCTTTTTAAAGGTGTGTTAATCAAGGGTGGGAAAAAACCTAGCCTCTCACTAATTTTTATGTCTATACACCAAAGACTCTTATGGATT
Organism: Torreya grandis; assembly: GCA_037957365.1. Lineage (NCBI taxonomy): Eukaryota > Viridiplantae > Streptophyta > Pinopsida > Cupressales > Taxaceae > Torreya > Torreya grandis. Next base: position 876,388 of record JARHVA010000394.1, on the reverse strand, counting down.
ATTTAAGAGTAGTGCAAAGATGTCAATGAATATGAAGGTGGTAGAAGGTTGTTACTAGAAAAAGTTAACCCTTCACTACATCTTCTCAACTTCTTTGCATATAGTGTTGACCATAATGGAGGTAGGGCATGGTGGTAGTTCCACCCATAGATTTGGAAGAACATTCTTACACACTTAGACCATGTGCACTACCTTCTAAAAAAAGAACTCCTTCTCCTTGTATCATAAAAATCTCTTTCCATATTAAAGACCATTAATTTGTAGAACTCTTATTCATCCATGCCCATCTATGGTAGGTTACAAGAGCTTGAAATATGGGGCACCTTAGGGTCATCTAACTAGGTTTTGATGTTCTTTGTCTTGTACTTTAGTGGAGGAGATGATGTTTGTTTCTTGATAGAGAGATTGCAATTTCCTTTTTATTATTTTAAAGTTTTAGCTTCTGGTTGTTTCTTTACTATAAGGACTATGACACCAAGTGGTATGGCTTGGAGTGGTGTTGCATGCCTAAATGCATAGGTTTTTTTCTTGGTGACTTAGCCTACACCATGGCCATGGTAAAAAATAGTGGTAGAGTTCTAAATGGTGACCTTAATAGATCATGAATATGGATGAACACACCTTTCAATAGTAAGGTGATAAAAACATGTTTTCCCAAGTATTTCATGACATTTGATGGCACCTAAAGATGTGTGGTGATTAGATCCAAACACTCCTCCCACCATGATTTGAATTTACATTCATGCACTAGGGTGTTATGCTCATATGTCCATATCAGGTTGAGGAATTTATACATTGGCCAATAGTCAGTGTCAGGGTACACCTCTCCTTCAGGGGACTTTCATTAGGTGAAACACAATAGAAAGATGAAAAATGGCACTAGAAAGTATTTTTTGAAGTCATGCAACACTTATCAATGTTTTTGAAAAGATATTAAACAAATTACTCAATCTAATTGAACTTATAATTATGGTGGATCATATGATGTGCAATGTCTACCACCCATTTTGGAATTTGCTTTGTAGACTTGGTAGTTTTCTAGAATCTTTATGTGATGCATTCTACCAAGGTGTGTACTGGTTTACCTTGAATTTATTCAATTAGGATTCTTATCGATCCCCAAACATATAAATCTCCAAATTATTGAAGGATAGGAGGTGTTCTTATCTTGTATGGATCCATAGAATCCCATCATGTAGGCATGCCCAAAGCTTAGGTCATTATTTCTATGTTGATGAATATCATGGTGTCAACACTAATGTAGATGTTATCATCATTGTAGTAACCAAGAAAGATTTTCACAATATCCCCTAAGTCATTGAAAGTGGGAATGTGAAGCAAGCAATCAATGTCTATGTTTTAGAATTGATGTGGGATTGCAAGAGATAATGGTTATAAAACATCTACAAAATCAGGTTAGAAGAGTTTTTTTCTCTACCACTCAAAGGTAATCAAATGGCTCAGGATCAATGAATTTTATGTGTCAGAGCACAAGTTCAATGCCCATTGCCTCCTTCTAGGCATCTATAAAATTCCTTATGAGTTTTGAATGATCCATGCTCTCTAAGTAGTGCAATTAAAAATCTTTTTGCTTTCTACATAGTAAAAATTAGCTTGAATCTTAAAACTATAACTCATGAAAATATTTTTAAGAATGAAATGTAGATTTGGGTTGTAACCTTATCTTTATAGATTTTTTCCCTATTGGTTTTCACATAAATACTACACTGAGTTATCCATTTGACATCAATGTGAAAATTAATGTGGTAAATCTTATCCAATTTAGAATTTAAGGCACTTAGTTGTTAGTGCATGCATCAAGATATGCCATTATGTTTTCTATTTTATGTACTAGAATATGAACAAATGATGTTGATCAGCCATTGATTTGGTGAAGATTAGATCAATCTAACCTTGGATTTAACATTAACTACTTGGGGATGATAGTTATATGGTAAAGATATTAATTTATGTAACTTAACTATACATTTCCCAAACCTAATTACTTTCTTTTCCTTTTACTAAAATCATCAATGACACACCTAAATTCTATTGCACATGGTTGGTGTACATGATACTAATTATCCTAGTTCCCAAAAGCTACTGAAGAAATAATATACAAACAAACACATTCACACATAAAAAAGAAACACACAAGAAAAAATATAAAAATAGGAAATCCTCATCTACTTGATGTTACTCATCACCCACTCCTTTAACATAGAAAGATCAATTAAGATTATTGGTGGTAGGGCTTAAGCCTACAACCATTCACCCAACTTGGAAAAATAGTTCCCTGTAGATCTCTCAAAATAATGATTCCTTGATGCAATATTTCATGTATAATGTAAGGCCCTTTCTATCTAATTTGTAATTTACCTAAAAAATCTCTAAACTAACTATCATATAACAAAATTAGTTGATCTTTATGCAATTCCTTATGGCATAGATTCCTATCAACCAGGCTTTATGGATCTATTTATGAACTTCCTATATCCAAGATGATTTGTGTCGATACTCATCCATCTTATTCAGTTTGAAAATCCTAGTGGCTAGAGATTCATGATCCCCTAGTCTTATGACCATATCAATGTGCAGACTGGGTACCGAGTATTCTATTGACATAATTAATTTAAGCCCATAGACCAACTAGAATGGAGTAAAACCTCTAGCCCTCTTATAGTGTGTGTAATATTCCCATAGAATCACAAGAATGTGATATTCCCAATCATCTCTCTTGACATCATAGATCTTTGTCAAAATCTTTCCCAACACTTTATTAGAAGCCTCAACTTGGCCATTATCTTGTGGATGGTACACAATACTTTTATGATGAAAAATCATAAATTATTCAATAAGAGCTTTTATGGTATTATTCAGGATGTGTGTCCCTTGATCAATAATGAGCTTGATGGGGCATCCAAACCTTGTAATGATATTCTCATAAAGGAACTTTGTTGTGTCCTTCATGCCACAACTAGGTGTCATAATAGATTCAACCCATTTGGTAAAGTAATCTATCACAATTATAATATACCTTACTTTATTATGTTTATTCAAAGGATTAATAGGTCCTAAAAAATTGATGCCCCATTATTCAAAAGGTTATTTGGCTAACAAAGGCTGCAATGGCATTTCATCCTTCTAGATTGGCTTACCCATGCATTACCATACATCGTAGTGTTATGCTACTCTATATGCATCCTAAAAAAGGTTCGGCCACCATAATCTAATCTATAATAATTTCCTTGTAGTAGCTTCTCTGGTAAAATGACCTCTGACTATTCCTTGGTGCACTTCTTGTAAGAGTTGTGATCATTCATGTTCTAGAACTACCCTACATAGTATTTCATCCTTCCCCAAATGATACAAAAGCTTATTTATAATAATATATGGAAAATATCTAGTGACAAACTACTTTTTATCTCTTTTTTTAAAGTGCATTGGGAATACTTCTTATTCTAGGAAATTAGCAATTGCCTCAAAGTTTTCAAGGATCACAAAAATTTGAAAGAGATGGGAATCATGAGAATTTTCCTATAGTTCTTCTGGTTCTTCACCTTTTGGGATGCAACTAAGATGGTCTAATCCAAAATTTTCTCTTCTTAGTTTGATGTTGATGAAAAATTTGAATTCTTAAAAGAGCATCAACCATATTGAAATGTGTTCTTCAAGCATAGGCTTATTAAGTAGGTAATGCAGAGATTGATGATCCATGAAAACTTCAAATGGTATCACAAGAATATAGTGTCAGAATTTATGTAATGAAAACACTATAGCCAATTCTTATCTTTCAGTTTTTATGTAATTATTTTCTACATCATATAACTTTAGGCTTGTAAAATGTATGGGGTGGTCTAGTCAACCATCTCTTAGTTGTGCAAGCACAACACCAACTATAATACCATAAACATCAATGTAAATATAAAAGGGCTTGATCTAATCTAGAAAGACAAGAATAATCATAATGACCAATATCTATTTTAGTTCTATGAAGGATGATTGACACCTAAAATTCCAAACAAACTTCATACCTTTACATAGTAAATACTCCAATGGAGATGGATTGGCTGCATATCCCTTTATAAACTTATGATAATACCCTATCTATCTAATAATATATCAAACCTCTATGGAGCTGATTGGTGGAGGCATATTAATAATGATTGTAATTTTATCTTGGTCTACTAAATCCCTTCATTGTACACTACATGACCTAGCAAGACACTAAAAGGTGTAAAAAATAAGCACTTTTCCAAATTAAAGGAAATGCACAAAGCTCAAGAATGTTATAACATGAGGCACAACTTTGAAAAAATTTCTTTAAACAAAGAAAAGATTGTCTAGTCATCAAAATAGATTTCCAAGAAGTCGTGAATGAAATCCTTAAACACAATCACCACAACTCAAGAAAAATTGTAAGTATATTCTTGAGGATAAAAGGCATTACCTTATATGTAAAGGATCCCCATTCTATGGAAAAATTCATTTTAGCTATGTCTTCTTCTATGATGGGTATTTTATGATAACCACTAAAACCATCTATGAAAGAGTAGACTTCATGACCTATGATAGATTCCAAAACTTGATCTATGAAGGGAATTGGAAATGGATCATTCACACATGTGTCATTCAAAATTAGATAATCAACACATACTCTGATCTCCCCTATTTTATTAGGTTTCACTAAGACTAACCCAATCTACATTTTTTATGGGATAGATTATTCTTACATCTTGCATTTTATCTAGTTCACCCTTCACTTTTAACTTTGTGTTTGGATTCAACTTGTATGGATATTTTTTATGGGCCATGTGCACTCCTTGAGTTTTATATGTGTTTCACCTAGGAATTTTTCTACTCCTATGACCTCTAATAAATTTGGTGGGAAACACATCTTGATAATTTTGTAAAATTTGCATAACTTTTGAAACTTTGAATTCAGTCAAATAGTCACCTATATATGCCAGTTTAGGAATATCCTCACTTATGATGTTTTCCATGTGATTTTTAATAGGATTCTAATAAATTTGATTCTTTTCCTCAAAAATATATTCTTTTATATTTTTTTTTCCTTCCTATTTTTTAATTTTTATGTTGCACAACTTGTCTTCTTTACTAGGTTCTACAACTAGATTCTTTACTAGTTTTATTGGTCATTCAAGTGACAATAAATCAATGGGATCAATATCACCATCAGTATTTGAATCTTCAATTTTGTCTTCTTCATCCTATATTTAGTGGTACAACTGCATGAAAGGTTTTTCTTCCAACCTTGTAGCTTTGTATCTTTGTAATGATGTATCTAGCTTAAAGGTTATGTTATTTTATGCATTATATTCCATCATGGTGCTTAAATGTTCTGCACACCCATGGCATAGAAAATGTTTGATTTTAAATAGTACATTATGAACCAAAGGATTATTATAGTTAAAGAAAAAATTCTATATGAAGTCACTCTACACCTGTGCCCAATATTTTATCTCCCTCCTATGTTCTTGATACATATACCATGTTGATGGTAAGAGGGTAAGTGTGTAATGAAATATGTGAACCCAATAATTTAGTGCCACATGTTCTTCAATTTAGACCTTAACATTTGTGGATATGGATTTTAAGGTACTCACCTTCTTGAAATAAAGTTATTTAACTTCTGATGACCTATGGTAGTTGAAATATACTAATCATAAGTTCACATGCATTATCCCAATAAAGATGATCATTTATATGAATTTCCCACCATGTCATTATAACTCCTTTCAAAGAATAATTAAAGACACTAATTTCCTAACTAATGGCAAGTACATGAACTTGTAAGCATAGAATGAATTGATTGATATCCTCATTTGCATAATAGGAAGGGAGTTGTCTCTCATGGGTGAAGACCATTCTTATAGGTTAGAGTTCATGATCACCATGATCCCAATTGAGTAGATCCATATCTAAGTCTCCACTAAAAAGTGAAGCTATTTCCCATGGAAAATTTCCTTCTCTTGTTGGCTCTATATAATCTTGCATATGATCATCTTCTTGATAGAGAAAATCAACTTTTGAGTAAGTAGGGGATTTAGCAGACATTCACGTACAATACTCTATAATAAATTAAGGTGTCAATGGTTGAGTAACTACTGATTTGGGCTTATATTATTCATATGTCTTTAACTATTGAGTGAGTAAAGATCATACTTAAGGTTTATTATGCTCATACAATAAGTTTCACTCAGTTATGTGTAGAGATTTTGGATTCTCTTTAGAGTTTACCTTCATCTAGTTGGTTTCTTGTGTAGCATAAGGAGAGTTTAGTTCAACTATAATGATGTAAGGTTTGTGTACCTTATTCAAAGGAATGATGACAATCTTATCTCTTTGATGCACTTATAGTTGATTTTACATAGTATTGATAGTCATCTGACCATCATATTCCCATTTATTACTAATCAGTCCATGGTAATGATTTGTTTTTATCTTCATATTAATGAATTCAAAGTCACCTTATCAACTTAGTTATATGACTTTTATCTTAATTTATTCTAATCTACCAATGGGCTAAACTCATCCATAGTCTACTAAGATCAGAATCACCAGACTGTAACTTAAAACTAGCCATTCAATGGCCTCCTATGTGGACCTAGGGATCATGTTGATCATGCTAAAAAAATCCAAGAAAATTTTTAGAATTCCATAGACTACAACTTAAATTTAAATTCATGCATCTACATCCATTAGCTTTTTTGTTTTTACATTCCAAACAAGCTTTTCTATCTTTTATTGTCCTCATTGTGCACACTCTAGTAAATTATGTAGCAAGTTTTTGATGTTCTGATATATGTCTTCATTGTATATTGTATTTAAAATCTTCAATAAATATATTAGCATAGTAACAACTCCATATTAATTCATAATGCACAAAATTTGACTATACATTTGGGCATCTATTGCTATAACATCTCCTTCAGTAGTGTCTTGGTGTTAGATATTTTTCAACATCTGTGTAAATTCATATATGAGCCCATTTTCTATAAATGGTTCTGGGTATTTATCTTATTTTGATTTCAAAATTCCCTAGTCTTGAGTCATTTTGATAGGAGGAAATCCTCTCTCTATGTGATAGTGTCTTGTAATGGAATTCAATAATGCATCCTCTTTAGGTTGTACATTCACCATGTTAACATTCATAATAAACTTTTCCTTTCTTTTCTTTTCTAAGATAGGATAGTCTTGTATCTCATGTGACTCATATACTTGACAATATGAATAATAATATTGTCTTTGAGGGTTCAAAGGGAAATTACATTACACATGATTATAGTCTCCATATAAATAACATGTAAAAGAGGGCATTGATAATTATTTCTTCTATCACCTTGATAACCTCCTCTATATTTCCCCCTAGATCCTCCTCTATTTGATTTATAACGTCCTCTATAACCCCCTATTACTATGTTGTATTATAGTGTTGATTATGTTCGGTGTTATCTCTAATTCCAAATTATTATTGCACAACTCATGGGGTCCAACTATTTTGTTGCTACTGCATCATTCCTAGATTCTAAGGTGATATATACTAGTATTTTAGTGATGGTGGTCTCCAACTCAGTGAAGGATGGGTCCATCCAGCTAGACCTTGAGGTTGGTATGGAGGCAAACTAGGGATCCATAATAGACCTACTTGGTTCACATAACCCTTATAGACATATGGGCCTAGAATTATCTACTTTATCAAGGATACTTTTTATGTAGGGATGGCAAATACATTCTTTGTGATATCTTTTTTGCGATCCTATAAAGCCCTAAAATTATTTTCTTCATGATTGTGTGACTTAAATAAATTAAAATATAAACTCTATGGGATTTTAGCATATAACTATAGGATATATCACCATGTTTTTGTGTTCCCTACTACTCTACAGATTTCAAGAACTCTATCTTGATCTTAGGACAATCATTCTTATGATGTCCTTTTCCACACTCTATGCACCATAGGTTTAACTTAGGTTTATCTACTTCAGGTATTGTTTCATCCTCTTCATAAAATCTTGTAATGTATTTTCAATCTTAGAACCCATTATGGGAGCTTCCCCATAGTCTTCAATTTGCTCCACTCATGGAGAAGTATATCTAACATCCACTTTAGTAACATATTGAGTCTTTGCTATAACAAATCTAATTCTAGAATTCAGTCCTTCGACAAACCAAAAAACATTATCTCTATCTACTAAGGCAAATTCCACTTTATTCATAACATCAAAGAACCTATTATCATAATCACAAACTGATTCTCTTGACTTCTACCTAATCTCCTTTAGGTCTTGAATAGTCTGACTTGTACATTTCTTTATCTTAAATTATATGATAATCCATTCTTTAACCTATTGTAGACTTTCGTATGAAATTTTTTATGGTATATAAACTCAATATCTCTTCCATTCAATTCCCTTATTAACTTGCACTTCTTTATAGCCTCATTAGTAATACCCTTATCCTATCATCTCATCTCACATGTTAATAAGTATTACTCAAGGTCTATAGACCCATCATATGTCACCATGTTGATAAATGGTCCTATAACACCCATTTTATAAAATAGTGTTAAAGGGATCTACTACACAACTATTAGAATGGGAGGCTACATTTTGTGCAATCCAATTTGCACACTATAAATATTTTATTACACAAGAGGAAAGTTAATCTACGCACTCTATTTTTTTGTGTTTTCTATTTTTCTCTACTTGGTTTTAACAAACCCTATGGCCTTCAATTCCTTATGAATTTATGTTATTTCAATTTTAATACCCCAATTATGCACTTGTTTCATAAATGGACCTTCCTAACTATTACTTGCCTAACCATCTAGTTTAAATTTTCTATTAGAATATAAGAAATTAGGTTACTAGGGACATGTTCTCTTCTGGTGAATGATTCTTTCCTATGACTTATTCTTCTAAGATTGAACCTATGATAAATTTATGAATTTATACTCCATTTTTTTAAATATTTCATGTCTTTCTTTTGATAATACCTCTTATTTTAGCTACACGTTATATATATCATCTAACTGATATACTTTTAAACTATTCTTGCCTTCTTCTTCAAACATATTTCATTCTTCATCTCTTTCTTCTCATTCATCATGTATTACTAATCTTCTTAATCTATTTTATTTCTACTCTTAACTCTACTCACAACTACATGGGTATTCTTCTATTTATTCCATCTATTTTATTGTCATAGCTCATGTTCTAAATCCACACTTTTCTTTTGACTCTTCTTTCCTTATGTCTCCATTTTAGATTTAGGTTAAAGCCTTATCTACTCATATAATCATAATTCATTATCATGATGTACACACCCTCATATGCCTTAAATGACTACTCCATATTGGTTGGAGTAGGCAATATGCCCTTGTCCACAACCAACATCTTCATAAGGCTAGGTAGTCACTGCAAAAATTTCCCTTGAATTTCTCTGATGAACAAGTCCACATATTCAAAAGCTATATTTCCATGTACCATAGTAGTAACCCAATGATATATTACTCTTATCTAGATGGTTTCCAATCTCTATAACCAATCTATCTTTTCTTCAGTCCAAATTATAGTTTCTTTTATTCTTGGGTTGAAGCAATAATATTCTAACCAAGATAACTAGTTATCTATCAATCTAGGTAATTAACACCATAAAATTTCATATATCTCTCTCCATAAATATGCTCTCAAATTATTTACTTTATGGTAAGAATAGTTCATTTTGATTCTTGTTATACAAAATTACATATCTTTTGGTCTAGCCATATCTCAATATCTCTTTGCCCTAGTAACCATCTTAGCATAATTCCCTCCAAAAAGGATCTCTACACTCACCACACCATTATTAGCAGAGGTTATTAAAGCATTAAAACATGCTAAGGATGAGGATAGTTATGATACACTTCAAGTATATAGAGTAACGTATTAAATTCATATAGGAGTTTGGATAATAGAAACATAATAAACATTAATTATCCTATGTCATGTAGGAATTAAGAATAACTAGTGTTTCATAAATAAAAATAAAACATTCAAGTTAATTAGACAAAAAGTAACCAAAAATTATACATGAAAATTCATGCAAGGAACATAATAAGAAATCACACATGTAACCATAATAGATAAATCTTTACTGATCTCTTCAAAAGTGGAACGCTTTTCTTCTTAACAACATAAGTATTATGGATGTTTCTAGTCTATGGCTATTCATCTTCTTCTCGTACTTGGCACCAAAAATGGAGTCTATTCATATTATAACATATTATAAGTCATGAAGATAGGAAAAAATAGAATTATACAACAATAAAATGAGTACATAATGCACAAATATTAGATACATATCCTTCACAATGTTACAATCAGATTTTTTCTTCCAATAGTGTGAAGCAAGACATTCAGGTTACACATGGATATATAGATGTTGTAATTTACTCCACCTAGTGGCCATGCTAATATTATGGGCATCTTATTCCATATGTTCCACTATTACATATTATATCTTTCTATAACCTTATACCAAGTTGAGCTACATATATCTATTAAACATATCTTGATGTTTACACATATATTACACAATCCTAGATGGATATAGTTTTATATTATGTTGTGACATTGATACATATAGATGTTTTCAACTAGTTTTTAATTTTTCTATGATTAATTAACATTGTTACTATCTTACATGATAAGCTATTTTATGCTTGTATATTGTGTGTAACCCTTGGCCTTATTTTATGTGACATATCTATGTCATTTGTTTATGACATCTCTATTTTGATTATTTATGAAATTTATATGTCCATAAAATTTCCCTTGAATGTGGCCCTTGGTCTTATTCTTTATGACCTCATGCTCAAACTTAATGCAAAAATGGAGGGTAGAGGGAATGCAACCCATATAACGAATCCAAGGCCATCTCAATAAGATGTTGTATTAGAATTAACCTTTTATAACATAAAATAGTTAAGGGAGTATGCGAGGTCCGACATGAATATGAAGGATGATAGTCCCCAAGGTAGTGGCCATGGTATCATTAAAGGAATGAAGTACAACTAATGATTCAGACATGACATTATCTATTAGGTTGAGTTGGTTGTAGGCACAAGAAGAGATGATGTTTATGCTAGCTACCCCATCAATCATGACCTATTTGATGTGGGTTTAGTTGATGTAGGCAATGATAAAGAGAGGTGGATCTGGGTCCTTGTGGTGGATGGAAGGTATTTTTTAATCCATAAACTACATTGATAAACTCAAAGTGAAGTTTAAAACTACAAATTCTGAATTTATCAAACTTAAAAAATTCTTGAGATACTCAAAAGAACTTGTAAATTGTTTGGTATTTTAAGTGTTCTTAGTTATCAAATTGGATTGGAACCGTCACAAGACTTTTAACTTCCATTCAGCAATTAAAACTAGTTTGATTTTTTTTAAATGTCGTAAAATGTCAAATTTTAAACTTTGCATGTATTCATAAATTAAAAATAAAAAAACTGAATGTAAATCATGCAATAAAAGACAAATTACCATCTGACATTGATAATGGAGTTCAACATCTCTTGCCTATGTCTCTAGGTCTACCCAATAGTGAGGACCATTTCTATTAAATTTGTGTAACAAATGGATTATAAATTCTTTGAAATGCTACACAACTTCCCTCAAGCCTGATCTCTATCCAAGAATTCCACCTACGTTGATATACTAAATCTTGGCAACACAAAATTCTTCCTCAGTCTTCAACCCCTTTCAAATGTGCTTAAGTCCCTTCACTTAAAATATTGGTCTATCCAAATAATAATTTTAAATTCTATTTTTAATTACAAAACATAATTAAAAAGGCTTACCCTCTATGTATTAAGAATGGATCAAAATCCATTTGCTAGCTTTTTCCAAGCTTCCATCTAGCTCTTGGCCTATTAAAAATAAAATACGCAGTCTGTAGAAAACTTACATTCAAATAAAAGTTCGCTCCTTTTAAACCACTTGAAAACCCATGGCTCAAGCGGTCAAGGCATATCCTTTTTGTTTTGGCAGGTCATGAGTTCAAGTGTTTGACCTCATTTTTGAGTGCTTAGACTTATCTTGTTTTAATCCTACATTGGTAAAATCACAATGGCTTTGTGTCCTTTAATAGGTAAACAGCTTTCTTTACCAATGTTGATGCCACTTTTGGTGGGATTAAGGTGTCAAACACAGCTTGTACATTGGTTTAGTGTACCAACTTTTAGTATTTGGTAATCAACATCCTCTTCCCATGGCATAAGATGTGGTAGATGTCTCCAATCTTGAGGTTAATGACTCAATTGTAGGACTTGGTAGATGTGGCATGCATTTCTCATGGTCTCCAAACTTAACTCGGCAAGCTAATTGGAGGTGGCATGGTAATTATGGGTTCTCCCATATGGCATAACAGGGCATGGTAATAGTAAAGTGCTAATAATTACCAAGGCAATATTACAAAGCTTTAAAACATATAATTGATTTGTCCCACATGCATCTGGTTGGTACAAAATTATGATTTAAAAGCAAATTTGAATGCAATGGAATGTGAGATGGAGGCCAAGGCACCCCTCCTTAATCAAGTGTGTCGACCCTCATTGAGGGCCCCCATTGAACCAATAACATGGCCCACAGTTCTCCATATGACCACCTATCAAAGACTGGAGGCTGAAACCAAACCAAAACACCAAACCAAATTTTTGCATGAATGTGTAAAAATATACTGCCATGTGTCAATGGGTGATTGGTTCACTTGTCACATTCAAATTGCAACACCTTATTTTGCCTATCACAAAATAACTTCAATAACCTATAACTTGGGCATTCAGACTCCATTTTGTGATCTAAAAGAAGGGCTAGAAAGCTCTTAATGAGCTCTACACTATGCAATAGGTTTCATCACAACTTGTGACCTTTTTCTGAACTAAACTCTAGATCATTTTTAAATCCTTAAAGGTAACAAGGTTGGAAATTTTAAAGGCACTGATAAAGGAAACTAGAGCTTGAGGGTCTTCAGGTTGGACCTCAATTTATTGAAAATACTCTATTAGTGCTTAGTGGTGGTGGGGAAAGGTAGAGATTAACTCATATAACCTCATCTTTATCAGGGTCTGATGAAGTTGTTTGGGGATAACTCTCCCAATAGATTCTAAGGGGTTACATTGGGAGGCACCTAAGATAGACACCTTGGGTTTGGTTGAAGATAAATATGGTTAGGTGAAGGTTTATTGGGAGTATGAAGAGGGGTATGTCTAAGGAATGGACACCTTAGCCTTCCCTTTATCTTTCTACTATGCTCTGGTGACCACATTAATAGTATGGATAGAAGGAGAGGATGAATTAGAAGATTGGTTGGATGCACCTTCACTTTGAGGTGAGAGTGGAGGTGTAGGTGAGTGTTGGGTAGGTATAGTTTGTGTTTTAATTGGTATGGGGATCATAAGAGGGTTTTTTGATAATAGATCATCCTCATCATAAAGTTGATGGATGATGGTTTGGAGAGTTTTGTAGTTATATGTATCATGGCTTGGTGTCTTATGATAAACACACATTTGGTGATCATTGTACTAGGAATGATTTGAAGCTAGATGGTCAAATGGTTTGATGGGAGGTAGGGTTAAATAATAAGTTTTTAATAACCTATGGTGATTGGTCAAATAGGATTTAGCCAATGACGGTAAAGGTTTAACAATTGTTGCTCTAGTGGTTGAGGTAGGAAGTTATTTGGAAATAGGTTTGGTAGTGGGTGCTATGGGTAAGGTGGTATGCTTGGTTAATGGCTTTAGTATAGGAAAGGAGGTTGATGATATAGAGGTGGAAGATCACAAGGGAGATAGCTTAGGTATTGTTATCATGGTGAAAAGAAGTGCATCAGAGAATAATTATGAAGGCATAACCAAAAGAGGTGGTGAGGTTTTGGAGAGGTAATTGGTCTCCTATTTAAGGTAGAGGTATGAGGTCCTAGGATAGAGGGAAAGGTTGAGTGAGGTAAAATTTAGGCCTTATATCCTTTGTGTGGATTTACCTCTATGGTTTCTTTGGTTTTGTATTTGGTTGGTGGGATTGAGGGGGTTAGGTCCACTTTCATAAATAGGTGACTAAGGCTTGGTGTAGGAAGGATACCAAGGCTCTTGGAATATTTGTTTGGGATAATGATAGAGGGCTTGGATACTTAGGTATCTATTGGATTAAGTGGTTTGGGTTTGGTCAGTTTGGTGGAGGTCTTAGTTAGCTGGCTAGAGGGTTTGGTAGTTTGGGTAGATATGATAATGTGTTGGTTGATAGAAGTGTCAAGTTGGTTAGATCAAGAAAGGGTTAGAGGATTTGATCAAGTAATATAAGGGAGACCTAATTAGTTCTATAAAATGTCTTGATCCATGTTAGGGTTGGAGATAAATTTGAATTTATACACTATCCTAGAGAAGGGTTTATAGGTTTGTTTGATTCCTTTAAGGGTAGACCTAAAAGATAGGCTTCTAAGTGGAGACAAAAGGATGGTAACCTCATCCTCTTCCTTAATCAAAGGATGCAAGGTTGAAAAAAATGGTTCCTCTATGGGAGGATTAGACACAGGGTTTTTCTCCTCAAACAATAATCCCTAAAGGGAAATTAGTTTGCTTGATAACTAAAGGTGAAGGTGAGGTGGTGATGGTTAGTTGTTCTGATATATCAGTTAAGAGGGTGGCTAGTGGCTCTACTACCTCAATAAGTAAAGGGAGGAGGGATGGTATTTCCTTATTTGGAGTGTCTAAAGGAAGGTAAGGTGACTCCATTACCTTAATAGATGAAGGAGGTGGAGGATCGAAAGACTAGATACTAGGAGGTTCGGTAAGGATTGCATCAAAGACCATGTTATCTATATGTGTGTTGTGAGAGCATTAGACATTATTGTTATCATTCCTAATAAGAACATGGTTTGAGAAGGATTTCTTGAATATATCAAAGTCTTGGTTTGATGGTGCATTAGGGTTGTCTAATATAAGCTACCCCTTGTCATTAAGGGATTGGATAAGGATCTTAAAGGTGTTGTACCTACTAACATCATGTTTTATCACTCAATGGAAGGCACATAGATCATTGTCATTATACCAAATAGGTGCAGTATGAGATGAGTAAAATTGTTGGGGTGGTCTAATAGGTAAAATTTTAATGATATTGTCTTTCAATAACTTCTCCAAGATGGAAACATAAGACTCTCCAAGTGGAGTGAACTACTTCTGGTTGTTTTGGGTTAGGTTTCTCAGGTTTTGCTTTGAGGAAATAGATGAATTTGATTGGATGATAGATTAGGATAACCACATTCATGGTTACATTATTTTTGGTGTTGGTATTGTGTTGGTTTCTTGACTTGGAGGAATAATCCTCATTGGTTTTATAAGTTGAGTTCTTGTTTTTGATCTTAATCTTTCCTTTGTCAATGGCTTGGTTATCCAAATTACATACCATAGTAAGAGATTCATAAAAGGTTCAAAAAATTTGGACACATAGGGTAGAGAAGAGATGCTTAGCACATGCCCAAACAAATATATTTATGAGCTTATGTTGAGGTAATAAAAAAGAAAGTTTGTTAGTAAGGCTCCTCTAATGAGACACAAAATCAGCAATGGATTCATCCTCAAACTACCAGATAGAATAAAGGTCAATGATAAAAAATTTATTAGAGATATTGATAGAAAAGTGGTCTAGGAAGGTTTGGGATAGTGGGTAAAGGAGAAGATGGAATTCTTGGGTAAGGAACTATACCAATCTAATGCCAGACCAGCTAGAGACATGGGGAAGGTGTGGAGGAGAAGGGCATCATCATAGGTGATGAGATAACAAGCATGCCTGAATTCCCTAAGGTGCTATTGAGGATATTCCTTACTTTGAAACTTGGAGAACTTAAGAAGTTCCCATTTAGGAGGATATGACTTAATAGGTACATATGGATAGATAAGCTCATTACAAATTTGGTCATATGACAAGATGTTGTGGGCAAGGTGGTCATCTTGTCCATATGCATATTCATTAATAAGGATTAGGGTTGTGTACCTAAAGGGTTATAAGATGCATATTGTTGAGGTGGTTGAGAGACATATGGATGGTGGGTAGAAGGTTAGGATTCTACCACATATGAGTAAGTGGATATCAGTGGTGGGTTGGAAGATGCATAAAGGTAGGTAGAGGTAGGTGGTTGGGTAGTGGATACATTACCTTATAGATTATGAATGTAGCAAAAGGTTGGTCCAATGGGTTCTTGTTAGATAGGAGTGGTAGTTGGGTTGGTGATCAATGGAAGGATGGTAACCCTTGCACTAATCACTAGCAGGTAGAAGGTATAGACACCATAAGGCTTTGAAGCAGATTGTGGTTAACTAGTTGAAGGTAGTTATAATAAGGTTGGTAGTGCCAAAATTAATTACTCATAGAGTGTGTAAGTGGTTATTAGGAGTAGAAGGTATAAAGGGAGTGGTAGTTTGGGTTGGTTAGTTTTTGATGTTAGTCTCAAAGGGATTGTTGGTTGATGAGGAATCTTAGGTATTCAAAATTTGTGTAGTAACCATGGAAATAGAGGTATTCCCCATGATATGGGGGAGTATGCCATAAAGTAGATTTACAGATGGGGTTAGAGACAAAATATAGTAAGATGTGGTTGTAAGGTAATGTTGCAAGGCTATGAGATTATTGTCTAGGAAAGTGAAAAAATATGTATCTCCTTGAGGGACCTCCTAAGGGAAGGTAGGACTTTGTGAGGGGTGAGGAAAGTCTACTGGTTTATAAATATAGTCCATGAATGAAGAGGTAGGTTGACTTGGTAATAGGTTTTTCTTTGCAAGGTGTCTTCACTATTGTCAAGTGAGAACCATATGAGATATGAGAGATAAAAAACACAAACAAACTCACTACTCAAACAAATATAAGACAAGAAAATGATAAAATAAATCAAATCACACTCTAAAATATATGTTAAACACTAGGGTTTTAATTGATCTCTCTTTTGGCTTATTCCTTAAGAAAACATGTGACTAAAATTGGTATTTAGAGTGAATACTAAAGAGGTAATCTAAGGTTGATTCTAGGTTATGTTTATGCACTCAAAATAGATTTGTATTGGAATCAATACATATCTTAGTATTTGGGTCTACCCCCTCACACACCATAATGATAAGGGTGTCAAGTGCTTAGTGAAAATATATTGATATCCAAATATTATACTCAACCAAAGAGCTAAGTTATTTCTCCCCTTGGTAATGACCTCCAAGTAAGATTATCAGGAAAGGGTAAGGTTACTATTAGGTGATGATATCCTAGTTGGGCCTTGTCTCAAGTATGTTTCATGTTTAATTGATGAAAGTGGTTTGGTTTAGGTGTGTGTAATAAATAGTGAAGCTATGATAGATTACTTTGCCTTTAAGTTAAGCTATGTGAACCAAACTTCCAAACAGTAAATGTATGCACTTATTTTAAGCCCAAAATAAACTTTTGATTTTGTTAATTAGCAAACAATAGGGAGAGAGTGTAAACAAACAAGAACCCAAGTAGAGATATAAGGGTCCCATTGGGCATGCCATAATTTTTCAATGAATTTATCACTTATTATGGAGAAAAGGAAAATAAGAAACTAAATATGAGTATGGTTGAAAAACCTAATTGATATTGTGCACATGGAAATCAAAATATTGTGAATAACTCCTCTTTGACTTAGGAGGATGACATGTAGATAAGAAAACACTAAAGCAAACTTGTTCATTAGATAGATAGTTGGGTGGATTACCTAGAAATAGATAAATATCAGAAGTGAAATCTTCCTTAAGGGATATTAATCAACACATTTTAGATAATTAATATTATAAATAGAAAAGAAAGGTACTTGCATCAATGAATCAAAAAGGTACTAAAACTAAATACAGGAATGCTTGCTAAGAAAATAGATTAGAACTAATTTAATTAGTAATGAAATAATCAATAACAGTGATAGAGAGTTGGAGTATGCTTCAAAAAATCTCAAATGGGTCTATGAATAGGTAAGAACATAGAAAATTATGTTTGGTTGGGTGTAGGTAGATGAAAGTAACTTGTTGATTTTCACTACATCAATGACCATCAATAATTGGGATGACTGTCAGTAGTTAAGGTGATTGTTGGTAATGAAGGTGACCATTGGTGGTTGGACAGACCATCAGTGGTTGTGTCAATTATCGATGGTTACTATGTGAAGATTTGGGTTGATAAATTACTAATTTATGAGATCCAAAAGATGGATTTTGAGAGGTAGATAAGGTTTGAGTTGATTGTGAAATAGAAATAAAGTAGATGAATACTCAGAAATAAGTACATGTATTACTAGAGTTGATTGGGTGGATGGTTGAGGTATTTGATCTATTAGTGAAACTAGTTTGATTATAATAGAGTAATGATACCTGAAGGCTTGGTGGAGAGGTGGTAGAAAATTGACCCTCTAATATGATTGCTAAATTTATATATTGCTAATGGTGATTGACCTGAAAGAAAGAAATTCCTAAATACACAAGCTCTTGATGATAATTGTAGATGGATTTCACCTCCCAACTCCTTTCTTCTTATAGTCATAAGCAAGAGGTATAAGTGAAGGTTCAACTAGACTATCTAATTATAAATTGTCCATGTAAAGACTCACAACAAGATTTATACAAGCTATAATTAGAAAAGAAAAGTATATGGTTTACATGCCTTGGGTTAGGAGGTGGACCCTAACCATCAATGGTTAGGGTGACCATTGATGGTTACCCTAACCATCGGTAGTCTAGTGTTGAGGGTAAAAATGGATAAAATGTAGGGTTTAACTAGTTAAGTTAAACTAACTACATGTGAGATCGGTTAGGGTTTAAAGGGTTAGATTGGTCTTAAGAGGGTCTCAAGTTAGTCAAGTACTACTTTGACATTCATAATTTTAGTGTGCATATTTATGGTGTTTACACCTCTCATAGTGATAATTCTCTCCTTTCAAAATTTGAAAAAGTCCATAAACATTCCCAAGTTAGACCCTTTTATCTTCTCAATATAGTAGTTAAGTTTTCCTTTCTACAAGATATTTCATACAATGTTATTCCTTTTAAGCATTCATAGGAAACTAATATAATATGTAGGCAATTTCCTCCCATGGTTTTTATAAGTAATAAAAATTTCTTCTCATCTTTTAAGCCCTCAAATATATAAATATTTGTGCCAAAAAAAATCCTAATAATGTCACTTGAGGAGTAATTATATATATAGTCAGCCTTTAACCTCTTTCCTAAGGGTTATTTAATTAACACACGTAATATACCAAACATGATTTTACACCTTAGCTCAATTATGACTACCTCATAAATAATATTAAAATGTGGGCCTTCATGATTATAAATCTTGATAGGAACTAGCTACTTCTAATGATAATTGTAAAGTAGAAGGATTAGAATTAGCTTGCACATCGACGAGATGATTTAAAGGTGATGGGGGGAGATCTAAGGAATTTGACCATTTTATTAGATTTGAGCTTGTAACTCCCATGTTTTCTAACCAATTTGCACAACCATTATCCTATTTATAATTGTGGACTATTTTAATCTCATAAAAGTGATGTAGAATATTTAGAGAATCATTAACCATATTTTTAATAGTCCATCTTGGAATAGTTACCTTATTGAGGTAGTTGAGTATGTTATATGAGTCTCCTTCAATAATTAAAATAGTATATGTTTAAGTCATTATCCATTTAGATACCCCAAAGGGATACACTTTCCTATATAACATGATTCATTTGAAACCCCAAAGGACCCACATATGCTACTAAGAAGACTCCATTATTGTCTCTAAAAATATCATCCTCCTCTAGAATTACTAGGCTTTTCTTTCAAGGCCCCATCAAAATTAAGCTTTGTCCATGCTTAAAGAGTTTTTTTACATTTGATATTCCTACTATATACCTTATTATTATTTTAAAAAATTTATTTGGATATATTTATATTAGTTATGAACTATATTTTCTTTAGTTTTGAAACAAAAGCTTTGTCACTCTTTTTGATGATAAGCATGTTTTCCTTCATAGCTTCAACGATCATATATCCAACTCTAGAAACATTTCTTCACTTATTCTAGAAAAATCTAAATTTACTCTCTCTCTCCATATTCTGTAAAATAAATTGGGTATAACTATCCTTCATAGTTTATTTAGAGAGGGTGAGGATAAATGGGATCTCCATTGATCAATTAAGTCCATAAGACAATTTTATCTTGCCCATGATATACTAAAAAAAGAGAGGATAAAATACATTACTCTTAGATCATAAAGGCATTATAGGAATATATGATTGATATATTTAGCTTCATTCTCATATAGGTCACATCTATTTGGTATAGGTAATTCCTTTCTTATGATATTATCAATTGTGAGAATATTTTTTGAGTAGCCAACTGGTATAAAATATTAACCTTAGGGATGATATCAATATCCCAAAAGATTTACCAATTAAAACCATCCTCTTAGGGATTAAGGCTAGTAAGATACCTAGATTTGACATTATAATAACCATCCTCTACCATCAACCAAACTAGTTCATCTGTTTAGGGAATTGACTAATGTGAAACATTTTCAAATTTTTATTAAGGAATCAATAGTGATCAAGTATATCAAGATTAGTTGTTTCCAAAGTTATTAATTTATAGGATTCTACAAATCACATTATCTTACCAATATTATTTAATCGTTTACCTATTTATATTTTGAAAACTAGGCACAAATAATTTCAAGGAATCATAATACTCAAGGGGGTAATGAAGATACACACATCATCCCAAAATGGTTCTTTGTTTTCATCCTTGATATTACAAATAAAATATTTTCCAAAAAGTTTCCAACTCTTGACAAGATAATTCTAAGGAGATGACCCTTGCAGGGAGATTCCAAAATTAGAAAGAGGTCAACATTCCTATTTTCCATGTACTTATATTTAATGATGTCAATTTATAAAGTTTTTTCAATCATTAATGTCCAACCCATTTTTTCTATGATGTATTTATTCATCCTTTTGGTTTTTAATAAACTAAGACCTTTGTGAGATTTTAGTAAGCAAAATTTATCCTAGGCCATAGTTAAAATATTATAATTTTGTTATTGATGAGTATTATCATTCAAAATTATTATTTATAAGTGGTTGGTATGATAATTTAATATAAATCTATAACATAATCTACTTCTACATAGTGTCTTGATGTTTACTTAATTGTTAATCCTTGTTATTATTATATTTTGGCATGCATGTGTACAAATGATTTTTCATTGATCATTCTTGTATCCCTTGGATTTGTTTTCCTTTTTCTCAATTTTTTTTATTGTTTATCATAATATAAATATTAATGATAGTTATGATACAATGATGCATTATTCATACTAACCTCATTATAGAGCATATTATTTTTAGCATATTACTTACTCACCCTTGAATATTTATCATATATAATTGTTATGGCATACATTGAGCTTACACAAGAACATGCATTCATGATTACACACTATGACATGAGAAAATACAATAAATCCTCCTCATCTCCCTCCACCAACTTCATAATATTTTGAGCTATGGTGTTTTAAGCTACACATATAGTGGGGCAATATTTATTATATTCAATTCTTTACATTGTTATTATATTACACTTGATTCACATTGTTCCTTAACACATGCCATATATTGTCGAAATCCACATTTCTTTTCCTTTTTATCCTTACCATTTGTCCTTACTTGATTACATATATGCCTTAAAAAAATTAAAAGATTCAAAAATATAAAATCAAGACTTATGCATGACATGCATTACTTATTTACATGATTTTATTATGATTTATCATATACACTACATTATATATCTAGTTATATATGCATATTAATTTCATAATATAAATGAGTGAGATACAAGATATACATGTCATCTATTACATAAATAAATATATGTATGACTTTTTTACACCCAAGAGCTACCTTTCTACATCAAAAGCATGTTCTTACTAGGGGAATCTAGATGCTTTACACAATTTTTATATTTATATGATAATTTCCATTAATCATATTTAGGTAATTTACATAGATTATACATGATTTGATTTGACTCATACTACTTAGATTACTATATTAATAGATGTATTTTTATATATCTGATGATGACATTCATTTATTGTGTAGATCACTCTTAATTATTCTATGAATTATTGATTTTTATAATTGTTCTCTATTTGATTATATTTATTATGTGACATTATATTTTCCATTATGTTTATGACATTAGATTTCCCATTGTGTAGGTGATATTAGATTTTCCATTGTGTGTGTGACATTAAATTTTCCATTAGGTGTGTGATATTATATTATCCATTGAGTGTGTCCCTTGGCCTTGCATGCCATTTTATTATTCATTGTGTGACCATGAGAATTGTGTGAAATTGAGTGATATTTCATGTGTTTTCCTATGTGCATCTATGCCATGCCATTTTGTGTGACTATGTTTTCCATGTGTGGATAAATCTAATATTGTCTATTGAGCTTATTATGTCATGATATATATCACACACTCTTACTATTTTTTATGGTACCATGATATATATCATGTACCTTTCATGTATTTATTACTCAGTTTATGGATGTTTATTTCTATGTAAAATATCTATTGCATTTCTCATTGATATATTTATCTTAATTGACACTTGTATGCTTAGGAAACATGTCTCATACATACTAGGATGCTTTATTCTTACTATGATGACATATTATTCACATGTTAGTATATTATTTAAACTACTTAACACATTTTATTTATAATATTATGATTCTAAATATTATCTTTTGAGAAAATAAATCCATAGGCTTCACTCCTCACCTCAAAAGGGAACATATACAATGGATTTTATTAGAGATAAAAGCTTTACAATTACATAAAATTAAGATTTTTGGGCACAAATTACTTCAAATTATTACATATTTTAATTATATATTGATATATTTGACTTATATTGGGGGAATATGTATGACATATGTCATATATTTCATAAGATTATGAAACATTTCACATATTTTAAAAGATAAATACATAAATTACATGACTCATATTACATAGGTTTTTATAGTGGGGGTAGATTAATATAATGAAGGCATATACATGCCATATTTTTATAGTTTTTAAAATATCATGATACATTGGTAGATGTTAAATTCCCTAACTTAAACTACTAGATGAAATGGAAAATCATGTCATTATTTGCTTAATATTACTCAACTTTGTTTTAAATATAAATTATACTAATGCATTGCTTAGATTAAATCGTATAATACATTTTTAGTAGATGTTTTAAAAACTTTACATAGACTCTCACAAATTACTCAAGAACTTATCAAATTTATTATAACCCTTAGTGGATTCCACTTATTCATATTTATTAGATTTATGTAGGGATGAGGTTATGCATAACATAACCTATGGTAATTTATCCATTTTAAAAGAGGCTTGTTATGTATACAACTCAACCCATGTTATTACTTAGTAATATCTAATTGGGAATGATGAACCCATACTCCATTGTCTCTATAAAATAATGTGGTTCACATGCATACATGTGTATTCATTCCGTTATATTTAATTTCATTTATGTTCAATGTTGTTACTTTTTTATTTTAAATGATAAGTGAAAACTTATATCTACATGTTTCATTACAAGTTTACATAGAGCAAGATGTAACACATAGTACATACTTGGGAAACACCTATGATGTAGGAGCATCACCTTCAAATTGTAAAAAAAAATCATCTTTGTGTTTGTAAGAGTGTGTTGGTAATAAAGAAGCCTCGTCAAGTTTCCCTCTCACTTGTAAGGTCATGTTTTCCCTTCAACAAGGAGATGTGGATTTTAATATATTTAAGAGTGATAACCTTATCTTAGAGTAGATATTTATCCTTCAACTAATGTAAAACAACCTTTATAGTGAAGTAAAAATAAAATCAACATAGAAGGAAGTAAATAATTTATGTTTGAACAAGCTATAAGTCATTAAGAGATTTTAGGAGGTTTGGGAGAAATTATAACAAGTTGTTATAGAGTGATAAGTCTATGAAACATGAGGATAGGAATTAAATAAAATTAATAGATAAGGATAAATCTTAGCATTCAAGTTGTAAGAGAGTAGAAGAGGTAGGTTATTGAGGAGTAGGAATAGTTTTGTAAGAAAAGGTCTACAAGGACATGTGTATTGTATTTTGAATAATATTTAAATAAAACTATATTGTTGATTAACCATATAATGTTATTTATGTTATATGAAGACATATGTTCATGATCTTGAGTTCTTTTGAATACATTTTTTTGGGTGTTGAAAGTCCTTATTTGTATATTGAGTTTGAAAAAAAATAGAACTATGTGCGTAATTATAAATGAGAAATAAATAAAGTCATGTAATTTTGAGTTCATGGAAACAATCTAATCATTAAGGAAGTAAGGTATGTTAGTCTCATATTTATTCAATCCTTTGAAAGTTTTTCATTGTTCTTTAAATAAGATTTGGACTCATTTTATTTCCTCTTGGGTCTGAAACTCTATGACAGTTGTGAAAGAAGTCATTTTCTAATCTTTTTGATAAGGTCAAATACTGTAACCAAATGAAATTGGAAATATCTATTTATCAATAAGTTTTCTTAGTGACAATGGTCATTTAGCTCATGAGGTTTAGTTGTGTTTCTCAACATTAAAATATCCCAAAATAGTTTATATCTGCCTACATCAAAACTCATAGAGGTGTTTGATTAAGAAACTATATAATGAATCTTCATCTTTGGTGAGATGTATGTAGATTTTTTAAACATCCAAAACTATCATAAAGTGAAAACTCAAAATACTAAGTAACCATTCAAAGATTGCATATGTTTAATCTTTTTTGGATTGATTTGTTTCTACAACAGATATTAAGCTCTAAGAGAAATAATTTGGTCTTGTATCAATGTTTCATAATAAGGTAAAATATTATCAAAATACAAAGGTTGATTATGGCACCAATATAATTCATTAATGGTTTTTAGTGCCAATGACAAGGTAAACGTACTCAAAATTTTGATTGATAAAAAGTATTCATTTGTTATTAATCTTATTATGGTAGAGATCTAGCTAGGTCATAAAAGAGACAAGAGTTTTCAATTACTTTTATTTTACACTGTCCAAAAACCATCTATAACCCCTGTAGATGCATATTCAAATTATAAGACTTCCCTAGAACCATTGATGAAGATATAATGCCTAAGATAGGTATTTTTAATGTCTAAAGAAGTTTATAGTAATTATAAGATACTAGATTTGGCATATTTAAGAAATCCATTTGGAGTGATAAAATCTAAATGTGTCTCCAAAAGGATCGACCTCTTTAATTTTTTATATAATGACTACACTGAAAATTGACAAGGTCTAAATTAAAGATTAAATCAGACCTTTTTTTAACTTAGTCCAATACACATCTACATCCATTTGTGCATGCTTAAATAGGTAAAGACCTATTATAAGGTTTATAAGATTATGTGTGATTTTTTTTGTAAAGATTCATATAGAGATATTGATAAGAAGTTGTGAAGAGAGCATTGATAATAGAGATCAATCTTTGTTATAGATTAAGGCTTAGGGAGGAAAAGGAGGAGATTAAATGTGATAAATAAGGACTAGGCTATTGGGTTGATAAGTAGAATCATAAACTAAAAAGAAGTTAGTAAAGTGAGTGAGTATAAGGAGGACATACCTAATTTGTCATATTAGAAATATTAGACTTGAATAAGGATCATAAACTCTATTGAAGATAGTACAAGAATATTATAAAACAAATTCAAATAATAAGAAGTCAATGAATACATTTGGGTAAAGGCCAAGTAACTTTAGCTCATGTATAAGAATTGATCTTGAATTGTGCATGTAATTGTAATATTGTTATCAATTTTGGTATCAAAGCTTATTTTAAGATTTTTTTAATTGTTTCATTTCTAATGTTACAGTGATCATTTTCTAGTTCTTATAGGGAAAGGAGAAGGTAGTCAAAGCTTAGAAAGGATAAGAAGGAATCGTAAAAGCTAAGAAGGCTTGAAAAGAAAAGGTGAAGGGATTGTGAATCTCAAAAAAGAAAGCAAAAGTGATTTCTCTAAGAAAATATCCAAGAAGAAAGCTACCTTCAAAAATCCAAGGTGAAAAAGACTTGGATGAGACATGAGAGATGGAGTAAGAAGACTTACTCAATATAGTGAAATAAGTGTTTAAGGAACTACCAAAAGGTAAGAGAGAAAACAAAGAGAAAGAAAAGAGAAAGAAGTTAGAGGAGGAAAATTTCCATAAGGAGTTGGAAGAATTGAAAAGGAGTATAGATTTAGTGAGTCTCATAGTTGGTATTATGAAAACCCCATGGCATGGATGGGAGTTGAAAAAGAAATTGAAATGGACCATTGAACAGGTAAGAGATAGAAGAAGAAGGAAAAGGTTGAAAGTTGCCTTGAAGATGCAGTGTAAGAAAAAGGAAAATATTAGCAATAAAGAGCTTGAAGAAGATCTGTACTTAGTATATGAGATGGATCTCATCATTGAAAAGATAAATCAATAGCAGAAGTAGTAGACCACCTAAGAGGACAAATGGCCAATTGTTTTTATACCTAACTTTTCATTTGATGTTTTGTTTACAAAAAATCAAGTTGAAAAGGAAGGAGAAACTTTTGATCCAATTCTCATGGATAAAGGAGATGAATAACTTCATGAGAGAGTGTATAGACAAGAAGAAGAGGTGTGTCATAATGCCTCTAATAATGAATATATGAAGATGATCAAACAAGAAGAGTCAATCCTCACTCAGAAGGATGAAAAAGATGAAATTATGAAACTAAATATAAGGAGCTAAAAAATGAAGACTCAATGTATAATACAAAGGAAGAAAAGTTTCCTATTGATTTTGATGAAATGTTAACTCTCGAGGAAGAATATCTCCTGAGAGAGAAAAAATTATAAATAGCAACTTTTAGGTGAAGGAAGGTTGATAGGAGAGAAACAAAATAATATTTTTGTATACAGTGATATGGAGTAGTTAATGGTAGAAATGGTAGATTTGGAACATGGCATATATGATGATGAAGATGAGAAAAATGACTATCCTAAAACAAAAATTGATGAAAGAAAAATTAGCTATTTTGAGGCAAATGAGTCTAAAAAAGTAGTGGAAGTTACTAGCATGGTTAAGAACTTTGGAGAGACCCAGGGATCTACAATTTTTATTTCTAATTTTGTTTTGGAATGTACACATTTGATTGAGAAGGAGATAAAGTACCTTGAAAAGAGAGTTATCTAAAGAGATTAGTAAGAGAGAATGAAAGTTGATATCCTCATTTAAGAGGATAAATATGTAAAGAAGAAGGGTGTAGAAAAGATGGGGAATAAGAAAAGAATACATTTGATGGAAAAGACTACCAACAATCAAAAACAAAAGTGTGGTAGTCGAGAACATGCTTACTTTTACAAGAAATTGAATAGAGAAGAAAATTTGGTATGAGAAGTTCTCACTATTGAATTCATAAATAGGAGCTCATGAAAAAAAATTCTAGACTATTATTTTGATGCAGAAGCATCACCTTCGAGTTGTAAAAAAAAATCATCTTTGTGTTTGTAAGAATGTGTTAGTAATAAGGAAGCCTTCTCAGGGTTCCCTCTCACTTTCAAGGTCATGTTTTCCCTTCAAAAAGGAGATGTGTATTTTAATGTATTTAAGAGTGATAACCTTGTCTTGGAGTAGATATTCATCCTCCAACTAATGTAAAACAACATTACAATGAATAAAAAGGAAATCTATGTGAAATGAAGTAAATAATTTGTGTTTGAACAAGATATAAGTCATTGAAAGATTTTAGGATGTTTGGGAGCAATTATAACAAGTTGTTATGGAGTGATAAGTCTATGTAGAATGAGGATAGGAATTAAATAAAGTTAATAGACAAGGATAAATCTTAGCATTTAAGTTGTAAGAAAGTATAAGAGGTAGGTTGTTGAGGAGTAGGAATAGTTCTATAAGAAAAGGTCTATAGGGACCTGTGTATTGTATTTTGAATAATATTTGAATAAAACTATGTTATTGATTAAACATAGAATGTTATTTATGTTATAATAAGACATATGTTCATGCTCTTAGTTTTTTTGAATCTATTTTCTAGTGTTGAAAGTCCTTATAAACACAAAACTATGTGTGTAATTGCAAATGAGAAATAAGGAAATTTGCATAATTTTGAATGCATGGAAACAATATAATCATTAAAGAAGCAAGGTATGTTAGTCTCAAATTTAGTCAGTCCTTTTAAATTATTTTATTATTCTCTAAATAAGATTTGGATTCATGTTATTTCCACTTGGGTCTACAACTTTGTGACAGTTGGAAAGAAGTTATTTTCTAATCTTTTTGACATGGTCAAATATTAAAAAAAAATTACAATAGAAACCTCTATTTACTCAATAAGTCTTTCCAACTACAATTTTCAGTTCTCTTATGGGGTTTAGTTCTATTGTTCGACATTAAAATATCCCAAAATAGTTTATATCTGCCTACATCAAAACTCATAGAGCTGTTTGAGTAGGAAAATTTGTAAGGAATCTTCTTCTTTAGTGAGACGTATGTGGATTTTGAAATGTCTATAGCTACTATAATTAGAAAAATCATAGTAGTAACCATTCAAATCTTGCATAGGTTGAATCTTTGGTAGATTGATTTTTTGCTACAATAGATATTAAACTCTGAGAGAAATAATTTGGTCTTATATCAATGTTTTGTAATAAGGTACAGTCTTATCAAAATACACAAGTTGATTATGACACTAATATAATTCATTAATGGTTGTTAGTGATAATGACAAAGTAAACATACTCAAATTTTTGATTGATAAAAAGTATTCATTTGTTATTAATCTTATTATGGTAGAGATATGGCCAGGTCATAAAAGAGATAAGAGTGTTCAATTACTTATATTTTACATAGTCCAAAACCATCTATAACCCTTGTAGATGCATATTAAAATTATAAGACTTCCTTGGAATCATTGATGAATATATAATGCCTGAGATAGGTATTTTCAATGTTAAAAGAAGTTTGTAACAATTGTTTGTTACTAGATTTGGCATATTTATTAAACCCATTTGGACTAATAAAATCCAAATGTGTCTCCAAATGGCTCAACCTATTTCAATATTTATATAATGACTAATCCAGAAATTGACAAGGTCTAAATTAAAGCTTAAATTAGACTTTTGTTTAACTTAGTCGGAGACACATATACATCCATTTGTGTGTTCTTAAATAGGTAGAGACCTATGATAAGGTTTATAAGATTATGTGTGATTTTTTTTGTAAAGATTCATATAAATATGTTGATAAGAAATTGTGAAGAGAGAATCAATAAAAGAGATCACTATTTGTTACATAATAAGTCTTAGAGTGGAAAAGGAGGAGATTGAATGTGATTAATAGGGATTGGGCTATTATGTTGATAAATAAGAATCATAAACTAAAAATAAGTCAGTACAGTGAGTAAGTATAAGGAGGATAGACCTAATTGGTCATATTAGCAGTCTCATAATTGAATAAGGATCATGAACCAAATTAATGATAGTAAAATAATATTATAAAACAAATTCAAACAATAAGAAGATAATGAATAAATTTGGGTAAAGGCCAAGTAACTTTAGCTCAAGAATCAAAATTTATCTTGAATTGTGCATGCAATTGTAATATTTCTATCAACCCATTTTAGTTATCCTTAGGAATCATCTCCTATCCTTTTAATCTATAAATTCCATTACTAGGTTAAAAGGGGGGAAAATGTAGACACTCATATTGGGTATTATACACTTGAAAATATGTAATCTGACTGAACCTTAAATTACTTGACTTATGATCACATCCAATATTTTTATTCAACATTTCTCATATCCATTCTCTCATTTATGAGCCTAACATTTCAAAATTTACATTACCATTACACATAATCTTCCTATTGTATGCCCAACAAACTTAATATAATTCTTAAAATATCTACTATTCTCGTGTCAATATTCCTATTTCCTTGATAGGTCGACACATCTGAGATAATTATACTATCATGAACTTGTCAACTTAGGGTAGATTTATCCATGTGTTATCTAATGACTAGTTTTTGAATATCAATTTGATCATATGGGTTAATCTAGATGTTTTAATTATAGATTCAAATAAAAATACCCAAAGATTAGTTATATAAGCAAATCAAGCCTAATAATTTTATATTTAGCATCTATCTGACACTAATCTTAAATCTATCAAGAGATCACTAAAAATCACTCCTCAAGGGAGAAAATCCTTGAGCTAAGTCTAAATGCCATTTTCAAGGCCAATTCACAAGTTATCAAGTGTATAGTATTTAACAAAATCTTAATATTACACATGATTATACACACTCAACTTGGTGGGATAACTATGTTCAGTTTGACATCCCTCTTTGGAGCATTGGATATATAGGTAACACTTAGTCACAATGAGGTGGATTAGTCAAATCAACCCTTACCTTTCACCTTTTTTCTTTGTTTTATAATTTTATTTCATTATGTAGCTAAGGTCTGAAGTAAAGAGAATTAAAACAATAATATTCACATGGACTTCCAAACATACAAACATATAAACATCCTCATTATACATAGGCATAATGGTTGTCATAGTCAAAGATCAATACAAAAAATAGTGGATAGTTCAATAGTACACGATACAAGGTCACAATGTACAAGAGTCTAGGGATCACAAAATTGTGCATGTGCATTCAAAATCTCTATTTTAATATCTGAGCATTCACAAGCCCATTTTAGATTATTGTTGAGGACTATATCCTTCCAGAAGCTTTCATAGACCCCCCAAAAGTGAATTGTATAATTATTTTATTTTTTTTAAAAAATATCAAGTTACTATATTTAGTTATTTGCAATCCAAAAAAAATTATAATTGTATTTCCTAAGAAATTTGATTTATTCAATAGTTTTATGCTATTGGGGTCAAATAAATCCTAAAAAGAGATAAAATAAAAAATGACAAAACTAACAAGAATAATCACATAATTATATAGCTGAATATTTATATCCAACCTAGGTAATATCCTATGTATAATGAATCTATATTATATTAACTTATTAGTGCTCTAGGTGTGTCCCAAGATCTAGCATATCCCTAGGGTCACCTTTTTCAAACATGGATTAGCATAAGAATGCATAGTGATTATTTTTTTTAACATCAAGTAATGTTAATTTAAATCCTATTTATATTTTTATGAACATATATAACCATATATTTTTTATCCATAGGAATATCTATTATTGATATATTGAAGGTCTAGGTCAACACTCCCTTGGAAGCCATTTAGATGGCCAAAATCAAATTTTGAAGCTATGTCACAAACATTTGGTCCTTAGAAAATTATCATCCCTAACTTTAATACATTATATTTGATAGAATATTTTTTTATTGCAATGTCATAGGCACACATTCATATTTTATATAGGTTTAAAACACCAATTTATAACTTGATCATAATTTTATAAATTATTTTTTATTCTATATATTATATGTTGACCATAAATAATTATAATATTTGTAGTTACACACGTTAAATTAAATAATAATGTCTTAATTTATCATGTATGCAATAATAAGTCACTAAGAGGAGAGTCTCTTCCCACATTCATGGATCTAACACCCTTAGTTCGAGATCTAGGGTGATGAGGCACAATTTAGTTGAAGCCATTGAGCAACACGAGATCTAGTTATAGTGCTAGGCCTACTTTGAAGTGAAATTTATTTTGTATGCCTATATGGCCAATTTTGTATTCCCATATGGCCATTTTTTATACGTAAATATGTTCCATTTTATATGTTTATATGTCCTATATTTTATGTTTATATGGTCCATTTTGTATGTCATTATGCCATATTTGAGATGCATGTACATACTAAACTTTTTATATGCCTATATAACTTTATAATTTTTGTAAAATAAACATAGTTTTTATACATCTATATTATTTTTTATTATTTTTATACATTATCATTCTTTGAATTATTCTTTAAAAAATAAGTTTTCATAACATGATTGTGCCAAGGAATGGTTAACTAATGTTTAGCTTTGATGATTCTTGTATAGTAAGTATGTTTAGAGAACAATATAATTATGGAATACATGGATCAATTTTATAATATATTTTTTATGTGTACGTTGAAAATAAATAAAAGGAACCCAATATCATTTCACCTTATATATTTTATGAGATTATTTCTTAACGTCACTTGGGTTACAACATCACTCTAAACAACTTCAGTTTTGGTATTTAGTGTGATAGAAGTCAATCCAAGAAAGGTGAGAATTTAATGAAATTTATCAAATTTTGTATAAATATGAAAAAAATAAGAAACAAAAAAAAAATTGATTTTTCATGGAAGGTTTCTATAGAATCTATTTGTGACATGTATATTACAAACCACTATTAAGATATTAAGAGTTTGACATAATTATTACTACTCCATCTCTATAATATACAAACCACTAGTAAGAGATTAAGAGTTTGACATAATTATTACTACTCCATCCCTATTATTATTGCACTGCAAAACTATTTTTGTATGAATGGGATTTATGTTCACTTAAATATGGGTTTAAACACTTAATAAAGACCTTCAATGAGTCCCTCAACACCCCCAAATCTCCAAACATGCACATTACTAGCTGCATCCCTTAAGAGAAACTTCCTATTCTTAATGGGGAAAATAGTGCAAAATTGGTGAATCCATTACATTAAAACTAGAGGGGTAGAGAAATATAATAGTTTCCTATTATTTCATGTGGGATTCCTCTAACCATCCATAATATTTCATGAATCTAATCAAATAATTGAAAAATTGGTGAAACTTTTTTTCATATAGCCGAAACCTACAAAATGAGTCAAACTTTTCTTAGTAGACCAAATAAATTTTGAATTACACATCCAATTTAAAAATAAATATTAGTGGTCACATATTTAATGTTATATGAATTAAAAATGGACCTTATTCCACTCTCCATTTCCTCATAAACTTAGAACTTCCATGCCATGGAGCATGCCCCTTAAGATAAATCTATTATTTTAAAGGGGAAAATAATGTGGAATTTGTGAATACTTTGCATGGAGATTTAAATGGGTAGAGATGAATCATAATATATTTTTATTTAATTTGGGAGCCATATAAACATCCCAAATTTTGATGAACCTAAAAAAAATAATGAGAACTTGTAGGTAACTTTTCTCATGCAGCCAAAACTTGCAAAATGAGTCAAAAACTACTTAGTAGACCAATGAACTTTTGAACCACATTCTTAATGAATAAACCAAATTTACTATCACATTTGAAAAGTAATATAAAAAAATGGATGTTCATCCAATCTCTATTTTCTCCTGAGATCTGAACTTGCATGCTATCAGATGTGTTCTTTAAGAGAAACATTTCACTTTTTAATGATAAAAATAGTGTGAACTTTGTGAATCCATGTAAACAAGGAGGGATATAAATATTATATAATTTAATATTATTACATTTATATCTTGAATCCCAAGTATATTTATATCTTGCCAAAACTTGTAAAAATAGTTGGAAGTTGCTTAAAGGACCAAAAAACATTTAAACTACATGTCCAATTGATGAAAAAACTTTATGATCAAATATAAAATGGTTTATTAATTTAAATTAGACATTTTACCACTCTCTATTGGGCCCTTAACTCCAAAATTGCACTTAGAGAAACTTCTTGTTCTTAAGAGGAAAAATAGTTTGAACTTTGTGAAGTTTGTCCACACAAATCATAAGGGGTAAAAAATAAAAAGTAAGTTCCTAAATTTTAAAGTGGGATACTTATAACCATATAATTTTTTTAAACTCACTCTAATTGATAAGTAATTGGTGACAAACTATCATGCAATAAAAACTTGTAAAATGAATCAAAAGATGCTCAATATGCTAGGTAAATTTTGAACCATGTGCCCAATTAAAAAAATGAATTTATGGTAGCATTATGAATGGAAAATAAATAAAAAATTAACCTTCACCCAATCTCCAATTTTTTACACCCTTAACCATTGGTGTGTCTAGGGATATGTGTGGCTGACTTGTGGCTTACATACCTCTTTTATTTACTTGTTACATTTCTGTATGTTCTTAGTTAGGCTAGCCTGTGGAATAACCTTGGATAAGTAGATTATATATATGAGGTATTGGTTAGTATTTATTCATTATGTTAAGTATTTTTATATTATTGAATTGTTGTGGAGGTTACCCCTTCAAAGTGGCTTTGCTATATTATCCATTATTCTATTCTACTGTCAATTATCATTGTGTGATCTATCATATTTGTTTATTCTGCATAATATAAAATCATTCTATGTGAATATCCAAGTAATTTCATTAAAATTGGTATTAGAGATTTTGATTTGGGCAAGTTTTCTATGGCATTTTTTTTGGATCTAGCAAGGCATTGATTTTGGGAGTGGTGAGAGTGAAAAAACATAGCTTGTAATCCAGGAAGAATTAATTTTTTCCATCAGCACAGTATTGCTCGAAACAATTTTTTGATTCTATGAAAAAAAATTTCCTCTTGCACAATTACCATAATTGGATTCATCTCGGTCAGATGATCACAATGGTATATTCTATCAGTACACTTTTTTGGTACCAAATTTTTTACCGTAGTGCACAAAGGTAGTCATTGGATTCATCTTGACAAGATGATTGCAATGGTGCCATATTTTGGCACACTTTTTTTAGGGTCAAAACTCTCCTAGGGTTGGTATATGGTAGGTTCAAGTACTTGAGGAAGAAAATGGGGACAAGAAACTCCTAATACTCTTGTCGATGACATGGATTCTGAAAATTCAGCTTAAATAATTTTTTAGCTTCAAGCGGACATAAAGAACTTGGGGAGGAATGATGAATTTATCACAGTCCAATCTGATGTTTCAAGGATGCATGGAGAGATTAATGGTATTTACAATGAATTAAAACATATCACTACATAATTGGTTGCCCTTACATCTTAGTTTTAGCCCAACAACCCTCCACTTCAACATTCAAATTCTCCTCTCAACAACTCCCATGCTGGGATGAAACTGATATTACCAAAAGTGGACGTGTGTAAGTTTGATGGTAAGGATACTCTAACTTGGATTACCAAAATTGATAATTTATTTGAGCTACATCAAACCCCTAGTTCTTAGAGGGTGATAGTGGCATCCCTATATCTGGAACCTGAGCAATTCATTTGGTATCACTAGTTATGTGCTCAAAAGAAAAAGAATGGTGCTCTTGTTACCTAGAGTATTTTCATTGAGGAGTTGTAAGCTCATTATTAGAATAATTTATCTAATAAATATTTCAACCAATTAGCCAAGCTAAGCCAAACAAGAACTATGAAGGATTATATTCATCAGTTTTAGAATCTCTCTTTATAGGTGAAAAATATCACTAAGGAAAATTTGACTGATCTATTTTTAGGTGGCCTCAAAGATATCATCCAATTCAAAGTTTGAATGTTTAACCAATATCTATAGTAGAAGCTATCCCTAAAGCATGCATGATCTAAGAAAAAGAGATGGTCAAAAGGAAAACTTTCACTACTGGTCATGATCACAACTTTCCTACATCATCATTTCCATAGCCCACCAGATTAACACAATAAAAAATTGAGAAGTGAGCCAAAGGGTTGTGTTATGGTTGTGATAGAAAATAGAGCAAAGACCATCATTATGCTGAAAAGAAGCTATTTTACATTGAAGGTGCCAATGATGATGAAGATGATGTAGAAGTACATTATGAGGATGTAGAAGTTCCTAAGGAGGAATCTAAAGAATCTCAACCTACTATTTCTTGTCATGCTATTTCAGGTATTAGTAATCCCAAAAATCTTAAGGTGATGGGTTTCTTTAAGAAATAGGTCACTATATTGATTGATTTTGGGAGCATACACAACTTCATCCATAATAATTTAGCCACTCATTTAAACTATTTTATTTATCTATTTCTAGAATTTTAGGTTATGATTGCAAATGGTGGTATTTTTAGTTATTTAGGAAAATGTCATAGTATTGATTTGGCCATGGGAGACTACTTATTAGATTCTCTTATGTTTTCTATTCCCTTGGGTGGAGTTGATATTGTTCTAGGAGTCCAGTGGCTCACCACTTTGGGCACTATTAAGATGAATTTTCAAGAATTATTCATGCATTTTCATTTTGAAGAAATAAGATTTGAGCTAAGGGGATTAAAGGTTAAATCTCCACAACTTGTTATATCCCATCAAATGACAA
The DNA here is from genome assembly GCA_037957365.1 of Torreya grandis. NCBI lineage: Eukaryota > Viridiplantae > Streptophyta > Pinopsida > Cupressales > Taxaceae > Torreya > Torreya grandis. The sequence goes on along the minus strand of JARHVA010000394.1, from coordinate 839,989 downwards.
ATATTCTCTGTAAGGGTACTAAGGGATTTGTAGCTCTCATATTTTCTATGGAAGTATAGCTAACTCAGTCATCTCCACCTCTTAATCTGTAATAAATAATTGATGCTCATTCTATTATTTTTGGAGACATGCCAAAAGGACTTCCACCTAGCTGTATGCATGATCATGCTATCACACTTATTCCTAATATTACACCACCCAACATTAGGCCATACATGTATCCCTATGCCTAGAAAAGTGAAATTAAAAAGATGGTACAATAATGTTGGATGTAGGAGTCATTCACCATACCCAAAGTGAATACTCTTCACCAGCTATCATGGTGAGAAAGAAAGATGACACCTGGAGGATGTGCCATGACTATAGAGAACTCAACAAGTACACTATCAAAGATAAGTTTTTGATTCCTATCATTGATGATTTTTTAGATGAATTGAATGGTGCTCTTTATTTTACCAAGTTAGATCTACATTCTGGGTATCATCAAATCTAGATTTGTGATGAAGACATACTCAAAACCTCTTTTGGGACTCATTAGGGCCATTATGAGTTTTTGGTTATGCCTTTTGGTCTAAAAAATGCACCATCTAATTTTTAGAGTTTGATGAATACTATTTTTAAACCATTTTTGAGGTAATTTGTTCTGGTATTCTTTGATGATATCCTCATTTATAGTAAAAATTGGGAAGACCATTTGCAACATGTAAAATAGTTAATCTCCATTTTGGAGAAAAATCAATTGTATGCCAAACCTTCCAAATGTACTTTTGGGGTTGGTGAGGTTGAATATTTCGGTCATATAGTGTCTTATGAAGGAGTGAAAGTGGATCCTAAAAAAATATAAGCAATGGTGGATTGGCCAATTCCTAAGACACTCAAGCAACTTCAGGGATTTTTTAGGCTTACTAGTTACTATCATAGGTTTGTCAAAAATTATGGTAATATTACAGCCCCACTCACATCTTTGTTAAAGAAAAACTCCTTTTAGTGGACTGATGTATCTACCCAGGCATTTGAACAATTGAAATTGGCTATGTGTACTACTCTAGTATTGGCCACTCTTGAATTTTATAAAAATTTTGTGGTTGAATGTGATACATCTAGGTATGGTATGGGTGTTATACTCATGCAAGAAGGTAGACACTTGCATTTGAAAGTCATCAACTAAAGGTTAAAAATCAATACAAGCCCATATATGAGAAGGAAATGATGGCCATTTTACATGCAATCAAATAATAGAGACCTTATTTGATGGGTCATCACTTTTGGGTAAAGACTGATCATGATAGTCTCAAATCTTTTTTAGAATAAAGGTTGTCATCTAAAGAACAACAAAAATGGGTAACTGAGATGTTAGGCTATGATTTTTAACTAGTCTACAAAAAAGGTAAGGACAATGTGGTGGCAGATGCGCTATCTAGAAAAGATGAATCGGTTGAGGTATTGTTATGTGCCATAACCATTTTATAGGCATATTGGCTAGAGGAAGCATGATTAGAATGGGAACATGATTGTACTACCCATGATTTGATTCAAAATCTTCAACAAGGTTTAGGTGGATTTTAAAAATTCACATGGAAAGGTAATGCATTATGGTATAAAGATAGATTACACCTATGTAAGAATTCTCTTCTTAAAAAAAAATCCTTCAAGAACTTTATGCAACTCTAATTGGGGGTCATTCAAGATTTTTGAAAACCTATCATAGAATCAAGTAGGATTTTTTTAAGAAGGTCTCAGGGGGATGTCCAAAAATATGTGGTTGAATGTATGATCTGTCAACAAAACAAAGGCAAAACCATCAAAACCCTAGGTATATTATAGCCTTTATCCATCCCTAACCAACATTGGGAAGAGGTATCTATGGATTTCATTATAGGTTTACCAAGATCTAAGGGTCAAAATGTTACCATGGTTGTTGTAGATAATCTTAGTAAGTATGCTCATTTTTGTTCATTATCCTATCCATTTTTTTCTCATACAGTAGCTATTGCTTTTCTTAATACAGTCCAAAAACTGCATGGGACCCCTAAGATCATTGTCAGTGATAGAGATCCTATTTTTACTAGTAATTTTTGGACTGAGTTATTTACATGTTTGGGTACCTAATTGGCTCATATTTCATCCTATCATCCTAAATCTGATGGAAAAATTGAGGTAGTCAATAAATGTCTATAAGGATATCTACATTTTTTTGTTTCTGATAAATAGGATAAATGGGTTCATTGGCTGGCACTTTCTGAATGGTGGTATAATACTTCTATTCATAGTTATTCTAAAATGTCTCCTTTTTTGGAACTATATGGATACCATCCTCCATCCATCACTTCAACCTTGAAGGTCTATCTTAAGGTTTGTGTAGTTGAAGAACATATTCACCATCAACATGAGGTCCTTATAAGTTTGTGTGAAAAATTATCTATGGCCCAAAATCACATGAAGCAACAAGAAAATCAACATATAAGTGAGAGGCATTTTGACATTGGCAATTGGGTCTTTGTTCACTTAAAACCATACAAATAGATATCATTAAAGTAACAAAAAAAGGATAATAATCTATCCCCTAAGTATTATGGGCCTTATTAGATCTTGCAAAAATTGACAATGTGGCCTATAAGTTAGAGTTTCCTTCATCCACGCACATACATCCAGTATTTCATGTATCATGCCTGAATAAAGTCATTAGACATAGACTTTCCACTCAAACATAATTACCAAAATTAGATGAGGAAGGTAGATATTTTCTTGATCCTAAGGTGATCCTTCAAAGGCACACCAAGTAGTTGCATTCTAGAGCGATTATAGAGTACCTAATCAAATGAAAGAATCTACCATGTGGAGATGACACTTGGGAGGATGAAGCATTTATGCAACAACATCTAGAGTTGTCACAACATTGAAAAAAACATTGTTTTGAAGGGGAGGGGCTTGTTATGTCCTTAACCATTGGTATGTCTAGGGATATGTGTGGTCGATTTGTGGCTTACATACCTCTTTTATTTACTTGTTATATTTCTCTATGTTCTTAGTTAGGTTAGCATATGGAATAACCTTGAATAAGTAGATTATATATAGGAGGTAGTGGTTAGTATTTATTCATTATGTTAAGTATTATACTATTAGTGCATTTTTTTGGAGGTTTTCCTTTGAAGTGGATTTGCTATATTATCTAGTATTCTATTCTGCTATCAATTATCATTGTGTGATCTCTCATATTTGCTTATTCCACATAATATAAAATCATTCTATGTGAATATATAAGTAATTTCATTACACATTCACCCAAATATTCCTAACTTGCATGCCACTTAAAGCATCACTTAAGTTAAAACCATCATGTATACACATAATATTTTTGAACTTTATCATTGAATGATGTTTTCTTTCTTATAGTAACCTATCGAGTTTCAATATATATTATTGAATGTATTAATAGGTGTGATAGGAAAGGGGTGAGCATAGAATTAATACTTTCAAAGATTTATGTTTGAATCTATCATGACTATATCCGCTACAAAATCACACTTACATGATTCCCTAAACAAGCTTCCTCCTAATAGCCCCTAACTAGATGAAGACCTATATTTTATAAATATATTGGCCTAGGTCGATGAACTATTTTATATTTCTCACCAAAATTAAACTAGGTCAACCTGGGTTGATGTAGTTCTAAAATTAATGGTACACACTTCATAACTAGGTTAGCTTAATTGGTGATTCCCTAATATAACTAAGTATATAACATGTTTTAGTTGATTTACCTTCTTTGAGTCCAATCTATTAGGTAGGATAAGTTTTAGTTTTATCTTAATTTGTTGCATATATTATATTGAACTTGAAATGAACTAACCATACATTTTATCCTTCAACAAAGCATATCAACATAGGTTGACATAATTTTATTTCTCTATACTTTTAGCATATTACATTGATGTAGGTAGATCTAGTCTAACTTATATGTATTTTTATTAAAAACTACATTAGTGCAAGTTGATCACATTTTAGATAATTGTGTTTTTTAAATAGATTAAATTGATGTAGGTCAATATCATTTAATTTTATGCATTTTTTGGTCATCCAAATATATTAGATATAGATTATCTAGTTTTATTTCTCTCAATTTTTTCTACATTTTATTTATTTTATGAAAACTATATCGATCCAGGTCAATCCAATATAATTTTTGTGTTTTATAGGAAACTAAATCAATGTAGATCGATATAATGTTACTTATTTGTATTTATAGTAGGCTTCATTTATGCATGATGATCTAATTTTTGTAATCAAATATGTATTATATTCAATCAACCAATTACATCACCTAGGTTGATCTAGTTCTAGCTTTGAGGTAATTTTATGCCATACTATATTGACTCGATCTGATATAATTTTATTTTATAGTCAATTATATTAAGATAATTTTATCATTATGTCAAAATTAATTATTCATAGATAACTATATCGACCCAAGCTGATATAGTTGTAAATTCATTTTTTTCTATCAAACTATATCGACCTTGGTTGATAAAGTTGTGTTTACATTTATTGTTAGTAAATTATATCAACCCTGTCTGACCTAGTTTAATTTTTTTATACTATCTAAATAATCTACATTAGCTTTTGCATGATATAATTCTCTATGTTTTTATCTGAAGTATAAGTAATGAAAAATAACTTTCCTTTTTAGTAACTAATCACACATTTACTTTTAAGTTGATTGTATATTTATTTCCATTCATTAAAAGCTATAAATTAATTTTCGACATTGATTTTTGCCTTTTATTTTCTCTTTATTTAGATTTACTTATAAACTATGTTTTTATAGTTTTCAAACTAATTAACTATCATGAAGGGCTACATGGTGATATATTTACAGTCCTTGTCTATTATTTATAGACATCCTTACATGAGGGGTTTTCCTGAATAATCATATCCATAGTAGAGAGGTAAACACAAAATTTAGTTTCCACATACCTCATGGTATTTAGGAAATTCCTAGGATTTCCATTGTTATTTAACCTTAGGAACACAACCATCCATTTAATTATATAGTGCACTAGTTAGCAACTAGCACTAGGATGTTACTCTCATTTTGACCTTGAAACTGGGGTTAGTGGGCTATGATAATGATACTTCCTATATAGTTAGTGCTCTAAATTATCTTGCCAACACTATCCAATAGATAAGTAATTATCTTTGATAGCTTAAAAATCAATCACATCCTTTTATCACATTGACCTGATCTTCATTTTGAAAAAATAGATAGGAAAAATAGTTAAAATTCTAATTTACTACTTGTTATTGTATTCTATATTACATAGTGTATCAACCAACATAGATATAGTTTTATGTTGTGTTCCAAATACATTTACCAACACTGATATCATTGGGTATGTGTAAACAAGCTACATTGACCATGTTTTATATAGTCTACTAAGTTTATTTTCCCTCTACCTTTATTTATTCAACCATATCTAATTACATTGATTGATCTCAATATAATTTTTCTTTTCAAATTTATGCCTATGTAACTACATTGACTAGGCTCAATATAATACACTTGTAATTCTTGATACTACTAAAATTTTCCCTTATTTTACTACATCAACCAAAATTGATATAGCTATACAATTATATTTATACCTACATAACCACATTGATCATTATAGATATAATACATTTCCTACTCCTAATACTCTTAAATTTTCCTAGACTTAACTAGTTTGACCAATCTCGATATAGTTTATCCTTTCACATTTTTTCCTATTTAACTACATCAACCCAACTCGATATAGTTTTATCCTCACATTTGTTTCCATGTTACTACATTGACCATGGCTGATATAGTACATTTTTTGCTTCCCTTAGTTGGCCAATACATTTTAAATCCTCCATCACGTAGTATATATTTGATGATTCTAAACAAAGAACAAAACATGACATGATGGATATGACTAATTCCCTTAAAGTTCTTAAATCTCATATTCCTTATACTTTTATAGAAAATATATATGTAACCAATGTTTATGTAGACACTAGAACTAAAAATTATGGGTCATTTCCTTCTAAAATCCTTGATCCATACAACTATCCTCCACACATACATATTATATAAGATGAAATTGATCTTGAATATACATCCAAAATGATCCTTTTTTTTAATGAAATCCCTCAACATAGGGGCAAAGGTCCCACAATAATCTATAACATTATGATGGACCCCACATAGCATGTACTTCACCACCACATAGTTTTTATACAAGATTTGGGGTAAATCAATAGACAACTTCCTATAATACTTATTATTTTACTTTGCCTAGTATATCCACTGATATTATAAGTTTTAGTTTAGTGGGCCTACTAAAAACACCCACATCAACACTCAAATTAATGTTACTACTAGTGCATCCAAAGTCACTATTGCTAGTGTATATCATGCTACTACTACTAACAAATAAACAATCAACACTAACTTTATATTATTATAAGTCATGAATCAAATGGATACTTTCCAAACTAATAGTTATAATCAAATGATGCAAATAAAAAATTATATTTTATAATTGTGAAGTTTTCCTCAACTTAATCAATGGGGAGTGCAAATTTAAATGCCCTCAAACTAAAATAATATTTTCACTAATTATCTTCACCCAAAATCTAATACTTTATTAGGAATCTCTCCCCAAAATCTTCGGAAGAAGCCATTTATCAAACTAAACATCTAGAATTTCTAATAATACAATTTGAACCTTCCTAACTTACAACTTGAACTTGTATGATTATGATATCTAAAAAAAAAACATGCTAGTTATGATGGTTATATATATTCCCTATGATTTTACACACACTATCCATTATAATATTATGTGGATCTAATGATGCAATTATTTCTCCATCATTTATGAATACTCCTTTTCAGTCTTCTACTTCCACATTTCCTATGAAAATAATGTGGATTATAATCAACCTCTTTCAATGGAAGAAATACAAAAGCATATTCCTAAACCTTAAACATGATAACTTAATTCTACTCTCTCTACCAATCATTGGTATGATCCACCCAAATTATATTGGTATCATACAAATTGGGGATATTATCATGAAACCTATAGGTAACTTAGGAACTTTGCTCTAGAATTTATCCTTGGTCCCAATTTTGATCATGAAACTATGATTCAAAAATGTAAACAAGCATATGATAATGTATTTAAAGATCATGATTCTAAATTCAAGAATGAAGCTCTTAATCATGCTAATGCTCAACATGCTATCTATAAATATCCACTTCCCAATCCCAAATCTAATACTACTCAACTACTTATCTCTAATGTTTTGAATACTTTAGTTGACCCTAACTCTCTAAGAAATGATGAAAATGTATTCAAAATGAAAAATATGAGGTGTTTAGTATCTTACATTGATATTTATCCACATGACACCTATAATACCTTTCCCACTTTATACATTGTTCAAAATACTTATCCATCTCACTTCACATATATCAAACATACAAAAATACATTTCACTCCATTGTAATATATCAAAATTGTATCAAATACAACTATGCAACTTAATACTCATCCTTATTTCATCACTATGACAATTGATAATCTGATATCATCAACCTCTCCCCAATTATAACTAGATTCTTTGAATATCATGTATCATTAATAAATATAATTATATACCTACATATCCACCTATCACATCAATCACCTTATGAGAGTTGGTTCTTAACCCAACCATGACACAAACAACATAAACTACCTCAACACAATTTGAATCACCTAGAAAACATGTATCATCTAAGTTTAAACAACCTAATTCCTATCATCATCAATCTAAATGTACTTCCATTCCTCTTGTGGACTTCATTTAACATTATGCACCTTTATCAAATACAATTTTAAATGGATATTACGAAGGGATCTTAAAACTAAAATTTCTCATATACTATCTCAAATTAATTTTATAGGACTCATTATGAATTCCCCTTATCAGCAAAATAATTTAATGTAAATTTTATTTTAAATGAACATCTCTCAACCTTCACATATGGGACAAGAAGCTACTTTGTCTGTGTCTAAGGATAGTATTATTTAAAAATGTGAGGAACTGTTTATACATGTTGAAAAAATTATAGATACTTACATTTCCCTTAAATTTCCCATTGATTCAATGATTCTTGACAAAATATTACTTCACATAGATGATCTTCCATTATTCATTAGTGTCCAATTTAGTGATATACAAGTCAAGCATTCCTTAGTTCATGAAGGCTCTAAAACTTGTGTCACATCCCTTAAATTTATAAAAACAATTAGATACTATGAATTCAACCTTAAATATACCCAAATTATGTGTAAAGTCTATGATTAAATATGAATGCCTCTAGTTGGTTGTGTTTGGCTTCCTTTCATGGCTCCTCCTATCATAGTTCATATAAAAATCATGATCTTTAATTTTTCATTATCATAGAATATTTTACTTGGTTGACTTTGGACACATTGCATGAGAGTTATGGCTTCATTTGCATTCCAATGTGCAATATTCCCTCACAATGGTTATATATATATAATATTTAATAGGACATGAACCCTTGGAATTTGGAACAATTTTAAGAACATGGTGTTTCCAAAATACCCACCCTTGAACCTTTACCTAGTATCCCTTTTCGTGAATCTCAAAAAATATTGTTAATTTTAATAGAGGCTATAATGGATACCATAAACTTATAATAAATATACCACCTAACCTATTAGATTATGATGATGATGATGATGATGATGATGATGATGAACTTGATGAAAACAGTTTGAAAATAAAAAGTTTTGATCTCCCTTCACACAAAATTACTCTATTACCTCATTCTTTATGACCCAAGTCTCTTCAAAAGACAATAGATGAAATTTATTCTTCCATATAAATACCAAAATAATAAATCCTCCATCCTTCATCAAATGATACAATCTTTATGATTTTAATATTGATATTTATACCCCTAATTACAATGATGGATATTAATTATATGATCCCTTTTTAGTTGGATTTGCTTAAGCTAAAGATGCATAGATACTTCATTATCATTATTATTTACAATATTATTTACCTTTACACATTATTAGTTATATTTATCTAGTTCCATATTATTATATCTTACCTGATATTGTTTTTTCTTTACTTGATGTTTATAGGTTTGAGATGGATCATATGCCAAACTACTTATCATTTAGTCACTTTTGAGCCTCTTTGGAGTATGATTATTGATAGTGCCATGACAAGACTATTTTAGTTTGATAAATTATCTAACATTTTAATCATGCTCCTTCATGAGATGTCAGCCACATTACTCTAGCCTATATTGATAAATTCTATTACAACTACCAAGCCTAGTCTTACACCTAATTTGAGTTTTCTTACTGATGATGTTTAAGTATTACCTTTGCCAAAATTTGACCCCTCACCTATATTATGGGTAGATGAGCCATATTCTAAATTATATAAAGTTGTTGATCATTGAGTTAAGGATTGTCATGTATATCAAATATTTTTAGCACAAAAATAGGCATCACTTTATAATTATACCATAGTATTTAACCTCCATAGTCATCTACTCCTAGACACATTTATTATTTTCATGGTATGAACAAGATTATCTCTACTCATTATTTAAAAATTTAATAGTATATTAATGTAATTCATCTAGAAACCATATATTTTCCTATTAATAAAAACTTGCCTCTACCTAAGATAATTTTGGAGTATATCTATACACATGAGGATGTTTACTACCATTGGCATTAGTGTGCTACACATCACAAAAATAGGTGCATATTAATATAGCAACTTTATTGTGATTTCCCATGGTCTACACCATCACCTTCTTAGCAATGTACTCAAAGTCCTTTGTGGGAAAAAATAAGCCTTCCATAAAACCTATACCATTCTAAAAATATGATGATATTAGTAATATTGCAGTACCAATTCTT